>OZ004600.1:86952681-88196429 GCA_963924605.1 Malthinus seriepunctatus | reverse complement strand
AAACATAGTAAAATAGAGGGAGTTAGAGATCGATTCAGAGATAAGGAGATAGATAAAGAGACTGATGAAATGATAGGAAAACATAGTAAAATAGAAGGAGTTAGAGATTGATTCAGAGATAAGGGGATAGATAAAGAGATTGATTAAATGAGACAAAAACATAGTAAAATAGGGGGAGTTAGAGATCGATTCAGAGATAAGGAGATAGATAAAGAGACTGATGAAATGAGATCAAAACATAGTAAAATAGAGGGAGTTATAGATCGATTCAGAGATAAGGAGATAGATAAAGAGATTAATGAAATGAGCTAAAAACATAGTAAAATAGAGGGAGTTAGAGATAGATTCAGAGATAAGGAGATAGATAAAGAGATTAATGAAATGAGACAAGAACATAGTAAAATTGAGGGAGTTAGAGGTAGATTCAGAGATAAGGAGATAGATAAAGAGACTGATGAAATGAGAGAAAAACATAGTAAAATAGAAGGAGACAGAGGTAGATACAGAGATAATGAGATAACTGAAGAGACTGACGAAATGAGATAAAACATAGTAAAATAGAGGAAGATAAAGATAGGTGGAGATAGATAAAGAGATTGACGAAATGAGACAAAAACAGAGATAAAGCGACTGATAAAAAGAAAGACAGAGAGAGAGAGAGAGGGGAAGGAACCTATAGAAAACCCCCCGGGGTGTTCTGTCTCTTTATCTGTTTTTTATCTATCTATCTGAGTCTTTATCTCTGTATCGTTGTCTCTTTCTCCTTATTCTCTCTCTTAGCTCCTTATTTCTATCTCTCTCTCTAACTCCCTAAAACCCTATATTTACTATGTTTTAGCTCATTTCATCAGTCTCTTTATATATCTCCTTATGTCTGAATCAATCTCTAACTCTCTCTATTTTACTATGTTTTGATCTCATTTATCAGTCTCTTTATCTATGTCCTTATCTCTGAATCTATCTCTAACTCCCTCTATTTTACTAGTTTTTGTCTCTTTTAATCAATCTCTCTATCTATCTCCTTATCTCTGAATCAATCTCTAACTCCTTCTATTTTACTATGTTTTCCGCACATTTCATCAGTCTCTTTATCTATCTCCTTATATCTAAATCAATCTCTAACTCTCTCTATTTTACTATGTTTTGATCTCATTTCATCAGTCTCTTTATCTATCTCCTTATCTCTGAATCGATCTCTAACTCCCCCTATTTTACTATGTTTTTGTCTCATTTAATCAATCTCTTTATCTATCCCCTTATCTCTGAATCAATCTCTAACTCCTTCTATTTTATATGTTTTCCTCTCATTTTATCAGTCTCTTTATCTATCTCCTTATCTCTGAATCGATCTCTAACTCCCTCTATTTTACTATGTTTTTAGCTCATTTCATTAATCTCTTTATCTCTGAATCTATCTCTAACTCCCTCTAGTTTACTAAGTTTTCCTCTCATTTCATCAATCTCTTTATCTATCTCCTTATCTCTGAATCTATCTATAACTCTCTCTATTTTACTATGTTTTGATCTCATTTATCAGTCTCTTTATCTATGTCCTTATCTCTGAATCTATCTCTAACTCCCTCTATTTAACTATGTTTTTGTCTCTTTTAATCAATCTCTCTATCTATCTCCTTATCTCTGAATCAATCTCTAACTCCTTCTATTTTACTATGTTTTCCTCACATTTCATCAGTCTCTTTATCTATCTCCTTGTGACTGAATCTATCTCTAACTCCCTTTATTTTACTATGTTTTCCTCTCATTTCATCAGTCTCTTTATCTATCTCCTTATATCTGAATCAATCTCTAACTCTCTCTATTTTACTATGTTTTGATCTCATTTCATCAGTCTCTTTATCTATCTCCTTATCTCTGAATCGATCTCTAACTCCCCCTATTTTACTATGTTTTTGTCTCATTTAATCAATCTCTTTATCTATCCCCTTATCTCTGAATCAATCTCTAACTCCTTCTATTTTACTATGTTTTCCTATCATTTCATCAGTCTCTTTATCTATCTCCTTATCTCTGAATCGATCTCTAACTCCCTCTATTTTACTATGTTTTTAGCTCATTTCATTAATCTCTTTATCTCTCTCCTTATCTCTGAATCTATCTCTAACTCCCTCTATTTTACTAAGTTTTCCTCTCATTTCATCAGTCTCTTTATCTATGTCCTTATCTCTGAATCAATCTCTAGCTCCTTCTATTTTACTATGTTTTCCTCTCATTTCATCAGTCTCTTTATCTATCTCCTTATGTCTGACTCTATCTCTAACTTCCTCTATTTTACTATGTTTTTCTCTCATTTCATCAATCTCTTTATCTATCTCCTTATCTCTGAATCTATCTATAACTCCCTCTATTTTACTATGTTTTTGTATCATTTCATCAATCTCTTTATGTATATCCTTATCTCTGAATCAATATCTAACTCCTTCTATTTTACTATGTTTTCCTCTCATTTCATCAGTCTCTTTATCTATCTCCTTATGTCTGAATCTATCTCCAACTCCTTCTATTTTACTATGTTTTCCTCTCATTTCATCAGTCTCTTTATCTATCTCCTTATCTCTGTATCTATCTATAACTCCCTCTATTTTACTATGTTTTTAGCTCATTTCATCAGTACCTGTATATGTCTGTACTGGTCTAATATCTTTAGAATTGGGTTTTAAGAACTAAAGAGACAGTGGATAATAATTAAAGACTTGGATTTTAACGTGTAAGGCAATCAAGAGAATAAAGGAGTATAGGAGAGCGAATATCGTTTTCGAGGTAATTGAAAAAGAAGAAGATTATTGAGAGAAATTCTTTAAGGGTGCTGTTATCTCTGGAAAAAAAGTCAAGATCTACATGAGTTTTCTGTTTATTAAAATGAAAAAATAAAGGGTTTTAAGAACTAAAGAGACAGTGGATAATAATTAAAGACTTGGATTTTAACGTGTAAGGCAATCAAGAGAATAAAGGAGTAGGAGAGGGAATATCTTTTTCGAGGTAATTGAAAAAGAAGAAGATTATTGAGAGAAATTCTTTAAGGGTGCTGTTATCTCTGAAAAAAAAGTCAAGATCTACATGAGTTTTCTGTTTATTAAAATGAAAAAATACACAAAAATATCTTCTATTATCTATAGTATACATATTTAATATAATTATGTGTACAAGAAAATTATAATAATATACTATTAATTAATTTTACAAATTGAAAACTAATTATTTGTAAACAATTTATTATTGATTGACGCCGCCAACGCTTAGTAAATCACCAAAGCGAGATTCAAGAGGCATAACAGTCCCTTTAATGATTCAGTCTTGTGTCCTAATCGATGTATGCAGCAGAAATTAAAAATTGTAAAAATAGCTATACCATTAAAAAAAAAGATTAAAGGTTGCAGCCCAGGGCATGGGCTGCAAGAAGTCCACCCCTCGTTAGATTTGGAAAGAAATAACTGTAACAAATAAAGCTTGAGGAGTCATCGCTTGAGGAGTTCGGCTCATCAAGCGGTGGCCCACAAGACATAATACATAATTAAAACAATAAATAATTACAAAGTATTAATTAATATTAAAACTGGTAATGGCTGCTTGTCGGGTAGCTGCTAGGTAGGTGGCGTCGCTTCAACCCTGCACCTTGTCCGAGAGAGTACGAGGGGTGGCACCCCCGTCCACCACTGGGGGTTGTCCTCGAAATTGTCGGTTGTTGCTCCTCCTCCTTAGTCTCTAATGCGCATGCGCGTGGACTCCGTGTAGGAGTGCGCATGTGCGTTGGCGCCGGGCGGGGAGGGGTAGGGGGGAGGGGACCGCCGACCCCCCTCCCACCTACCCCTCCCCGCCCGGCGCCAACGCACACCCACATTCCAACATGGAGTCCACGCCCATCGCCACATTAAAGACTACGAAAGAGGAACAACCTCCGACCAATTCGAGGACAACTCGCAGTGGTCTTAGAGGTTGCTTCCCCTCGCGCTCTCTTTAACGCGGAGAAGAGCTGTTGGAAGCAACTTACATAGCTGCTACGTCATCGCTAGCGATGACCAGTAAATAGGGGTAGCTACCCTTCTAAGCAAGCAATGAATTTAAATTGAAAAAAATTAATTTAAAAAAAACTAATCGAGAGGTGTAGCTACCCTTCTACTTAAATATAATCCAAAATAAATTAAAAATAAATTAATCTTCGTCCATTAAATCTCCTAATCCTCATGATGGGTCCAAAACCAGAAGACACTGTCGGCTTGATAAAAATAAACATCTTTCCGAATCAAAGGTGGAATGTAATCTGAAACTAATTGAGATGTTAGTCTGATGTACCCATTTTGGACACAAGCTGAATCGTTAAAAGGACTTTTGCTTCCTAAAGTTTCGTAGTTATCGCTCAATCATTACTTCCAATTAATTAATTTTTAGTAACCAATAATTAAAAATATCCTGAAAGCGCAAAATCAACTTAGATAAAATAACTTCAACTTGGTCCATTAAGTTTTCTAAAAATCCTCTTGATGTGGACTAAAGGGCACTCTCACTGTCGACGATGAACGGAAACTAAAATAAGATGTGTTTTAGTATGTATTTTAGGCATGTTTTGATTAAGTAATTAATTTTTAATTTGCAATAAACATTAAATAAAAATACATGCAGGATTCAGCATAACAAAAAGCAAACAAACTTCTAGAGTATGTTCTATATTTAAAATTAATTAAAATAACTTACTTAAATTTTAGTACTTTCGTCCAATGATTATTTCCAATTAATTAACTTTTAATAACCAATAATTAAACATAATTGGACCCAAAATATCTCCAAAGCGCTGTCAGTAAATAAACTTAGATAAAGTAACTTCAACTTGGTCCATTAAGTTTTCTTGTAATCGTCTCGATGTTAGGCAAAATAAAGCACTGTTAGTCGCAAGACCATCTTTCAAAGTCGAAGATTTGAACGCAAACTGAAATAAGAAACGTTTTAGTATGTAATAGGCATGTGTCGATTAACTAATTAAAAATACAAGGTGTAAGCAAAGTGCTTCAATAAAGTTCTAGGAGGGTGAGTTCTCTACTTAAAATTAGGTACTTACTTTAATTTTAGTAGTTATCGCCCAATGATTATTTCCAATTAATTAACCAATAATTACAAATATTTTTATTCAAAATATCTCGAAAGCGCTGTGAGAAAATAAACTTAGGTAAAATAACTTTAACTTGGTCCATTAGGTTTTCTAAAAATCCTTTTGATGTGGACCAAAAGACGATAGAACGGAAACTGAAATAAGATAATGTTTTAGTATATGTTTCTATTAAGTAATTAATTTTTATTTTTCAATATAAATTAATTAAAAATACAAGCAGCATGCAGCATAGCAAAAAGCAAACAACTTCTAGGGTGTCTTCTCTATTTAAAATTAATTAAAATTACTTACTTAAATTTTAGTAATTTTCGCCCAATGATTATTTCGAATTAATTAACTTTTAGTAACTAATAATTAAACATATTTTGATCCAAAATAGCTCGAAAGTAAATAAACTTAGGTAAAATAACTGCAACTTGGTCCATTAAGTTTTCTTGTAATCCTCTCGTTGTTCGGCAAAATGAAGAACTGTTCGTTATAAGACCATCTTTCAAAGTCGAAGATTTGAACGCAAACTGAAATAAGAAACATTTTAATATGTATTAGGCATATTCAACCAATGATTATTTTCAATTAAGTAATGAATTTTTAATTTGCAAAATAAATTAAATAAACATACGATTTTTTCACCAAGTTTCACTTTAAATATTTACAAGGAACCAGAAGAAGGAAAGCATTTTCGGGAATATTTATTGCTATTTAGTAAATTAATTTAATTAGTTAAGGGAAGTTATCTAAAATTTTTTGAAGAAATAAAGTATCGGAGGAGTAAGTACTATGGATTTACATAATAATTTAAATTAGTTAAATGTTTAATTGTTATGAGATATTTTACATAGAAAGAAGCTAATTAACTAATAAGCCTACTAAATGTATTTGCAAAATAGCTCTTTGTCTTATACTTTACATATCCTTAAAAAGACGAAAAGTACTTACATTAATCGTTGTTAATTTTCTTGTAATCCTCTGTCTATTGGTCTTTGAAATTATTCTGGTATAGAGAGCACTTAACGAACGATCTTTCTAGTTCAAAAGTTGAATGAAATCTAAAACAAATTACGAAATGTTTACTATGATAGACACAAAGTGATCATCGCAAATTCAATTTTCTTATCTATTTTTAATTTTTTTTACACTTACGAAATTCATTCTTATGCTTATCGCCACATTATACAGGATGTTGAAGAGAATAGAATTTCAAGCATCAGATTACTATGTGTTTACATGATAATTTAAATTAGTTTAATGCTAATTGTTAAGAGATATTTTACATTGTAAGAAGTTTTACCTAAAGCCTATTTTGAAATTAGGGCAAAACTCAACTTAATTATTCAACTCTAAAATATTACTTGCCAAAAATTTCTTACAAATACACACTTAAAAATAATTAAATAATGCTATTTGTTGATTTAAACATTAATAATTAATTGTATTTTTTGTTAAAATTAATTTAATGAAAGTACCTAATCCTAAGTCTTTTTCTTATTTTAGAAAGTTAATGAATGACCGACTCAATTACGAATTCCTGATTATTTTGACTATGTAAATTAATGGCTACGTATTTAAAGCACTAGGTACCTAATTAAAAATATTTTTTAATTTTTATAACAATTCAAAACAGTGAATTAAAACGCTTTAAATTTACTTAATAATTAGTTAGCTAAACAAAAGTTATAAATATCATAATTCTTACTTACAAATTTTTTTCACTCTTTTGATTGGGAATGCAACTGGCAGCTTTCTTTCTCTGTTCATTCTCTGTTAATCCCTAGGTTCTGTTGTTAAACGCACTGGCACTTCAGGAACGATCCTTTCGACTCAGAAGTTCAAACGAAACTAAAACAAATTACGAAGTTTTACTATAAATGACAGAGTGAATCATCAAATACTTTATCAATTGTTGTGCCTTTGTAAATTTAAACTTCAGATTTACATAACAATTATTATGTAACGAAATATGTATTTTTATACTTGTATAAAAGTTAATTATTTATTGTTACTAAAAACTTGGTAGGATAAAAAAATAATGTTCTAATTTAAAATTACTGTTATTTTATTAATTCTCTAAATATTAATTTATTTAATTTTGTTTATAAATAATCTTCAGAAATAAATTAAATTATTAAATAATGCAAATGTAATTTAAATTTCCGCCTAACACATAGGCCATCCTTAGCTTTGATACTCGCATATTATTGGTTGATATTTCTTTAGTGGTAGGGAATAATTGGTAGGAGAAAGTTAATACAGCGTGTCCTAAAATTCCGGGGCACAAAAAGATACACAAATACTAGACATAAAATAAGGTCGATCTAACCCAACTTGCCTTATACAAGTCCTAAAAAAAAAAAAAAAGTCTAGTACTTAATTTATGCTATGACAATCGTAGCTTCCCCATACAGAAGCTAATGTTTTTTTGCATTTTGCTCGTAAACGACTAATCTTAGTAAAATGAAACAAGAGGCATAAACGTTAAAATTTTAAATTTAATTGACTATTCTTAACCTTTTTTTTCGAATTTGATACGTACAAATAAAATACGAATAAAAAACTACCCCTTACCCCACCGTATTCCGCCATTTTTAAAGCAATCATTATGAAATTTTTCTCAAGTATTACTGTTAATAAATAAACGATCGGTGCCAAGTTTGAACACTCTAGCTCAAACCGTTTTCATTTAAAACAAAAAAATTAATTATTTTTTCGCCTCTTTCAGGGGCTGTAACTTTGTAGCCGAGGACTTTTGTATAAGACAAGTTGGGTTAGATCGACCTTATTTTATGTCTAGTATATGTGGATCTTTTTGTGCCCCGCAATTTTAGGACAGGCTGTATAAGTGCGAGTTTCGCCATAAGTTCAGATTCTTATCAGTAACACAGATCAGCAAATTTTAGAAAAATAAGGGTTACTCTTGTTGAAAATCAACTTTCAATTTTCGAATATTTTTTAATTGAAAATTGTTCTTTACATTAAAATAAGTATTTCTACCTAGTATTAATTAATTTACTTCAATATTATGGGTAGAAATTTAAGTATTGTGATCAATAATTATTTTTAATTAATAGAATAAAGCTATGTTATTAATATTATTTTAATAACAAATAATTTTTTATTTTAAATTAGAATACCTAATTAATTAAGTTTGATGTGTAGGTATGTAGTATTTAAGTTTGTTATATTTGAAAAATTATCTATAAGTACTTGTAATTTTTTAATAATTAATTATAAATAAAGGTATAAATTTAGTTATGTAATTGTTTTACTGCAATTGAAGGATATTAATTTCTTATAATATAGTTTTTCTGAACTGAGATAGTTTATACTCGTAACACAACATTTTTTTATAGACGAAAATATTTGTTATGAAGTTTTTTATACACTATGATTTAGTTTACTATGATAAACACAAAGTGAATCATCGCAAATTTAATGTTCTTATCTATTTTTAATTTTTTTTACACTTACGAAATTCATTCTTATGCTTATCGCCACATTATACAGGATGTTAAAGAGAATAGAATTTCAAACATCAGATTACTATGTGTTTACATGATAATTTAAATTAGTTTAATGCTAATTGTTAAGAGATATTTTACATAGTTCGAAATTTTACCTATTTTGAAATTAGCGCAAAACTTAACTTAATTAATCAACTCTAAAATATTACTTGCCATAAATTTCTTACAAATACACCCTTAAAAATAATTAAATAATGGTATTGGTTGATTTGAATATTAATAATTAATCGTATTTTATGTCAAAATTAATTTAATGAAAGTAGTCCTAGTCTTTTTCTTATTTTAGAGAGTTAATGAATGGTCGACTCAATTACCAGGTAATTGGATTAATTACCTACATACGAATTACTGATTATTTTGACTCGATCCTTATGGATTTGTCGTAAGAGGTTACAATTAAGGAATTAAAAAAATATATGTTAATGGCTACGTATTTAAAGCACTACCTAATAGAAATTATATTTTAATTTTTATACCAATTCAAAACAGAGAATTAAAACGCTTTTAATTTATTTAATAATTAGCGAGAGAAAAATTATAAATATCATAAATCTTACTTACAATTTTTTTTCACTCTTTTTATTGGGAATGCAACTGGCAGCTTTCTTTCCATGTTATCCCTGTCTCTGTTCATTTTCTGTTAATCCTTAGGTTCTGTTGTTTAACGCACTGGCACTTCCGGAACGATCCTTCAATGAAAACTAAAACAAATTACGAAATTTTAGTATAAGTGACACAGAGTGAATCATTAAATCCTTTATCAATTGTTGTACCTTTCTAAATTTAAACTTCAGATTAACACAACAATTATTATGTGACAAAATATTTATTTTTATTCTTGTAAAAGTTAATTATTTATTGTTACTAAAAGCTTGGCAGGATAAAAAAATAATGTTTTAATTTAAAATTAAAACTACTGTGAAAAAAAAATTATCATCAAAAGCATCAGTCGCTAGTGCTTTATTGTTCCAATAATGTAAACAAATTTCATTCTTACTACCAAAAATGTATTGGAATTAAGTTGGATGTTTAAGACAATTCAAGAACATTTCAACACCCTTAATACAAGGGATCCTTTAGATATCTTCTATTATGAAAAAGCAATCTTTCCGACTTGCTATTTCTGTCTTTGTGGCAGAACTGAAGTCAGAACACCCACACCTTTTCTTTGAGACATTTGAGGATTATTTAATGCTAATAGGATATTTTCCAATTTTTTAAATATCGATTATTACTGCGTTATTGCATAGCATACAGGTTCAAAGTGAAAATTTAAATTATAATTAATTAGAAGCAAAGTTAAAAGAGAATAACTTACATTTCACCTCTGTTCATTTTCTTGTAATCCTTATGTTCTGGTGTTAAATGCACTGGCACAGTTAAGGAACGATCCAACTCGAAAGTTCAATTGAAACTGTAATAAATTACGAAACTTTACTATAAATGACACAAAGGGAATTATCAAAAATGCTTTATCTATTGTGCGTTAAATTTAAACTTTTCAGATTTACACAACAATGTATGTAACGTTTATTGTTACTAAAAGCTTGGCAGGATAAAAAAATTATGTTTTAATTTAAAATTACTGTTAGTTTATTAATTGTCTAAATATTAATTACCATCAAGAAGAAGAATGCGCTGCGTGATTACTGATTATTGATTATGTACCGATTTTTGCTGATATTCGCGAGAAATCTTTTACAAGAATTCTTATCCTTTTTTCTGTTCGTGAAATTCTGACATAATTCCTCTTCTTGGTGTGTTAAATACTAGTAACTTAATATTCATTTTTAAGAATGCCATATCATTGACAGTGAAGAATACCATCGTTACTGTGCTTCTGAGGTGGTACCACAGAAAGGATAATCTTCAATACGTAGTTGGAGTAGTGGGAATCCTCTTAATTGTTTCTAATCTCATAGTCCGGATGAATCGGATGGTATGGTTGTCGTGGTCCAGTGCTGCCTCGTGAAACTTGGTGGTTGCTTTTTGGATGAAATCCAGGATGCAGATCATCCTGATGTAAGTTGCTGCTTCTAATGAACCAGATGTGTTGACGATGGTCCTTAGTATCTTGTTTAGGTTTTTTAGACTCCTTTTAAGAGACCCGTTTGCGAAATCTTCCTTCTCACTTTTCATGTGCACATTGTACATGAAAAATTTGCTAGATCGCTATATTACTTAATTTAGGAAGATACATTGGATATTCGCTGAAATATATATAATTTTATCGGCCGTTAAAAACATAAAACTTAAGTGTTTGTAACACACCTAAGTCGGAACTGGGCAAAAAACAGAGAAAACCCCTTTGGAATTTAAATATTGCGTTTAAAACAGAAGTTTACGATATTTTTGGAAAAGCGCACAATAATAGTAGATTGTTTGATTAGGAGTTTGATTTTTACTCCGTATGAAACATTTAATTTTTTCTTCAAACGTAAAACTTAGAAAAACCAAAAATAAAAATTTTTGAAGTGTCGCCATCTCTTGAAAATTATTTGTAGTTCAATTAGAAGCAGTTCATTTTGTTTATGTTTATTTGTTGACATTGACAGTTTGTTTTTGTGACAAAAGTAGGTCACTACAGCAACTACTTTTGGCAATTTAAGTTTATCTGTATATGAGTAGGTGGCGCTAAGTGCTTCCACATGAACGTTAGACAACCAACGAAACGTCAAATCTTTTTGTGTATATGAAAAAAGCTACCCTTTAGGCGTAATATTTAATGAAATTATTTATTTTAACTTTTTTAGTGCTATTAAATATGAAAAATGTTGTACTTTGGTCTACAAGAAAAAGCAGAGAGCATATGCTGCATTTACAGGGCTGTAGCTAGCTAATTATGAAATACACAAAGAAATATTTCATACTAAAGTTGTAGGAAACTCGTCTTCTACAAAACTGAAATGCTTGAAAAGGAGCAATCTGGCGATGCCCAAAATCAAAGACAATCCAAATAACTCTTGACAAGTGATAAGGACGGCAAAATTAACCGATTCACCCAATAATGTATATAATTTTGTACTAAAAAATACGGCAGTAAGTCCAGAATAATTTAATTTTTCTTTGTATTTGTACATATTATACTACAATTCTATTCATTATTTCCTAATAAGTTGGTAGTTATAAATCATCTAATAGTAAACCCTGTTTAACGAAATTGATCACTTTTATTTTGTGTGCCCTATACAGGGAATTTAAAAAGAAGGTATGTAATGTATTTTAAAGGCATCATATAGTACCTACTAGCATGACCTTAAAATAATTGTCCTTTGTTCAAACACCCTGTAGATTAACGTTATCGGAACCAAACAGGTAGGTATACTGGAATTTGTGATTGTAAAAATATTCATAATAGGTAGATTTGGTCAATCGAGTATTTCATGGGAGCCTGCTTATATTAAGTATATGAGATAGATATTTATGTAACTAGTTGGAAAGGAGTATCATTACCGAACCAGTGTGTTGCTTTTAGAACGAGGCACTAGCCCAGTTCCCTATGCACAAATGTAGGGTACTTAAAGATGAATTTTCTCGAATGTTGCAATAATAATTTCGACCGCCAAAAAAATCTCTAGTTCATATTGTCTTAATAAAAAAAATACTACTTGAACAATGAACATGTAGATAACCATCCTGTATGTATTATAAAGGTTGTTCCACATTTTCTTTAAACATAAAATACAAGAATTGAACCACAATTATAAAATAATGCAATGTTATATCTTTACGAGGGTCAAAGTATGCTATTATTAGGAGATGAGCGGGTTTTTTAAATCCAAATCTTACAGTTTACCATCCTACAGGCAAATTATACATATTTACATAATTCTTTAGCCATACATAAAGCGGTTTATAAAAATCCAACAACGGTTTAGTAGTTATATACTTTCTACCAGTTAAAATTTTTAGAGTTTCCGACCAATGCTGACTTGCACCTTTTTGCATCATTTCCCTTAAAACAAATAATTAAGAAAAATCAATTAATAATTACTTACAGGAAGACTTACTCCAATTTTTTTCCTGCTCTCCTCGAACCGTAAATATCGCAACGATGTAATTTGATTCGGATATCTTGTTCATCGTTGTTATTCATATTTTTACCATAAAGAGACAACTCACATAAGGCTTTAAACATATCCATTTGTAAAATACCAGAAAGAAAATATCTGCAATTGAACGAAATTCGATTAACTTTTATTATCTAGTTTCGAATCCAATACCTAACGTAAGGTGTGTTGTCTGGAATATGAAACTTTGCTCCTGCGTCAAAAAATGTTTCATTGCGATACTCAGGTGGTTTGAGACCTCTGATACTTTTAGTCCATTCCCAATAAGCCTCATTGTAAAATTGTGGTTTGATTTTTCCACTAAATATATCCCATCTGTATTTATCAATAATTAAAGCAAATGGTAGTTCGGGAATTTTAGACAATGCTGTGAATAATAATAAAAATAGATCAATTTCATTGTCAAATAGAGTTTCGTCGCTTATCAAATGTAATCTATGAAGATGTTGGGGTGTCATAGCAGCGTGCATTATCGCATCACCGACGCTTTCGTGAAAGGCTGAATTTGCTCCTTCCTAAAAATCATTTAATTAATTACATACTGCAAGAAAGATTTATGCTAATGAACGGTGGGGATGTGCAGATCACTAAACTGGTATTTAACTCCACCAACGCAGTAGTAAACGTATTTAAATTATTAAAGAGGCGTGGCCAAATCTGCGCGAACTTATCCCTACCTCTTGTCAGCATAAATCTGTCTTGCAGTAAATTTAAAACTTTTTCGTTACCTGAAAAACTATAGGTTGGTCTTTATAGGCCATGTAATATTCAATGTGCCCCATTTCATGATTAATTGTATATAAGTCGTCCATTGTTACTTCCGAACACAATAATACTCTACAAATAAATTATAGCTGCATCGAGAAGCAAACGCTGACAAATTTAGTTATTACCTGTAGTCATCTTTAGCGAACATACTAGTGGCACTACCGTGACAAACTGGCGTATCTGGACTTTGTTCAAAAATCGAATTCTTCCAAAATTTTTCAGTCATCTTTGGTAATCCCAAAGAAGTAAACATATCTTCTGCTTTTAAGAGCTAAAATTTTGGTATTGAAAATAGTCAGATTGGTAAAAAATGTAATGCTATACCATGTCAATTACAGTCCAATTTCTTTTCGATAAATTTTCTTCTAAACTCATTCTTTGGTCTGAAGATATAAATAGGTCCACTAGAGGCGACCAGTCTTGTGCCCACATGTTACCTAGAAATAATAGTAATTCTAGCTTTATTCATAATTAATTACCATTACGAACACAGGAAACATTAAAAATATTGTTTGTGGAAACCTTTCAGATGTGGTTTTTCACAAAAGCTTCTTACGTAGAAGACTACGTATTATATTGAACAAATTGTCTCGTAGATAATAAAAAAGTGTTTACCTAGTAAATGAATTGGAATTAAACCTTCAGGGTCGACTACAGAACTTCCATATTTGAGGACAAGCTTGTGTCGTACTACGGCGTGCAGTAACATATACAACGGTTTAATTTCTTCATACAACTTTGTTACAAATGTATCTAAATTTGGTATTTCCAATTCTTCCCTCCATATTTGTCCCATATCACTGTACCCTAAAACAAACATGTTAACTATTAAGTTAATGGTTTTTGGGTTTAACCGCGTTAGATGTTGGAATTTCTTCAATGGCCCATCATGGATATCAACCAAGCAAGAATCAATAAATGATTCAATGGAAGGGCGCAACTTTTTAATGGAGGACACTTTAAGGGGAGATCAAATTTGATCACACAGATCAAATTTCATGCAGATGGTGGGTATTTTGATTATCTTGAATATAGGAACGTTTCAAACCCGCACCACGAAGCGTACGAACTGCACAGGGGTACTATCTGAAGATGGTTTAAGTGTCGAAGTGGGTAGAACTGTGTTGTGTGAATGGGACAGCTGCTGTGAAATCATACCTGAAACTGGCCCACGTACAGATCTATGGACCGGAGCAGGGTTTCCCAAACCGTGCTCCTCGGGAAGGTAGCAAGTGCCCCGTGAAAAATATTAATAACCAAGCTATTTTTTATTTTAGTAAGATTTATTATGTGTCCCTTCAAATTACACCAGGTGCTACGTCAAAATTTAAAGACCCTCAAAGTGCTCCATCAAAAAAGAGGTTTGGGCAACTCTAGACTGGAGGATACTCGGGACGGCAACGCGATCAAGAGAAGGGAATAAGAAGAGATAAAGAAGAGAAAATTAATGAAACCTATCCATTATCAGCAGTACCGAAAAAAGAATGTGCTAGTCTACTAGTGACTACAAGGCCCGGTACTAAAACCTACAAGTGAGACACCATAGACACAGAGAGATACCCACACTTAATTTCCCAAAAATTAGTTGTTATCCAAAGATTATTTTTTAATAGCTTTTTTTTTTATTTTTGGCTTCGCAAACGACCTCTAGCCTTAAATTTAAAAATCGAAATCAATTCCTACTTTTATTGATTAGTTTTTAGTTTTTTTTAAATGATAAAATAAAAACATGTGTTTGGATCACGTTACATTAAAAGGGTTAATTTAGTTTTCATGTAAAGTGGAAAAATTTCCAGTAGTTTTGTCATTAATTATTCACACACACACATTCGTCGACAAATTCGTCAAATAAAATAACTTACCATTGCTTTGTGCGGCTAAATTTTGTAAATGAACGAAGGACGGATAATCAGCTTTAATTTTAGGTCCGACCAAATTATGCCACTTTAACCAAACCCACTTTAACTGCTCTGAATTTAAATCTGTTCTTTTCATAATTCTTTCTAGATCGGGCTCTCCGGTTACACATCTTTTTGTATTTATAAGTTGATTATTTATTATGTGATTCTTTTCGTTTAATGCATTAAAAGCGTTTGCCTCTTCTGAAGAAAAACATATGTCATCGTTGTAGCTGAATTGGAATTCTCCCAGTGCCTCCATATAACCGCTGGAAATTATTAAAATTTGAAATACAGAAGACAAAATACTTTATTTATCTGCTACTGGACCCCCTCACCCTATCTTTGGGGTTGATTACACCACTGATGAGGGGTTGTAGTGGCGGTGTTCAAAGCAGCAAATAAAAGTGACCCTTCGAAAACGGATCCGAGCGATTTTTGAAAATATGAAGTTCTACATGAGAAAACACCCTTGTTTCGTTTTCGATGGGCTATACCCTGTATGTCATTATACTTCTACCTAATACCTATTACCTCTAATCTGTAGCTAATATTAGGAAGAAAACTAAGAAATATTATGAAAATAATGCTGCGCCCTTTTGACTTATTCAATTCATAAAGTTTTTCTTTAAATATCTGAATTCCGTTTTAAAAATGATAAATTAAAACAAACGTGTTTACTTCTCTGAAAGAATAAGATTTCCTAAGAAATCAAAAGTAATATGTTTCTCTCTTGTAAACATGGGGTTCTGCAGAGGGTAGCAGGTGCTGGGGTACTTGCCCCCTTTTGCAATCGTGTGAAAAGTTCCACAAATTATATTCGTAAATGTGATTGAAATAGTAAGATAATACCAACGACCATGAGACGCTTTGTCTATGCTGAAATTTTATTTTGGATAGGCCGATTTGGACCCTCTCATATTCACCGATTTCATTATTTTTGAGTTTGTGGAAGTTTTTTTGTGAGCCCCATCTGTACATTTTTTAAGAAATTATGATTTGTATTTCAAAGTTCTGTCACTAGGTGCACCAAAAAAGTTGTTTTTGTTTTGCCAGCTACGTTTGTATCAACAGTGGAGTGACAAGAAATTTTTACATAAAAAAGTAAGAATTTTTTAAATTTGTATTTCTATCGTAATTTTTGCGCATTCAAATGTTTTGTACAACTAAATATGGCGAATGATAACTTATATGTACTGAAGAGAAATTAAGTTTCACATGGTTTCACCTAATATCAAGCTCAATAACTAAAGTTTACCATGAAGACACCAGGTGATGTACCTCTCGGACCCATAAAAACCGATGTGGTACCTTGGACCTAAATTTTTACTATAGTTTACATAGTCCGAGGTATTAAATACCGTGAATATTAAATTTTTTTGAGTTTTGAGTTTTTTTGCTTCAATTTAATGAATTTATCTTGTTATAACACTTTAATTAATTTTCTTTAGTTTATTCGTACGTACGTACTTAACTTTCTTGCCCAATATATTAAATTTAATTCCTCTGAAACGGATTTTTACAGCAAAAATTGAATTTAGGTCCAAGGTACAACATACCTAGGAGCAAGGTACATAGGGATGTTGTACCTTATTGGTCCTACATCACGGATTGTTTTTGAGTAAAAAAAATAACAGAAAGAATGAAGGTACAAACTTGAAAAAATTCATGAACATGCACAATCATTTAAAACAAAGATATTAATTGCTATAAATCATTAATTAAAAAAAATATAGGAGAAAAAAATTAAAATGCGCAAAATAGAATCGAAGTACAACAGGTTCCCCTAAATATAATAGGTATACCATAAGGGTAATTCCACGTCAGATCGGCCACGTTTGACCCTTAGGTCTTCGGATTTTGACGAAATTTGGTGTGTCGGTTGAAAATATGTTCAAACTTAAGTGTACAAAGTGGTTTTGCGAAAAAATTATTTTTGACCTTATTTACGGTCAAATTAATTTTTGAACTATTTTTAAAACATAAATATTTCAATAATTTATAACTTTAGATCTAAAAGAAATATATTTCTGCAAAATACGCCTATTTAAAGCAAAACGAACGTACTATTTATTTTATGCATCGCTTCTTTAATTTAACGCCTCTTTGGTCAAACTGTTCCAGTGTCAAATGTTCCTGTCGAAGTTTCCAAAATATACCCTCTGCGATTTTTGCAATTTTTTGATATGTTGAGCCCTTATGACTTATGTTTAAGTGAAAAGATTCAAAACCGTGGGTACTCGTCAACTTTTGATGCTACACGGCCTCAACCCTCACACCTCAATCTAAAACGCTCACTAAGGCTTGAGGCTGTGTAGCATTAAGAGTTGACGAGTGCCCACGGTATTAAATTTTTTTACTTAAACCTAAGTCATAAGGGCTCAACATATAAAAAAATTTCGAAAATCGAAGAAGGTGTATTTTGGAAACTTCAACTTGAAAATTACTTTATCCACGACCGTCCAATAATACGTTCATTACTCTACGATTTTTGACCAGTAATGTGTGTCATTACTCACTAGTTGCAAATCATTGAATAATATACATATTACTCAATGACTATTACATTACTCAATGGTTTACTGGGCGACGCAGCGGATTGGAAAACTTTTATAGCTCCGTTATTTGTCAACGTATCAAAATGAAATTTGCTGTGAGTTATAGTCATATAAATTGGAATTTTTTTAACTACTTTTGAAAATTCTTTCACTTCCGATTTCGCCGGAAATGAGGTAAACTTTCCATTTTTAAATGCAACACCATATATATTTTTACATTTTTGAATTCTACATTAAATTTAGAATACATTTCCATAAAAAATTAATTTTTTTAAATAAATAAAAAAATTTTTTTTTTAAAATACTGGCGTATTTAATGTATATTTGGTTTATAATATTTGCAGTCGTGGATAAAGTATAGTATCCTACTCGCGGGTAATGCTCATTACTCACTCTAATGATTACGACACTCGCCATACGGCTCGTGTCGCAAATTCATTCTTGTGAGTAATGAGCTTCATTACCCGCTCGTTGGATAATATACTATTAATACTGGGATTAAACATTA
Organism: Malthinus seriepunctatus; assembly: GCA_963924605.1. Taxonomy (NCBI): domain Eukaryota; kingdom Metazoa; phylum Arthropoda; class Insecta; order Coleoptera; family Cantharidae; genus Malthinus; species Malthinus seriepunctatus. The sequence goes on along the minus strand of OZ004600.1, from coordinate 88,177,990 downwards.
CTCAACTTTCCGCGGTTTTTATTTTGACGTGGAATTACCCATAAGCCATAAAAGGCGTCAAAAGATTAGTGGTGGTAGCTGATGATAGACATATACTTTGTGAACAGTGACCAGTTTGTTTGCCATATGTACAGTCAACCTCAAAATTATTGGCCACCCTGGCTATACGTCACGGTGGTTATTAGACAACAACGACAAAAGGACAGAAGGGGAGGTTGTTGATTTACTAGTTGTTGGCAAAATAAAGTTACCCCTCAATTTAAGCAGGGGGTGTTATGATCGCTGCATCCACAATTCGTGCTAAACGTATAGCCAGGAAGGCCATTAATTGTGAGGCTGACTGTACCTACAATGTAGTGAAATTCAACATTTTCTGACATTTTTAATGTATACGATGTCAAAGTATGTCAATAAAGTGCTCGGCTACATTCGAAACTCCAACTAATTGTGGCAAAACGAAATTGCCAATTTTCAGTTTCAGAAGGACGGATGGTCAGGCCGTCAGAGGAAAAATACTTTTGATAATAATTTTAAATGGGTTTTCCAACTTAAAAAAGAAAGATGAATAAAGGATTAACGTTGTAACAGCTCAGCTAGCCTATAAAATGAAAAACTGTTTTTTTAGGGGTTTGAAAACAAGATCATCTTGTTTAAGAGCGACTTTCTGAATATCAAAAATAATATTTTTTCCCCTCTCTTTTTAACCCAATTCGTGGGAAAATTTCTTTTGATTAAAAATGACTTTTTTGTTATAAAAATAACAACCCACGACCATATAGCGTTTGATATTTTTTATTACAAGAATTCCTCATTAAATTTGTTTTTTGGTCATTTCAAAAATAGCTCTAATAAAAGCCGCTGCAAATAATCTCCAAAATTACAAAATATTTTTGTTTCCTGTTATTTACAAAAAAATATATTAGAAAATATTTTCTAAAATTATACCTACCAGCTGATAAACGAAGTTGAAACGCTTTTGTAGCCTTGTCATTTTTTATCAACATGTCTCAATTTTAGAAAATAGTGAAATCTACTCTATATTAAATTTTGAAAACAGAGGTATTAAAAATTCTGTTTTATATTTTTATACCGTTAACCACCGACCTTCCGACCTATACCAACATTGATAACTTAACGAATTTTCAGAAAATTCCAATATTGCGGCAGTACTTCTTGCCCACCTTTTATACATACGAGTACGTATAAAAGCAACATTATTTTAATGCAATTAGATTCTATTATTAGAATTCAGTTTTTTGTTATAAATACGCAAATAGGTATTAATCATAAAAAAAACTTTAATGCTAGGGGCAGTAGCATCGCGGTTGTTTGCATGAACTCGAAACTCTATTTTAATATAAAATTGATTATCTTCAAGTTGGTTATACAGCCTGTCCTAAAATTGCGGGGCACAAAGAGATCCACATATACTAGACATAAAATAAGATCGATCTAACCCAACTTGTCTTATACAAAAGTCCTCGGCTACAAAGTTAGTAGTTAGTAGGCTACTACTTAATTTATTCTATGACAATCGTAGTTTCCCCATACAAAAGCTAATCGTTTTTTGCATTTTGCTCGTAAACGACTAATCTTAGTAAAATGAAACAAGAGGCATAAAAGTTAAAATTTTAAATTTAATTGACTATTCTTAACCTTTTTTTTCGAATTTGCTACGTACAAATAAAATACGAATAAAAAACTACCCCTTACCCCACCGTATTCCGCCATTTTTAAAGCAATCATTATGTAATTTTTCTCAAGTATTACTGTTAATAAATAAACGATCGGTGCCAAGTTTGAACACTCTAGCTCAAACCGTTTTCATTTAAAACAAAAAAATTAATTATTTTTTCGCCTCTTTCAGGGGCCGTAACTTTGTAGCCGAGGACTTTTGTATAAGGCAAGTCGGTTTAGATCGACTTTATTTTATGACTAGTATTATATGTGGATCTTTTTGTGCCCCGCAATTTTAGGACAGGCTGTATAGGTTCAGAGGATAGCGGTGATACTTTTATTTCTATTTGAGGATGTGTTTTTGATTTCAAAGTAAGCATTTTATTTAGAAACCGATGTGATCAATATACGGGAATATAAATTAAGACTTTTTTTGTGTTTCGCTCTGTAATTGGTTTTATTTACCTTTAATGAGTTTTTCTTGTACCTACCCGTTACAAGAATTGGCACATGGTGGGTGTATTGACATTCTGTTAACGAAATATGTTCAGAGAAGCTTTAAATTAATAAAAGCAATTTAAAAAGTTTTAGTTTGCCTGGGAAAAAATTTAACCACTAATAGTTTCGAAAGTTATTTGAAAGTTTATTATTTTTGCTTATAAAAAATATCTAATTTAGTTTCAGGTTGTTGAAGTTTTTCTCTTGAAAATGTTCTTATACACTCGAACTCATCTAAAATTTTTGTCCTAATTAGAAAATGAGAACTGAGCTTTATCAAATACGTCAGTAAAAAAGACAAAAAATGCAAAGTATTGCTATCGGTGCTTCAGAGCGCTTCCTCGACTACCTACAATATTATCTGGAAAATATTTGAAATGGGCTAGCATTCGGTTAGTAGGAGTAGAAAATAATCTTCCTCTACAATTTCAATAAGTGAAAAGCAAAATTGCTCGTCATAAAATTGTAAAAATAGTAAAAATATAATTAACCTGCTGTATTCTGGTGAAAGACGAGGACCTCGGCAAAGCAAGTACAGCTTACGTCTCTGGTCCGGTTTCAATAAGTGTTGTTGAACGGGAGTATTACAAATTGAGGATTTCCACCCATCCCTTTCAATATTTAAACGTTTAGTTTCTTCATGAGTCATTATTGGTTTATTCGCTGCTTGGGCTGCCCATGTTACAATAGACGCAATGAAATTTAATTTAGAATAATTCGAATTTACTTCGTTTAACCAACTGTCTACTTCTTTTTGATACTTCTCTGAAAATTGGAGAAAGACATTCATTAGTGAGTTTTACATAAAAGACCATAATAATATTATATTTTAGAAGATTAAATTTAAACGACAATATTTAAGTTTTATTTACTCTCTATACGCAGTGTTTATCATAGAGTGTGCCGCGAAAATCTTCAAGTTGGCAGAGTGTTTTTTTGGGAATACCTTGAAAACTAGATGTTCAATTGTGTTATGCTTTTAGCATCGTAATAAACGCAAAAAGTTATACTACTTTACTAATTTAACCAACCTCCTACCTTCAATATTAAGGGATATAGCAATAGTGGCCCACTTCTTGCGAACACCTTGTATAGTCTAGGTATAGTGAGAGTATTTCAATGTAGTTAAGTAGGTAGGTACTACAGCAACCTGCTAACGGCAATGGTTTTTTATTTTGATCACAATGCAATGTCCTTAAGTATAATTATTATTATCGTTTTCAGTTAATGGAAGAGCAATAATATAAAGTACTCATTTGATGAAACATGAAGGAAATATATAACAGAAATTGTTCTCTATAATGTATAGCCGGTGGTAAACGTCTTACTTATAATAAGTTAGCAAAAAGAGATGCAGCTTTAATGCATGGAGATTTCAGTCTTCATGCAGCAATAAACCACTTCAGTGTTATGTAATTTCGTAGGTTAATATTGACGCTAAAGTTTGACGTATCACATTTAAAGAGGCCACTTACAACTTTGTTGCTTTCATTACAGTAAACAATATTATATCGTATGTTCTTAATTAAATTACAAAATTCAATCTCCTTGTTCGAAATGTATTATTTGTCGATTTGCACTTATTAGAAATGTTTAATGAATAAGTTTTCAAGCTAAAATTCCCCGAACTTAGGGAATAAGATATTTACGTAACTATGTCAGAGCTTCATTATTTCTTGCTCTCAGTGCACATCTTGAATAGTATTTTATAGGTATTGCTATTAGCAATAGATGGTTATCTGATAATGGCCTACGCTGGATACGCTAATCACAGCGCTAATCTTACCGGACGCTGTTAATTAAACCATGATGTAAACCTAAAGAAAACATCAAGTATAGCCATGTGTGCACAGTGGATATTACTGACAGCTCAATAAACTGTGGATGATGCAGTGAAGTCGAAATATGTAGGATGAGCTAAATCACTACCTTGAATTAGCCCAAGAGCAACCATGTTAGAAGAAATTAGCAAAATCCTTTAGCACAATAGATAGAATATTTAGTTTGAATAAAATCGACGTGAAGTTATAGTCGACTGTAACTTCCATCCTCAGAAGAGATTACAGTGGTCAACAAATTTATACAAACCCAGAAGAGAGAGAACCCTGATTTAACTACCTTTCATATCATTTTTCGCCTAAACGTATAATTTATCGGCAACTGCCAGAGTTTTTGGCTGTGTAACAGCAGATGGATTTGCGAGTCTACTTTCTCTGTCTTGACAAGTATTAACTAGTCCACTGCCTTAGCGACATAAAAGGTCCGAAAGGTTCACTTCCGGAAACCAGCACCAACTTTTAGTATGTTATTAGGCATGTTATCCTGACTATAAAAGTGCCGGGAGACACTCTCTAAAGTGTCAAGGTCAGGAGTTATAAGGTCATCAAGATGGCCGCCGTCGCAATTTTGGAATTTTGAATAACTCCAAAACGGCATAACGTATTTGCTTTTTTTTGGTGTCATATGAAAGCCTATTAAATTTACTACCAATAATGTTTAATAAATAATGTGCGTAAGTATTACAGTTAGCCAGATATTTTAAGATAAGCGTAATTTTTATTATTAATTTGTTAGTATTTGTTGAATATCAAGCTAACCAATAACTTTACGTAAATATGACCTATATTAAATATTATTTATGCGTTATTGAGCTTTCTAATGAATTTAAAAAAATTAAGATCTGACCGAAAATAGCTGAGTTACGCTTATTTGTTGTTTGCGCCGCGTCGCCTTGCTGATGTTATTACTGAGGTAGTCAGCCGTTAAGTACCTATGCTGCTCTTCAAATTTCTTGCAAACTTGTTAATCCATAGGCATAATGTGTTTGATACCATCAGACAGTTCTCCATATTGTAATATACAAAATACGGTAATATTTTAAATATTATAAAAAAATGTAGTTATACACCTAATTCTGTTGTTACATGGTAGATTGTTTTTTTTTAATCTGTACCCATGTGTAAAATTCGTGTAAAAAATATAGAACAATATTAAGGAGAAATTGGAGAATAATGCAAAATTCTAAATTAGTCAATCACATTAATTCTGTAGCGCTCTCCAAGACCAGACGCAGGGAAACAATGCAGACCTCTTCCTCTGAATTCAGAGATCTGCCACAATATAAATATTATTATTTCAGCTTTAAAAAAGTTAAATTCAGAGCAAACTCCAGTCATAAATGCAGGCCTACACCATTGCAAAACAGATCCAGTTGTAGTATGTAGAAAACTAGACAAATTATGTTACATGCTAGGGTCACTACATATATTGAAATGGTTGTGATATCACTGATAGTGGTTTGAAAACAGTGACTGGACTAACAACTAGTGGAAGCTGCCGTAACTACAACAGGTAGAGCAGAAAGCATTCTCACATCTCACATCATCACATGTACAGAAAAGCCGATACGCAGGTAAGCATTGCAGCTCTTAACATACTGCTAGAGAAGAGGCATTTCTTGCTGAAAGCGACAGGCAGACAGGGAATTTTTTGCAGTGGTTCGAATGAAATCAAAAAGAATCAGTCCAGTTCAAATACTGAACAACTGGCTTAGAAACCAGCTCCTCTTGCTCGTACGAAGTATACACATTTCGATATTTCTGCTTTTGTTTGTAAGTTCTCTACAAAGCATATTTCTTTGGATGTTTCAATGGGGGTTCACTGTTATGAATTTGTATACAGACTGTCGATGATTGCCATTAACTGCCTATAATTGCTAAATTTTTGTACATTAACTGCCGAAAGTCGATGACCTCTCGGGATGTTCATTCTTGAACTAACTAAGTACGCTGTGGTTGTCTTTAGTTGTACACGACCTCTAAAAGTTCCCAAATGTTGCGAGCCAGGATCGATGTGGAGAAATTTTTTGTCATGAAAATCATTACAAAAATTTGGTGAAAATGCAAATTGTTGGTAAAGTTATAATTTGCACCTGTAAAAACAAGGTTCTAACTTCAATTAAAACCGAAAAAGTAGTGTCTTCTTTACATGAAGAAGCTGATGATAGGTTGTTACTTACACACTGTAGATGCTCCAGAAAATGGCCACTCAAACCAATTTACAAAAAACAGTAAATTCTGATGAGTTATTAATAGCACTCTTTGCATTTTCACAAATACCTGGCTTGGTAGAACAACTGTTTCCAAAGCTGTCCCGTGGAATGTCTTAATTATTATCGTTGTTCCACGTGTTCAATGGTTATAATACCGTTTTGTCGTTTTGTGGTATCAATAAGAAGAACGCATAGAAAACGTGGAACTTTTTCAAGAAGGTTGATGGACCTTCTAGAAATATTGTTCTAGAGCAATCACTGTTATAACAGTAAAGAGTTTGCTCTAGTGCTGTAATTATAGCGAATATTGCAAGAAGCGTTTTATTCACAAAGACTAACATAACAATTGCAAACATATCGTCTACCCAAGAGACTCCCCTTCAGCATTTGAAATTAGTTATAATACAAACAAGGATATGTGGAGAAATTAACCCTCCGCTGCTAGATCCACGCGGCTAGGGTTGGCAAAAGAACATCGACTTATTTACTAGTTGTGGGAAGACTATTCCGTATTACCGATGTGAACCTAAGTTGGCACGAAAATGTGCACAAGATGTATTTGTACTATTGTACTCTCCTCTGCGCCTGCAAAGGTCCAAAATGAAACCGCATGGCTACGAATATATGAGAATTTCTACAAATTATAATTTTCTCTGCAAACGTCAAAAAAGGTCAACTTTGTGTGACTCAATGGTGAAGTTTAACTTTCCCGCCTCGGGAGGAAAAGCTCTCAGACAAAGTACTTTTCTCTGTGTAGGACCTAGGCAGACAAAGTAAATCTTAACTCAACATAATTTTTATTTTATAACGTAAAAAATATTTTCTAAGCATTTGTAATTAAAAAATGTTTATGTTTTTAAAGTTTTTCTTTATAATTTGTTCGTTGCGTTTAATAATTAATTACTAGCCTTTTTTTAGAAGTTAAAATTAATTTTAAAAAATATTTGAAAATTGAACTACAAGGAATTGACAGAAGATGGCAGTTATTCAAAATTGAAAATTTTTAGTTTTACGTTTGAGAAAAAAAAAAAAATGTTTTATACGGAATGAAAGTAGTTTTGTGTAACTCGCTTGTATTGCCAGACTAGTTCGTTACGCTCGCTCTAACCTAAGCCAAACACAGCCTTGTCACACAAAACAGTACTTTCTCTCCTAATAAAACAAAATACAAATTGTGTAGGGTGTGCTTAAATATTTTAAAAATGTTTATTTAGTTTTATTATCAAATTATTTGAATTATGTACTGTTTTAGTCTTTTTTATGGCTATTTCATAACGATTCTCCATGTAATTTAAAGAGCAGCACACATACGTACTCAGCGGCCCGCTATACCTTAGTGATAACATCAGCAAGGCGACGCGGCGCAAACAACAATGAAGTGTAACTCAACTATTTTGGGTCAGATCTTAATTTTTCAAAATTTATTAGAAAGCTGAATAACGCACAAATAATATTTAATAGAGGTGGTATTTACGTAAATTTATTGGTTAGCTTGATATTTAACAAATACTAGCAAATTAATAATAAAAATTACGCTTATCTTAAAATATCTGGCTACCTGTAATACTTACGCACATTAGTTATCGAACATTATTTATAGTAAATTTAATAAGCTTTCATTTGACACCAAAAAATAGCAAATACGTTATGCCGTTCTGGAGTTATTCGAAATTCCCAAATTGCGGCGGCGGCCAGCTTGATGACCTTATAACTCCTGACCTTGACACTTTAGAGAGTGTCTCCCGGCACTTTTATAGTCAGGATAACATGCCTAATAACATACTAAAAGTTGGTGCTGGTTTCCGGAAGTGAACCTTTTTTTCGCTAAGGCAGTAGACTAAACCGCCCATAGCGACTCTCTATGTGCCACCAACAAATGTCTAATTTGATCCTTCTTGCATACGAACAAAATCGTACAAAAACACTAAACCTTGCCTTCAAAAACCATTTTTGTGACCTTTGACCTTGAATATATTGACACGCGGACACCTATAATATAGGTTGATGCAAATATTTAGCCTTCTGACTTTCATTCCCAGATTAGCCCTTTATTTCATCTTATTTGACTGTACTATACTGATTATTGACTTATTTAAAAGTGCAAAATACATCTGCTTTTACGAACGGCTACCTCTTCACTCTTTAAGTATTTTTATTGCTCATGCTATTGTATTGTACTTTTATTGTACAAAAACCACCATAGTTCCATTCACTAAGCGCAGGAAGCTAACATTAAAAGCTCCACAGCTACAGGGAATATCAATACAATTTTCCAAAGAGGTAAAGTATCCAGGGGTAACTCTGGATGCCAAACTCAACTGGAAATCTCATGTAGAAAAAACTCTTTCCAAAGCAACGGGGGCCTTCTGGGCGTGCCGCAAACTCTTCGGAAAGACATGGGGACTAAAACCAAAGATGATATATTGGTCATATACATCAATCATTAGACCCATTGTCACATACGCCTCGTTCATGTGGTGGACAAAAACGAATGAAAAATCACAACACAAGGTAGTTGCAGAAATTGCAGCGCATAGCGTGTTTGGGTACAACAGGGGCTATGAGCACAACCCCGACTACAGCTATGGAGGCACTTTTAGACCTTTTAGACACTTTTCACCTACGGGTGAAGAGGGAGGGTCTTCAAACCGCCATAAAAATTACACAGAGCAAGAAATTCAAACTGGGTGACAGAACAGGTCACCTAAAGATCTAGGACTTTTTACAGCCAGAATTGTTTGAAAAACCCTTGGATATCATTCCAAGAGTGTTTGACTTTCAGACACCATTCGATGTGGTCATTCAAGACCGCAACACGGCGAGAAGTCAATCGATACAACTGGAACAAAACTGCTCCATTTGGTATACAGATGGATCTAAAACTGAACAGGGAACAGGTATAGGCATATATGGCCCAAAATATAGGACATGAATAGCCTTAGGAACCTATCCCACAATTATGCAAGCTGAAACTCTTGCAATAGATCTATGTGCCCGAGAATGCCTTCGAAGGAATTTAAAGGGTAAAAAAATCTACATAATGTCTGACAGCCAAGCCGCGATAAGGGCACTCAAAGCCAATAGCTTTGAGTCATTATCCACTTGGGAATGCAGACAATCTCTCAAAACTCTGGCAAGGGGCAACAAAGTTGCCCTTCATTGGGTGCCGGGTCACGAGGGAATTGAAGGAAACGAAATAGCTGGCGAACTAGCTAGAACAGGCTCAAAAGCCCTCCCGATTGGACCCGAACCATTCTGTGGACTATCTAGAACATATAGAAAGGCGGAGAGCCAAAAATGGGAAACTGAGAAAAAAAATTCTCACTGGAACAACGCACCAGGACAAAGACAGTCGAAGAAATTCATTAAGTACTCGACCACGAATGCTAAACAGCTTCTTCTATTATCAAAGAACGAAATCAGACTAATCACGGGTCTGTTTACTGGACACTGCCCAGTGAGGTATCACCTAAAGAAACTGGGATTGGAGGATAGTGACATATGCAGACTCTGTGAATCGGAGATTGAATCCGCCGAACACATTCTCTGCAATTGCGATGCATTAGCTCGGCTTAGGCTGAAACATTTGGGGCAGGCTCAATTGACGCCTGAGTGAAAATTAAACTTCTCAGGGACATTCTATGCTTCGCTGGCAAGATTGAATTCCTGCGAACATAAATACGAGTAGGGTTATGAACAAAAGATCAACACAGTTCTGTAAGGCTTAGAAGCCAATCGACCCTTAAGTACAATACAATGCTCACGCTAACTAACAATAAACACTATAAAAATCTGAACTTCTCCGGTTTCCAAAGGTTTACTAGTAATTCTTTCACTTCTTCTGATGTTTTTGCGCATTTTGTGGCATGATCTCATAGGTCGAGATATAGTATGTGGTTACAAGTAGACGATTTCACCATGGTTAATTGGGTCGGTTAATTTCTAACCTGTCCCTGGGATCCTGTTACTATTAGCAATCCGCTAGCTAACGCTGAGCTACTTACTCTTTACCATTCTCCTACCAATGTTTAAAATTTGGTAATAGACTACGGGCTTGTAACAGAAAAATTTGGGTGATTGTGTTCAAGCCAATCTTTAGGGAATAAGCTATACTATAAGCCTGCCAACACGAAAATCTGGTTGGCTACCCAAAGCACTGGCTTAAGGTCTAAAGATCCTTCAATGAAATTGTTAGAGAAGGAAAAAGTAAAAAATATGACAGCATTCGCGATGCAACTTTGATATTTTTTCATTCTTATAAAAATTTGGCTGCTCTTTAGAATGGCTCGTGAGAGCGAGCGAGCGAAAGCGAGAGCGTGGTAGCTGGACTGCAATTAACTTCTTTATGCTAAAGTAAACACCCGCAAACATAAAGTCGTAACTCATTAACAGTTTATGGGTTGTTTACTTTAGTAACTAGTTTTTACATAAAAGTAAGATTTTACTTTGGCATCCTTCTCAGGTGGCTTTTCCGCCCTCCTCGACTATTAGAAGTTTATTATTAACACTTTTGAGGCCTTAAGCCAGTGCTTTGGGCAGCCAACTAGACTTTCGTGTTCGGTGACACTCAAATAGCTTATTCCCAAAGATGAATACGATCATCTCGATTTTCTGTTAGCTGTTATCAGCTCCAGGACTATAATAGAGGGGTAGAGAGTAAGAATCCTAGCACTGCTTAGATAAATAGAATACTAACCGAGACTCAACGTACCGACCCTTACTGTATTTCTGATTTAAAATTCGATATAGTAGAAAAAACCTCGTATCGAGTGTAAAGACTCGTTTTTTACAATAGTGAGATTTCCTACCGTACTTTCTTATTGTATAAATAGCTAATTTGTAAAGAATTGATGACGTAAAGTCTGTAGTTAGGGTTACGAGTAAATTGGAATTTTATTTGAAAATCGTAAAATAATATGAATGCTTAAAATGTTGATCTACTATGAACTGCGACATTAAGATAAATGATGTTGACATGAATACGGTCTAATTGAGCTCAAAGATAGAAATTTTATGTAAAATATTTCAATTTTTCGTCTTTGAAGATTGAAGCTATGATGAGAAAATTCATTGTTAAAGATTAAGCTTTACCTTTGCTAAAAATCAAAGAAATTGGAGCAAAAAGCTATTCGTAAATTAGGACTTGTATTTTACTAACAATAAAACGAACTGCGATGTTTTATCACAGGACTTTCTAATTAACTTTTTTTTTTAATCGAATTTCAGTAATCTCTTTAAGAGCCAGTATTATAAACGAAGGTTCAAATTAACCTAAGGTTAGCTGTCATTTTAGTTTGACATAATTGGACAAAATATTGAAATTGACGTTTATTTAAAATTTCAACCTGCCAAGTTGAGTCAACCTTCTGGTAACTAGACTTTATAATACTGGCCCTTAATCATTTAAATTATACATATCAGGTTCACCTCTATAACTTTTTTACCTTTCAAGATATCGATCTAAAATTTTAGGTATAAACGTGTAGTTTTGAATTTATATGCTATAGTAAAATATTTGTGGCACTTCTGGTTTTACCGGAAATTATACCAACTTTGATTTTTTAAATCGAAGACGCTATCTATTTTTACTTTTCTGAATTTAAGAAGTCACTTGTAATCTATTCTATCGTTTTGAAAAAACAATAATAAATCACAAAAATATAAAAATTTACTGTAAAATAAAATTAACTCTCTAAGTGCATACAAGACATATTATGGACAATTTTAACTAACATCAAAGACATGACTTTATTTCACATTAAATTAAATTAATAGTGATATACTTATAAGGTATGGCTTTTAGTGATCGCTTTACAGAGCACAACACAAAGTGCAATATTTTTACAATTTAGAAACTTCATCAGAAGAGTACGTTAGTTGTGCACTATACAACTGTAAACATCAGAATTGAGAAACGCGACTTCAAAAAGGGAGCCCTGATGTTGACAACTACTATGTACAATTATTTTCAGATAATTGTTGCCTAGCAATCCCTATTAGGAGCAAATCAATACCGGATATCGTATATCCGGTGTTATTTTCATAATTTTTTTAAATCCTATTACAATTAACTTTGGTTCGCCTTCCGGTAAATGGAAAAAATGAATAGCATTACATGGATGCTCTGTGAGTTGTAAGATCAATTATTGGATAAAACAACTAAAGCCCTTCCAACGCTCTCTATAAACACCATCATTTCGAATTACACGAATAAACTTGATTTAATTGAGTATTCAACAGATTTATGATAATATAATTTGTAGAATATCTCTCTAAGAGCTAATTGCTTGTACGAGTAACACAGAACTACAAAACTTTCACTGAAATGGTTTTAGGATTTCAGAAAGATGGATGATTGACTGTTATTCAGATACATAACGACATATTTGTCAAATTAACTCCAAATTTTTACATTAATCTGTCAAATGTGTCATGAGTTTTCCAGTACTACTTGAGGAGCATTCTAATCGAAAAATGGAAATGTTAATTTTCAGACTAAGACGAGGCGCGAACTATGAACTGTATGACGTCTAACCGTTTAATATTCTGATAAGAAAACAACTGAGTATTGCGTCTTACTTTTTAACTAAGATGTTCTACTTCAAGTGCTTCAAGACACCAGATGCAGACGGACGGACTAACAAAAAATCGGCTGAAAAGATGGACAAGCATCCCAAACAATATAACATGACTATAATATCACATTCTGGTATAGCGTCCAGTGACATCGCACTCTTTTTCTCAAGCGATTTTGATAAATGGCAATTTCAATCCCCAACATCTGAGTAACGAATCAATCAATGAGTTTAATAGACTTTTTTTTAATGGGGTGGCCTTAGAGTTTTGAATTCCTAATAGTGGAATAGATTTATGGACGATCAGTCGAGTTACGGATGTTAGCTCCCATTGGGAATTTTATGACTGAATATAATTAAGGACTATGTCATGAACAACACCTTATAGTTTTGTCAAACTAACTAGTGCGGTAACATTTGCACTTTCACGTTTTCTTACTTAAAATGAGAAATAACTCGAGCTGTAATCGACGGATAGAAAAAAGTTATGATAAGGAATTGTTTAGTATTTAATCCCGACAAACTCTAGCTCAACTGCGAGACTTTTATATTATATTTGGCGAAAAACCTTCCCGAAGTTAAGAGGTTGTCAAAAAATGGTTTTTTCATTTATTCTGAAAGAAGTAAGCCAAATTTTGCCGATATTGCACAAAAAGGCGTTACTTGACTAATAAAATTAGCCTGATGCCAAATAAGAGTTTGTATGATGGATTTCGATAGCTACATTATGGATTTCTACACAATTTGTTGAAGGTGCTTCCATTTTGTGAGAGCCTATGTATAGAATTCGAATAATTTTTTTTCAAATCTCTCTTTTTTACTGTCCTATTTGATGAAATAAAAAAGAATTTCTTGTGTCGTCATTTACTATGCTTTTTTGGCATTTTCGTCATTATGTACTTTATAAAAACTGTCTTATCTCTTCCCATTTGAACTCAAACCAATTTGTACATGCTTAGTAAAAAAGAGTTTTTGAAGACGTTGAAGAGTTGCATTTTTGTGTTTGCAATTGCAGTGGCTGAACGCTTAACTTTTTATAGGTTATTTTTGGGTCAAATGAAAGGCAGAACATTTCCTCATTCATGTATAGCGTTTATAGTATATTATCCAACGAGCGGGTAATGAAGCTCATTACTCACAAGAATGAATTTGCGACACGAGCCGTATGGCGAGTGTCGTAATCATTAGAGTGAGTAATGAGCATTACCCGCGAGTAGGATACTATACTTTATCCACGACTGCAAATATTATAAACCAAATATACATTGAATACGCGAGTATTTTTTGAAAAAAAAAATTTTTATTTATTTTATAAAATTAATTTTTTATGGAAATGTAGTCAAAATTTAATGTAGAATTCAAAAATGTAAAAATATATATGGTGTTGCGTTTACCTACGTTTAACGTTTAAGTTTACCTCATTTCCGGCGAAATCGGAAGTGGAAGAATTTTCAAAAGTAGTTAAACAAATTGCAATTTATATGACTATAACTCACAGCAAATTTCATTTTGATACGTTGACAAATAACGGAGCTATAAAAGTTTTCCAATCCCCTATGTCGCCCGGTAAACCATTGAGTAATGTAATAGTCATTGAGTAATATGTATATTATTCAATGATTTGTAACTAGTGAGTAATGACACACATTACTGGTCAAAAATCATAGAGTAATGAACGTATTATTGGACGGTCGTGGATAAAAAAAATTATCCACTTTTTAATTCAACGCCAGAACAAAAAAAAATGTGTTGCAGCGCAAGAAAAATTTTCTAAATCCAAAGAGTTTGGGTGTAACAAACTATGGTAAAACCATGTAAAACTTAATAGACGAGCGTTCTTCCACTACAGACGTATGCATGTACTTTTATAGGAGATATGCGTTTATAATCAAACTGTTTCATATTTTTGATATTTTTTTGTTTATAATGTAATTTTTCACGTACATTCTAAATGTACAGGTAGATTTTGATAATAATTTAAGCAGTTACTAAAATGTTTAAATACAGGGTGAATCCTAACGTACGGATCAAACTGATAGGGCATCTAAAGGGGACCAAAAGATAATTTTTTTTTAAATAAACTTTTAATCAAAATCTAATAACAACAAAGTTACATGGGTTTTAAGTTCTTATAAATTAATGCCCAACTATTGAGTACCGCTGAGCTTATACAAAATACCCTATTTAATTTCTGACGTTTAATTAATTTTGACTGATTTTGACGTACATGATTAAATTAAATAAATCTGCGGTACTCAATAGGTGGGCCACCCATAACTGGGTATTTTAAAGAAAAATTAAATAGTTATAACTTTGATAGTATAAAAGTTTTACTAAAATTTTAGCTCAACTTTGTTTAAATAATTCTCAAATATTGCAAATTTGAAATCAAAACGTAAGTCGTTACTCTATTTTTAATATAAAATGCTCAGGTTTATAAGAACTTAAAACCGTTATAACTTTGTTCTTATTCGATTTTGATTAAAAATTTCTTTAAAAAAAAATTATATTTTGGTCCCCTTTAGGTGCCTTATCAGTTTGATCCGTACGTTAGGATTCACCCTGTATTAAAAATATTAAGCAGCTCGATTACAAGCGCATATCCCCTAAAAATTACATGCAAGCGTCGGCAGTGGGAGAACACTCGTTTATGAAATTTTACCATGGTTATACCCAAACTCTTTAGATTTAGAAAATTTTTCTTCGGCTGCCACCACTGAAATGAATATAATAACTGGAACGATAAAGTAGTGGATCTGCGCGTGAAAATTTGTTCACATTTGAAGAAAACAATAAAGTCGAAAGTCGCTAAGAATTTAATTTCAAGAGGGTACCTGAGTTTGCGCCCTTTGCACTTCGCGACGTGAGAGCTAAGTTCACGTGGTTCGGTCCCTCTACTACGCAGTTAGCGCGTGGGTTGTGTTTACGTTTCGAAATCAACATAATATAAGGATTGTATTGTCTGTGATAATATGTTGAACATAACCTCAGATGCACATAAATATTTTTTGTTAATTCGCTTCTTATGGAGTGAAAATAAAATATTTATTTTATTCTGTTTTTTGTATTAATCATTATAGTAAAAATATTCTATTATTATTATTGTTTAATATAGCCTAGTAAAATAGATGTTTTGAAAAAGAAAAAATATATGGCAGCGATTTTATTGCTGAAATGTGTTGAGGGTGGCCTCATGAGTAAGTGATGAAAATTCACCATCCGCACCCCCTCTGCTAACTTCAGGGGAGAGGCAAACGTATGACTACTTCTAGTTTCCGCCAGTTTTCGCCAAAATTAAGCAATGTAGAGAAAAATTACTAAAGCATTATTTTATAGATGACGCATTTCTACAGAAAAATGTTTTATAAAATTTTTCCATTAGAGCAACGGTTTTCCTAAAAAATGTATTTTAAAAGAGCCATGTTTTCAAAAATATTATTAAGCAAGCGAGTCAATATAATGCAAAATATCTGCGCGCCGATAGATAAAAAGCTGTTTTACTCCGAGATAAACAATGGTAATATTAAATGACTTGGTAAATTTAAATCAGTGTACATATTTCAATAATTTCGTGTGCAAATAAAACGTAATAACTTATATATTTAATCTATGAAAACTAAAATTTGTTTTGATTTACTGGAGCTAAAGGACCAGCTGTTGAATTCTGTTAAAAAATTACACATTATCCAAAGCTGTGGAGATATTTTAATAGCATCAGGAAACTGTTCTCAAAATCGATTTATTGTGCCTTTTAGGGATGTATAACGCCTTCAAAATAGTTATTTGCTTATAAGAGCACATTATATACAGTGTGTTTGATTTTTTGTGTCACAGTAGTTATGTCGGCTATGGTATGAGTTGTAAATAAATTTTATATATGGAAGTCGTTAGATGGATTATTTTCAATAATTTCTGAAAATCAGAAAACAATTGAGTGTCGAAGATTCTAGATATTGCAAATACGTTCAAAAATGTAAATGGGACGTGCTCAGTATTACTCAATATTTTAAAATTATTAGAGCGAATTGCATACAAACAAAATATGAAGTTATTTTGGGACCCGTAGATTTTTTCAGACTGAGCAGGGCAGATTTCCAAAACATTAAAATGTAATTCCAAAAATTTTCTTCTATATCGTCGAATTAACTCAATCAGGGGAGGGGACATACTGATTGCTTAAAACTTTTAAAAGACAGAATTAGAACACCGCGGGATCCTTTCGGAAACCGGACCGTGTACCAAACACGTCTATGAACCGGAGGTTACCCGATATAGTTAACTGCGCCGGTCTACGACCGAAGCACCATGTACTTTAACAACACTTTCATTTAATGATTTCAGTTAATTTCCCTTAATTTCACTTAATATTTCAGAATTAAAATGTTTATGCAGTCATATTAGACTGAAAAGAGCATAAACTGCAAAGTACCCACGCCTTGAACGAATTTTGATGAAATTTTTTTAATTGAGTTCTAAATACCCTAAAGATCAAAGTTTATATTGTTAAAAAGTGTGCATTTGCCTCATCATCTTTTAACACCACTTCTTGTGAATTCAATTTTCAAAATCATGAAAAAAGAATTTTTATTTCATAATTTTGGGTGCAAATGCTTACGCGTTTAATAATTAGTAACTATAAGCAACAAGTTTACGGAAAAAAAAAATTTTAAAATGCATGATGAAATTCTTATTAACATTTACTTAACAGTCACTAATGAAGCACTTCTAGGCATCTCAGAAACTTAAAATTTGGCACAACTATATATGATGTTCTGAAGATTAATAAAAAAAGTCTTCTAGTTCTGAAAACCCTCTGGGGCCGATTCAAAGGGGGTGGGTCAACACCCCCGTTTTTTATTAGAAAAAATCAGACCTATATAGAGATCTTTAGAGTGTATTCTATAACGACACCAAATTACAAGTTCTTAGGATGTTTAAAAGTGCTTGTAATTCTAAGTAACATCATCTTAGGAATTAGCTGAAAAATAATATTACTGAGAAGAACTAACTCCTTGGTCGAATTTTAATGAAATCTTTTTTATTAAATTCCAAATACCCTAATGATCAAAGTTTATACTGTAAAAAAGTGTGCATTTGCCTCCTCACCTTTTTAACAAATTCTAGTGATTTTGTTACTTTGAGTCGCAAGCACTTCTAAGCATCCTAAGAACCTGAAATTTGGTGTCATTATACATTACACTCTAGGGATCCCTAAAAGGGTATGATTTTCTCTAAAAAGTACGGGGGGCGTCCCCCCTCCCCCTTCAATCTACTCCCAGAAGGTTTTCAGAACTTGAAGACTTTTTTTATTAATCTTGAGGACATGATATACATTGGTACCAAATTTGAAGTTTCTGAGATGCCTAGAAGTGCTTCGCTAGCTCTTGTTAATTAAATTTTAATAAGAATTTCATCATGCATTTTTGAAATTTTTTTTCCGTAAACTTGTTGCTTAGTTACTAATTATCAAACGCGTAAGCATTTGCACCCAAAATTTTGAAATAAAAATTCTTTTTCAGCTAATTTTTATGAATTTCCAAATTGAATTCACAAGAAGTGGCTTAAAAAGATGATAAAACAAATGCACACTTTTTAACAATATAAACTTTGATCATTAGGGTATTTAGAACTGAATAAAAAAAATTTCATCTAAATTCGTTCAAGGTGTGGGTTCTTAGCAGTAAAACCCTCGTTCACTACGCTAAATGTATTGTTTAAACCTGAAAATTTGTCCTAAATATTATTATAATCATTTACATATTTATAAATAGGTTAAACGCTAAAAAATTTAAAGTAACACAAAACAGTTTTTGGTGAGGAGGGGGGGGGACATTTGTTCTACGGCAATTGATGGTAATTTGTATACTTATTGTTAAATTAACATAATGCAGTTAATGTTTAAAAAATCGCCCCCCCCCCTCATATCTACACCACTGGGACAAAAAAACAGTACTAAAAGAAGAGAGGCAGTGTTATTTTACATTATTCATACCGATTATGCATTAGGATACAAACAGGTCAACGTGAGAATGTCTTGTATGTTATAAAACCAATTGTAGATAATATATTCTATTTTTGCGGTCTTGTAGCGTTGCTGCTATCATATTTGGAGAAAACCCAAAAGAAAGCTTTCTTGTTAAAAATTTCATCTACATTATTTTTAAACTAAGGTATTTTGACGTATATAGCTTAACTTTGGAGCAAACTTGCAAAAACTAGAATTAGTCATACGTTTGCCTCCCCCCTGAGGTAAGCAGAGGGGGTGCGGGTGGTGCATTTTTATCACATACTCCGGAGGTCACCCCTAATGTATTTCAGGAATAAAATCGCTGCCTGATATTTTTTCTTTTTCACCATCGTTTATGATGTTTATTTTACTAGGCTAATAGTATAGCTTTGAGATTTAAATTCCCAGACTTTTTAAACTAAACTGCGCATGACGAATTTCTCCCTGCGCAGATTTAATTTGGTCCCCAGTAAAACTCCATATTACTGTTCCATTTATTTATTGAGTTCAGTGGCTGCCACACATTCTTTATATTCTCATCTTGAATTAAAAAGAGCATAATTTTTTTAAATGATATACAATATACATGAATGAGGAAATGTTCTGCCTTTCATTTGACCGAAAAATAACCTAT
Organism: Malthinus seriepunctatus; assembly: GCA_963924605.1. Lineage (NCBI taxonomy): Eukaryota > Metazoa > Arthropoda > Insecta > Coleoptera > Cantharidae > Malthinus > Malthinus seriepunctatus. The sequence goes on along the minus strand of OZ004600.1, from coordinate 88,158,548 downwards.
AAAAAGTTAGCCGTTCGGTCACTGCAATTGCAAACACAAAAATTCAACTCTCTTCTCTTCTATTTGATCAAATTAAACAATTCTTTTTTTAAATGAAAGGTCTTCAAGAACTCTTTTTTACAAAGCATATACAAATTGGTTTTAGTTCAAATAGGAAGAAATAGAACAGTTTTTATAAAGTACATAATGACGAAAATGCCAAAAAAGCATAGTAAATGACGACAAAAAAAAAGATTATTTCATCAAATAGGACAGTAAAAAAGAGAGATTTAAAAAAAAAATTGTTCGAATTCTATAGCCTCTCACAAAATGGAAGCACCTTCAACAAATTGTGCAGACAGCCATAATGTAGCTGTTGAAATCCAGTTTACAAACTCCTATTTGGCAGGCTAATTTTATTAGTCAAGTAACGTCTTTTTGTGCAATATCGGCAAAATTAGCTTTTTTCTTTCAGAATTAATGAAGAAAACATTTTTTGACAACCTCTTAACTTCGGAAGGTTGAAAATAAAATATCCGGAACGAGCCTTAGTAACCGTTTTACCTATGTAGGAGAAAATGCGACGGAAATGCCATTTTCAAATTTCTAAGCTGATTCATTCATTTTGTCGAATTTACATTATCATTAGCTGTCATAATCTTTGCTTATAGTCGGAGTACAAGCAACCTTTTTTATTGGGGAAATTGATCAAAATCGCTATATTTAGCGTTCTATTGCAATCCATGTTATTAGCTCAAAATCTCGTTCCTGGTAAAGTAGAGCTTTGTTTATTCAATGGGTGAAAGTAAGCTTTTTCTCAAGAGTTTGAAGCGTGATGCACGACGGCGAACCTGGAGCCTGGAGTATATCAATCAAACGAGTGACAAAAGATGGAATCATATGTGTTGTAGAGCAGGTACGCGTAATTTTTTTACAATGCTATCCTCTTGTTTCTCGAAATTTAGAAAAAATGTCAAAATTCAATACCTCAGAATTTGCAATTTGCAAATTGAAAAGAGTTAATAAAATATAACTGGTCACATAGTAGAAAGAATACATATAAAGAATAAAAGTATACATAACCATGACTGGTCATTTTTCCCAAAAAAGTGCTGTCCTTGTAGGATTTTTTGGTATAAAAATACGACTTTCTATTAATTCTATTAATAGAAAATTTTTAAGAAGTGAGTCGTGGAGCCACACTGAAGAGAAGCATGTTTCATGCCTTATTCTTGTAATTTCAAATACCTATATGACATAAATGGGATGGAAGAGGGATACCTCAATATATAATGATTATTTAAAACACAATTGGTCGTTTCATTTTCATTTTTCATTTGTCATTGGTCGTTTCAAAACAGGGGTGTAGATGACATGGAAGAGGGTGGAATTTTTCTTCTTCGTGTTTCTAATAGTTAGGAGGTAAAAATACTTAAAACAGCCGGTCCCAGCTATTTGGTTAAGAGCGGGAGTGGGTGAAAAGTTCTCGTTTTTTGGGTTTTCGCATTTCCCTTATATCTCGAAAAATGTGGGTTCTAGGGAAAACATTATTCGTAGCAAAATGAAAGCTTATCAAATTTTCTACAAGATTGTTTCTATTCATTTTAGTTAATTTTCTTCTTGGTAGCTCAAAACACCGAAAAAAAACCGTAACGAGTGCTCTTGTGACGCCACAGCTCGCAAGCTGTCTATTAGTGTTATCTGTACTTTGATATATTTTTTAAATATGAAGGAAGTGAGCAATTAATAATTCTATTATTTTAGGATTTTAATTATTCCATAATGTATTCTTATGCAATAATAAAAAGAGAAATTTCATAAATGGGCTCATTGTTCAAACTGTTTTAGAAGATAAAGCCGTTTCCAGAATTTTCACACCACTCACTCACTATTTGTTTAATTTGCTTACTGTCAAGCCTTCCTCTGTAAGCTAGTGAACAATATATTTAATAAAATATTTTCAGATGTTCGTTAAAAACCATTTATGCAAATTGCTTTTAATGGGATGTTGAGAAAATTTATTATTCATAATTCGCCTTTTCATCACAATCCTTTAATGCATCATTTGACGTCTACAAAAGGATTATGAAAATAGTAAAAAACTAACACATACAGCATCAGAATATCGAAGTAAGTAAAATTAATACCCCGATATAAATTTATATCTACAATAATTGTATTGGTTGCAATAAATTATAGTGTGAGAACGTTCGAAAAATTCAAAAATCTATATTCAAAACAATATTAATAGCACTCTTCGCTTATTGTTCTTAGTTAAATTTATTGTTTGTACATTTTCATGTAAGTAATATGTTCAAAATTGATTTTAATTAATTAATTAATAATTTTATAATTAACGGATTACTAACCTATGTCATCCGAGTTCGTTAAAATGCAATCAACTTTGCGTCGAAATATTACCAGAAGCCACAGTAACTTAACGATGTTAAATAATAATTTGTACATTTTTAATTAATTAAGTGAATCATTAAAATTTAAAAAATTTTGATCTTGATAAAAGTAGCTGCAAACGACAAACTGGAACTTTTTACAATTTGCTAACTTTATATGAATGGAAACGTCCGATGCTCATGCGCTTGTATAGATAAATAATCAACATAGGTAACAGGTAGCTGCATGAAGGTTAATTGAAATAGTTTAGATTTACAAAATTCTGTTTCTGTCAAGCAAAATTTACTTTATGGCAGTTAAATTAAATGATTTCTCTTAAAAGTTTAAATTTAATTAAAAAAGTCCAAGAACTAAAGTTGAGCAGTTTTTATTTTCAACTTTCTTCCTTTGTCAGATCAGACCTTTGTTTTGAAATTTTAGACTTTCTATAATCGAAATGTTCAGTACATGTATTTGTTTTTATTTTTGGTGCTTTTCAAAAATTCATAAAAATCCCATCTCACGAAGAGTTCTGTGCTATTTGCTGGCATAATTTTTGCACTACCTTTTTGAAATTTATTCCATTTACTTCTTGTGTATCATCAAATCTTCATAAGCAAATCAACCTATATGGAGAGCAAAGTTTGAAAAAAATGTTCCTAAAGTTGAATTTTTATAAGCTTTCCTATAAAGGATTAAAAAGGTAAAAGTAATAAACCAGCTGGCGGTAAGTAAGGGCCAGTTTGTCTAACTCTTTCTTACTGATTATTTTCGCATATGACTCAGTCTATTTGCTTTTCTTAAAATTTAGCAATTTTAAGTTGAAATAAAATACTAACCACCCGCTGGTTTATTGCTTTAACATTTTAATCCTTTATAGGAAATTTAAAAAAATTCAACTATACCAAGCCAGATGAACACTTTTTGTTGACTCGTGATGCCCACGGAGAAGTAGCTGACTGCTCACAGTGCTCACTTCAAACCGAGCTTAACAAGCAGTATAATTGTTGCTGACCTGTTTCTTTCCTGGGGTAGAAAGTGCTGACTTTATCTACATTAAACCGGGTCATGATTATTAGATTTAATTGATTAAAAATTTTTTAGTAGGCTTTGCTGACATGGCCCGGACAATGCCAGTCTCGTACACCTTGCGGACTTCGCCGGGAACAGCTGTAAAAGGTATCATCTCATAAGGGAAATATCCACAATTCAATAAAAATTGTCAAATAATAAATTCGTTCACTGTAGGGATAAGCTTTCTGAGTAGATTCAGTAAAGATTGATTTTATTTAATTTTTGTAAGGGAGATTACGTGGGGATTGCTTACTATGTACAGAGCTATTGACACTACTATCACTAAGTAATCATTTTAAGAGATAAAACTTGTCAGGTAAAATGCTAATTTTATTATAATTGACAGGCTATTAATCTGCAGATTATAGCCCCTTTAATTAAATAATTTTTTCAATTTCACTCTGCTGTTAGCAGTAAAGCCTGGCACAATTCACACAGGCTTGCCTTCTGGACATCGCTCAGGCGGCCTGCACAGACCAAACCGGAGCGTTTGGACATCGTTCAGGTTCCGGTTGGCCTGCACAGGCCAAACCGGAAGGTAAGCCAGTGTGTGTGGGGTGGCCTTAAAGTTATGTTATCATGTAAGTACTCGTACTCGTCTGGTACTCGTTTGGTATTCGTTTGCTACCAGAATTTAGAAAAGACATGAATTGCAATTAGATCATAATAACTAAAACTTCGTATAATACTATAATACTCTTAAAAGTATTTTATGGAGCAGCTGGAAAACAATTAGCCGATTAGATACTTTATCGATTCAATAGCTTGTATTAGTTTGTATCAAGATTTTGTTGAGAATTGAAGGTAACATTAGAGTATATTTTTTACATAAAAAAGGCCGTTATTTATGATTGTTTGGAACCAGTGTAGGTCGAGTGTAGGCTTTACGTATAAGCTACACAAGCTATAGCACAGAGCTCCACTTTCTTGGCGGCCCGAAAAAAATTGTCCGAGTGAGCAATTTTCATATATTATACTTAAATATGCAGTATTATTTGTACCAAGGGACCCATATTCCAAATCGCTTAGGGCCTTATCAAATCTAAATCCGGCCTTGTTTGGAACACTCAATTTGTTTGAATGAAAAAAGTGCTTGCTTAACTTATTAGTTAGTATTTATTTATAGTATTTACTAACGGGTCACCCCCGTCGAAATTCGACTAAGTAGTTGTGTTAGAAAAATGAAATTATCATAAATTATTATAATGCACTTACTACCTACACCGATGATTGTTTGTTAATTTATTATTTTAAAAAAATTTATGAAATTGGTAATTTGAAGAAAATAATTAGTGCTTCCATATCTGGGGGTCGACAGCTTCAATTTAAAAAAAAATAGCGGTCACCCCTGTCGAAATCGACGAAGTTTTTGAAGATATGAATGAGCTATGACTATTTTATAAAAAAATAAGAAAACTAACCTTAAAGATAACTAAGTCAAAGAGAGCAACATAAAAAACCGTCTCAAAAATCCAAAATTCACAAAAGCACGAAACGTAATTAAAAATGCACGCACCAACCTGACCATATAGCGTATTATATAGAAACGTACTGGTCGAATAAAAGTATTGAAAATTTTATCACCACGACCAAATGTATAATGTGTGCCTTATCGTATAAAACCAAATACTATCTACATTTATTCTCATTTATAATTTTTAAAATTGGATTATTTTAAATTATAAAATTGATTTATAATTATAAATTATAAAATATAAAACAATGCATGAAATTAATAATTTTGAGAAAAAAATTAGTGGTGACATATCTGTGGGTCAAGAGCTTCAATTTAAAAAAAATCATCAAAATCGGTCTACTAGAAGTACGCTAAAATTAGCGGAAAAGAAAAGGCTTCGCGTTTTAAATATATGGATTACAACGAACCGTTTTCCTAGGAAATTTACCTATTTTAATGAAATCACCAGAGCTCCAGCTCCAGATCCGCCTATAATTTATGACTATAATTTAATTTTTTAAATAAAAAAATATATATAAAGTAGACAAAAATATATTGTAGAACAGTGTCGAACAGCACAAAAAAGTAGAAAAAGCTTGAAATGAGTAAAAAGAAGGCATAAAATCGAAAAAGCGTATAAAAAGTAAAAAAGCATATAAACAGCTTAGTTTCAAATAACTCATTTTTATACCTATCATTTCAAATAATTTTCAACTTGCTTTTAAAATTAAAAATAGCAAAACGTTTCAAATTACAAGCTCTGGGTAGTTATTCAATTATGTTACTTTACTGCAGATTATAAAAACAAGTTTTGAATTTTATACGGAAAAGCACTATCTTTATTTTTTACTCAAATTTGATAAATACAAGCTAATTATGTATCAAGGTCAAAACATTTCAGTGATGATAGAATAAGTCAATACAATCATTTTTTGTTATAGGGTAAAACCGGGAGAGATGGTACCATGGGTGAGATGGCGCAGTGGAATATTTTATCGATATTGGCTGTTTAGGTAATTAGAAATACAGCCGAAGTGTTAGTGATATTGCCTAGTTGTTATTTAGTAGCGCTCCATTGATTGTGCTATCCTTTAAGGCAATTTAATAATTGATATTATATTTTATATACCTGCAAACTTTTTCACTGGTTTACAAATTATAACTTTTACACATTTAAATTAAAGAATATTTGAAGTTCTGTTGCTATCTATGTGTAAAGAAATGTTTGAAGAATTGTTGTAACCTATAATTTTATTAAACTATGTTAGTCCGAGGGGGAAAATGCGTGCGCCATCTCACCCGCATCTCAGGTCGCCTGCACAGGCAAACCGGAAGGCAAGCCTGTGTGTGAAGACGAGCCTTAATGTAAGATTACAAAAATTTATTGCAAGGTGGGCAAAAATCACGCAGCGAAAATTCAGTTACGTGGCTATTGATCAGTCATTACAACATAATTAAAATAAACCAGCTAAAAGCCAAGGATGAATCATCGGAGTAACAAGAAGAAAGGAAGCTGTGGTGCTTCATGATGACCATTGTGTTAGAAGAATTCAGACCTTTGTGAAGAAACAAGGAAATCCTTTCATACGTACGAGCTCCAACTCGGGGAACAGAGCTACAAAATATTATTACTAAACAAAAGATAGATCGTGGAGCAAGTATTGATCTTTTACACTGCATACAAAGTGGAGAAAATGCTCATACTCAGTTCAGGAGTGCAAGGTTTGAAGAAAAGTCTCTCAGTCTTACGCAGCCTATCAAGAGATTAAACAACAAATCCTCTTCAAGTAAACGTGGAGAAGGAAACTGCCCATGCTCTACGGTTTATTGAAATTGCACGGTGCCGAGGGTATGATATAGATATAGATAGCTAAAAACACGGTTTTAGCTATTTAATTCTATTTTTGACACTTTTACCTGAATAACACGCAATCGTTCAATTTTTGTCAAAACCACGCTATATTTTTGAAATAACGAGATCTATCAAAAAATTTGTAGTAACAAGATTTGTTTATCTTCAAAAAAGGGTTAAAATGAGCTTAAGAAATTTTAAATTGGACTACTGGGTACCGAGATATACTTAAACAAAAATCAAGCAATATGGGGAAAAAATGCTACTTAACAAACCCCCTAGTAATCAAAATATCTCATTTCATTATTAAATAACATTAATATTGCCCTTTTCCTCACAAAATTTTGAACTACTGATTAGTTACATCACAAATTAATGAGTAGTAGGTAATGACTCACTTAAAGTATGAACAAAATCAGAAAACACGTTGACTATCTAATAAAAAAATAATAAAACTAACCTTAAAGATAACTAGGCCAAAGAGGTGGGCTTAAAAACCCGTCTCAAAAATCCAAAAGGCACAAAAGCACGAAACGTAACTAAAAATGCTGGCACCAACCTGACCATATCGTGTATCAGAAACGTAATGTGGAATAATAGTATATTATCCAACGAGCGGGTAATGAAGCTCATTACTCACAAGAATGAATTTGCGACACGAGCCGTATGGCGAGTGTCGTAATCATTAGAGTGAGTAATGAGCATTACCCGCGAGTAGGATACTATACTTTATCCACGACTGCAAATATAATAAACCAAATATACATTGAATACGCGAGTATTTTTTGAAAAAAAAAATTTTATTTAAAAAAAAAATTAATTTAAAAGAAAAATTAATTTTTTATGGAAATGTATTCAAAATGTAATGTAGAATTCAAAAATGTAAAAATATATATGGTGTTGCATTTAAAAATCTAAAGTTTACCTCATTTCCGGCGAAATCGGAAGTGGAAGAATTTTCAAAAGTAGTTAAACAAATTGCATTTTATATGACTATAACTCACAGCAAATTTCATTTTGAAACATTGACAAATAACGGAGCTATAAAAGTTTTCAAATCCCCTGTGTCGCCCGGTAAACCATTGAGTAATGTAATAGTCATTGAGTAATATGTATATTATTCAATGATTTGCAACTAGTGAGTAATGACACACATTACTGGTTAAAAATCATAGAGTAATGAACGTATTATTGGACGGTCGTGGATAAAAGTATTGAAAATTTTATCACAATGTGAAATGTGCCAAGACCTTATCGTATAATACTAAATATCTACGTTTATTGTCATTTATAATTTTTAAAATTGGATTATTTTAAATTATAAAATTTAATATTTTATTATGTATGTTATAAAATATAAAAAAATGTATAAAAATGGTAATTTGAAGAAAAAAATTAGTGCTGACATATCTGTGGGTCGACAGCTTCAATTTAAAAAGAATTTTTCAAAAATGGTCCAGTAGAAGCACTCTAAAATTAGCGGTGATGAAAAGGCTTCGCGTTTTAAATATATGGATACCACTTATTTTAAATCGGATTATAAATTTTGCCGAGATGACCCTACCCTTAAAACTACCGATTTTAAGTTTTGCCGAGCTGACCCTACCTTTTTTAAAAACTGACCATTTTGCCAAGTCGACCTACGTCCAAAAATAAGAGGAAAAGAAAACAAAACCTAAAAATTGTATCTGTAAAGGTTTTGCGGTTTTTCATGAACATACAGCCAGGCATAAGTACAAAACTATAGACACCACTAAAGAATTTTGGTAAGAATTTGGTAACAACTTTTTGCTGTAATAAGGACTCTCTTGGTAGGTTAAAGATCGGGAAAAGTTAAAAAGCGAACAATAAAAACTATTTTAGATCGATTTTTAAAAACGATATTACCTTGTCAATTTATAAATTGTTATAATGACCAAAATTCTTGTACTTAGATGAAAGGAAAAATAAAAATCTCTAACAAAGCAAATTGGCAGATGAAAAAAAATTCTTAGTAATATAATGCCTAAATAAAAACCTATCAAGAGTCTGACTTCAATAAAGTGTACATACAAAAAAAAGCAATTTCTTTGATCGACAAACGAAACACCAAAAATGCATTAATTTAGAGAAGTTCTTTTCTATACCGGGTGACATTTAGATTCGCCAACGTAGAAAAAGAAATTAGGTAATCACATTTTTTAAAACCCCTACTATTTATACATACAGGATGGTTGAATTTTTTGTAGCAGCATGAGCAGGTAGAGCTTAAAAATTATTTTCTGCCTTAATTATTTCTTCTCAAGACCAAATTCGGAAAATAAGTTTCTGAAACAATACTGGGGTGAAGAGCTGATGCTTTGCCTTCAATTTACATTAAAATATTATTTTTACTTTTCCAAAAAAAAGCAAATGCAAGAATGAATGTCGTAAATCGCAATCGGTAAAGCTTCGGTTTTCTAGGATAGGTGCCATGAAATAGCGTCCTAATATGACGGTGCTGACGTCGCTTAGCGGTTAAGTCTAAAAATAACCGTAACAGCGATGAGATAACACCGCCATCTAGGAAACCATGTATGTAATTTATGGAAACGATTTTTGTGAAGTCAATGGCAGTCATATTACGACCGCTATTTGACGGCCTATGAAACCCAAGCTTTAGATATCATAAAAAATTGGGGGTGGGAGAGATTAGTTACTGTCATCATCCGGTATATTTAAATGGGAAATCAAGAATTTTTTAAAAACTGATATACGTACATTATTTTCTATTTTCCTGTATTTATTTCGAGGGGTTATCCACTCTCTGCAGTCAATGTACAGAAATTGAGCTGTCAACGGTAGTTATCTGCAGTCAGTGGCAGCCATAGCATATGCAGTCATAGGCAGTCAACTGCAGTCAGTGTACAAATTCAGAACAGTGGTTGACCCCTTGATTTATTTACTTGGGAAATTTAATTGTCAATCGGTAAAATTTTCGCTTTTTATTCTGAACTGAATTTTCTACTCATTATAAAAAATAATGTAATTATAACTTTTAGATAAAATTTTATTTTTATTTAGCAAATTAAAAAAGTAAAACAACATTTTTAATTTAATATACAATTTAAATTAACATCGAGTTTGTTTTTTTTTCTAAATCCTATTTAAAAACCCCTCAAGTATTTTTAATTTGATGAAAAATTGTGATAATTTATTTAATTTGTTTTTCTTCAGTATATTAAAAGAAAAGCACTTTTAAAATTGCCATTTTTCTTTTGGAAAGAAATACTTGGGGCATTTGCCTAAGTAAGCCCTGGTATTTACAACAATGCGTAGGTTTCTCAATACAAAAGTCGTTTGTCAACGACTCAGGTGTTCTTAAAAGATCAACAAAATTAACTTCTAGTGCTACGTGTCTTTTTAGAACGACAAATACATCTTAATGAAAATTAAAGATTCTAGAAGAACACGAATCAATAATGTTTCTCTTTTTTGCTCCTATTTCTTTTAATTTAAATTTTTTAGTAAGTTTACTTTTTCTTATTTATATTGATCTGGAGTATTTCTATTAATATTAAATTAGTTTGTTGTTTATTTGTGGCTACACGTTTCATAAGTTTAAAATATGAACAAGTACCTAACTAGACAAGTTTTAATTAGTTTGAAATGATGCAATATTAATATTACCGTAATATGAGGTTTTATTAAAATCCGTTCAAAATTCAATTCGAAAATACATTGTCTACCTGTGACATTTAGATTTCAATCACATAGCAAAACCACAAGAATTTGTTGGTCAATTAATATAGCTGTATGGAGAAACCTTTAAGCCGAGAACATGTTGATGAAACCGTTTATGATGGAAACAAATTTTTCAATTATATTATTTTTAATTTCTCGACGTCTCGACTCCCTCTGTTCAAAAATAAAATAAAAGAATAACTTTAGAAAAATTTTCAATGTCAATATGCATCGGTGTAACGATGTCGATGTGCATGAAAAAAATTGTGTTTATTCGTTTATTCGTCGAAAGAGTTGGTTTGTACTACGGTAATGGATATAAAAGGTATGCCAAAACGGACGTTCTAAGTTGAAGCAAAACTTGAACACTAGCGGCAAAAGAAAAAAAATCTGTTGTGTACAACAATCTAAAAATTAGAAGTTCACATAAAATGCCGTTGTTTTAGAATGCCGAATGCATGCCAAATTTTGGTTTTCATGCGAACAGTTTTGTAATCTAAATTATGCTAAATCGCTAAATATTTGAAGCACACGTTTAATTATCATTTCCAGTGGATGGATTTTCAGCTATGAGGTCAGCGAGCAATTGAGTTTGTAGCGGACGAACAAACTAGACCTATTATAAAACAGGCACTATTGTCTTGAATATTTGTTATTGTTTAAATTAATATCAACCGAATTATACAGAAAACTGTAAACGAGTAAAAAGAAAATTTTTTATAAAATTAAAATTCCATTACAACCAAAATTTCAAAACATTTTAATCAGAGAAGTTCTTTAGCATATGAAAATTGCAGTCTACTCTTAAGAGCTCTTGTTGCAGAATTTGTTATCTAATTAAATGGGATGAAGCGAACTGCTGTTAATATGGAAAAGGGAAGACTTTATGAAACTATTTAGGTACGTACTTGAACGGATGCAGGTAATTTAATTGATTAAGTTTGAACAACTGAAACAAAAGTTTTCTGCACATAACGATAAACTTTTTGATACTTTTATTTTCTAACTATTGCATGATCATTAATCAATCAATATTAGCATTATGGTATTATATGGTCAGTCAAAACTAATTACTAAAATGTTTTAGCCAACAGTCAACGTTTTCGAGCTTTAGAAAAATTAAATTTAAAATAGGTTACGTTAAACTACTTTAAGGTTAAACACTGGGATTCATATTTGAATTATTCGAATACAATAGTACGAGCGGGCGCCCCCGTCGAAATTCGACAAAGTAGTTGTAGAGATGAATGTGTTAGAAAAATGAAATTTTCAAAAATTATTATAATGCATCCTACACCGATGATTGTTTGTTAATTTATTATTTTAAAAAAATTTATGAAATTGGTAATTTGAAGAAAATAATTAGTGCTGACATTATCTGGAGGTCGACAGCTTCAATTTAAAAAAAAATAGCGGTCACCCCCGTCGAAATCAACAACAAAGTTTTTGAAGATATGAATGAGCTATGACTATTTTATAAAAAAAATAAGAAAACTAACCTTAAAGATATAAAGAGGGCAACATAAAAAACCGTCTCAAAAATCCAAAATTCACAAAAGCACGAAACGTAATTAAAAATGCACGCACCGACCTGACCATATCGCGTATTAGAAACGTACTGGTCGAATAAAAGTATTGAAAATTTTATCACCACGACTAAATGTATAATGTGTGCCTTATCGTATAAAATCAAATATACTATCTACATTTTATTCTCATTTATAATTTTTAAAATTGGATTATTTTAAATTATAAAATTGATTATTTTATTATGTATATTACAAAATATAAAACAATGTATTAAATTAATAATTTTGAGAAAAAAATTAGTGGTGACATATCTGTGGGTCAAGAGCTTCAATTTAAAAAAAAATCATCAAAATCGGTCCAGTAGAAGTACGCTAAAATTAACGGAAAAGAAAAGGCTTCGCGTATTTACATAAAAAGTGTGTCAATACTAGGCACTATATTTGGATTTTTAATTTTTCCAGATAGTTTCTTTAAATCTCTCGCTTTTTCTCGTAGACCAAAGTACAACGTTTTTCATGTTTAGTAGTACCAGCAGCCAGCAGTACTAAAAAGTTAAAATAATTAATTTTTGCTTCAAACGTCAAAAAAGTTGACATTTTGTTACTGAACAAGTAAGGTTAAAGTTCTACTTTTACATCCTTTTACATCCTCCTAGGAGGTAAAAGTAAATTCTAACCCTAAATGTTTACAACAAATTGTAACGTAAAATGATATTTCTAAGCATTTGTAATGTAAAAAGGTAATGTTTTTATAAATTTTCTGTTATAATTTATTCGTTGCGTTTAATAATTAGCTTCTCTTTACAAGTTAAAGTTAATTTTTAAAAATATTTGACAATTGAACTACAAATAATTTTCAAGAGATGGCGACACTTCAAAAAAAATTTATTTTTGGTTTTTCTAAGTTTTACGTTTGAAGAAAAAATTAAATGTTTCATATGGAGTAAAAATACTTTTTTTGGGTCGTCAGTAGTTGTCAGACTCAACTTCGTTTTGTCTGACTAGCCTAAAAAAAAGTGACATTTTTACTCCTAATCAAACAATCTACTATTATTAAATATTACGACTAAAAAGTAGCTTTATTCTTTATTCATATACACAAAAAGATTTGACGTGTCGTTGGTTGTCTAATGTTAATTTGGAAGCACTTAGCGTCATCTACACAAATACTGATAAACCTAAAATACCAAAAGTAGCTGCCTATATTTTCTACAGGGACCTACTATTAATAACTGATGAGCTGATGACTGATGACAACAAACTGTCAATGTCAACAAATAAACGTGAAAAATTTTTATCAATGTAGAGTTTCAAAAAATAAAACTTCTTTTGTACTCCACAAACCACATAAGCAGTATTATGGGGGCGTTTTGCTATAAAATGATAGAAAACTAAAGGAGAGAAATATTCAGAATACTTAAAAGGGAGTACAAAACTTCTAAACTTTCCGAATGCATTTAACATGGTGCTTACGAAAGACTGTAATTATGAACATACCATTTTCTTAGACCAGCTATTAATCAATTAAAATAATTTTTGATTTTTAAATTAAAATATTAATTTACTATCCAAAGTTTTTAGAAAACTTGCAGCGTTAATTGCATTTAAGCAAAACGAAAAAATTCTCCTCTTATTCTATTATCATCTACAACAATTACTGCACGTATCAATTGCTTCCATTTTTTTAAATAAAAATATTAACGTTTTAGAACGCTATGTAAAAATTTCCACAGAGTTCAAGATCTGTGCTAGAGATTATTTGATTATTATGTAAACGAACGATGAAACTCGGCCCTACAGTGTGAAAACGAATAACTGTTAGTTGTGTTGCCTATCCAAGAACCCAACAGGCGTTTACAATTTCTACTATTGTATAATAGAAATTAATTCCCAGTTATATAATCTAAAATCTCTCATTTACTTTTTATTATTTCATGAATGTAAGCAATCATAGTTTTAATAATACTTAAATACAAAAACTATTAACAAGACTAAGAGTTCATTAGAAAGTAATTTATGCATTAAATATCCCTTAATACGTACTACACTTTTTGATAATTATAAATATTAATAAGATTGGTGAAATGAAACTTATGAAAAGCTACAAATTTCTCTAACAAAGTATAAGCAGCAAATTTAAACAGCTCACTTTAATCATAGACGAAATAAATATCGATATTTATTTCGTCTATGCTTTAACCCTCCATCCAACGGGTGGGTCTAGAATCACACGAGCCAGCGGGTGAGGCCTGTTAGGCTTACTTTATATCTATAGCTAAAAAATAGTAAGGGTGCAAGAATTGCACTGAAATTTTTTTAATTGAAAATCTACCTTATTCTTCATTATTTTACAGAAGAATTAAAGCATAGGTCCTTTTGTTAGTTATTATTTTTTAATTTTAAATTTTTTATCCTTTTTTGACATTTTTTATTGAAAACTGTTTTTTATGGACATTGAAGGAAAAAAAAGTTAATTATCATAATACATATTTAGTATATTGATCAAATAAGCAGAAAATTACAAAAAAATTAAATTATAAAATTCTCAACACAAACTGCAAGGGCCTAAACTTCACTGAAATAGCAGGCTTCAATGTACTAAATACATAACCAAGCCTTACAAAACTGGAAAAATAATAAGAATTTTTGCTTATGTTGCACTTGTCACCTAAACAAAAAATTTACAAACAAGCATTGAAACTTAAAACCAATTATTTTTTATGGTCTGCAGATAAATTTTGCGCTTAAATAATGCTTTATAACAAAAATAATCGGTTATCACAAAGTTACACGAACCTACGGGTGAAGCCTGTCACAACAAACTGTGTCCTAGAGGATTCATTTTTTCACAAAATTTGAAAAGCAAATGCTGATGATATGAGTTATTACAAGTTAAGAAGGTAGATAGAATATTACAGTAAAAAATATTTCTATTTTTAAGTTACAGACAATTTTCACTTTTGCTTGGACTCACAGGCCTCACCCGTTGAATGGAGGGTTAATTTACTTCCGTACAATGCTCAAGTTAAAGAACCGGGCTAGGTCTACAAGTTAAATGAAAGCCTTAGATTTGAAAAAATCATAGAAAATTAATTAATATAAACTGTTGCATGAAATTGTTTAAAAATTAAATAAATTGCACATTCGTACTAGCTCTTTTGAAATCTTTGTTTACCCTTACTAGAAGCTAGAAGTAACTATAAAGTACAAGAATATAAAAGGCTGTAATTTCTTACCGCAAGTCTTCTGCACTATAACTTCCGATTCTTGATAGCTATGTCTTTGCCCACTATACAGGGTGATTTTTTTAAGTGGTACTAACATTGGGATCTTGGAAACCGTAAGAGTTACGAGGTTGGTTAAATTAGCAAAAAGTTACATATTTTGATGATCTTTAAGAATCCGTTTAGAAAATTCAAAAATTCAAAATGGTTTCCGAGATAATGCAGAAAAACTGAAAATTGGCAATTTCGTTTTTGGACTGTAATTTCGAAATGGAGTACTTTAGAAAAAAAATTCTCGGGCAAAATTTTCAGGAGATCAAAAAAGCTATCAAACGATACCAAACTCGACTTTTTATCACATCGACGCTAGGCGTCGCGATGTACAACTTTTCATTTTCTTATGGGGGACCTATCACTTTTTTAACAAATATTACTCAGTAGGCTTGTCTAAATTCGGATACCAAATGACAACATTCTAACTTGTACTTTTCTTAATTTTCACAACTTTTCAGGTTATGTTATGTTACGTAATGTTAATATTTTACTTTATGTTATTTATTACGATGAAATATAACGATTAAAACTTAGCTTTTAAATTTTTGAAAATTAAGTTGAGCTGGAAATAAAAATAAATCAAATTATTATTTATTAAATCTTAGTAATGAAATTTTATTTCCTGATTAAATTATTTCTCTAAAACTTTAAAAACTAGGTTTTAGTCGTTATTTTTAATCGTAATAAATTACATAAAGTAAAAGATTAACATTACGTAACATAACATAACCTGAAAAGTTGTGAAAATTAAGAAAAGTACAAGTTAGAATGTTGTCATTTGGTATCCGAATTTAGACAAACCTACTGAGTAATATTTGTTAAAAAAGTGATAGGTCCCCCATTAGAAAATGAAAAGTTGTACGTCGCGACGCCTAGCGTCGATGTGGTAAAAAGTCGAGTTTGGTATCGTTTGATAGCTTTTTTGATCTCCTGAAAATTTTGCCCGAGAATTTTTTTTCTAAAGTACTCCATTTTGAAATTACAGTCCAAAAACGAAATTGCTAATTTTCAGTTTTTCTGCATTATCTCGGAAACCATTTTGAATTTTTGAATTTTCTAAACGGATTCTAAACGGATATGTAACTTTTTGCTAATTTAACCAACCTCGTAACTCTTACGGTTTCCAAGATCCCAATGTTAGTACCACTTAAAAAAATCACCCTGTATGAGATGTGTACATACAACTTCCTATTTGATCTCTCTTTGTTTTTAAGGTCTCTTGTGCGTTTCCTGAAAACACAAAAAGTTAATTTCTTCCATACTTTCCAAAGAACTTGAAAACCCATCAGGAGCTATAAATTTTTAAACAAATTCAAATGACATTTTAGATTAATTTATATGCTCGTTACAATTGACTGTTTTAGCATTGTTTTTGTTATTGAAGAGAAAACTGCAAAAGCAACCCTTGCAACGATATACTTACATCGGTGATGCAGGAATACAAAGAATGTGTGTGTGTGTGTGTGTTTTCAACATTTGCATTTCTCATATTTGATATTTTAATAAGTATCGACAAATTCATCATCTATCATTGCTAGTATAAAGGACGTTCTGGCTTGTATCGTAACATCGTAAGTGTATTTTTCTCTTTAATAATTACGACAGTAGTAATACTGTATATTGTATAAGCTGTAGTTTGTTGTATCGTCGTAACTTCGTAGATAAACAAGTGACAATGCAACTTGTTTCACTTGTCCTTTGTAGTAAGAATAGTTATATTCTGCAAATAAACAAGAAAATGTGTAAAAAAAGTGTTTAAAAAATGCACTAGCAACAAATTAATTTTTCTTTTTTACTTTTCCAAATAAATGCTTTTACTGTTTTGTATGGTGTTAAAGCATTTAAGAAAAGCAGTCTACAACACTTTTAAACAATCGTTTCGTATAAAAACGTTTTTGGTTGATTAGTCTGTGATCATCCTTATATAATACCATTATCGGTAAATAATTTAATCTTACAAAGTCGTCTTCGGTTAGTAAATGTGATTTACCTCACCTTCATTGTTGTATAAAGAGCTATTAATTACATCAAACGTTTTTGACATTCCACTGTTCATTCTGTTGCTTGCTTTCACCTTCGATTAGTCGGACCAAGGTGAACTGTTGCTGAATACTTCTATCGGAGACAGTTCAAATAATTTTGAGGGCTACTTCTATAAGTTACACTGAAACAAGAAATATATATTATACTTGCTAATTGTTAGATACTATAAAGTGTTTATTTTTTCTGTATGTAGCAATGTAATAGGAATATAATAAGTTTTTTACACGACCGGGCGTATTTGTCGGTTTCTATGATACATAAATCGTAACAGAAATGACAATTTATTCCCTCGGTGTATAATATTTAAAAATTTGCCCTAGGGAGTTTTTATTATGAGTCGAAAATAAAGACAGTATTAAGAAATTTTGTGTTTTTTAGCTAAATTTTCAAAATACTATTGCAAACAAAAACCTAGAAAAACGTTGCATTTTATCGATTTAGTGTAGTTTTTATTAACATAACAATTAACTAGTAGGTACATTTTCAATATTAGTAAAATTAGCGGAAGGAAAATCATGAAACTAATAAGTTTTATTTGAAATTAAATTTACTGAATTCTTCACAATCACAGTACTTGAGCCACTTAGTTTTGCAATAGCTGATTTGCTGTCAATGAAATTCTCAATATTAACGTTCTGCAACAGTTTTTTGTTGAGCGCTATCCTCGTGTTATTCGCTAGCTGGTCCCAGTTGGTCTTGCGTCAGCTAGAATAGAAACCGAAGATCTTCACAGCTTCTTGGTTAATTTATTTTTTATCTTATCGATTATTAGAAAAAGGCCTACATCTTTAATGTCGGCTATGAATAAATTAGTCAATTCTTCGGTGCACCATGAGCCAGCAATGCTCAAGTTTGGTCAAACCTAAAATGATTTAGAAATGTTTATACTAAGTACTAAATTCAATATAAATGATTTTTTACCTTCATTTGGAGAAGTCATCCGCTTCAGATCAATAGGTGTTCAAACGGTCCCTTGTTAGAACTTTCAATTTCTTGGGCAAATATCCATCTAATTTCTTTTTAAAGAAATAATTTAAGAAATAACCATATATTCTTTTTGCATTAAATATTGGGCCCATAAATACAAAACTTTTAATGTTTTTGCTCGTTAACTCAAGAAAACAATTTCGACCACAATGTAAAATGTCGACCAAACCCAAATTTGTGTACTTTGTGTACATAAATTTTCACGGTTGTCAAGTCAACGAATTTTTTTAATTAATCAGGCTACTATTAATTTTATATCAATTAAAATATTAGTAAATGACATTTTAAGAAAAAACTTTTTTTCGTTTTAATTTTGCTTGGGTCGTGTAAAAAATAGTATATATATCTCAGGACAGAATGCCATTATTCCCTCGGTGCTATGTAGCCCTCGGGCTGCGCCCTCTGGCTACAAATTACACCTAAGGAATAATCCTGCATTTCTGTCCCTTCATATATAATATACTATTTTCGGTCACTCACCCAATACTTGTAGCTTAATATTCCAATATGACGATTCTCATAATTACTTACAAGGTTCAGAGCATTTAAAAGAACTTAATTTATTTAAATTTTAGGCTATAAAACACTATAAAGGCTATATAATGATGGTGTTAGCCCGAGGTCCATAAAACATTAATATTATATTATTACCTTTTTATGGACCTCGGTGTTAGCCGTCAAATTTGAGGTTAGTCGGATATGTCAGATGTCAAATTGTCAATTAGGCAATCCAAACCACGTGACAAAAAATGGTGGTTGGTTGGCAGCCTTCAAAAAAGTAAAGGTGCCCATTTACAATCATGAATATAAAGGTCCCCATCTACAATATTTTTTAAGAAGTTAGGTTGACGATGATAAAGTTTGATTAAAAATCCTTACAACTAAGGTTAAAACATTATCTTAAGACGAGGTCCATGAACTATTATATCTTCAGGCTATTTAGTGATAACATAATTAGATATTATCATTTTGAAAATGATCCTCAAAAAAGTAAATTTTTTTTTACACCAGTCGATGTAATAAATAGTTTACAATTACATATCATCCTAAAAACCCAAGTAAATTGAATTAAAAAGTTATTATATAATTCATTTTTATCCCAATCGCCTAAACTTAAGGCCCTAAAGCATGAATTTGTGCTTCAAAACTATCCCTTCCTTCATTTTTATGACTTAGCATTTAGGATTCTTTAGAACCGAATAGACGATTATCTGAAGGCTGTTTATTGATAATACATACATGTATTTATTTAAAATTTGTTATATAAAATAAAGTCAATTATAATAAAGTGTGTAGGTATTTCTAAAAAGTATATATTTAGTACAAATAGATCGTATATTCAAAGCCTGTTAATATTTCCACTTTTGGTTAAAAATATCTTCTATCAATCCAAAGAGAAACATTTGTGTCATGCTCTCGGTAATTTTCTTAGATGCAAAGGTAACTGTTCAAATTTTACAGTTAACATTTCAGCGGTCATATCCGTTTGGGTAGCAAAACCGTCAACTTCTTCCTCTGAAATAGGATTTTCAAACTCTACATTTTGCACCTGTTAACAAAACATCCAGCATATTATTTATAAACAGAAAATAGTGCAATGTAAATTTTTTTCATGTTTTTATAGCTGTTCAGGTGAAAGCACCTTAACTATCATACCTATTTTCTCCTTCTATCGGTTATAATTTTTTGAGTCCAAATTGCTCTTCCTTTTCGAAATGGTTACACATAACTCGTGTGCTAGGATGGAGCTCAGTCTAGGTAATTTTCATTTGCTAAAAAGCACGGTATCCCTAAAAAAGCACACTTCGTTAGTTTAATAAGTACGATAATTATTTATTTAGTTAAGGAGGTAATTATTGCAATCAATAAGTTATTTGAGTGCAGTAGTAGTGGGCAAAAACTATTTGTTGCTTTATTTATGAGTAACACATGCCATAACGACATATTTACTTACCGGTTATAAAATGCCTGCTACAAACTCTTTCGTTTCTCAGTAGGGACTCAGATCTCAGATCAGGCGTTTTAATCCTAGCTATCCAACCACATCCAACTTTCTCGTCGTTTTTTTGATAACACATTTACATTTGGACAATTTAAAATAATAAAAAAAATAACGAACTCGCGATCTGCGCCACTTTCACAACCAACAACGGTACAGGTTGTAGGCAGTTTATCACAGTAAATATTACTATTAATATCATAAATTCAAAAACCATTATCAAAGAACACCTAACCTAGAAACAGTGGCAGTGGCGTTTAGCGAAAGGGAAAATGATGCACTTCCTAAGCTCTATGCTAATAGGCTGTTTACATGTGCAAGTAGTCACGTGGTTTACGCATGCGCGCAGCCTGCCAACCATCCACCATATTAGATTTGATTTGACAGGTAGCTGGATTGCCTAATTATAGCAAATGTCGCGCTCTAGTAATCAGTTTGTGTACTAAGGTACTAAGATAATTAATGTTATTGTTGATAGATGGCATCAGCTGTTATCAACGTAATTCAATTTAATGTGAGACAGCTGTTTTTGATCCACCTAAAATGTGGAGTCTTTCATAGTCTTTCCTCGATGTCTATTATGTCAATTTGAGGGAATTGTACTACGCTCTCTACCTCTACTAGCAATCGCTTGAAATTGGAACATTTATAAAATAGGTTTCCTGATCCACACTCAATTTATGTCTGCATATCTACAGGGTGATTCTGTATCAACTTCGGAAAATTTCAGAGATGATAGAATAAGCCAATACAAACATTTCTTGTTAATGTTGTGGGTGTCTCTGACGCTTCGTAGCTTACCCCAACCGCGCTCCCATGAGCGAGATATCAAATTTTTCTTCTAGTATTTAATGTGAAATGGTTAGAGTGGCTCGTTGTGAAGTTTCAATTCGATAGAATAGTTTTTTAAATATTTGCCAAAAACCTCATTTCACTCGAGGGGCCAACCACTGTGCGGAATTTGTACACTGACTGCGGTTGACTGCCCATGACTGCATATGCTATGGCTGACATTGACTGCAGATGACTACCGTTGACAGCTCAATTTTTGTACATTAACTGCAGAGAGTAGATAATCCCTCGTTCCACTTCTAAGTTTGAAAAGGGAATTACGAGGTTAAGAAGCGCCTGTCTGCAGCCCCTATCATATAACAAAAAATGATTGTATTGACATTGACTATATTGACAACTTTCTGACGTTGACACAGAATCGCCCTGTGTATTGCAAGCAAATTGCTAAATGTGTTCGAACTGGTTCGAGCTGGCAGTTTCGATCACGTTTCCAACTGCTTGCCAATATGCCAATAGGATTCGAAAATCCGCAAAGTCCGTACTTTTCTTTATTTAAAAATGGAAGAGATATCTAAGACGAAGTTTTTTTTAGTGAATATGTGGAATATTATGTGTTAAACTGTTCCTCCAGTTAGTAACTTTATTACAGCAGAGACCAAGTGCAGACCTTCTTTTTAATAGCAGCACCTAGATTTCAGGTTTTCGACGCGACATCAACGCATTTCCTCCTAAGGAACTCTACGATACCTATAGTTGATTTTATGATCTTATAGGTATATAATACCAGAGGCAGGTAATGATAATCCGTGCTCGATGTAGTTACATTTTATCTCTCGCACCCGAGTCATAATGTTCCTTAACGTCTGTTTTGCGATAAAAATTTTCTCCCTTCTTTACTTGAACTATGGTTTTATCTTTACGCCTATTAAAGTACTACTAGACCTTTCAAGTTTATCACAGATAGCACTGTTAGTTTTTTTTGTCTTTCTCTTCTAACTTTAGTCCTATCTACTTTAGAAGAATTTTGTAATGTTATAAATTATAATCCTTAAAAATTGAGCATTTTTTGCAAATTTCAACGACTCGCCGTTGGGGAGACAGAAGATGTTGACCGAATGAAACCAAATTTTTCCAGAATAGTGCAAAATGCAACGTTTGCATGCTATTAAATTTTAAGTTTCTAAACTCTTTTGAGAAGTAAACAATGACTCATGCAGCCAACCCAATTTTCATTTTTGGGGGCACTCGGAGATAGGGCTGAATAAAATCACTTCAATTTTTATGTTATGGACCTATAGTCTATATTAATATTCACGGGTTCCATAAAAAATGCAAGTTTGGTGTAAATGGATGCGACAATTTATTTGTGGTAGCCTCTACAATCTTCTGTGTATGTACCGTTGGGGGTGTTGGAACATCTACTATTACTTTTCGTAAACTTTTTTAAGAGTGACCACTAGACTAATTTATTTCTTATTTTAGAAAGCATTTGCGTTTCAATTTTATCTACGATTTGCCATCAGCACCCATCAGTCAGCAAACATTTTCAGTTGATAAAAAATAGTGATCAAAGTACTTACATTTTTGTTAGCTCACTTCTGACATTTCTAATTTTTAGACATTGTCATATTATACCATCATATACCTATTTTACATCAAAATATTACATGTTATTTATGCGCAGTAATGATAAAATTAATTATTAATGAGTGCATCAAATGCTTTGGAATGAGTTAATATTATGGTAAATGCGTTAACTGTTATTTTTTTCTTTATCAAGTTTATTATTCTATTTTAGGGTAATTGCGTTAATGCTGCTATTACAAACAAGTGTATTTTGCCAAGATAATATTAAAAACAATGATGGATCTAATAAAAGACAAGTTCGTCATAGTCTAGTGTTTGATGATGTAGCCGATTTTAGTGATATTCGAGAAAACGCTGAAGATCGGGATTTTTCACTAAATTTAATGCAAGAGTTTCATAATATTTTTAATCACAATCTAGATAAGACTAAACAACCAACAAAGCTAATTAGCAAATCTCGCGATCGTGAAACACATACCGAAGATAACAGTTATAAACCTACCATTAGTAGTTGTACACCAACTGTTAATAGTTTTCATCCTATTATTACTAGTATTGAACGTCCTGAAGTAATTAGTTTTCCTCCTACCGTAGAAGATGTAAGAATTCAAAATACAAAAAACCGTTTAAAAAACCACAACTCCAACCAAAACCAACCAAAACCACAGGAACCTTGTGGTAAGTGCTTTTAATTTTACACCCTAATTTAAAAATTATTTTTCGTAAAGCAGCCTGAACATGTTTCGTATTTTTATAGGTATTGAACTATAGCCAGTCTATATTTTTATCTAATGAGTGCGAGTATTTTCGAAACTTTGTCATTTTTAAGAAAAAAATGCCCTCTTGTTGGGTTTGAGTTAAACTTAAACTTAAAATTTAAAAAATTTAAAAACTTAATTTGAGGCACGGTTTTTATCGATAGGTATTTGGTATATTATTATCCCTATGTTATTCAACTAAAGAGTGTCCCAGTAAAAGGGAGTTGAAATTTAAAATTCACATACTCTTTGTTCTATAAAACGTACAACGCTAAAGATAACTGTAATCAGGAGGCATTACCATCGTCCTTCTTGTCCTGTAATTGAAGTTTTAATCATGAAATTTGAGCAAACCTAGTCAGTTTCGGATGTAGAGACAGCTGCGCGGTCCGCGTGTTCGCAGTGGTCAGTCTGAGGACATAGCTGGAGCCTCAGAATCAGAACCTACAAGAACCTCTGTTTTAGCAATCGTTCCCAACAGCTGCAATTGCGAATTTTGATGAAGGATATTTATTTATAGGTGTACAAATTTCAGTTGAAGCAACAATTAAGATTGGGATTTATTAGAAACAAAATTCACTTTTTCGATAGAAAGTGATAAAAAATGCTACCATGACAACAAAAATAAATTATTTAATTTTATTCTAAAAAGTGAACGCATACTACATCCAAATACATAACATATAGATTTAAATCTACATCTATACTCTTTTCTCACTACTAAAAGTGGTAAAAAATTAAAAATCCACGCTTTGAAAGAAATTGTGACAGACACTGTATGCCAATTCCATCAATTCCATTAAAATACAGCAATAACATTTTATTCTGAGGAGCTGTGGACATGCGCAGACACCTAAATTGGTATTTATCCCCACCAACGCAGTAGTGAACGTATTCAAATTATTAAAGGGGCGTGGCCAAACCTGCGCGAAATTACCTCAGGTTAAATTATTTTAGCTCTATAATCCGTTCACTATTTATTTTATTTGCACTATGGTTGGCCATGTTAGGGCGACAGATTCCACCCGGTATAAATTAAAAAAAAATCAGTTAGGTTAATGCCGGTTTGCACCGTTTACATATTAACTGACAGATAGTTTATTTGGCAGATAAATTGTTAAAAACCTTTGCTCTTTCATCTACTGACGACATAACTGACGAATACATTTTTTACAAAATTACCTTCTACTTATGACTTTTTGCACCGATTTTAGTTTAAGTGGCAAATAAAATATATTTTTACAACTTATCTGCCAAATAAACTATTTGACAGTTAATATGTAAACGGTGCAAACCCCCATAAGTATTGTAGAGTAGCGGCTTTTATTCCATTGTGTTAATAGTTGGCCTGTCAGTGGTCAGTCATTTTTTTGGTATTGTCGAAGGCTTGTCAGTCAATTTAATAGGGACTTATTATTGGCAAACCAAAAAATAAAAGTTCATGGCCAACCATACCGCAAATAAATAGTGAATGGATTATACAAACTTTATTCCGCAAGATTTTTCGAAATCCTCAATATTTTTCTACAAATAAGGTGTCAAATGAAAGAGAAAGAATAGAATTAGATACCGGTGGTTCTGAAATTTTAAATGTTTTGTGCCATGTGCTGATTTTATTACTTTAAACATTATCAATTTTTTCCGATTTTTTCCGAGCACAAAAATGTTCTTTTGTGCATTTCATACTGTTGAATTTCTTTCTTTGGGGTTTCTTGAAAGGGAAAGTTGTATATGCCATAATAACGCCCAAACAATTCCCAAGCTGAAGAAAGAGATTCATGGCGTCATTACTGAGATAAAATCGCAGTTACGCCAAAAAAATGATTGAAAATTTGATGATTGTTTAATTTCAATTTCAACTTCCCATTGGGACACCTTTTATGTTTTGCTAATCTTAAAAATCTAAAATGCGACTGCTAATAGGTATCCACCATTACCGAATTATAAGGTAGTGCGTGGAGTAATTAGATTATTCCAAATAGAAAATATTAACTAAAGGTCAATAATAAAAAATTCATTTATTTTCCTTATCAATATTTCAGTATCTACGACCAGCGGTCCTTCATTTGAAAAACAAAGCGAACACAAAATGGATAAAAACGTCTTAAATACAGGCAGGGAACATGATTATAAAAGTCAATGTACTAAACCGATATGTATTCAACATTTAAACATAAACCAAGAACACGTGGAGGTCTTTATAAATTACGGAAAAACGGAAGCAATTAACGATCATAAAGCTATCTTACCAACAGAAATGTATATTACTACAGGTGATTTTAAGGACAATTGTAATTCGAATAATATGGATCATTTAAGAACCAAACATTATAAATTAAATAATCAGAATGACTATACTGCCAAAATTTATAAATCGCAAATTAAACACGATTCTAAGGAGGAAAATTTTGAATTAAATGATAACACGAATGACTTGAATGGCAAAAAATATAAATCTGTTGATCCTGATCAGCAAAAATATGAATCAGATGAAACTGTAGATGATTTTATAACCAAAAATTATGAATTATCTACAGATGATTTATTTAAAGAAAATTATAAATCTGGTAACTTGAACGATTTGCATAGCAAAAATTACAAATCGGGTATTGAAAATTTTAATAAGGAATATTATATTACGGATAGTAAGGATGATTATCAAAGCAAAAATCAAAAATTTGATTTGCAAGATGATTTTAATCAGGAACATTATAAATCAAATAATAAAGGTGAATATCATCAATCGGACACTAAAGATAAATTAAATCAAGAGCATTATAATTCCGATGATGCAGATGATTTTACTACCAAAAAGTATAAATCAGAGATTAAAGATGATATTAATACGGAAAATGATAAATCCGATGATACGGATGATTTTACTATTAAATATTATAGATCGGCTAATAAGGATGATTTAAATAATCAAAATTATAAATCAGATAATGTTGATAATATTCATACCAAAAATTATATATCAGGGAATAAAAATGATTTTCATAAGAAAAACGAAAAATCCGTTTTTACTATTAAAAATTATAGATCGGTTATTAAAGATGATCTAAATAATCAAAAATATAACTTAGACAATATGCATAGTTTGTATGCCAAAAATTATAAATCGCATCTTAACGATGATTTTAATAAGATAAATCTTAAATCGACAGTTAAATATGATTCTAATAAAAAATATAAATCGAATAATATGGATGATTTCAGTTCTAAACTTTATAAATCGTTTAATGGTTTTAATAAAAACACTTATAAATCTCAAGATGATTTCAATACGAAAAATATGGATGATTCTAATGACAAAACTTATAAATGGAATATCAAAGATGATTCTAATAAGGAAAATTTTAAATTAGAAAATATTAAAGATTTCAATGACAAAACTTATAAATGGGAAATTAAAGATGATTTGAATACTGAAAATTATAAATCGCATGATAAAGATGATTTGGATACGGAAAATTATAAATTGCATGATAAAGATGATTTTACTAATATAAATGATAAATTAAATAACAGGGATAATTTGAATTCCAATATTTTTCAATCTCTAATTAATGATGACTTCAATAAGGAAAATTATAAATTGAATAATATGGATGATTTTGATTCCAAAACTTATAAATCGCATAGTAAAGATGATTTTAATAAGGAAAATCAAAATATGGAAACTACGAACGATTATCCTGAAAAAACTTATAAAATGGAAATGAAAGATGACTCTAAAGATTCTAATGATGATATTAACACCAAAAATAGTAAATCTGATAAAAAAAATGATTTTGATAAAAATAATTACAAATCCCATATTAAAAATTATAAATGGAGTAATATAAATGAGTTTAATACCAAAAATTATAAATTGGGAAATATCGACGATTTGAGAAATTATAAATGGTCAATTAAAGAGGATTTAAATAAAGAAAATTATAAATCGAATATTATAGATAGCTTCAATAAGAAAAATCAAAAATTGGAAAATACGCATGATTATAATGGTAATAATTATAAATCATTTAATTTGGATAATTTTAATTTCAAAAACTACAAACCCTATAATCTGGATAGATTTAATACCCAAAATTATAAATTGTTAGTTAAAGATGATTTTAAGAAGAAAAATTATAAATCGGATAGTACGGATGATTTTAATGCCAAAAATTCTAAATCTGTTAATGATTTCAATAATTTTCAAAGAGGAAATGGTAGAGCATATCGGGGACTACAATTGAATCAGTTTCCTTATATTCCAAGCTATAATTTAAAATCCAATTCATATCTTTCTAATAATTATTGCTTTTCACCAAACCGTCATAATAAACGATTTGTATTTCTCAAACAAGCCAATTATAATAGTAAAAAAAATTCCTTGTTGCATTTAGAGGACATCGAAGATCAAAATAATGATCTTAATGAAGCAGTAATAAAAAAAAATTTACAACTTTTGTCAGCATTACCTGAAACTATCGGAGATACTTCTATCCAGTTTACTACAGAAGGAATAACACAAACTACAGGAATGTTGCACGCAATTGTAAGAGATTTGGTACGAATTGATAGAGAGGGCAGTATTTTATATCACCCATTTGCTATAGCCAGTCTAGCCAGAACTGATTCAAATTCAAAAATTCAACCATCTAAACCAAAAATTCAACCATCTAAACCAACTTTACGTAATGGAAAGATTGCAAGTTCTATTGCAACTCAATTAAAAAATCGCGTAATTGTTCGGCCTACCTTAAAGTCATCTAGTAATCATATAACTAAGGCCAGATCAAAACAACTTCTAAGTAGTTTAAATACTTTTGATCAAGAACCAAGTTTTGAAGAAGATAAAAAAACTGCAGGGCCCTTGATAACCCCCGAGCGAACCTTCTTTAAATCCGAAATACCTAATAGCATTGTGCAAAAATATTACACGTTACCAACAGATGAAAACTTTGAATTTTTATCTAAAATGCCACAATTTAAAAAATCGATCAGTTCTAGACCAAACGTACAGTCACAAGTGGAATACCCGATTTTATCAATGAAACACAATCTACCTGTATACGAGTACAAAAACAAAAACTCTAAAAGAAATTATTATGGGTACCATAGAAATCTATTCTCAGAAAAGAGATTTAAAAGAAAATGCGGCGCAGCTAGCACCTCCACTAGCGCCTCGACTTGCGGCGGAACATGCGACCGTTACATCACTCAAGCTAAATGCTTATTGGAGGAAGTTCAAAAGCTCGAATTTCGTTTACATCATACAACCTGTGAGGCAGATCAGTGTGTCACCCCAACATTTAAACCAACTAAAAAAAAAAAGTGTCGAACTACAAAAAATCCAAGCATAAATTGTAAGCGAAGTAATTTGTTTCTTCCGTTAAAAAATAACATTAAGAATCGAATTTTAAACGCCAAAAGCTTTCTTACCGAACGGAGTAATGTATACTCAAATAGTTTGGATTCTCCAAGTAAAATTAATGATGTAATCGAGGATGTTACGAATTCAAAAAACACTCCCTTGTTGCGTGTCTTACGAAATGAACTCAATAGTGCTATAAATAAATTAGGAGAGGAGGAAGTAGAAAAAGATGAATTATTCAAATACTCTACCACTTCTAATTTGGAACTTTGGCCTTTAACTGATAGTTTGATGGATTTAAGAAACTGGGCAGATAAAGGAATGGGGTTTAAAATGATTGATAAAAGAGGAAGCAAGAGCGACTCAAAATGCCCAAAACCTTTGAACGAAGAGAATAAAAAATTGTACTTAAAGGCAATGGAAAAACTTTTACAATCTATAAATTCTATGAAATTTTTACTTCAGAATGGAGAAGTAGAAATTAGTAATTCTACAACTGACTCTTGCAAAAGCAATTCGAACAATTATAAGGAATTGCAATTAAGGCCAGTATCTACATGTAAAAGTAAAAATACGAGTAATAACTTAAAAAATGAGCAAATTGATGCTTTGATATTATTCAACAAAATTTTGTATACAATTTTAGATAACGTAGTTAAAAGTTCAACTACAACCTATAAACCCCCGCTCAGGGGCAAATGGATAAAACAGAACGATGTCAATGTCTATGTGCTCGATACTACTAGAGTGCAAAAGAATCCACATTCGACGCGTAGTTCTAAAACTCATTTGAAAGAGCGAAACAATAAAGGTGACTACGCATCAAGTGACTTCACCATTTCTTGTCCAGTTGTTTCCAATGACGACACTAATAAATGCGAAAAAAATTCAAATTGTATATACAAAGGGTTAAAAGCCTTAGTCGGCGTTACACATAAATTTCATTCAGCACCCAACTTGGAAATTTCTTTACCAAGTTGTTCTTCCCCTAGTCCTACCCCTTGTCCTTCTCCTGCTCCTTGTCCTAGGCCTACCCCTTGTCCTAGGCCTACCCCTTGTCCTTCTGCTGGTCCTTCTCCTAGTCCTACACCTTGTCCTTTTCCTCGCCCTTCCCCATGCCCTTCTCCTGATCCTTCCCCATGCCCTTCTCCTGCCCCTTCCCCATGCCCTTCTCCTGCCCCTTCCCCATGCCCTTCTCTTGGCCCTTCTCCATGCCCTTCTCCTAGCCCTACTCCTTTACCTTCTTCTAGTCCTTCACCTTATTCTTCTCCTTGTCCTACTCCTTACCCCTCTCCTTGCCCATTCCCTTTTCCTGCTCCTTGTGCTTCCCCTTCCCCTTGTTTAAAACCTTGTCCTCCCCCTTGTCCTTCCACCATTCGTCTCCCTCGTCATTCCATTTGCCGTACAGCTTATCCTTCCGTCTATGTGCTACGTACTACCAGATTTCAAAAGAGTATACATTTGCCTCATAGTACTGAAACTCGTGTGCAAGAACGATGCGATTATGGTGACAGTGAAAAGACACCAGCAATTGATATGATGTGTAAGACGCGAATAAAAGTTTTAGCAGATATTATACACTGCCGAATTAGCTCAACAACTTGTTCTTCCCTTAATTCTTTCTCTCGTCCTTCTTCTTGTTCTTCTTGTTCTTCTTGCCTTTTTTCATCTTCCACTTGTTCTTCAACTTCTCCTTCTCCTTGTATCTCTATTTCTCATTCTACTTGTCCTTCTTCTCCTCAGCCTTGCGCTTCTGATTACCCTTCCACTTGGCCTTCCATTTGTACCTCTACTTGCCCTACCAATTCTTCTACGTGTGATATAGACGATCTCTTTGCTAAAAGACGCGCAAAGAAGCGTATGGTTTTCGATTCAAAAGTAAGAGTTTCTGTAGTAAACAAAAAATATGATATAAATCCCGTTACATTTTTTCCAAATATCCCTACACCTCCTCCTCATGCTCCCGACCCTTGTTGTGGACCTTGCCCTCCTCACTATTGTGCTCATCTTAAGAAGCGTCCCCCTAATTTGGATCATGAACCTCTCCCTAATAATAGCATTTTGCATATCCCTTCTCCTGATAGTCAGCCTCTTCCTACTACAATCCCTTGCCCTTCTGGTATTATACTTTCACAACCTCCTAGTACTGACCGTGAGCTTGTCACAAGTCCAACCCCTTACCCTTCTAGTGGTCAATCTCTACACTTACTTTATCCCTTTATAGCCGACGTCAATGCTAAAATAAGCGTTAAGAAGCGCATGGTAAGAAATTGTGCAGTAAACACAAAATGGGATACAAAACCCGTTTCATATTTCTCAAGTATTCCAGCTCCTCCTCACCACTCTCACCCTTGTCCTCAAGTTGATCCTCCCTTTCGCTCTTCCGAGAGTCAACTGCCACATCCACCTGATCCGTTTATATCAGATGTCAACGATAAAGTGAGCATTAAGAGTCGTTTACTTTCTGACTCAAAAGTAAGAGCTCGTACAACAAGATCTGTATCGAACAATGTTGAAAATTCTATTATGAAATTAATAGACATAGCGGATAATTCGTTAAAGTTGGCCGGAAAGTGTTTAAATTTTGCACCCACCAATAGAAATAAAAATATACGTTGCAACACAATTGATAATAGCAAATATTATCTTACTACTACAACTCCACGCCATAAGTACGATTTCAGTAATTTAGTGTACGAGTTTCCTTACGACTTATATCCTAAACCTCGAAAAAAGCATGTCAAATCTACGATTTCACCACTACCAACTACATCAGCGTGTCCAAAAACATGCTGTACTGCAATAATTGAGAAAAACACCGTGAGCTCTGCTATAGAAAGTATTAAAACAAGATTGGGCTTAATTTCTAAAATAAACGAAGTAACTGCTCAGTTTCTTTCTCCAACTAGCACCATCGAAGACGTAAAAAGGCCCAGTACAGTTTCGAATGATGACTGTTTTCGATTAGAAAATAGAAATAATCCACTGATGCTTGATGAAAGTGTGGATTATGATATTGACGAACTTAAAGCAACTACCTCTCAAGTAGATAGATTGGAAAGAGATATTCAAGTTGTAGATGAAATTCAAAATATATTGAACAAGATGAAAATAAAGAGTGATACACAAACTAAAAACGTTAAAAAGAGAGCGACACGAAGTTTTTTATATCCAGATACTACATTAATGAAAAACGTAAGGAAATTAAACAATTACCCAAATGTAATAGAAAAACCACAAGAATTGTATAAACTACGCTACGAAAGACAAAATAATCAGAAACAAAAGGGTAAAACAAAACGTTTTTTGTTTACAAAACCGAAAGCCAAATGTCGTCGAAAAAAGAAAGAAAAAACTTGGAAACGTCTATACGGAAGATTCGTCGATGATGAAAGTATACAAGAAGAAAAACATTTTTTAAACCCAAGGTTACTAAATTAAAAGTAAATTTAAAGTCAGTTTTGGACCAACCCTTGCACAAAAATGTAGAATTGAAACCTTTAAAACGTAAAATTAGACAAAATTTTTTCCCCGTTCATGCATCTACTCCAGAAGATGAAAATTATAACGATAATTTAAATTTTCAATCAACAACGAAGCGTGTCGTTAAGTTGCGGTTCCATAAAACAACTCAAATTATACACGATTATTGGGGCGTTCGAAATACTATGACAAAAATATCAAAAGAAGATTCGTATGGGATGGAATATAAAAACAAACAAGGCACTCCAAGTTCTTTAACCAGCAGCTCACAAACAACTAAGGAAGTCGTTACGGTTTCAACAAAACGGGTGGTTAAGTTGCGCTTCGGAAAAAAATTTAAAAGTACTAGTAATTTGTGGAATCTGCAAACTACAATAGCACCTTTAGGAGTGGATCGTACGTTATTTGAAAGTGCACAAACGGTTCAACCAGGTACTCGTTCAAAATTTAAGTTAACGTCGCAAAATCCAAATATTTTTATCAAAGACAATTCTGAGGATGAAGACTATAATCTGAAAGTAGCAAAACCTTTAAACAATGAAGGATTGAACCCATCAACAGTTTCGACAACTAGGTTAGTCGAACAAACTAGCTCAAGTGGGTCATCCCAAGAATTATTACACAAAGTAACTTTCTCAGAAAAACCAAATGATGTATTAATTTCAAGGGCTCCTGACGATAACATTTTGTTTCCGAGTAAATCAACTCTAACATTTGCAACTGATAATAATAAATCAGGGACAATGAAAAATAATTTAGGAGAAATGCCAAAACTTACGAATTCGTTTAATACATTTCCAACACAGCCTTCGCTTAGTACAACACATAAAAAATTTACACAAGCAATGATGCCAAAGGCTACGGATTTGTCCGATTTTCCAACCGAGTCTTCGCTTAGTACATCACATAAAAAATCTACGCATATTACTACAGAAATAAATCTTAAAACTTCGAAGAAGCATGGCTTGAAATGGCTTTTCCATAAAAAACATAAAGTAACACATGGTGTTCAAAATACAACGACAAAGACTTCGGACGATGGTTCACACGAGAAGAAATATTCCAACACTTCAAGCTCTTCAACCAAGAGTACACAAACTAGTAAGGAAGACGTCAGAATTTCTACAAAACGGGTGGTTAAGTTACGGTTTGGTAAAAAATTTAAAAGTACTACTCATTTGTGGCACACACAGACTACAACAGCACCATCGACAAAAATGTTAAAATCGTCAAAATCTGATTTGTTTACATTATTCGAAAGTACTGAACGATCATTTCGAAAAACTACTCATTCAAAATCAAAATTTAAATTTAAAAGTACGGAAAATCCAAACATTCTTATCGAAGACGATTATGAAGATCAAGACTATGATCAAGATGTAGCGATACCTTCAGAGAATGAAGAAATAAAAAAGTTGAATTCAATAACATCAACCCCTAGGTTAGTTACACAACCATCTGTACAAGCTGGCTCCGGTGCTTCTTCTCAAAATAAAGTTACTACTTCAGGAAAAACAGGTGACTATGGTACATTACCCTCAACGCCACACCATGATAATAGTTTGTTCCCGAGTAGATCACATCTAATTTCAACTGTAAATCATAAATCGCGGACAATGAAAAATATTCAAGATCAATTTCCAACAGAGTTTCCCTTTAGTACAACACATTTTACTGAACCTTCAAAGAAGCATGGTCTTAAATGGCTTTTCCATAAAAAACATACAGTGACACATGATTATTGGAGAATTAAAGATATAACGACGACGCAACTATCAGACGAAGATTCATATGGGGTAGAGTACGCCAATCAACAAGACACTCCAAGTTTTACAACCATGACCTCACCTATAACTAACGAAGACGCCACAGCTTCTACAAAAGTGTTAAAAGATTCCAGTACTAAAATTATTTCTGAATCCGAAATGATTACATTATTTGAAGCAATAACTGAACAATCATTTAAACCAAGTACTCGTTCCAAATATAAATTTACAACCACGAAATATCCAGCCATTTTTTACGAAGACGATTATGAAGATGAAGACTATAATGGTGTTGAAGTAAAACCATCAGTTAAGCAAAAGAAAGTAAAAAAGCCAAAGTTGAAAAAATCAAAAACGACGAGCCATAGAATGGTTGAACATTCATCTTTACAAACTGAGTCAAGTACATCATCTCAAGATTTAATTACAGTAAAGAAAGTAACAGTTTCGGAAAAAACAGATAACCATGGTACATTAGTCTCGATGGCTCCTAACGATAATATTTTGTTTCCGAATAAATCACTTCTAATTGATACTAATAAATCAGCTAGAATAAAAAATAAATTAGAAAAATTCCAAAAGTCTACAAATGTGTTCTATAAATTTCAAACAGATGCTCCGCTTGGTACAACAAATAATAAAGTAACTGAGTCAGATAGAACAGATGATTATAATGGATTAGCCTCTATGGCTTTTGACGATGAAATTTTGTTCCCGAATAAATCAGCTATAATTCTAACTGGTAATAAGAAATCATCAACACTGAAAACTATATTAGAAAAACTTCCAAAGTCTACCAATGTGTTCTACAAATTTGAAACAGAGGCTCCGCTTAGTACAAAACATAATAAAATAACTCTAACAGATAAAACAGATAGTTATAGTGCATTAGCATCCATGGCTCCTGGCGAAAATATTTTGTTCCCGAATAAATCATCTTCAATTATTGTAACAGAGCATAATTTGGAAGCACATTCAAAGTCTACAAATATCCAAGATAAATTTCAAACCGAGTCTCTACTTGGTAGAACACATGAAAAAGTAACTGTTTCAGATAAAACAGATGACTATGGTGTATCAATGGCTCTTGGCGAAGATATTTTGTTCCCGAATAAATCATCTACAATTATTGTAACTGGGAATAATATGGAACAAATTTCAAAGTCTACAAATATTCAAGACAACTTTCAGACAGAGACTGTACTTGGTACAACACATAAGAAAGTAACTGTCTCAGAAAAAACAGAAGACCATGGTGCATCAACGGCTCTTGGCGAAGATATTTTGTTCCCAAATAAATCATCTTCAATTAGTGTAACTGGGAATAATATAGAACAAATTTCAAAGTCTACAAATATTCAAGACAACATTGAGACAGAGACTCTACTTGGTACAACACATAAGAAAGTAACTGTCTCAGAAAAAACAGAAGACCATGGTGCATCAACGGCTCTTGGCGAAGATATTTTGTTCCCAAATAAATCATCTTCAATTAGTGTAACTGGGAATAATATAGAACAAATTTCAAAGTCTACAAATATTCAAGACAACATTGAGACAGAGACTCTACTTGGTACAACACATAAGAAAGTAACTGTCTCAGAAAAAACAGAAGACCATGGTGCATCAACGGCTCTTGGCGAAGATATTTTGTTCCCAAATAAATCATCTACAATTATTGTAACTGGGAATAATATGGAACAAATTTCAAAGCCTACAAATATCCAAGACAACTTTCAGACAGAGACTCTACCTGGTTCAACACATGAGAAAGTAACTGTCTCAGAAAATGTAGATGACAATGGTGCATCAATGGCGCTTGAAGAAGATATTTTGTTTCCAAATAAATCATCTGCAATTATAGTAACTGGGAATAATTTAAAAGAAAATCCAAAGCCTACAAATATTCAAGATAAATTTCAAACAGAGTCTCCACTTGGTACAACACATAAGAAAGTAACTGTGTCAGATAAAATAGATGAGTATAGTCCATCAATGGCTCCTGGCGAAAATATTTTGTTCCCGAATAAATCATCTCCAATTATTGTAACAGAGCATAATTTGGAAGCACATTCAAAGTCTACAAATATCCAAGATAATTTTCAAACAGAGTCCCCACTTGGTAGAACACATAAGAAAGTAACTGTGTCAGATAAAACAGATGAGTATAGTCCATCAATGGCTCCTGGCGAAAATATTTTGTTCCCGAATAAATCATCTCCAATTATTGTAACAGAGCATAATTTGGAAGCACATTCAAAGTCTACAAATATCCAAGATAATTTTCAAACAGAGTCCCCACTTGGTAGAACACATGAGAAAGTAACTGTCTCAGATAAAACAGATGACTATGCTGTATCAATGGCTCTTGGCGAAGATGTTTTGTTCCCAAATAAATCATCTACAATTATTGTAACTGGGAATAATATGGAACAAATTTCAAAGTCTACAAATATTCAAGACAACTTTCAGACAGAGACTCTACTTGGTACAACACATGAGAAAGTAACTGTCTCAGAAAAAGTAGATGACAATGTTGCATCAATGGCTCTTGGCGAAGATATTTTGTTCCCAAATAAATCATCTACAATTATTGTAACTGGGAATAATATGGAACAAATTTCAAAGTCTACAAATAACCAAGACAACTTTCAGACAGAGACTCTACTTGGTACAACACATGAGAAAGTAACTGTCTCAGAAAAAGTAGATGACAATGGTGTATCAATGACCCTTGAAGAAGATATTTTGTTCCCAAATAAATCATCTACAATTATAGTAACTGGGAATAATTTAGAAGAAATTCCAAAGCCTACAAATATTCAAGATAAATTTCAAACAGAGTCTCCACTTGGTACAACACATCAAAAAGTTACGGTGTCAGATAAAACAGAGGAGTATGGCCCATCAATGGCTCTTGGCGAAGATATTTTGTTCCCAAATAAATCATCTGCAATTATGGCAACTCCGAATAATTTGAAAGAAATTTCAAAGTCTACAAATAGTCAAGATAAATTTCAAACAGAATCTCCACTTGGTACAACACATAAGAAAGTAACTGTCTCAGATAAAACATATGGCTATGGTGCATCAATGGCTCTTGGCGAAGATATTTTCTCAAATAAATCATCTACAATTATGGTAACTCCGAATAATTTGAAAGAGATTTCAAAGTCTACAAATAGTCAAGATAAATTTCAAACAGAATCTCCACTTGGTACAACACATAAGAAAGTAACTGTCTCAGATAAAACATATGGCTATGGTGCATCAATGGCTCTTGGCGAAGATATTTTCCCAAATAAATCATCTACAATTATGGTAACTCCGAATAATTTGAAAGAGATTTCAAAGTCTACAAATAGTCAAGATAAATTTCAAACAGAGTCTCCACTTGGTACAACACATCAGAAAGTAACTGTGTCAGATCAAACAGATGAGTATGGTGCATCAATGGCTCTTGACGATAATATTTTGTTCCCAAATAAATCACTTTTAACTGTAACTCATAATAGTAACTTTAATATAACAAAACAATCTACGCTATCTACACGATCTACAACGAAGATTCAGTCTTCACCGAAGCGTTTCTTTGAACGGTTGTTCAACAAAAAAACTAAAGTGGAACACTGGAACGTTAAAACTACACCGAAACAAACATCAAAAGCTGAGACTGAATATTTAAGTAAACAATCCAACAAAAGTTCTATAACCCAGAGCTCCCTAACAACTAAGAAAGTCTGGAAACACACCACTAAAAAACACGTGCATCGGTTCCGCTTTGGTAAAAAAAATAAAACTACTACCGAATTGGATCGTAAATCCGAGTTTACGAACAGAACAATTCCTGCTGCTTCTGAGCTCAGTACACCACTTAATAACAACTTGAAAACAACAAAATACTCTAAGGAAAGTACTTCAGAATGGCCTACCGAACCCTCCCTGTATGCTCTTTCGTTTGATACTTATGATGAAGATTTAGAACCCAGCAACAAAACTGGACCTAATAAGACAAGCTCAAATGATTTTACTTGGGCAAGTACAAGTTTAAAGTTTCAAGTCGAATCTACTTCAGCTAAATTTCTACCTTTAACTTATAGCGAAATAACAAATGCCGACGAATTTGAAAAGACGCAATATACAATCGTATTAGAAAATGCTACAACTACTAAAATGGAAGTAAGTGCTAATACTGGGAATGAAATTACTAGTTCAACTTTTGATACTCAACTATCTGAAGAGCAATCTGAGGTAACTTGGCCTCAATTTTCACTAAACGTAACTACTGAATTTGAAAATTTAAATTCAACTTCTGATAATGCGGATTATATTTCCAATTTTGATGAAAATTTTTTATCTTTATCGCCGGAAAAGTTATCTACTGGGTTGCGATCCTCAACAATAGAAACAGAAGTTTTCTCTAATGGTAAAAAACTTACAAGTAGTACAATTACATATGAAGAAAATTTAGAATCGTCAACAAAAGTATCACAACCTATTGCCCCACTAACTAGTGGATTAGGAGAGATTTTAACTTCCCTGACTACTGAACTTACTAAACACGATATAACCAAAGAAGGTTTAACTAGCGAAAGTTCTGAAGCATTAGCCACGAACAATGATGTACTCAAATTAACAACGGCAACATATCGTATAACTACTAAACTCCCAGAAGTTGGCTCTAAAAAAACAGAGTCTCATAAAACATATGAAACATCTGCCTCTTCGATAGACCTTCCTAGCAGTTCGACGTTACAAAAAGTCACACCAACAGAAGTTAATTTGACTACAAGTTCAAGTTTCAAGTTGAAAACGTCTAAAACTAAATCAGACGTCATTGACGAGCAATTCCATCATTTAAGTACATTGATGTACTCTACAAAAGAAAAGACTATAGAAAATCTAGTTGGTGGAATTAAAACCACACGTACGACAGAACCCGTAACTCAAATTGGAACAATATCGTCTTTAACTACGCAAGCTACTAGACACAAAGAAACAAAGCCTTACGAAATATCTAAAACATCCTCAATATCGACTGAAACTAGCTTTGAAAACGTTACAAAAGTTGGTGATTTGGGAACTTCTGAACCCGAAGGTATGACAGACTCTGTAACTCAAGTTGGAAAAATATCGTTTTTAACTACTCAAACTATTGGATCAGAAGAAAGAAGGCCGCACAGACCATCTAAAACATCTTCAATATCGATTGAAAATACCTCTGAAGAGGTTACAAATATTGGTAATTTTAAAACTTCTAAATCTGAAGATATGATAGAATCGGTAACTCAAGTTGGAACAATATCGTCTTCAACTACTCAAACTATTACCCAAGAAGAAACAAAGCCTTACGGACCATCTAAAAAATCTTCAATATCGATTGAAAATGTCTCTGCAGAGGTTCCAAAAGCTGGCGATTTGAAAACATCTAAACCTAAAGATACAATAGAATCCATAACTCGAGTTGGAACAATATCGTCTTTAAGTACACAAACTACTGGAGGAGAAAAAACAAGGCCTTATAGACCATCTGAGACATCTTCAATAACGATTAAAAATACCTCTGAAAAGGTTCTAAAAGTTGGTTATTTTAAAACTTCTGAATCTGAAGATATGATAGAATCCGTAATTCAAGTTGGAACATTATCGTCTTCAACTACTAAAACTCTTGAACAAGAAGAAACAAGGCCTTATGGACCATCTGAAACATCTTCAATATCGATTAAAAATACCTCTGAAAATGTTCCACAAGTTGGTTATTTTAAAACTTCTGAATCTGAAGATATGATGGAATCCGTAACTCAAGTTGGAACAATATCGTCTTTAACTACTCAAACTACTGGACAAGAAGAAACAAAATCATACAAACCATTTGAAACATCTTCAATATCGATTGTAAATACCTCTGAAGAGATTTCAGAAGCAAGCGATTTGAAAACATCTGAACCTAAAGCTACGATAGAATCCTTAACTCAAGTTGGAACAATATCGTCTTTAACTACTCAAACTATTGGACAAGGAGAAACAAGGTCTTACGTACCATCTGAAACATCTTCAATATCGATTAAGAATACCTCTGAAAAGGTTCCACAAGTTGGTTATTTTAAAACTTCTGAATCTGAAGATATGATGGAATCCGTAACTCAAGTTGGAACAATATCGTCTTCAACTACTCAAACTACTGGACAAGAAGAAACAAAATCATACAAACCATTTGAAACATCTTCAATATCGATTGTAAATACCTCTAAAGAGATTTCAGAAGCAGGCGATTTGAAAACATCTGAACCTAAAGCTACGATAGAATCCTTAACTCAAGTTGGAACAATATCGTCTTTAACTACTCAAACTATTGGACAAGGAGAAACAAGGTCTTACGTACCATCTGAAACATCTTCAATATTGATTGAAAATACCTCCAAAGAGCTTCCAAAAGTTGGTTATTTTAAAACTTCTGAATCTGAAAATCTGGCAGAATCCGTAACTCAATTTGGAACAATATCGTCTTTAACTACTCAAACTATTGGACAAGGAGAAACAAGGTCTTACGGACCATCTGAAACATCTTCAATATCGATTGAAAATACCTCTGAAGAGGTTACAAAAGTTGGTTATTTTAAAACTTCTGAACCTGAAGATATGATAGAATCCGTAATTCAAGTTGGAACTTTATCGTCTTCAACTACTAAAACTCTTGAACAAGAAGAAACAAGGCCTTATGGACCATCTGAAACATCTTCAATATCGATTAAGAATACCTCTGAAAAGGTTCCACAAGTTGGTTATTTTAAAACTTCTGAATCTGAAGATATGATGGAATCCGTAACTCAAGTTGGAACAATATCGTCTTTAACTACTCAAACTACTGGACAAGAAGAAACAAAATCATACAAACCATTTGAAACATCTTCAATATCGATTGTAAATACCTCTGAAGAGATTTCAGAAGCAGGGGATTTGAAAACATCTGAACCTAAAGCTACGATAGAATCCTTAACTCAAGTTGGAACAATATCGTCTTTAACTACTCAAACTATTGGACAAGGAGAAACAAGGTCTTACGGACCATCTGAAACATCTTCAATATCGATTGAAAATACCTCCAAAGAGCTTCCAAAAGTTGGTTATTTTAAAACTTCTGAATCTGAAAATCTGGCAGAATCCGTAACTCAATTTGGAACAATATCGTCTTTAACTACTCAAACTATTGGACAAGGAGAAACAAGGTCTTACGGACCATCTGAAACATCTTCAATATCGATTGAAAATACCTCTGAAGAGGTTACAAAAGTTGGTTATTTTAAAACTTCTGAATCTGAAGATATGATAGAATCCGTAACTCAAGTTGGAACAATATGGTCTTCAACTACTCAAACTATTAGCCAAGAAGAAACAAAGCCTTACGGACCATCTAAAACATCTTCAATATCGATTGAAAATACCTCCAAAGAGCTTCCAAAAGTTGGCGATTATAAAACTTCCGAATCTGAAGATATGGCAGAATCCGTAACTC
This sequence comes from Malthinus seriepunctatus, assembly GCA_963924605.1. Lineage (NCBI taxonomy): Eukaryota > Metazoa > Arthropoda > Insecta > Coleoptera > Cantharidae > Malthinus > Malthinus seriepunctatus. The sequence goes on along the minus strand of OZ004600.1, from coordinate 88,116,994 downwards.
AAGTTGGAACAATATTGTCTGTAAGTACTCAAACTATTGGACAAGGAGGAAGAAGGTCTTACGGACCATCTGAGACATCTTCAATATCGATTAAAAATACCTCTGAAAAGGTTCTAAAAGTTGGTTATTTTAAAACTTCCGAATCTGAAGATATGATAGAATCCGTAATTCAAGTTGGAACAATATCGTCTTTAACTACTCAAACTACTGGACAAGAAGAAACAAAATCATACAAATCATCTGAAACGATTCCAGAAGCAGGCGATTTGAAAACATCTGAAGCTAAAGCTACGATAGAATCCATAACTCAAGTTGGAACAATATCGTCTTTAACTACTCAAACTATTGGACAAGCAGAAACAAGGTCTTACGGATCTGAAACATCTTCAATATCGATTGAAAATACCTCCAAAGAGCTTCCAAACGCTGGCGATTTTAAAACTTCTGAATCTGAAGATATGGAGGAATCCGTGACTCAAATTGGAACAATATCGTCCTCAACTACTCAAACTATTGGATACGAAGCAACAGGGCCTTACGGACCATTTGAAACATCGTCAATGTCGATTGAAAATACTTTTGAAGAAGTTGCGGAAGCTGGCGATTTTAAAACTTCTGAACCTGAATTAGAAGTCACTGATGAGGAATTTCAGCAATTTTCTCAGGAAAGTAAAATACCAAACGCTACTTTACCAGGTGATATTTTGAATATGATTTCGTGCGAATAAAACAACCCACGCTCTTCTAGTATCCATAACACAATCAAAGAGTCATGTTGGTACAATAACATCTTCGATGATTCGAACTATTGGACATACAGAAACAGAGTCATTAATACCCATTAAAAGTTCATTTAAACAGGTTCCAGAAACTGGTGATTTGAAAACGTTTGAACCTAAATTAGAAGAGAAATTCCATCAGTTTACTCATAAAAATAACATGGCAAACGCTACCTTATCAGGTGATATTTTGATTACGATTTAATGCAAGTTAAACAATATACATTTCTTTAGAATCCACAACACATGCGATGGAACCTGTAACTCGAATTGGAACAATAACGTCTTCAACGACCCAAATTATTGCAAATAAAGAAACTGAGCCTTACGGTCCATCTGACACATCTTCAATATCAATTAACAGTCCCTTTAAAGAGGTTCCAGAAACTGGCGATTTAGAAACATCGAAACCTCAATTAGAAGTCCTTGATGAAAAATTCCATCACTTTTCCTATAAAAATAAAATGGATAATGCTTCATTAACAGGTAATAATTTGAATACCATTAATTGTATTATACAAGTAAAACAACACAATGCTTTTCTAGAATCTATAACTGAAGTTGAAACAATAAGAACGTCGGCTACTACAACTATAAGTTCTACACTGAGCGAAGACATGGATAAAGCTACTGTTAAGAATATTCAAAACATGGTTAAACCTAGCTCCACTACTAAAGTTTTTACTCCAATTCCAAAAAGTGAAAGCTTGGACGTAAACGTATTTGCAGTAACTAGTCCCACTTCAAGCGAAAAATATTTAGCGGCCCAAACATTACCCGAAGTCCTAGAACCCACTGCTTTGCGTACAGAAGCTACCACAAGGTCTACTGGTATTTACAAAGAAACAAATGATGTTAATTTGAGTATACCAACTGTTAGTATTAAACGTACCACTGGATTAACAACTAAAAAACAAGAATTTGACGAAGATGATAATATAAGTGGTAAAACGATAATGGAACAAACTTCACATACAAAATCTTCATTGCTTAATAATAAACCCAAGAACAAAACAACTATTATTCCATCATTCATTTATTATTCACTTCAAACATCAGCAGAAATTCCACAACCGATTGATTTGCAAAGAGAAGAAACTACCAAATACACTAATTTGTTGGAAAATCACAATTTTTTTAATATGACTAATAAATATCAAGGCACCTTGGAGATTGACACTCATAAAAGTAGCACAGAGATTAATGACAGTAATTTGACGTTAAAATTGGACGAATATTCAAACACAGTTCTTGGGCTTACTAATGGACGTTCTACTATCATAGGAAATGAAAATTTGGCATCGACTACTAGTTTATATAACCTGAGTCATATGCCGGAAGGATTTTCCGAGTCCGGCCCAATTACTACACTAAACGACAACTTGAAATTTACGAAAAGTTTTGTGCATGACCTGGTGACTAACAACACCGTTTTTTCTCCGAGAACAAATAAGTATTCAACAAATCCAAGTACTGCATCCTCTACGCATTTGAAGAACGTGTCTAATTTAGATTTTGATGATCAATACACAACTACTGACGAAGATATCGAAACAACAGAGACTAGAGTTACTATAGACAGAAATAAATTGTTACAGTTTGAAGAAGCATTTCATATTACCTCTCCAAAAACAACTCCTACTTCAACAAGGATGTTCCATCATACGTCTTCAAAAGCGCCCCCAACAACCTTTTTAAATCGCACCGATTTATATCATCAACCTCAAGTGACAAACGATCATAGCTTAAACAGTCAGTTAATAACGCATTCATCGCCTCATAAACATTTAACGTCATCAAAAGAGTTTCATCTCATTATCACGTCAACAGAAAGACCTTTTTTAACATCTGTGAAAAAAGTTGCTGCAAACGAGGAAGTGCTACACTTTAAGGATCGTACTACAAATGATTGCACTAAGCCTTTAACAGTCACTGTTTCTGGAACAAACGAGTCGTTGAAAAATCCAAGTGCAACCTCTGCTACGCCTTTAAAAACAAGTACCTCTAAAAAGCAACCCATTATTGGTAACAATTCAGCGAATTTAGTGTCATCTACAACACAAGTTCGTCCCAAGACTACGACCATTGAAAGCTCTTTATTAACATCTGCGAAAAAAGTTGCTGCCCACGACGAAGTTTTACACTTTAAAGATCATACGACAAATGATTGCACTAAGCCTTTAACAGTCACTGTTTCGGGAACAAACGAGTCGTTGAAAAATTTAAGTGCAACCTCTGCTACGCCTTTAAAAACAAGTACCTCCAATAAGCAACCCATTATTGGTAACAATCCAGCGAATTCAGTGTCATCTACTACAGCGATTAGTCCCAAGATTACGAGCACTGAAAGCTCTTTATTAACATCTGCGAAAAAATTTGATGCCAGTAAGAAAGTCTTACCCTTTACGAATGCTGTAAGTACCAATCACTTAACTACCACTATTTCGAAAAAAAACGAGTTCTTAACAAAACCTTACGTTACATCCTCTTTATATCCAAAAACGACCGTTTTTGATTTCAACTCTTGTAATAAACAATCCACTGTTGATAAACACTTAACCAACTGTTGATTATTTACAGTTGCTCACCTCAGAAGTTACTGGTATATCTCACGTGTATGGCGAAATTGGAAGTTTAGCATCGACTAAAAGTTCTGTGCATGAACGAACAGAAAATGTTGCTGCTACGACAATACATAAGTTGATGACAAGTCAGAATGTCACTTCTATTACACAACCACTAGCGAGCATTTCTGAATTGAATGTTCATAGAGAGCATACGGCTCTTGATAAATTAAAAACTGAACATAACTTAAAGCAAGTTACCTCAGAGGTTGCTGACAGAGCTCATGTTACTTCAGGAAATGGGAATAAAGTATCGACCAGCAGTACTGTGCATGAGGTAATGGAAAACACAAATATTGATAATTTTACTAAAATATCTTCAACTAATCAATCTCCCAATGAAATTACATTTGCCACTGCTAAAATTAATATTGATAAGAATGAAGAAGAAAGACATAATCAAACTAATTTGGCAACAGGTATAAATGATTTGATGAGAAATCCTAGTGCTACATCTGCTACGCAACCAATAACAAGAACAAGCCTTTCTGATCTGGATTTTCATAGCAAACACACAGCTGTTGATGAACAATTATTAAATAAATTAAAAACTGAACACGACTTAAACCAAGTCACCTCAGAGGTTGCTGACAGAGCTCATGTTACTTCAGGAAATGGGAATAAAGTATCGACCAGCAGTACTGTGCATGAGGTAATGGAAAACACAAATATTGATAATTTTACTAAAATATCTTCAACTAATCAATCTCCCAATGAAATTACATTTGCCACTGCTAAAATTAATATTGATAAGAATGAAGAAGAAAGACATAATCAAACTAATTTGGCAACAGGTATAAATGATTTGATGACAAATCCTAGTGCTACATCTGCTACGCAACCAATAACAAGAACAAGCCTTTCTGATCTGGATTTTCATAGCAAACACACAGCTGTTGATGAACAATTATTAAATAAATTAAAAACTGAACACGACTTAAACCAAGTCACCTCAGAGGTTGCTGACAGAGCTCATGTTACTGTAGGAAATGGGAATCAAGAATCAACCAGTAGTAATGTGCATGCGGTAACCGAAAACATAAATATTAATAATTTTACTAAAATATCTTCAACTAATCAATCGCCTAATGAAATTACATTTCCTACTGCTAAAATTAATATTGATAAAAATGAGGAGGAACTTCATTTTACTAAACATGAGCAAACTACCTCGGTAATAGGTATGCACGATTTGATGACAAGTCTTAGTGCTACTTCTGTTACTCGACCAATACCAAGAACAAACTTTTCTGATCTGGATTTTCGTAACCAGCATACAACTATTGTTCAACAGTTAATAAATAAATTGAAAACTGAACACAACTTAAATCAAGTCACTTCAGAGGTTGCTGATAGAGCTCATGTTACTGTAGGAAATGGGATTCAAGTATCTACCAGCACTAATGTGCATGAGGTAATGGAAAACACCAAAATTGATAATTTGACTACAATATTTTCAACTAATAATCAATCTCCTAATGAAATTACATTTGTTACTGCTAAAATTAATATTGATAAAAATGAAGAAGAAAAACATAATCAAACTAGTTTGGCAACAAGTATAAACGATGTGATGACAAATCCTAGTGCTACTTCTGTTACGCAACCAATAACAATAACAAGCCTTTCTGATCTGGATTTTCCTAGCAAACACACAGCTGTTGATGAACAAACGATAAATAAATTAAAAACTGAACATAACTTAAACCAAGTCACTTCAGAGGTTGCTGATAGACCTCATGTTACAGTAGGAACTGAAAATGAAGTATCAACGAGCAGTAATGTGCATGAGGTAACAGAAAACACAAATATTAATAATTTTACTAAAATATCTTCAACTAATCCATCGCCTAATGAAATTACATTTGCTACTGCTAAAATTAATATTGATAAAAATGAGGAGGAACTTCATTTTACTAAACATCAGAAAACTACCTCGGTAACAAGTATACACGATTTGATGACAAATCTTAGTGCTACTTCTATTACTCGACCAATACCAAGAACAAACTTTTCTGATCTGGACTTTCCTAACCAGCATACAACTATTGATCAACAGTTGATAAATAAATTGAAAACTGAACACAACTTAAATCAAGTCACTTCAGAGGTTTCTGATAGAGCTCATGTTTCTGTAGGAAATAGAAATCAAGTATCTACCAGCACTAATGTGCATGAGGTAAAGGAAAACACCAAAATTGATAATTTTACTGCCAAAATTAATATTGATAAAAATGAGGAAGAAAAACATAATCAAACTTCTTTGGCAACAAGTATAAACGATTTGATGACTAATCCTAATGCTACTTTTGTCACGGGACCAATAGCAAGAACAAGCCTTTCTGATCTGGATTTTCATAGCAAACATACAGCTGTTGATGAACAGTCTATAAATAAATTAAAAACTGAACATAACTTAAACCAAGTCACCTCAGAGGTTGCTGATAGGGCTCGTGTTACTGTTGGAAACTGGAATCAGGTATCGACCAGCAGTAATCTTCCTGGTCTAACAGAAAATCCCAGTAATGTTGATCATTTTACTACTTCTGTTACTCAACTACCAACAAGAACAAGTCTTTCTGATTTGGATTTTCCTAAACAGCATATAACTATTGATCAACAGTTGCTAAATAAATTCAAAATTGACTACAATTTAAACCAAATCACCTCAGAGGTTACTGATAGAGCTCATGTTACCTTAGGAAATGGTAATAAAGTATCAACCAGCAGTAATGTGCATGAGGTAACAGAAAACACAAATGTTAATAATTTTACTAAAACATCTTCAACTAATCAATCTCCTAATGAAATTACATTTGCTACTGCTCAAATTAATTTAGATAAAAGTGAGGAAGAAAAACATAATCAAACTAGTGTAGCAACAGGCATAAAAGATTTGATGACAAATCCTAGTGCTGCAGCTTCTGCTACGCAACCAATAGCAAGTACAAGACTTTCTGATCTGGACTTTCATAGCAAGCACACAGCTGTTGAAGAACAATCGACAAATAAATTAAAAACTGAACATAACTTAAACCAAGTCACCTCAGAGGTTGCTGATAGAACTCATGTTACTGTAGGAAACTACAATAAAGTATCAACCAGCAGTAATGTGCATGAGGTAACAGAAAACACAAATATTAATAATTTTACTAAAATATCTTCAACTAATCCATCGCCTAATGAAATTACTTTTGCTACTGCTAAAATTAATATTGATAAAAATGAGGAAGAACTTCATTTTACTAAACATAATCAAACTAGCGTGGTAACAAGTATAAATGATTTGATGACAAATCCTACTGCTACTTCTGTTAATCAACCCAGAACAGGCCTTTCTGAACTGGATTTTTCTATCCAGCATACAACTAATGATCAACAGTTAAATAAATTGAAAACTGACCAGAACTTAAACCAAGTCACTTCAGAGGTTGCTGATAGAGCTCATGTTACTGTAGGAAACTGGAATAAAGTATCTACCAGCAGTAATATGCATGAGGTAATGGCAAACACTAAAATTGATAATTTTACTAAAATATCTTCAACTAATCAATCTCCTAATGAAATTACATTTGCTACTGCTAAAATTAATATTGATAAAATTGAGGAAGAACTTCATTTTACTAAACATAATCAAACTACCTCGGCAACAGGTATACACGATTTGATGTCTAATGCTAGTGCTACTTCTATTACGCAACCAATAACAAGAACAAGCCTTTCTGATCTAGAGTTTCATAGTAAACACACAGCTATTGATGAACAATCGATAAATAAATCAAAAACTGAACGTAACTTAAACCAAGTCACCTCAGAGGTTGCTGATAGAGCTCGTGTTACTGTAGGAAACTGGAATCAAGTATCGGCCAGCACCTCTATCCATGGTCTAATAGAAAACTACAGTACTGTTGATAATTTTAGCAAAACATCTGTCACTAATCAAGCTGCTAATAAAATTACATTAGCTACAACTGCTAAACTCCATATCGATGACAGTCAGCAAGTGCTTCATTTTGCACATCATAATCAAACTACTTTAGCAACTGGTAATATCGCTGCTATGGATATTAATAAGTCAATGACAGAGCCAAGTGTCACTTCTGTTAACACCAGCAATGCCCATCGTTTAACCAAAATATCTTCCACCAATCAAGCTCCCAATGAAGCAACTTTAACTACTGCAAAATTGCATGTCAATGAGAACGAGGAAGAGCTTCACTTTGCTTCACGTAATCAAACTACTTTGGCAACTGGTAATATCGCGGCTACGGATATAAATGAGTTGAAGACAAATCCAAGTGTTATTTTTGTTAACACCAGCAATATTGAACATTTTACCAAAATATCTGCGAGTAGTCAACTTGGTTATAAAGCTACATTAGCTACTACAAAATTTAAAAACGATGACAATCAGGAACTACTTCAATTAACTCAACATAACATAAAACAAACTACTCTAGCAACAACTAATGCTAGTTTAAAAGACAACGAACACTTAGGAATTACAATTATTGAAGGTAAAAACGATTTAAAAGTAACTGAGAAAGAATTGCAAATTTTAGATCAAACTACTATTGCGAGTGAAAATGTAGTGTCTGAAAATGACAACTCACTTTTGACGTTTTCTCTAGCTTTCGATGAAATTCCTAAGAAAGACAACATGGTAGTAGGTAATTATTCTAGTACAAAGAAAACACCAAAAGGAACGACCAAAAATGAGTGTAAAAGTGAAGATGGTCGTTTTTATATTAATTTACCAATTTATCCTCAAAATTCAACGTTTCCCATAATGATTAGTTTTGAAAAATATTATTCGAGTTCACCAACTACGAATTTAATCGACGATGATGAGGAAACAGATACTGTGGTATACAGAACAGAGTTTCGTACTATGAAACTTGAAGATTTTAATGCTATTACCGAATATCCAATTACAACACCAAAAGCACCATCAGCAACTAACGAAAGTGTGGTTAATACAAAAGACAAACTTAATAAAATATTTAATATAAAAGGAAAACTTAATAAAATATCGGAAACGAACGCTTCTCTTCAAATGGAGACTACATCAAGAGTTGGAGCTGGAAATTTAGATGCTCAAGACCTGTCATACAGGATCTCTAGTGGCGTTCCTACTGAAAAAAATGTTGGCACTACACCATCAGTGAGCGATTCAAATTTGACCTCCGTCTTCTTTGGAAATAAAACTAGTTCAGAAACCTTTACTTTGGCAAGCGAAGGAATTTTCGAAGCTACAGAATTTTTCAAATTTGCCGAAGAGAGCACTTGCAATTATACAGATTTTATAAAATCAAACCATTGTGTTTGTTCGATGGACAATTTATTGAAAGATTTAAGAGAGAAGCTTGCCAAAAATCAAGCCAACCTGATTATGGATAATAATTATACGTGTCCCATCTTGACCAATATCGAAAATGGCATAGTACTTTCCAACAATTCAATTCCTAAAATAACAAAATCGAGAAGAAGCATCAATGGGGCTTATTCTATTGTTTTTCGAAGAGAAACGGTTGAAAATCAAAATATTGAAAAAATTTTAAATGAGCAATTGGAATTAATTAATACGGGTGAATGAAACTGGCAATTTATTTTTTTCTAAGTCTAATTTTAATTTTTTTTAAAGATAACGAAATATTTGCGACGCCCGGTATGAAAATTCAAATACCATGTATGTATTCGAGAGACACAAAAGAAGTTTACGAAATTAGACCCAATTACACTTGGACGTTCTTAGACAACATGCCTATAACTGGTAATATAAAAATTTTCTAATAAACTTAAAAATTATTATTTATTAAAATTTTCAAATTATAAAGAGGGCAAAATACAAGAGAGCGAAGGAATCTTGAACATTGAAAATATCACACCACAAGATGGCGGTAATTACACGTGCGCCGTAACTACCAGTGTGAGCGATAGAGTGAAAGAAAAAAAGTACGAACATCTATTGACTGTTGTAAATTTACCATCGTATGCATTACGCACGTCCATTTTGTACAATTCCACCGATAAATGCGATCCTGGAGACGTGGATATACTCTCACTTTACTTGCCAAAAGCCGTAGAAAAAATAATGTGTGGAAATCATTTTAAAATTTGTAGCGTCGAAGTGAAAAATCCCAAATGCATAAATGTAACTATCAATGATTTTGGACGCAGTATCACTCTATTTTGAAATAGCATTATGACTTCTTCTGTAAAATCCAAGGCATCAAAAATATCTGGACAAGTCTAAAGGCCGCGCCATACACACAGGCCTAAATCATGTCCAGACGCTTCTGTTTGGCCTATGCAAGGCTCCTGAACGATGTTCTGACCGGTTTGGCCTGTGGAGGCCGTCTGCACCGGCCAAACCGGAAGGCAAGCCTGTGTGTGGCACAGGCTTAGTAGAAGCTCCTTTGCTTTTACAATGTGATTTCAAAATTACGTGATGTGCACCACGAATTAATTTTTTTAAATAATGTCTTTCAGTCTAACAAAAATACGGCAGTGAACGTATCGGTAATAGTGGAACCAATGAGCGTAATGATACCGTCAGTAAATACGACCTCTTGTGACGTCAGTTGCGAAATGAAAATTTATTCTCAAATCGTACTGTTGCTCCTAAAAAATTTGCAAGCAATTCAAAAACTACCACGTAATAACTTACTCAAATTTTCAAAGAACAAATTCTATTGAAAAGTAACTTTCAGTTATTTTCAGATTATCCTACAGAGAACACACGTTGTTACCAACAGAAGCTTCTTTAAAGAAAAACAAACAAGCACGATTTGCGAGTCAAGCGCCAAAATTGATAGTAACGTGCCCTCCTGGCTTTGGTTACTTCAAAAGAACGCACATATGTGGTAAATAATTTTATTCTTTAGACTCTCCCATGGTATAACCTCCGCTGTGCGCAGACAGGCTCACCCAATGGCCAAATATCGAAATAATTGCTAGAGGGCTGCAATTTTGAACCTTTTCTGGAAAACGTTACCGGAAGGCACACAGTATTTAAAATGTTCCCTAGACAGTGAGAGTGTTGTGTTTGAATGCCAATGGAGACTTTTCTCGCGAGTACTTTACCTCTTTCTGTAAAATTATTGTACAATGCCGCCTTTTCCTGTCTCGTACTTTTAAATTCAAAAATGCACCCCCTTGTCAAAAACTTTGATTGAATAAAAACTAAAGTGTCTGAAATATAATATTTGTAGGAGCCTGTGGTCGTAATACGTTTAGTAAAGGCGACCAAACCTTTTGCAGTCCTTGCCCTGCAGGCCAATACCAGCCTATGGTGGGCTCAAAATCTTGCCTACAATGTGCGACCCCTTTACAAGATCCATACTGTTTAAGAGTTATGGTGAGTTTAAAAAAAACATTTTAAATTACCTGTTCAAACGTTAATTATTTTCAGTACTCCAATACTCATAAATTCAGAGTATTAGTTGGAATAGCTGCTTCTGTTGTAATAGCTCTTATACTATTGTTGATTTGTTTAAGAAACATGAAAAAGGGCACAAAAAATAATAGGAATTTCAATTACGAACGAGATCCTTACTATAAAAATAAAAGGCGTTCCAAACGACGATACAATAGAGACGATCCAGAGAAGCAAGACACGGAACCTTTAATTTCAAAAGAGAGAAGGCGAAATAATACCCGAGTACCTCCCGAACCCCCTCCTCCTGATTTTTAATACACTAGTGTTTAATTTTACTATAAGTTTTATGTTGTATAATTTTTATTACACGTATTATCTACTCTTTGTTATTATTAAAAAATATATCACTTTAAATAAAGGCGGTGTTCGACTGAGGCAGTGATTATACTAGGACTGCGCAAGTGGAACCTCACCTTAACAGTTTCTAAAACTAAACTAGCGTTAAAACAAATATTAGTACATACTGTGTCGCATTTCTTTCCATATAGAAATGATTTTAGTCCAGAAAATGGCATTTTTTCGACATAGAAAGGCCTAAACACACCACATATCATTATCAATCATTTTTATGTCATTTTTTCATCCAAAGTTGATTATAAAAATGAAAAGAATGCGCCACAGTATGAAATATGAAATAAAGCGTTTTTCGTCATACGTCCGAAAAAATTAGGCTTTACAGTACTCGTCTCTCTCGTCTCCTCCATAAACATCTTGCGCGTATTGTTAAATCTCATTTTCCAGACGTAAACGTAAATAACTATTGCTTGAAACATTTTAATCTATCCAAGTCATATTTGGAGCTGGAATTGGAGCTAGTACTGGAGCTGGAGGTGCAGACCCATTTGGAGCAGTTATAGGTGTTACTTTCCAATCTCTAGATGGCGGTACCGATACCGATATAGCACTCTTTGGTTTGTTGGATTTACTAGATTTACTAGCTTTGGTTTTGTCTAAACGTTTAGAAGGAAACAACTTGTGTGCTAAGTTAATTCCAAACCTTTTCTTTTTGGTGACACTTTTTAAAATTTTGTACAAGTTGTAGGACGGTTTTCGAGTCATCTCCTTTATTTCGTTTATTTTTGCGTCGTGAGCTGGATTTAAACCAACAGCGGGACAATTTTCTACGCTGCTTGTGTCCAAACACGGTCTAAATGCAGATACTGCTCTCGATACACCGACCTAAAAACAAAATAATTTTAAATTGTTTTACTAATAGTTCATTTTTATCTAGTAATTTAGTTGCATTCCGCCGAAAAATTAATATTAACATCATATACTTGTCCATGTTTTACTCTGTGTTCCGTTAAATCTGCCCCCATGAGTTCCATGTGAACTTCCATACGAATTGTAATTATTTTGTTTATACACCACAGTAATCCAATCGAAACAAGAAAACTCCAAGTAGCTAAGCATACGCAGGTTAATGTTTGAATTCCCAACAAGTACCATCCACCTCCTAAAAAAATATTTTTGCATCCAAATTAGAAATTGTTGTAACTTACCATGAACTAATCCAGTTCTTCCACTTGTCGTATCTAATGGATAAGGATTTTGCGCAAAAATGCCAACTGCTAAAACTCCCCACAAACCACCAACGCCGTGAACCGAAGAAGCTCCTACGGGATCGTCTACACCTGCCTGTTATAACTGGTTTAACGGACAAATTACGCATTTTATAATTAGTACTAACCCTGTCAAGCAAAGGCATGGTAAAAAACACTGCAACAGCACCCACGACTCCAACCACCAAAGCTGCCCAAGCTACAAAATATGGTATTAAAACTTGTTATTAGATGCGTTGTACTTTCATACCTTCATATAAATAGCAACCTGCAGTGACAGAAACAAGTGCTCCTAGAACACCATTAATAATGTCAATTACATCGATTTTTCCTTTCAATTTAGCCATAGATAAAATTATCGATATGCATCCACCTCCAAACGAAGCTATCATAGTCATTACTGCAGCTCTAGCAGCATACGCATATTTTGCACCTGATAACTACAAATAATGATTTTAAGTATGTGAAGGGCATAAGTGAATTATAAAAGTAGTTACTCCATATGTACTTCCCGAATTAAAAGCTAACCATCCCCACCATAGAACAAATAGTCCCATAACAGCGTTGACGGGTGATCCTAGGGGTAACGGGTCTAGTCCATTATCGTATCGACCCAATCTTGGTCCCAACATCAAAGCACTTGCAAAAGCCGAAACTCCTCCTATTAAATGAATTGTTAAATAATTAAGCAGCTGGTGTAAGTAATTTATACCAATTAAATGAACTGGGCCAGAGCCAGCAATATCAACTGCACCCATGTGTTTCAAAAAGCCATGATCACCCCAAACCCATCCAGCTGGTATGCAATAGACTACTGTGTTTAATAAACTGAATAAACAGTACGCTTTAAAATTACACCTTGAAGATAAATTATGTAGCGTTTCAGAGAAAAATAAATGGTAAAAGCTTACCTTTCGGCCATCGCTCCACTTACTATAGTTGTGGCTGTAGTTGCAAACGATAATTGAAAAATAAATGCAGAGTATATTTGACCTTTTAAAGGGTGCGTAATAGATGGATCGACACAAAAATCACCAAGACCTATAAATGGGTTTGTGAAGGGGCCTCTACCAAATGAAAATGCGTAACCAAACATCCAATATGTCAGACCTAAAGTTAAAATTCTTAATAATTGAGAAAGTTGATTTAGTACAATAATTACCTCCTAAAACAATATCTACTACATTTTTCATCATTATATTGACTTCGTTTTTTATTGAAACGCATCCTGATTCCAACATCCCAAACCCTAAAATTGTAATCCGTTATTAATGTTCTGTTGTACGAAAATGGGAATATTACCAGTTTGCATAGTAAATATCATAAAGGAACTTGTAATAATCCAGTTTATATCTTCTCTTGATATATCGTAAAGCCATGGTAATTTGTCGATATTAAAATTTCCAGTTTTGTTGTTGAAAATAATATCCATTTTAAAAGCTCTTATTTCAGGCGATTTGAATGCGTACAGCGTCTAATCCAACTATGATGTCCTCAAGCAATGCCTATAAGTAAACAATTTAATATTTAAAGGCAATTGTTTTTTTTAAATGCTCAATATTTTATTTACAGCTGTCCTTGAGAAACTATCATTTGTTATTTGTAATAAATATTAATTATTTTTTTCACAATTTTAAGGGGATACATTCTAATAATAACAACTATACAAATAAAGCGCTTTAGATTAATTGATACTAATCACGAAATGGAGAATCGTGGAAGTGTAAGTAGATGTATAAACGTAATATTCACATAATCGAACAAACACTACTTAATTACGTATTTATACCCCAAAAAGATAAATAATAAATTACAAAAATTACTGAGAATATAATAATAAATTATTTTATGTTTACGACTGTTCTGGATTCCTGTTGGCCATCACAGACTATCAAATAGATCGTGATAATTAAAAAAATATTTTAAATAAAAATATTTAAATAAAGTTAGGTTTACTGTTGTCTTCTCCTTCTCTATCTTGGAAAAGCTTTGTAGTACAGACTCTTCTTAACTCTAATTATTTTCAATGGTTTCCATTTTCATACACTAAGTTAAGGGGTCGGTCTTCTTTTTTAATCGACCTAATATGCCATTTGACTTGCTAAATTTAACATAATAAGTTAACTGAAAACAGTTTTTGTCATTTAGAAAAGGTTTTACTAATGAATGAAGCAGCTGCACATACAAAGTGTCCCCTGATGGAGTTGTCAATTGGGGAAAAAAATATTTTTGCCTTCTCAGAAAATGTTATTGTTTATAAGAAGTTTTGCTTGTTTTCAAATTCCCAAATATGCAAAAATAATAAAATATTAATAAAAATCCAATAGTCGTTGAGCTTTTTCTCTAACTTTTTTCGAATTTGGGAAAACTAATGAAGAATTTAGTAATGTAGCAGACCGATGACAGTCATATATTCTCACTGACATGGAAATTGCAACACCAGAAGGACTAGAATTCTTGATAAAATTTGATAAAACCGTTTAACTAATTCAAGTTTTTTTTGGTACATTATTATCAAGTGCCTTTCTTGCGAGTTCCATTAATTTCGTTATTGTTGTGCTTTCCATTCTTCTAGATCACTTGTTTTGAGAGCGTGATTATGCCTAGAATACGACAGCGTGCAAATTACCGCCAGTTGAGCGAATTTGAAAGAGGTCGAATTGTTGGCTTACGCTTTTTCGTTTAGGGAAATCGCCAATCGTCTCAACCGCAATCAATCCACCACAATGCGATGTTACCTAGCATGGACCAGAGAAGGTCAATAACGTAGTAAAAGACAATCAGGAAGACTAAAACGAACTAACGAGGTGCACCTTAGTCTTATGGCATTAAGAGACCGATTCTCCAGTACCAGATCAACTGCCGACTAATGGAGGCAATATGAACGTCAAGCGTTATGTCAATGAGGTTGTGGAACCGCATATTCGTCCATATCTTCAGCAGCTGGATGACCTTATTTTCCAGTAGAATAATAATTTATCTTTATCCTCATGCACACAAAAATATCTACAGCAATATATCAAAATCAAGAGCGAGCTGAGAATCACAGGGCGCAGTTCAGCTGCGGTACTGGCAGCAAGCTGTCAGCACCACCGCTGCTCTTCCACTGAAACCCTGTAGTACAAAAAGGGAAATACAATATCATTCTATATCACTAATTATAAACCCTACGTATCTAGACAGATGCTCGTTAATTGCACACATTAACCAAAAATAAGTAACATTCAAAAATACGAATCAGCAGCTCACCGCATTTGTAACAACCAGTCAGAAGAGAAAAAGATAAAAGAGAGTTTCGAATAATACCTGATCCGATCTCAAAATGAATTTATAAGGATACTGCAAAAGCCGGTCACTGCTCCAAAAGCAACACTCGACGAATAGACTCTTTAAATTTTCTATGCGAGTAAGATTTTAGGTTTAAGGGCTATTTGTCGCCTCCCTGCACGACGTTAAAGCTTAGATTCCCGTGCTTTTGCTCCTTGAGTTGATTCAGTTACTAACAGTACGATACTTAGTTCATGTCAAATAGCCCTAAGGGAATCGAATTATATAATTTAGGTAACTGGTAGGTAAATGATCGCTCGTATAGTGAGGTTTTGTGCAAAGGCGGAGTGATTACACCCTTAAACCTACGATTAAAATTATGCACATCAGTACGACATGAGATTCTTTTAAACAGATATGGAGGCTGCTTATCGACAACCACCCTATGGCAAAAACACAAGAGCTGCAACTTTCGCCTGTTGTACATACTCAGTCACCCACACTCGCTCAACTTATGACTTATTTGATCAAACTTACGAATGCCGAAGATAAGCCTCAAACATGAGTTCTGGACTCGCTGGATTCTCCTGGTTGATCCTGAGTAATGCAAGAATGGTACACTTCAGAGCAATAATTAAAATGTGATGTAACAATCGCATCACATAGAGTAATTTTAAGTTTAGGCGGCAAAACATGTCGATGAAGGTACAGCAATCTCAGACAAAAGTATGCCTTTTTAATGTAGCTGTTAACCTGTGTATTGAATCTCATGCCATTATCCATGATAAGACCAAGGTTCCGATTCTCATCCCGCACAGGCTCAACCACACCACCAACACTCAAGCCCGCGAGTCCCCTAGTCAATTCACACTCCGAGGCCTTACCAAAAACCACAGCAACACACTTACTAGGATCGATGAGAAGATCAAGGCAAGTGGATGCGTCAGATTTACTCTGAAGATCAGCATTTATTCGCGATATCGCATCCAAATAACTGGAGATGTGAAACGAGTAAAGCAACTGGATATCATCCGCGTACATGTGCATTGTGCAGTACCTGAGAGAGTCCGGAAAGGTCGATGTGTATATAATAAAAAGCAATGGTCCAAGAATAGAGCCCTGAGGGACCCCCTTGTCATTCTGCGCACCCGCAATACCGAATTCTCTAATTTAACATACTGAACCCTCTGATGAAGGTAACTACCCATCAAAGGAAGTGACCTATCGTTAAATCCAATGTACTCGAGCATTGAAACAATAATTTGATGGTTCACCGTGTCGAAGGCTTTTCTATAATCCAGCAAGGTTAGTATAGAAACAAGACCATCATCACGAGCCCTTAGAACGTCGTCAACAATTCCAGTCAACGCAGTCGCACAACTGTGCCCTGCGCGAAACCCAGGCTGGGATTGAGGTAAAATCATATGACGCGAAAGCGTGACTCTGGCCAATCTTGTCTGAACACTGAACAGGTCTGCCATAGTGGAAGCCTTTAGGTGTGGAGACAAATTGATAGTTTCGACTTAAAATCGTAATCATTCATTATTTCAACGTAAAATTCAACATCTTTCCGAATTGCTTCATTACTGAAATATCCCCCTCTGACTCCTCAGAATACATATATTTTATACCCCAGTATTGCATTTGAAAGGCATTAATGATAGTTTAGTAGAATAGCTCACTATTGCAATATAGCGACGAAAACCTGTCTAATACTACGTCTGACACGGCTTAGAGCTCTTGGTCTGGTTGGATCTCATTCTTAGCTCATAAGAAGTAAGCTTGGTCTCATTTCAAGCCTTTTTAACCTTTCAGTTTGTACTATTTCTCAATAATTTAAAATGAGTAATAAATTATAGTTACCCACTTTTTTAACTTTTGTTTTGTACTGTTGTCTTCAATGTAATGTATTTAAAGTTACAACTCTCAGAGGTTAATGAATTTATTGCATCCATATTATGTACTGTATTCTCAACAACTAATGCTTTACTAAATAATATAAAGCAAAGCTATTACAGAAACCATGAGTGATAGATACTAAATAAATAATAAAAATACTTAGTCATGTATAGATATTTAATTTTATGAAATAACAATAACGAGCGGGCACCCCCTGTCGAAATTCGACGGAGTAATTGTAGAGATGAATGTGTTAGAAAAATGAAATTTTCAAAAATTATTATAATGCACTTGCTACCTACACCGATTATTGTTTGTTGTCAAATGTACGAAATAGGCGTGTCCGTCATTTAACGTTATCAAACTTTCTTGAAGTGGCGAGATAAGATTAATACTGGTAACAATTTATTATTTAAAACAATGTATAAAATGGGTAATTTGCAGGAAAAAATTAGTGCTGACATATCTGTAGGTCGAAAGCTTCAATTTAAAAAAAAATTATTAAAATCGGTCCAGTAGAAGCACTCTAAAATTACCGGTGAAGAAAAGGCTTCGCGTTTTAAATATGTGGATTATGAATGTAAAGGTGTACCTATGAAACTCATTTTAAAATGACATTACATTTATAATAAATTACAAGAAATTTCGTTTATCTATTTCTATTTGCTAAATAAACAAAATAAGTGGACCTAAAAGATCAAGATCACACAGGTTAACATTTTAATACAGATTCATAATGATTTTAATGTAATTAGGCTAAGACACACACTTAGGCTTGGTCTGTGCACTATGCAGATGTGCAGATGTGCAGACCGACATCTGTACATATTTCAGATGGCCTGCGCGGGCAAAACCTGCAAAAATGTAGAGGCTCCTGCACTCTATGCAAGCCAAAACTGCCTATAAACGCCGGAGTAGAAGCCTGTGTGCGTGTGTCTCCGCCTTTCACTAATAATACTGCTAGCTAGATTCGTTAATAGTGTTGTCTTGAGCTCTCGACAGCTATTAATTGCTAGGAAACGGCTATACGCACCAAATAACTTGATTGAAAAAATAATAAACGTTTTAAATCTTATCAATATTACTAATCCAACCAATTCATGGTTGGTGGTAAATTATTTGGACCGTTCTTATTGTCTTTTTTGCTGTTTGCGGGTTTACTAGATTTAGTTTTATCTAAATGTTTAGAAGGAAACAATCTTCTAGTAAGATTAATTCCCATTCGTCTAGTTTTTGTAATATCCCACAAAATTCTCGACAGCCTATACTTTCGTTTCCTATTCATTTCCTTTATAACGGTTATTTTAGCATCGTGACCTGGATTCATTCCAACAGATGAAAAATTTTCAACGCTGGTGGTATCCATACACGGTCTAAATGCAGAAACTGCCCTCGTTATTCCAACCTGCAATTTAGTCAAATTAGTGCTCCATTCAACATTTGAGTTAATTTATTTTTTGAAGAATGTATACTTGTCCGTGTTTCACACGATGTTCGCTTAAATCTGCTCCAAGAAGTTCCATGTGAACTTCCATTCGTATGGTAACAAATTTATTTATGCACCACAACAAAACAGTTGAAGTAACGAAACTCCAAACGGTCAAACAAAGACAACTTAGTGCTTGGATGCCGATTAAGTACCATCCACCTCCTTAAAATGTTTAATTTAAAAAATGTAATAACATTATTCGTTTTGAAGTTACCATGAATCAAACCACTTCTTCCACTTGTTGTATCTAAGGGGTAAGGATCTTGAGCAAAAATACCAACAGCCAAAACTCCCCAAATTCCACCCAATCCATGAACTGACGTAGCTCCTACAGGATCGTCAACTCCAATCTAAGGAATGTTAAATTAGAAAATCGATTATTGAATTATTTATTTGTTTACTTTGTCTAATAAGGGCATAGTTAAACAAGCAACTACTGCCCCAATTGCACCAACTATAAGAGCAGCCCACGCTATGTAACAATCATTAATTTAAATCAATCGATAAGTGTTGCATTATTTTTACCTTCGTATAGAAAACAACCTGCTGTGATAGCAACCAGAGCGCCTAGCACTCCATTTATAATATCCATAACTTCGACTTTACCTTTTAATTTATACATAGAGTAACCTATTGCAAAACAGCCGCCTCCAAACGAAGCTATCATAGTCATTACAGCAGCTCGAGCTGCATATTCGTATTTCGCACCCGAAAGCTACAATTATAAAAATTTTACAATGAAATTGTTAAAAAGCTCATGGTTGACTTAAAAAAAATCATACCCCGTAAGTACTTCCAGAATTGAACGCTAACCAACCCCACCATAAGACAAATAGTCCCATGACTGCATTTACAGGCGATCCTAGAGGTAATGGGTCCAGCCCATTATCGTATCGTCCTAATCGTGGTCCCAACATCAGAGCACTAGCAAATGCAGACACTCCCCCTGTTAAGTAATTTATGTACTCAATAATTTATGTTTATACTGTTTTACCAATCAAATGAACTGGACCAGAGCCGGCAATATCGACAGCTCCCATATTTTTTAAAAATCCGTGTTCGCCCCAAACCCATCCGGCTGGTACGCAATAAACGATTGTATTCAGCAAACTGAATAAGCAGTAAGCTTTAAAATTGCACCTAAGAAATAATGTTTACATTTTTAAGAAAAAGTGTTTTAAGAAAAAAGTTTACCTTTCGGCCATGGCTCCGCTTACTATAGTGGTGGCTGTTGTGGCAAAAGACATTTGGAAAATGAAAGCCGAGTATATTGGACCTTTTAAAGGATCTTTTATGGATGGATCGATAAAAAAGTCCCCTAAAGCAATAAATGGGTTATTTAGCGGACTTCTACCAAACGATAGTGCGTAACCGAACATCCAGTATGTTAAACCTAAAGACGTTATTTTTTAAAATGATTTTTGCATTGTCTTTTCTTACCTCCTAATACAATATCTACAACATTTTTCATCATTATATTTACTTCATTTTTTATTGATACACAACCTGATTCCAACATGCTAAATCCTAAAATCATAGATCTTGAACTATCTTGAATATTAAGAAAAGATAAATTTTTACCAGTTTGCATTGTAAATATCATAAAGGCGCTCGTTACGATCCAGTTTATATCGGTGGTGTTTACATCGTAAAGCCATGGTAGTTTTTCGGTATTATTTTCAGAATTATTTGCAAGAGTATTCATTTTGACAAAATTTGAGTTGTTGATTTCAATAAGATAGTCAAATTTAAACTAAATTGTTACAAAGTACCCTACGTAAACAATTAAATATTTAAAAGAAGTTGTTTTCCTTAAACTAACATATTCATTTATTAATGTGGTCCTTGAAATAAATTCCACTTAAATAGGATTCCAATTAAATTAATTATGATTATGTATTCTGTTGCATTTTTGATATATTTGTGTAAAACGCCGATTGTAACTCTGACAACTAACAGTTAACACATTTTTTGTTCGCCTAAAATCCAAAGAGAAGGGTAAGTTTTTGTTTGGTGTAAATGAGAGATGTATTTTATTAACATTTTTATATATTTAATTGACCTTAATTAATAATTAATCTAACAAACAATACGGGTAATCAAAATTTTTAATTGTAATATTCTTTTTATAAATATTTTCTATAATTAATGCTGCATTAGGGGAATACTCTGCCGTGGTTAATAAAAACGCCGTATCCAACAATTTGGGATTTTTCATTTACGGCTGCTTGTAATAAATCTATTCTACAACTATTATAGCCTAGTAAAATAGATGTTTTGAAAAAGAAAAAATATCTAGCAGCGATTTTATTGCTGAAATGTGTTGAAGGTGGCCTCATGAGTATGTGATAAAAATGCACCATCCGCACCCCCTCTGCTTACTTCAGGGGGGAGGCAAACGTATGAGTACTTCTACTTTCCGCCAGTTTTCGCCAAAATTAAGCAATGTAGAGAAAAATTACTAAACCATCGTTTTATAGATGACACATTTCTACAAAAAAATGTCTTATAAAAAATTTCCATAACCTAAAGTAGTTTAATGCGACACTCCCTCCTCTAATATCCGTAAGTTTATTCAAATGGGATGAACTCAGGACTAAAGGAAAGAAACAAAGTGCATCACCGACAATGAGCCCGACAAAGTAGCCTAACTGTGTGTGAAAATTTTTTTTACTCTTCATGTCTTCACTCCAGTAATCAAAATGCCACATGCTACATACAACCACATACATACTTACATTCCCAATACCTTATGTAACTTGTTAGTTGTTAAGTATACAACGATATCGAATTCATGGCTTAATATAGTCAGAATCAGCAACACTTCACTCTTCAGTATTCTTGGTTTAATTCAAAGGCTTGTATGGATTCAGGACTTAAGACATCAGGATGATTAAAAGGCATAAGTGCACGTTAACTTCAGTTTACCTTCCACCTTAAGAAGCCTCATTTTAATAGCTTGATAGGCGTAGTTATCGGTCTCTTTATGGTGATATTCCTATACTCGCAGTAAACGCTTTGAAAAGAGACTACTATTTTATTTCTTCTTTTTCTCAAATCAAAATATCAAACATAAAATCCATTGGTTTCATTGGCATTGGTTCTCCATAAAACACATAATGCAGATATTAGTAATGGGTTAAACTTCTTTGCCATATACCCCTAAAACTGCCAATTAGACTCCCCAATTCTAGTAGAGATTACGGTCAGATGGACGTCACTGGTAGTAATTTGAAAGATTATCTCAGGTGCGACTAAGTGAAATACGCCTCACAAAAAATTATTAACTCGGTGTCCAGCGCTCCTTTAGAGACGGCTGTGGAAGAGCAATGGGAGAAACACGAAAAAGTATACTTCCTTTACCTAACCTAACCTATGAGCGCCTGGGTGTGTCACGGCCAGAGGAGAACGCTACAGCGTTTTCCTCAAGAACAGCACCCTATTTTAGGCCTCTGGGCAACAGACAAAGGTCATAAATGGCGGGGGGCACAGACTTTAGGAACACAGTCTGTCTCTAACCTAACCTAATCCGGTAAAAATCACTAGGGTGTTTCGTTAGCTGCAGCTTACTATCTGGTTTAGGCGTATAATCGATTCCTGATGTACTAGTAGTATTTGGTTGGCGGTAGGGATACGAACCTAAGAGGGTCGGTTTCCGACCGTTACCCATTTAGGGAGTTTTGGAAACTTAGCTAACGTTTCGGTGCTGTGGGAGGGGTGGAGCTACAAACTTGGCAAGTCGCTTAGTAAATCGGACATCTTGTTACTACGGCATGATGCATGCGTGTTTTTGTAAGGGTTTGAGTCCCCACCGGCTCCAGAATAGAGTCGTCTTGTACGGCAATATCCTTGGGAGTCCGAGTCCGAAGGCAGCGAAAGATCTCCGTCACCTTGAAATTGATCTTCAGCAGTCTCAATATTAGACTGTTGAGTATTACCTAGGTTGGACGGTCCACCGTTAACTATTATCCTGTAATCGGGTTTAAAGCGACGGTACTCAGCAGAATTTATCGTAGCCTAGGACGACCGACTGTCACAAGTCTCATACAACTTGTTTGGTATGCCAAAAGTTCCGTTGGTCTAGCCTATCGTCGGAAGGTAACCTATATGGACCCGCTTCTATTTAAAGAGTGGTGGTTACGATTACTGAATGCATCATTTTGGGTGGCAGTCCTGATAGTTGTAGTCATTGGTAGGTACAAAAAAAGCGTAACTTCAGCCTACCGTCAATTTGCTAAGGTGTTTTTACAAGAAAGATCTAAAAGACCTCGATAATTTGTTTTTGGTGGAACTTGAACAGGTATTGGGACTCGTATCCGCCAGTGACGAACTTCAGTTAATTAAATTTATTAATTTACTCTACTTCAAGACGGCTTCTACTACTACTTTTTAATAGAAAATTCGTTCACTTTAATATTTTTCAGCAAAAATTTCGTTTGATTGATTTTCATCTTCTCCTTCTAGATAGCCAATTTGTTGCGAAATCTATTTTTTTTTCTAAAAATACTGAACATAGCCAACTACCATAAATTAATATTGTCTTCTTTAAATCTATAAACCGCCAACGACTGTGTTACGCATTACAATAATTGAGGGGCTTAGAAGCCAAGGGATCTAAGTAGAAAAATAACACTTTTGAGAAAACTACTCGTAACTTAAAAGTTTATCATTTTAATATAAATATTTATATTACATAGGATTTATGTGGTATATATTAGTCTTTTATTAAGGCCGTGTATTAAAATCTACTGGAATCTCTTTGCTACCAAGTAAAATGTTACATCTATTTCCAGTTTCTGCACTTAACTCGATTTTCAAATTTTTCTACTTATATCCCTTGGCTTCTAATCCCCTCAATTATGACTATGCAAAATAGAAATTTGAGCCTCAAAAACTTTATCTGTGTCACTTACATTTATTTTTTCCTGTGCATGATTTATACAAAAGGTACTAAGACTAAATAAAACATCTATAAAAATTATGAACTCTTAAGTTGTCACAACTAACTCAACCAATTCATGGGTGTTGCTGACGCTGGATGATTTCCTTCAAAACTTGCACTACCAATTCGAACGTTATTTTGTTTAGTAGATTTAGTCTTGTCTATCCTTTTAGATGGAAACAACTTTTTAGTAAGATTAATGCCTAAATGTTTGGTTTTAGTAATATCTCTGAGAATCTTCGACAATCTATACTTTCTTTTTCTATTCATATCTTTTATCACATTTATTTTAGCATCGTGTCCCGGGTTCATTCCAACAGATGAAAAATTTTCAATTCCTTCTGTGTCTATACATTGTCTAAAAGTAGATACAGCTCTAGTTACTCCAACCTAGAAGGTTATTACATTAGGAATTTTGTAAAAATTATAATTTCTGCTACGTGTCATCTATAAGCAGTTAATTAGTATAATAACAAAAACATGCTTTAACTAAGAAAATAATATTAACATTATTATATACTTGTCCATGTTTGACTCTATGTTCACTTATATCGGCTCCAAGTAGCTCCATATGAACTTCCATGCGAATAGTTACCACTTTATTAATGCACCACAATAGAATGATAGAAGACAAAAAACTCCAAGCACACAAACAAATACAACTAAGTGTTTGAATTCCTAACAAATACCATCCTCCACCTGCAAAATATTATTTACTTATTTATATCGAAAGCAGTTGAATTTTTACCATTAATCAAACCACTTCTTCCACTTGTAGTGTCTAAAGGAACAGGATTTTGTGCAAAAATTCCAACAGCTAATACACCCCAAATTCCACTAAAACCATGAACTGATGTTGCTCCTACAGGATCATCGACTCCCATCTGTAAGATTAAATTTATTATTTATGAAGTTGAAATTATATTTACTTACTCTGTCTAGGAGAGGCATTGTTAAACAAGCTACAAGTGCTCCTATTGTACCAACAAGAAGGGCCGCCCACGCTACAAAAGTGTTATTAATAATTTAATTGATTTTACAAAATACAAATAGGAGACGAGTCGAGTTTTTCGAAATGTTTTTTGTGCTATTCTATTAACTCAAGCTCAAGTCAAAAGAATTATGAAGTACCAAGAGTATCGATCATAATTTAACAGAGTATGTACGGTCTGAGGTACTCAACTCAAATTAAAATGCATCAGCCCTAGATATAATTCGAAACCTTATAGAAACCATTTTGATTTTTCCTCTTCTGTGCAAGCGTAATTCAATTTTACTTTCGGTAGTTTGTCATTGCATTCCGAAAGGTGGCGCCGCATATAAAAGTTTAATTGACAGATTGAAATTACAATTACGACTGTAGGTGAAAAAACGACAGTTGAGCCTCTACACCAGGGTCGTCGTTTTCCTTTTTAATTTAAATGTAATATTATACAGAAAAGAAACAAAAATGCGAATGTATGACACAATAATAAAAAGTATGATGCTGTATGGGACGAAAACATGTGAAATGACGAAAAAGGACAAAGATAGACTAGTAGTGGTGGAAACTGATTTCCTCAGAAGAAGTGGTCGGGTGTCAAGAATAAGAAACGAATCAATAAGAAAGTGAATGAAGATTGCGAAAACGGTGGTTGAGACAGTCCAAGAAAAGCGACTAAAATGGTTTGGGCATGTACAGCGGATGAACAACATAAGATGGCCAAAAAAAATAATGAGCTGGAAACCGACAGAAAGAAGAAAAGAGGTCGCCCACCAGAAGAATGGGAAAAACAAGTGCAGAAGGACATAAAAAGAAGAGAGTTAGAAGACGCACAATTGATGGATAAAGAGAAGTGGAGAAGAGGATGCGAAGGATGGTCAAGAATGCTTTAGAAAACCCGCTAATATTATATTATACCTTCGTAAAGGAAACAGCCTGCTGTTATAGCTACTAGTGACCCCAAGACGCCATTAATAATATCCAATACTTCAACTTTGCCTTTTAATCTAAGCATCGAGTATGCTATTGCAATGCATCCTCCTCCAAACGAAGCTATCATGGTCATTACTGCAGCTCGAGCAGCATATTCGTATTTCGCGCCAGATAGCTGTAAAGCATGTTAGTTGTGATTTGATTAAAATAAGAAATTAGAAAAGTGTTACTCCATATGTGCTGCCTGAATTGAAAGCTAACCATCCCCACCACAGTACAAATAATCCCATTATTGCATTAACTGGAGATCCTAGTGGTAATGGGTCAAGTCCGTTATCGTAACGTCCTAATCTTGGCCCTAACATTATAGCACTGGCAAATGCAGAAATTCCTCCTGTATTACGTGGAATTTGAATTAAAAAAATTTTTTTTTTGTTAATTTTTACCAATTAAATGAACCGGGCCAGACCCAGCTATATCGACTGCTCCCATTTTTTTCAAAAAACCATGATCGCCCCAAACCCATCCAGCTGGTACACAGTAGACTAGCGTATTCAGTAAACTGAACAAACAGTAAGCTTTGAAATTGCACCTGGAAAAGGATTATTGATTTTATTTGCAAAAAATCGAGATGAAACTTACCTTTCAGCCATAGCTCCGCTTACTATAGTAGTGGCTGTAGTTGCAAACGATAATTGAAATATAAATGCTGAATATATTGGACCTTTTATAGGATCTTTTATGGATGGATCAATAAAAAAGTCTCCTAAAGCTACGAATGGATTATTGTATGGGCTTCTTCCAAATGACATGGCATAACCGAACATCCAGTATGTTAAACCTGAAACAAATATTTTACCATATTGTTAGACAAGGCAATCAAAATAATAATGTATAAAGAGGTCCTTGGAATGTATAAGATATAGATCGTCCTAGATACGTCATGGATTACCTCCCAAAACAATATCGACCACATTCTTCATCATTATGTTAACTTCATTTTTGATTGAAACACATCCTGATTCCAACATGCTGAATCCTAAAAGACAATTTTTAATATTTCAATTTTATTGTTTGAAATCTTACCAGTTTGCATGGTAAATATCATAAATGAGCTGGTTACAATCCAATTAATATCGTCTGTTGTTATATCATAAATTGCTGGTATTTTTGCGGTTACATTCGCACTATTATTGATTTCAGCCATCGCGAAAATTTTTTTAGACAATTTCCAACTGAACGAGCAATACCTGCGTTGTTACCTGCGAACAATGGGTAAACAACTTAATATTTAAAACTAATTTATTTCTTTGAAAAAACATCATAAATTATTAATATACTCCTTGTATAGTGATTTTTGCCTAAATATTATTAAGTGACAACAATGAAGTAATGAGGTAAAATAATTGTTAAAGAAATCAATTATTTATTAACGTTAATGACTTTTATGATGTTAATTTTTTTTTATAAAACTCATATAATAGACCGTTGTATTTTTTGGTAAAGAAAATCATTATCTAGTATCTAGTTTATTGTAATAAATACAAAAGATATAAAAAAACACCTTAACCATACAAATACCTATACGCAAATAAAAGAACACTTAGTAATTATTTGGAATTTTTCATTACTTACGAAGCAATGGCACTAAAAGCATAATCCAATTAAACTTCACAAATACTTTTTATACAAATTTACTTGAATAGCGATCAACCTACCCCACGTATTTTCTTCGTAATGAGGGTTCAATCAATGTTTTTTATATGTATAAGTTCTAAACTTTAAATGAATGACAATCAATTTGTTATTTCAGTCGTTAATTTTCACTTGCTCAGTTGCAATTGAGGGGTTAGAAGCCATGGGATCTAAGTAGAAGAATAACACTTCTGAGAAAATTAACTTTAAAGTAATTTTGATATAAAATCCATAATCTACACTTTTATTTATTATTTATACCGACAGATAGAAGCTGTGTATTAAAATCTACTTGAATATTGAAATTTTTTTACTTAAATCCCTTGGATTCTGAACCTCTGAATTCATATATTGCTGAATAAAATTTGGAAAATGACTTTAAAGTGCAGTGCCACTTAGCAAAAAAATCCTCTACGCCTCTTGAAACATCTCTCAGATATTGTTTGCACCATTGACGATTCTATCGTGGCCTAAATGCTGTAAATGTTTCCCTCCCCTGCGCCTTGCTATATTCCACTCATACGTATTGGCCAAAACTTATAACTTTATTACACCCTTGATACAAAAATATTATGACATTTGACGTGTAATTACGAGTAACCACTTCTTCATCTGTCCCAATTACCCTATAACCTAGATCGCTACATTGCTAGCTTAACACGTGCCTATCTGCCTGTGCCCTACGATGAACGTTTAGAGGGTAATTTATAATTTGGATTGTTAGGGTGATAAAGTTTTAAGAATTGTGTAATCCCTTCGCTCCCTAATCTTAACGATTTTTGGAATTTGAATTTTTTTGTCGATTTCTAATGTAACATTATGCCTTTCTGTGTGTCGGCCTTGCTTGGTTATGTGCTAACCTGCGCACCTGTCAACTTTACTTTATGCTTAAAGTATGTGTATTGTGTATGGCTGCATTAATTTGACGTTTGGAGGTAAAACTAAACAATCATATTACAAACACTACAAACATAGAGTAGTCCCAAGTTAAGATTAGTACACCACACGTAATGACCGTTAAAGTTGCACAGTAGTTGTGTACAGCCGTTGCTAGAAACGAACGTAGACAGTGTCGTATAGTTATTACAGTACTTTTGTCGAAGCAAAGTTCACAAAGTATTAAGCCAGTAATTAATTATTATTAGTACTTCAAATAAAAATTTAAATTAAGTAATTATTTTGAATTTTCACAACTTTTAAAAAAATATTTTGTCACAAGAAATAACTAGGTCCACCACTGGACTCTGAAGCCACGCCTCGGGCAGGTTTAGTCACATGGTGTACTCATCTTACGTTGGAACTACTTTAAAACTGGTATATCAGTCCACATTTCACCCACGTATGCTGTCGTTGCTATCGATACGTGACGTCACATTCTCGAGCCTGACTTCTTGTGCAAAAGGGGGTGCGTTTTCGTACGCTGAACTGACATACCAGTTTTATTGGCCATGTAAACAATAATACAGGTTAAAGGTATCTTTATGCATGTCATTTCTTATAAGGAGGGGCTAAGGCATATAGAGTGAAATATTCTGCCTTCCTGCATGTTTGTTGCTCTATGCGAATCTATTTGTCTACCTGACTATCGAGCGGTAATCCTGCCTACCTGTCTGTTTCTCTGACGACCTAAATTTTTGTATGCCTAATGCCTATCTATCTATACCAAAATACCACAAATCTAGAAAGTTGTGTCATTGACAAATGAAGAATAGATTACATCGAGATTTTTCGGTACAGCATTTTATGAACAATCGTTCGTATTCGAATCCACTTCTACTACCAGAATTCTTTCAAAATATATTAAAGTAAGTTATAATATTAAAGCGGCACGTATATTTTCTGCATCTATTTCAATAGAAGCCTGTATAGATAACTAAAGCTTGAGAACCCATATTAGGAATGAGTCACTATCTACATTTTTTTGTTTGGAGAAAAGGCCTGACGACCCATCTGAATAATCCTAAAATATCCCCCCTTTTAAGTTATTCAATTTTTGTTACCTTTTCTATTTAAATGCTGTGTTCTGAAAATAATAATACAGGTATACTATATGCGCGTGTTCATCACTTCCTCTTAAGGAAAGCCGAAGCGTCCTTTCAGCAGTTACTCGGATGCTTTAATATTATTTTGTTTACCACTTTATGTAAATATTTTCAAATCTTCAGTTTATATTTGGAAGTGAAACATTTGGCCTTCCCGCCTGTCTGTTTGTCTGCCTACTTAACTACCTAACTATTGATCGACTTTTCGGCCTGTCTGTCTAATTGTCTGCTGACTGGCATCTCTGTATGTCCCAACTCTATTTGCCCAACGATCTGTTTGGATTATCCCAAAAATAGCTCCCTTTTATGTTATTAAATTTTTGTTACTTTAAAATTATTAATGATGTCTTCTTTAAGACATAAAAACATTACTGGCATCTGTGTGCCTGTACATCATTTCCTGTTAAGGAGATCTATAGAGCACGTTTTCAGCAATTTTACTATGTTTTAATTTTCTTATGTTTGCCGTTTTGAGAACCCAATCTGTTTCCCAATAAAAATTCAATTAGTTGCAAGTATTTGAGAAAACCAATGTTCTAATCTTGATGTATTCACACTCGAAGTTTCCACTTTTACCATTCATATTTTAGACAAACCAGAGTGTAACGCTATATAAAATCATGTAACTCTTTTTGATATAACCACGAAAAACTATAAAGCACACACTGGATTTTCCGTTACTTTCGATATAAATATTACCACGCTGTTCTCTAGAGATTAGGGTGTAAGTAATTGTTTAATGGAAAACACCGTAAATAGTGGATTGTTTTTAAATTAAAAAGATTTTATATTGGTTGTGCTTACCACGATAATCTATCCGACACTAAAATGCTCTAGAATTATACTATTACGATACAATAAATATTTCTAAACATACAAAGAACATAGAACCTTCTATACCGAAATAAATTATTTAATGACTTTCTCGCGTGAGCTTAACTTTTACCCTAACACTATCAATTTATAAAGTGAGTTTTGTATTAAACCCAAATTGCCTAAAATTGCCTAAAAGAAAATAAATCGGCGTAATATTTAAAACTGTGTGACTGATTTATCAAAGAGGTGCCAATGCCAATATAGAGCATCTTGAAAAGTAACATAAATGTGGCGTAACTGTATAATTCAAATAGCGAAACTTCAACTTCCGCTTGCTATAAAGTATTTAAAAAGGTTGGTATTTTTTACGGTTAATTTAAACTTAGGTAAGGAAGAAAGCAATTGTAATGTCATGAAACATTTTTAAGAAGGTGGATATAGAGTCAGGTTCAAGATGTTATCCTATTATTATCATATAAATTCAAGAAGCTATGATTATAGTTCTTTTCGAATCAAATCGTATTTGAAAACCTCTCGGGTTAATTAGTTTTTTTTAATTAATATATTTATAAAATTGCACAATAATAAGCTGTTCTCGTTGGTAATGCTAATGAGCATATCTAATTGAATTATTTTTAAATTAGTAGGCGATGGGAATTTAAAATGCCACTAGTCTAGTAATAATACCTAGTATTAATATTTTTCTTTTTGTTTATGTAGATAAGTGAAAAGTTTTAGTCAACTTTCAATGTCTGATGTAATCGCAGTTTAATGAAAATTTACTTTATTTCAAGTTCATGTAAGTTCTTTGTAATTATTGTACTGTTAGCAAAGGAAAAAGTAAAAGTATAGTCAACAAAAAATTTCTCAAAATAGAATAATAAATTTTTTTATGTAAAAATAAAAGCAGCCCCAAAATATTGCCATCAGTGCTACCCAGACTTTAATGCTACCTCTAAATGAACTGTTTTATTTTTAATTTCCACCCCTTAAGATCATTACCGATTAATAGCGATCCAATAAGTCGAAAACTCAAAGTTTGCTCAAATTTTTTCAATTTCCTGCAAGTTCAAGCACTTACTTTTCGAGATAGACGAATTGAAATAAAAAGCACTAATTTTCTAATCTCAAGAAATCTTTAAAAAAATAATTTACACGTTTAAAGGCACTGAACCGATTCCTATTTGTTATACGCTTTAATTTATGTTTTCCTACATATTTATAATATTATGTTTATTTAAAAAATCACTAACTTATAAATTACATGGATGGCGAACGTAAATAATACTTGAACATTATCAAATACATAAACGTTTTAATTATCACCTTTATGCTTTAATTAACTTCTGAAACAATTAAATATAATATTTAAGTTTTACTATTTATGTAATTATGATGAACGTATGTAAAAATTGTTTTTTTTTTCACCGAACCGATTGATATTATACTTAAGATGGTGTAGATCCTATCTCATCATTTCCGGTTCATTTCAGCATGGTACTGGACTAATTGTTACGGATGGCTCGTTTTTAGAATGTAAATATGCAAATATATTTTACATGAGAAATAGCACAGTTGAAAAACACTGTTGATTACACTTTAGCTAAACAATTTGTTAATATTTCATGGAGTAATAATTTTACATGTTGCAACTGTATATATTTTCGAGATTACTAAAAGAGAAAAAAAATTTATAACTGAACTATTTTTTCTAAAATTGGAGAGTTTTTATGTATTCCACATACGTTTTAATAAATATAATTTTATGTGGGAATCTCTGTTTTAATTACCTTTTTTTATTAGTTTGAAAGTTGAAGTAAAAAGGAAGTCTAACTACTTAGTTCCAATTTCAAAGATTCGCTAAGACAAAAATAATTTATTTGTTTTTCTTTCAGCAAGACTACATTCCAGAGTGGATTTTAGTTGTACAGCTACTCTCTTCCAATTATTCTGTCCGACAAGAGTACCTAATACCTTTGCTCAGTCATAGTTTTCAGGGATGCTGCGATGCTTTATTTCTACTTTTTCCGTGGACGTCCTGACTCTGGCCTTTCTTTGCCTGAAAATTAATGATTTAGCTCGGAAATATAATGAGTAGGTAGCATTGATAAACTTCCCTTAATACAAAAAGTTCTGCCTGAAACGCCTACAGTAATTTTACAGCATTTTCGAAGGAGCTCCACTTTTGAACTCACATCACGAACCACAAGACCTCGGTGTCAAAAATTAAAATTTAGAAAAAAATTTGTAAGCTTAAGAAAAATGATGGATTAAGACGTTAAAAATATGTAAAAACTATTGTTTTTTACAGATTTTGATTTCATAGTGGCGAGAAGCTTTTTCATTACATTGACATGCGCTGCAAAACCAAAACTGTAAATTTATATTAATTATTTAACTGATTAATTACACTTACCTCAAACCCATTGTTGTAAAAATTTCGAAATTAATTTTTTTTCCAAAAGATTTCCGTTAAATTAAAACAAAGCTTTTTTAATAACTCGATTTAACAAAAAAGTGTTAAAATTACAATTTTAGATTAAAAAGTAAACTTTTGCAATGTATCGAAGCGTTGTAATTTGTACGCACCTCAAGTGTTTCAAACACGTCGTCCAATTCGCTTGAGTGCTCTACCAGAAACTGAAATGTGTGTAATTATCAAAATTATTACTTCTTTCATTTAAAATTGTGTGTTTCACTAATCATTTTTTCGACTTTATTAAGATTAAAATTAAAAGACTTCTCTTGGACTTAATATTTAATTTTCTTAATATAAGAGCGTTTAAATGAAGCACGTAAATATTTTTTAATTACTACATTACATTGATGTAAGCTTTTTATTAGAAGCACTTTTTCGTTTAATATTTTCTTATTTTTCAGAAAATTTAGAACAGGCTTAAGGATTGTAGCACGGTTAGATGGGCACACAAACAAACAGGCAGATTGATAGATAGACAGACAGGTGGATGGTCATACAGACCAGTGAGAAGACAGGAAGTCTGATGAAGAAACCCACATCTGAACAGACATACTAGATAACAGGATAGATAGCCAGACATCTAGTTGGCTAGGCATAAGTATGGGTATTGGGTATGCTGGCATACATTTGAGATACAGACACACATATGCACAGTGGGACAGGCAGATAGCAGAATAGATAAACAAAGGGTTATACGAGCTTAAGGGCAAATAGACAGTTAAAAAATAATGTGGATGGGCAGACAAACACACTGATAGATAGGCAAGTGCATGGGGAGACCTATTATAGATGTCCTGAAAGGCAGCTAGATGCTGTTCACCGATAGGTAGGCACACAGCGAGTTAAATAGAAAGATACGGCAATATGGATAGGCAGATGTAGAGATGAATAGGCAGATAAACGGACAAACAAGTAGGCAGATAAAGAGATATGAGAGAATATGCAGGTGCATGGAAAGACCTACTGTAGATGTTCAGATAGGCAGCTTGATGATGCCCACTGATGGGTGGGCACCTAGAGAGTTAAATAGAAAGATATGGCAGATCAACAGAAAAAAGCAGATAAAAAGATAGGAGAGGATGGGCAGGTGCATGGAGAGACCTACTCTAAATGTTCAGATAGGCCGCTAGATGCTGCGAGTTAGCACAGCGAGATAAATAGAAAGATATGGCATTATAGATAGGCAGATGTAAAGATGAATAGACAGATGAACCGACAAAAGCAGATAAAAAGATAGGAGAGAATAGGTAGGTGCATGAAGAGAATATAGATTTTCAGGTAGGCAGCTAGATGGTGCCCGCCGATAGATGGGCACACAGAGAGTTATATAGAAAAATATGGCATTATGGATAGGCAGATGTAAAGATGAATAGGCAGATGAAGACAAACATGTAGGCAGATAAAGATAGGCAAGTGCGTGGAGAGGCCAACTATAATAGATGTCCATACAGGCAGCCAGATGCTGTCCACCGATAGGTGGACAAACTGGAGAGAGAGAGAGTTGAAGAGATATTTGAATATAAAACTTCACTGATTTCTTTGGCTTACATATTAAAAAGAAACATAAATTTTTAAATACAATAACGTATATTTTCCCATAAAGGCTTAACATCCAAAAGTCTACATATTTATATATGTACTGTCTTTTTTTTAAATTCTAAATAAATTTTATATAATACATTATATACAAACTTTGGTTTTAACAAAACTTGTGCAATTCAATAACAGGAATTTAATAAATTGCGTAGAAGTATAAACAATTACAATATGTACAAAAATATTATTTTATTTAAAAAATATAAATTTATACTTCAATTGCAGTACATTTTACATTTAAGTAAAAGTATATTTATTGTCAAAACTATTACCTAATAGTCTTTTTTTTATTTAAAAAGAATAATATAATAAGTACAGTCTAAAATATAAAAAGTTATTCTAATAATAGGTAATTTCAATATTTATAAAATTTTTCTAGTGTAAAACTTTAATAAACTGTCATAGGCACTTGATAAAATTTGTAAAAATTGATGTAAAATTGTTCTATGACGATCACAAAAGTTGAAAAATAATAAAATGCTTATATCACAAAATTATTTTAATTTTAATTATATCATCATCTACTACAAAATATCAAGGTAAATCTACTACCTTTAAAAAAATTAATCTCCTTGTGGTGGTTAGTAAAGATCTGTTTTAGAGTATTGAATTAAATTGAGAAACATTCTTTTTAAAAATTCAAAAAAGCTCAAATTTTTGATTTCTGAACCACAAAAATCAGTATCGTAACGAGTATCCACAAAAAAAAATTTGTACCTCAAACAAAACTATAATTTTTTGCCCTTCCAAAAAGACCCACTCTATGGATAAACTCGTTACACACCTGCAAAATCTTTGATTTCGTAACCGACAACTTCTAAAAACTAAGTAAAAATATACAATTTTATTGTAAACTTATAAAAATCCAAAATAACTCAAATTGGAATAAATTCAATTTACTTCTTCCGTACTGTCTTACAGTCAAAAGGGCCCTTAACAAAAATAATAATTTGTACCTTGATCTTTTTGGTTATTACCAAATTATTTTTTCCTTTTGGGAGCCTCCAAAAAACACTTATAATTCCTTAACAAAATATATTTTTCTTTAACGTACAAAAAACAATGTGTCGGTCTTAACGAATCTTCTTAATTTTCAATAATTAGATATAACGTTAAAAATTACGTGATGAACTTTAAAACTTGTAAATAACGAGTACTGGCCGTACGTTGATAAGATCTGCTATACGTTACAAATTGATAAGACACTACTTAAGGCACTAAATTGCATTACTTTGTACATAAAAAAACCTCATTGATGTTATGCGCATATTAATTAATTTAATTAAACACATAACGGTTTTACGTGATTTATTGCACTTCACGAATTATTTACAAAATTTTTAGGCACTAAAAATGTTTTTTAAAAAGAAAAACTCGTCAATTGCTATAACAAGTTTTTCTGACATCGGCTAAAATTTCGCTAAAATCGTCGTCGTTTTTTGCGACGCCGTTTGGAATTACTTCGTGATTGTTGTAAATATCGGGATAATTAGACACCATCGGTTCGGGTTTAATATTTGTGTTAGGCAAAATCACAGAAGTATGTTGAGCTTGAAAATTGTACGTTATGTTAGCTGATATGTTATCGTTCCTGTGATAGTTGTGATTAGAGTCGATCATATTTGGGTCCGTATTAGTAAATTTTAGATACTTGTCAAATTCGCGCGCATCGACGTCACTTTCTACATCGCTTCTTTCTTCCGGTTGTTGATGAGGAATATAATTTTGTACCATAGGACTGACGTAAGGTGAAGGATATTGATCGTTGATAGAAGACTTGTAAGCGAGATCGTATTCTGGTTTTTCCATGATTACGTCGTTTTTCATGTTGTGGTTGTAGTTTATGTAGTCATTTTTGGGCTCGTGGTCGTTAATAATCGACACGTCTTCTTTGTAATAATCTTTGCTAGGATAATACTGTTGCATGTTACCTGTGTAATAGTGAATAGTACTCGGATTATTCGACACCGAATTGGGTAAGGAATTTTGTGGTTGACTCGAGCCCAATAATTGTTGATCTTGAGAAGTCGCTACGGGCGGGTAAAAAGTACCTGTTACAACATGGCCCTGTTCTACGGAGCTCTTATTTGCGCACATCACGTACATTCCGTTACCCATAGGAACTGAAGTAATCGGTTGGGAATCTGTATAATTGACGGCGTTATTTTGACGGAAGTTTTGCACTCTTGTGGTGTAATTTTGTTGAGTCGGACTTAAATTATTTGAATTTTGATTGATATTGCTCGTGTGTTGAATGTTTGACATTCGTTTGTTCTCTTCGTTATAAGCAAAATCCTTTTCTTGTTCTAAGGGGGATAGTTCTGGAGTCGGTAAAGCAGAAGCTCCTTCTTCTTTACCGCTATCGTTTAGTTCTCGTGGACTTTTTGGTTGCTTTAAAACAGACTTAGGCTCAGGACTCTGCGTCGGAGAAGCATCTGGGGTATGTAACGCATAAGGACTTTTTTGAGGATAATTTTGGTAATTTACATAACTGTATTGACTGTATTTTGGTTGGAAACTAACGGGGCTGTATCGTTTATCCGATTGTCCGTAATCGTTGTTGGAATTTGAATAATCTAACGAATTGAAATTATTTTGGGTGACTCCGGGCGATATGCTCGCATTTGGAATGTAACCACTGTAACGAGGTGACATGTTTGGAAGATTTGGACTTGGTAAAGAGGAATCAACTCTTGGTACGACACCGGAAGTTGCTCTTTGTTTATTATGTTTCCTGCGTCTAGGTCGGTATTTGTAGTTGGGGTGTTCAGTCATGTGTATAACTCGCAATCTTTCAGCTTCTTCGACGTAAGGTCTTCTATCTTGAGGTGTTAATGAACGCCATTTTTTACCTGTAAATAAAAAAAATATATTAAGTAATGCGTTTTAAATAAATATTAGTTTATTTTGATAGATAGTGTAAGACACCCTACTTTTTCTTTATCATAAAATTCACACAAGGATTTATTTTTTGTTCTTGACATAATTAAGTGGTTTGCGATCAAAACACCTTTGTTTCAAAAGAGATAAGTGCAGTACATTTAAATAACTAATTCAAAAAAAAATGTTGAAATCTAATCTAATTCAAACGTAATAAAATTACCTCTTTAATAAGGTATTGCTTAATATTTGAAACGCATTTAAAGTAATTGTTGTGTTTTGTAATAGTTAAGTATTGGGGTGGTTGATAGTAAATGTATCTAAAATCCATTTTATAATGTGGTGAATTTTTTGGAAGACCTACTTGTGACTCATAAGCTCATAAAATTTCAAAAATAGGGATCATTTTATTGAGCTGAAATTTACTATGTGTTAGGGGGTGATGAGACGCTTTTATTGCAAATATTTTAAGATTTCTCCACTTTTGTGGATCTGATCTGATTCAATAGAACACCCTGTATATTATTAGATCTTTTGAAACTGCTTTCCAATACAAGTTTAACGCCGACATGCATTTGTTTTCAAGACTGCTGCAATATTAAGAATTTTGCGAAGGGCGACAAAGTGAAAACCATAAGGCTAAAAATTTTCTTCTTGATTTCATATGCCCAAATCTTTTGGAAGTGATCAAGTGATCATGGTTACACATATAATTTTCATTCATTTGACTAAAAACTGTACCATCAGTATCTAAGTAAGATCAGGCGTACAAATTTAGAGTTTCTAGTTTCTAGGGCAAAACTTACCCATCAGAGGTCCCATTTAGTAAATGCGTCTTAAAATTTGGAAAATATGACAAAATTGATACCCTTATCTAATATGTATAGATAAGGACAAACTGAAAAAAATTGTATGGCTGATTAATCCCACTTTTCATCCACATTAAGCTCCCGGAATAAAAAAATTATAAAATATTGTTTTGTGATTAAAAATATATTTATCATTAAAATCTGTCATGTTTAACTTAATAAATTTGCATATGACTAATTGTTTCTTTTGGTTTTACATAAACATTTGCAGCATCATGTTTTGTAGATATAAAAATTAATTTTGAAGGCGCGCCTACAAAAAAAGTCTAAATATATGTTTAAAAAAACTCGCTTCGAACCAGATGCTCTCCACCAATGGATAAGTAGACAACAACGCAGCAACCTTTTAAAAAACCATTCGTCATTTACCTTGCTGTAATATTTTCTCATTAACAAGATTCACCTGTTATTGGATTTGACACCTTCATTTCGTTTTATTAATTTTTTTTATATTTAAGTGTAGCGATGATGAGCGTCAAACACCCACATTTACGAAAATACTTAATTTGAATATATTGTGACAAGGAGGTAAAATATTTGTTAATAACAGATGTCGCCACATTGTATAAAGATTATGATTTATATTATAAGAGCCTGTTATGTATCTTTTATATCCAATTGGTACATTAATATTAACGCAAGTCTTTCCACTCTTTATTCATTCTTATTTTTCTCGTCAATGAATTTCAAAACCTGCTTGCACTTTACAAAATTACAACACGTGTTTTATGTCAACTGTGTTATAAATTTTTATGAAATAGTAATTTGTTGCGAGTACAACTAATTTAGAAAATTGTTGTTTATTTATGATAATTAACGCGAATAAAATGAGTGGTAAAACGAAAAAATTCTAAAAAGATTGTTGGGCAAGGTTCTGTTTCTTACTTAACCATTGTTCACCTAATTTTGATTCTATTGTTTACTCTTAAAGATAGTCTTTTGTATGTGAATTGTGCTACAATTATGCTATACCCAACTAAAAATTTAATGAATAAAATTAACAAGTTAACAGGTTCATTATTTAATATTAATTTATGCAATGGGTTATCTACTTATTAGTAGATGAACTTTCAGAAAATCTCACAAATTACGAAATTTCTAAAACTTTGATGTCTTACATTATGATAGCATACTCAATCTTTTAAAATTATTAGAATTAGAATCATGAACCGTTTCAGAATAAAGAAATATACCCATTTGGCCCTTTTTCAAAGTCAGCAGCTGAAAGTAGTTCTTGAACTTCTGACTCACAACCAACTATATAGCCAAGTCAATTACTCGACGTGTGGTTTGGTGGTCAAGAATTTTTAAATTCTCCCTCTAATTAAATCTATTAATGATTAAACAAATTACAAAGACTAATGACCGTTAGTTTCGCAGGTGCCATCGAAACGACAACTATTGTAATAGCTGGTCGTTAAGCATTAGCAGTTACGTATTTTTATACGCGGTCGTCGAAGACAACTTTACGATGGACTTTTATTAACTTAAAAGTACAATAATAGAAATATGGAGAATTAACATGAAACTAAGTAGAGCCCAAGGTATTTTACAGTATAAGTATTTTTTACAGTATAAACTTTGATCTTTACGGTATTGAGAACTCAATAAAAAAAATTTCGTCAAAATTCATTGAAGGAGAGGGTTTCTCTCAGTTGATGCTCTTTTTGGTCTAAATTAACTCCACTAAAAGTGCCTTCTGGTCAAAATTGGGTTCGGATATTTTGTCAGCACATGCACAGTGATGTTATCGACCGTTAAAGAAAAAAAGATGCTGTTACCAACCTCTTCCCAAAATCATGAAAATTTATTCTTCTTTGCCACCACTTTTACTATTTAAACATTTAAATACATCATTTCGTTCGTATTTTAATTCTGCATAACTTATCTCTCTTGCAAAATTTCTTCAAACTAACCGTTAAGTAGAAAAAAATTAAAATGTGATTATTAAAAATGTCTTAAGACTTTGACCGACAACCATTAATGACTGCCCCATAAGACTAAAACTGGCAACATCAAGAATATTGAAGATTGATACCTCCAAAACTCAAATCCGTTGACAGAATGCGGTTGTCATATTTTGCAAACTCAAATACCTTGGGCGCCTGCTCTAAAGGTTACACATCAGTACACTACACACCCAATCTACGTTATGGGATCACCCTGCTATAGTAATTTCAGTTACATAATCCAGGAGAAAATTATAGCAAAATATGTGTTTTATAGGGCATCTTATATTAATTGTGATTCATCAATGGGCCAAATAGTTGACCCTGAGCCCTTTATTACTTCGTCAATCACCACCTTTGACACTCTACTGAAATGTAACACGCTGATAGCCCACAGGAAAAGTTGGGCTAGCTGTACCAGCTGCAAGTTTGCCAGAACAGTTTTAAAAGCGCCATCTATAAAAAGAACGCTAAGAACGTACGTGCCGCCATAGCTGGTACTCTCACTGGACACTGTCGTCTGAACAAGCATCTATATATACAGAATGGGTATTTCAGACAGCCCCAATTGGAGATGATGCCACAAAGCGGATGAAACAGTGGAACACGTACTTTCTCACTGTCCAGCGTTAACGCTAATTCGAGGATCCATGTTAGAGGAATACTGGCTTAACATGGCCAATATCAACGACACTTCACCAGCCACAGTGCCACAGTATCCTTGAGTTCATCCAAAAGATGGAATGGATCAAACCTCGGTTTACTTTTCATCCTAACAATCCTAATGGGCCAAATAGTAAAGAAGAGAACCCCATCCAACAAAAGAGTTCGAACTTAATTATTTACAGATGGGCCGAAGAAAGGAAGAAGAAGATTAATTCAGTTTCAAGACTCTCCAAGGTGGCTTTCTCTCTCACTCTAGTTACACGTTAGGCTGGACAAAAAAGCATTACCCTAAATGCACTGCCCAACGTAAT
Organism: Malthinus seriepunctatus; assembly: GCA_963924605.1. NCBI lineage: Eukaryota > Metazoa > Arthropoda > Insecta > Coleoptera > Cantharidae > Malthinus > Malthinus seriepunctatus. The sequence goes on along the minus strand of OZ004600.1, from coordinate 88,075,773 downwards.
AAAGTAATATTAAAGTCTGTCTCAGAACCCAGAACATAGAGAACCATTGATGTCTTGATAGCAACGAATAAAAAGGGATTCGGAGCTCACTTTTTGAGCATGTCCAGATATGAATTTGCATAATGGATCAACCTTTCTAATACAGGTATATACTTACTCGTTTCAAGTCGGTATTAAATATTTTTAAAATACGCCAAAAGATACGAACGAATATTAAAATCAGCAGTGGCGTATAAATCCACTAGTAGCTGTCTTATCACACTGTCTTCACCCGCCAGTATGCTTGAGTTCATCCAAAAGATGAAATGGATCAAGGACTAAAGAGTCGGAAGGAATTGATGGAGACAGTACAATTAATAGACCAAGTAGCCTAAGTGCGCGTAAACCTCGGTTTACTTTTCACCCTAACAATCCTAATCCGAATGGCCCAAATAGTAAAGAAGAGAACCCCATCCAACAAAAGAGTCCGAACTTAATTATTTACAGATGGGCCGAAGGAAGGAAGAAGAAGATTAATTCAGTTTCAAGACTCTCCCAGGGGGCTTTCTCTCTCACTCTAGTTACACGTTAGGCTGGACAAAAAAGCATTACCCTAAATGCACTGCCCAACGTAATAAAGTAATATTAAAGTCTGTCTCAGAACCCTCAACATAGAGAACCATTAATGTCTTGATAGCAACGAATAAAAAGGGATTCGGAGCTCACTTTTTGAGCATGTAAAGATATGAATTTGCACCATAGATCAACTTTTCTAATACAGGTATCTACTTATTCGTTTAAATTCGGTATTAAATATTTTTAAAATACGCCAAAAAATACGAATGAATATTAATATCAGCAGTGGCGTATAAATCCACTAGTAGCTGTCTTATCACACTTTCGTACGAGCCATAATTGTTCCCTACTTTGAACAAACATTTCCCGACATACGAGTAGTACATATATTGAAAACGCTTAATTTTGGGGAATTCCATGATGCTTGCCAGTATTTTAAAAAATTCTGAATATTTTCCAGAGAAGTCGTAAAATGTCAACATTAAAAAAATATTTTTCCGATTTTAGCCAATCGGTTGGAAAAGTTACAAAACGGGAAAACTAGTGGTTTAGAAAATAGAGAGGTCCGGTCGGACCTTTCCGCTAGAAATTTTTTTAAATTTCCACGTCGGTTGTAGTAGAGAAAAGTGGATGAAAGGGTTACCATGTCTGGGGGATGTTTTGGAAAAGCCCGTAACGCACGGACGTGCATATAATTCTTTAATAATTATTCATAAATCATAATTTTTGCAAACTATAACATACGAACAACTAACATACCAGGAAAAGCTATCGCTTTCCCAATTTTCCAATATTTAAAGACAAATTTTTTCTTAAGAAAGTGATTTTTTAAAGCAAGAAATTAGTTATAACGTATTTGTTGTGTTCTTTGTTCAATTAATCATTAGTTTCTCACTAAATTCACACTTAAGTGTTTGAGATTGATGCATAGGGGATGTAAAAGGAATGTTAAATGAGCACTAATCGACACATCTAAATTTTTTCTTTGAAATTTTTAAATTCCTATTCTTACAAGAACCAAATTTAGTTAATTTGTGGTATAATATTGGATTATATTTTTTCATAGTTCATCTGACCACCCGCAGTGGTGCAATCGCTCTGTCAATCACTGCTCACGCCCCTCGATAATTAATCATGCTCTACCAAAGATACACCAAGTTATTTATACTCGTTTACAGAATGTCCAGTCGTACATCTTGCTATAATATCTTTAAAATTTATCAAAGGGCAAACTATTATTTTTCATGAGATCAATCTCGTAAAAAAAATGTTGATGCAGAAAATGAAAGAAAAATTAATTTTAACTCTTCGAGTTTAATGTTTGTAATTTTAAGGTTAATAATCGAGATTACTTGAAATTATTATAGAATCAACTACTAAATGCAATCAATTGTAAAAAGACATAAATGTTAATATCATACTCAATGATGTTTTAATCAACTGGAAAATGTGTATAGCGGGTCAATTATTGTGTTCGAACAGTTTGTTATGTGTTTATTAGTGTTATTACTTCGTATTATTTCATTTTCTACTTGTTTTTAATTAAATTTAAAAATGATATAAAAATACAAAAATGTTTTTGTGTAAAAAATGCGTAGTCAAAAAAAGGCAATTCCATTGATTGATGCAAGTCCATGGGGGGTTTCTTTAAATGCTTAGCTCGCTGTAAGCAGTCTTTATAAGCTTGAGGTAGCAGATCTCATGAGAATCACACTAAAATAACTACAATTTAAAAATAAGAGGTAAACAGGATGTATTTATTAGATGTATGTAAATATTGACCTCGTATTCCTAAAGGGCCTATTAAAACTATTGAAATAGCAAAATATCGTTGTATGTGTAAGAAATAAGAAAAATTTGCACCAAAGTTGAAATATTATCGAAAAACTTTCTTGCAAATCAACTGTGCCTAAAAGTCTGAGATTTGTAAATGCCTAAGCGTCATAGGGACAATAGAGGATTGTCTCTTAAATAGGCCTCTATGCAGCATGAGCGTTGTTGAAATACCTCAGCTGTATTTATAGAGGTTGACATGAAGCGTATGAAAGAATAGAACATGGGCTCTGCCACTGACCTGCGTTATTCCATATAAAAAGACACATTTTAACCTCAGAATCTAACAAGTGCAACACACGGACAGTAACAGCGACACTTCACCATCTGGCAATTTTATTTCAAGCAAAGATTGGACTGGATTTAGGGTTAAAAGGAACAGGTGGGATCGTTAATAAGGAAGCGGGACAATGGGCCCCCGGCTGTAATAATCCTAGTCATAAAAACAGTACTTTTGTACTCCTAACAGTACTAAACAGTACTTTTGTTTAGAAGTCTTTCTATAACCGAGTGGGTTGTGCGGTCATCCCTTTTCGCTGTTTGTACCGCCATTCTCATTCCTGCAGATCATGCATCTCCATACTTTTTTCCCAAGGGGTCCACCACATTTTTACATAGACTCCCGATGACTGCCGTTGACTGCCCATGACTGCCATTGACTGCCCAAGGCTACCGTTGACGACAGTTCAATTTTTGTACATTAACTGTCGAGAGTGGATAACCCTTCCTTTTTTCCGTTATTACCGTTTATTTTCAGAGAATTTTTATGCTAACGTTTTTAGATTTTTACAAGGGATAAGGAGTTGGTCCATAACCCAAACCTGCAAGACCACAGATTTTAACATCGAAGTATTTTTCTAGTTTGATTCTTTCGCACCTCGTTCACTGTTGAGTATAGTCTTCTTCTACAATCCAAGCCATTGGCCATCACCAACCCCTGCTCCTAGATTTGAGATATCACTGGGTACTGTCAGCCATCAGGTGAGATTTTTAACGAGGTATCGCTCCTCGAGCTGGCTAAGGCAGGAGCGCTAAGTCCTGGCAGAATACACGGTTCTGAGCCTACCTGTATGTTAGAAGTAAATTGGAAATACACTAATACACTACACATGTAGTTAAGGCTGTTATTTTGAATTATTGACTCCATTAGCATTTAATTACTCTTTCTTTCTCCTAGAGCAACTTTTCTCTAACTGTGCGCTTGTGGGATGCCAAAAACAAACGTTTTCAAGATGTATAACACCTGACACCATATGACATAATTTAGACCGCAATATCATCAAGTTCGCCGAACCACAGAGTAATAAAGAGTAATAATTACTCTTAGTAATTAAAGAGTAGTAATTATGTACTAGTCTGTGGCCGAACCTATAATGTGAGGTCATAGTCTGAAATACTCTTAGAATGGACACGAGCGGATGCGAGCCTTATAAATCACAAGTTTTAGTGCTAGCCACTAGTCCATTTTTCAATTGAATTTATTACTCATCCACATTATGATATCTTTGCATACGGCCCAGCAAAGTTTTCCATGGACTTGGAGCGGAACTGGCTTCCAAAGAACGCCCTGAACCAGCTTTGAATTTTTCTCATCAACAAGAAATGGGCAGGTGTTTCATTTCTAATCTGGAAGCTTGAGAAAATGTATAAATGACTACATTTTTGTCTGCCAATCGCAATCAAAAATTGATTAGACCATTAACAGCTCGAAAATCGAGTTCATCGCTACTTTACTACATTTTTGATAAGATTGATAACAACCGAATGATCCAATGTTTACACCCAATTTGGTGCTTTATTTTAAAAACTTTAAGTTTTTCAAAAACAAAGTAATATAGCAGCTCGACATCAATTTGGACTTGAAACTTTTCATTACCATACAACGAGTGTTGTATCTGTGATAAAATCCTATCAAATGTTTTTGTAAATTATTTTTAATTTCAAGGTTCCACCTACCTAACAAAGAAAATAATGATTAGAAAAAAATAAATAATTTAATTTTGTCTTATTTGAACAAGTCTAAAATTTAACTTCCTTAAAATGAATTGCGAAAATTACACCATCACCATAATCGTTTCAGAAATGCCAATCAAAAAGAAATAATATAATACAGATTATGTAAATTTAGACAAACATCTATAAGGTATGTAATGTTGTAGTAATTTTTGTGCTACATAAGTATGTTTATAACATTAAAAAAATCTTAAAATCAAAAATTATTAGAAACAAGCCGCACCCTCAACAAAAACATTGTCATTTTAGACAAGCAATGACGAACCTGGTGTTATGGGATGAGTATTAATAATTCATGCCTTGAACTGTGTGTTGGTGGAACATCTATTTTGTTCACTTTTTTATCGTTAATTTTTTAATTATTTTATTATAATCGTTAAAACAGTTAATTCTTAATGAGTTTTTCTTAACTTGATTTTATGTAGGTTTAAGAAAAATTACTTGAAATTACGTGTGTACTTACACTTGCACACTTTTATCTATACCTAATAACGTTTTCGTATGCTCTCGATAATTTCCTACAATAAGTCATTAATAGGGAAATAATTAAAATTTAATTTTAGTAATTAGGGTTGTAAACGATTTAAATTAACCAAGAAGTTTTGGTTACGGTAAATGTTGAAACAGTAAAATATACCTGCACATTTTTGCCTAGTAATCATTACAATGAATTGGTATTTCTCGTTGGTTGCCAATGGTATTTATAGATCGCGAAAAATTAAGCATTGTAGGTGTTCCTAATTACTGAATTGTTTTAAAATTAAACTTGACAGATTTCAAAAGCACTTACTTAATCATATTATGTACCTACTTAAAATTCGACAATTTTAAATATAGCTTTGGGGTAAGTTCATACATTTGTCTAGTTGACTTGAGCTGTCTTCGCTTTTACAGTTTGTTTTTAAGAAATAAACGTTTTTTATAAAATTTTATAGAAATAATACTAATGCACTGCTTTACGGATTTAGATAGTCCTTTGATAGGATGCTACGTTTGTTCTGAAAGTTTTAGTTTCAAATAATCTGAAAAAGGATTAAAGTGGTCTGTGGAACTGAACAGCGGTTCTTCTTCATCTTTTAAAAAGATGCATATAAAGCTATCGCCTATGGGTGATACCGTTAAAAGATTTTATTGATTGCTAAGATGGTCTTTAAAAACTGAGACAGGCAGCGTTATGTGATCTCCGGGGCATGGTGTGGAAAAATTGCAGGAATGGATGAGAATTTCCTCAACGATGGATGGCCACGAGCTCGAATCGCGCACATTAATAATATTGAAGACGTCGACTTGGCGTTCTATGCCAATTTCCAACACCATATGTATTTTGCAACAGTTCTACGTTCAACTTGATTATACTCTGGAGTATAATGTTAAAAATGGTTCTTATGAATTACAAATGGAAGGCGATAAACACCTTTTAACGTGCGTATGCGTATGGATATTATGAGCTTTTAACAGTATTTTTTCAAGTTCGAAAAGCTTTTCTAGTTAAATATCTAGGGCTTGTGATAGATCAGATTTTAGTAAGTTCTAGATCTTGACCTTCTGAACAAAAGTCTCCATGGGCAAAAAGTTCTAAGACCTCATTCTTCTGGGATATAGAGATATAGATGGTTTCCAATAGAGGAGAGCTTACCGCTTCCTTGCGCGGAAGACTTAAATTGGTCGGACAGATCCAAATTGCAATTCCAAGACCATACACTTAGCTTTAGCTCAATACACCACTACAATTTCAATATCCAATGCTATAGTAATGATAGGAAAGTTTAAGGAGAGCCAACAGTCAAAAGTGGATTCTGAAACACGAAGAAATGTAAAGCACTCTTGAGGCAATTTTCTGTGGTTGTCCAAAATTCCAAAATCAGAAAATATATCGACGATACATCACATACATCACTACTCTAAAGCTTTGGTTTCCTAGGATAGCGGTACCGTCAAATAGCGTCCGTAATATGACGGTGGTGACGTCACGTAGCGGTGAAGTCGAAAATATCCCTAAAGCTTGGGTTTCCTAGGAAAGCGGTGCCGTCTAATAGCGGCCGTAATATGACGGCCAATGCGTTTCTATATATTTAAATGTACATGGTTTCCTAGATAGCTGTGCTGTCTCACCGCTTTTAAGGATATTTTCGACTTCACCGCTACGTGACGTCACCACCGTCATATTACGGACGCTATTTGACGGTACCGCTATCCTAGGAAACCAAAGCTTTAAAGTGGTGAGACAACACCGCTATCTAGGAAGCCATGTACATTTAAATATATTGAAACGCTTTTTGTGACGTCATTGGCCGTCATATATTATGGCCGCTATTAGACGGCACCGCTTTTCTAGGAAACCCAAGCTTAAGGGCGGATTGTACTAACCAAGTTCAAGATAAGTTATAGAGCTATAGATATAAATCAATCATGTTAATTCACTTGATTTGAACTCAGTTCACGTTAACTGAGTACAGCAACCAATTAAATTTTTATGATGGATCTACAGCTCACCGTAAACTTACCTTAAAGTTGGTTGGTACAACCCGCCCTAAATGTACTTGTTTAGAAGCTTGCTAAATAGAGAAGACCCCACCGCGTCATTGCGCGAAAGATTTAAATTGGCCGGGCCGGTCCAAATTAGAGGTACGATCACTACACTCATGGGCGTTCTGACGGATCTCAGTCGTCTGACCTCTTAAGTATGTTATTTCACGGCGCTCCTAAATGATCGTTCCGCCATTTTCGGTGCGCAATGACGTAGGCAGAGGTGAATGGGTTCTTCTCTATTCAACAGGCCTCTACTAAACTCAATTACCGTGATCTTGATTTAATACAACCGATCACACAATTGTGATGAAAGGTTAGCTTTATGGTACAAACTACGGAATTTTTCGAGAGCCCCTTTTATTCGAGGACCCTCCGGCTACGCGGGCCCTGCTGGCCCGTTCGCCACTAACTGTACTGGTAGAAACAATTTTAGGGACCTTTAAATTGGTATGAGGGATCTAGATTTTAAACACAAAATCCAAACAATATGGGCACATAATAAAAAAATCTATATGATAGTATTGAAACCCATCGCTTGATGGGCATAAGCTTACGAGTGCTACCGAACAAGAAAATCCTGTTGGCGACGTCAGGCACTGGCTGTAGGGCTTGATTTTTCTGTTATGTGCCTATTAGATATTTAGATGATTTGTTATGAAAGTAACTTAACATTTGGCCATCTTAGGGCCGTAGGGGAAACGGGAAAGGTCCGTTTCCACCTCAGCGAAAATTTTAAGCCGGTTCTAGTCAGAGCTTTCTAAGGATTTCGTAATAATAATGAAACGATAAGTTCCTAATTGGTGCCGAAGAAGAAAACATTGATTTAGAGAAAGACAAATTTTTGCAAATTTTGGACAAAAAACTCCCATTTTTTTATACAAAGCCATAAGAGAGAAAACTCTGATTTTAGCTTTTCATCCTCCCTTGAAACTGTTTTGAGCCTGCTCTGAAAACACAGTCTGGCCACGGCCCTGGCCCATCTAGATATCCAGTAACAATAATTCAAAGATTTTTTTAAGGAATTTCCTATTTCCTTGATCTAAAAAGGACTAAATTCCATCCAGACTAAACCCTATCACCCAATGCAATGATTTAGCATTTTCGCAGTAAAACGGTATGCGTCTTATTGAGAGATCCTTCTAGTGATGTAAGCCATTAAATTCTGCTAAAAGCCTTCGATTATTCCCACTTTTGGGGCGTTAGGGGCTTTAGATAATTGCAAAAACGTGTATAAGTTAAGCGAAACAAAATTTGGGTCTCCGTAAGAACTATTTTACAATTAGATGCCCAATTTAGAAAAAAAATCTATTACTAAAGATATTATAGTACTCCATAATCAAAGCAGTTATAAAGGAACACCAAAGACGTTATATGAAAACGACCGCTCTCTAATAAAAGAATCACGTAAAAACAATAATTAATTAAATTAGAAAAGTTGACCTTTTAGAGATAAATCTTGTGAGTATAATGCATAAATATTTTTTTTACTTTATTTATTTTTGTAATTTTTTTTTAACATTCAATTAAGATGCGTGACGTCAGGTCTGTGAGCTGAGCCGCCCGCGACTATCATTGTGATGCAGAGTAGGTCTGTTAGCGCGTGTCGGCCCGCCTTGGCTAGGTGCGGCCGTCTATAAGTACTACTAATACCTTACATCTCCCGTTTATCCAAGCTTTATAAAATTATATGTAGGTATTCCTTAAGTTATTCATTCAATGACTTTGTTATTATGTAGCTATAAAATTTTGATTCTCTTGTACAAATATGTACACATAATATATTTAATTATTTACTTAGTAATAATCTTGAAGATTTTTAAAGCTTTCAATAAGAGAAGGTAGGTAGATATGCCTATAATACAATATTATCGTGTTATTTTAAACTATTATTCGTTTACTCGTAAACTATTAGTAGGCCGAATTGAAAAAGACTGAAGAAATTAAAAAATTAATTACAGGCAAAAACCACACGTCAATGAGCTCCAAGCGTTGTGTACTTTTCAAGTTGTGCATCTATCCCTTTCTCATCATATTAATATCACTGAAGGAGAAAAAAAAGTTTAATTTAATTATATTTTAATTAAATTATTGAATAGGTTAATAAATTTAGAATAATGATTCAGCTAATTTTGTTATTATCTTTCTAAATATCACTGTCAAGTAATTAAGAATTTATTTTCTAAGGATATTGATCAATAATCGATTAGAAGATCGAACAAGACGTAAAAACCATAAACTTATTAACTATTTAATTAGGTGCTTAAGTTTAAAAAAGTACGTGTCAAGGGTATGCTTTTAGACAAGTAAAACCTTAGTCGCACTTTTCTAGCCTCGGGCTCAAGTCTGAAATTTAAGTCTTAATTGTTATATTATTTCTGATGACTTTGTCCTGCAGTAGGCTTTATTTTTGAGCTTTTCAGCAGCAGTAGTAGTGGTTTAACGTTCAGTATGTCAGTTGCTATCATTATTCTTTTTTTGTTTTCCCTCGATACTGAGATATAAAAGTTCGTTATTTTGAGAAATAAGGGAGATATCGAGGGAAATTAAAATGACGAAAAATTGAATTTTGGGGTATAACTCAAAAACAAAACAATAGGATTTTGATTTCACCCTCAGACCAATAATCAAGATGGACATTGCTATTTACATTTTTATTGACGCCAACATCTTCTGTTATGGTAAACATTGTAAAGATCGGCTTCGAAACAAAGTAATACGAACTAGCACGTTCGTACTTTTACAACTGGATCCGAAGATCTGATATTTTGTGTTCATAGTATAATTTAAAATTTTAATTTAATTTAATTTTTAAATTTAAAATAATTTAATTTTAAAGTACAGGGTCGGACTTTTTCAGACCCGGTGATATGTCACGCGTAGAAATATTACGCAAATTATTTAATGCAATTATTAAGTAGTACAAGAATTTAATGTACACGATTTTCCAATACGTGACTATTGTCAGGTATTGGAAGAATGTGAGATAAAGCATAAATCGCCAGTTTTAGCAATTTTAGTTGGCGCGTGTGCCAAGTTAATAAAAGGCTCCAAAGTAGGTTTTTAAGTCAGTTTTTATACTTGGCAGTTGGTAATTGTCAGTCGGACAATTCGGGAACGCGAAACGTTTGTCAGTTTCGTACTTTGTAATAATTAAGGAGCGATTATAATCATCATGTGTTGTGATTGGATTATAATGCTAATATTTGAGTAAGAGAACGTTTTTAAATAAATTAATAATTTCAGCATTGTTTATTATCTTAATCTCGGTACACTCTGGAGATTCTGGACTCCAGAGGTCATGACTAACCCCCAGTCGTGACAATATGTTTATTTACTTGGTCAGCAGCTTGGCAATACGAGATCTTCTAATGAGATTTTCTATCACTAATTTGATTGCGAATGTTGCCTTTAAAGCTGTTTAGTAATGTCAGGCTTGTTGGAGTACACCTTTCCCTTCAAGTACCCCCAGAAGAAAAAGTCGGGAGCGGTCAAATCAGGGGAGCGAGTAGCCAATCAAAATCACCAGTTTTTGACAATATTCGGTATTGAGTGCGGAATGTCTTCCGCTTTCAGGTCCAGCTCATTAATTTTAACCATAGAGAATTTCTGCAGCATCACTTATACCGTTCGCCAGTAACTGTAACAGCATTTCCAGCAATATCCTCATAAAAATATCGCCCGATGACACCTCCGGACCAAATTGCACCCAAACAGTTCAGAGATCGTTCATGAATTGACAGAGGATTTTGGTGTTGCTTAAGACAAAATGGGCTTTAGCAATCATCACTCATTATCAATCTTCGATAAAAACTGAGGTCGTAATTAGGCGATTAAAAATTTTTTTACTCCATTGCAGGCGGCGTTAATGATCTTTAGGTTCAGGGTTGGACTGGCCCTGGGACTGGGCCAGTCCAAGTCCTGGGACCGGACTGGGCTACCGAGAATTTCCCGGTGGTCCGTGATGTAAAAACAAAGAACATATACAGGGTGTATTAAAAATAGCTCCAAATATTTACATCACGCTATTCATCATCAAAAACTAAACAAAAAATTCCAGTTCTAATTTGGTCTTAATCCAATATTTTTTAAAATATAAGCAATTAAAAGTTTTTAAATTTGGCAACAAACTGCAACTGGAACAGCAGCAGCTTAACGAAAATCGTCAAAAATGACAACTGTCAGACTTCATTTACCTATCTAATTTTATTTTTTACAATCCACTGTTGCAACATTTTGCAAAATAATCCGTAGCAAAGACTTCACATTTTTTAAGTTAAAATTACAAGTAAATTAATTACCGAAACTGTAAAATTTATATTCGGTTATTTATTTTAGTGGTTGAACTATGTCTCACCGATACCATTGAAATAAATTTCTACGCCATAGTCAAAATAAAATTCAAACTACGACCATTAATAACACGCTCACCAATGGGTTTTAAGAAAACTGCTGCCAGAGTTTTTTGCTCGATTTTCGACGTAGAATTGCGCTATGTAAATATTTGGCGCTATTTTAAATACAGTATTTAAAATAGCGCCAAATTGTATTGTGTATTGCAAAAATTTAGATAAATTGAAAAAATTAAAAATATAAACCTGGACTATCAGATTTCCCAGTACTAATTTTTTCTCCTGTCTAGGTTGAAGTTCTTGTGTCACCTGAATTTGTCACGTCTTAACAGTACACTTACAAAAATATAAACTAACAGCTAGCAATAACTAAAATAGTGTCTTCTCAAAGTCATATAGTTAGTTTTAAGACCTTTTTTTCTTAGCAAAAATAAATCAAAAAGTCATAGCATATTAATTTATGCAATAAATTTTATCGTTCTCCCGATTAGTGAGAAATTAATACCCAGTTAATTGTTAAAGTTTTTCAATTATTTTGTTTATTGTTCACTGAGTTGCACACATATTTACAATCTTATCAGCAGTTTCTGAAGCATTACAAGAAGAAAAAAACAAAAACAAAATTTTTGAAAATTTTAGCACCCTGAAGTATCTCTAACAGATATGCTAATAGAAGACTTGAGTTTTTTAAGACTTTTCACTTTAATTTTGTCCAAGGAAGTTAGAGTACACGTATCAATTATCACAAAGGTCTAATTGTACCAAAAAGTCCTTTAATTTAAATTAGTCTACAGGAAGGAGTACCGCAACCCTTCTACAAGTAGGAAGAATTCATGTCAAATATGTAAGCGGAATTAAAAACCAATAACCTCGCATGTACCTTTTAATTAATAATTATTATTCTTATTAATTCAAGGATGAGTTGCGACTCCTACAACGCATAGGTAGTCCTAAGTTGCTTCGCATTAATAGTCCTAGACGAAATGTGAAATTGGATGTTTAAATATATTATGGAAAGGCTAAACTTATGAGACGTATGAGCGTAAGCCAAACGTCTACAGATGAAGACGAAAAAATGGGAAGAAAAATATAATTATTTCTTAAGCATTGTTTGCTGTATTGTGTACGTGATCGAATTCACTTCATTTTTCATACGCACTATTTTTTGATCTAATTTGGAAATTTGGATAAAATCCATACTAATGTATTTTTGCCAAATGGAAATTTACGAATAATACGATTTATTAATTCACGACATTTCATTGATATTTGCATATTTTAACATTCTAATGATTATTCATATCTCGTGGTTTAAAAACGAATAAATAGAACTTTGTGGTTGTAGGGTTAAAGACATCAAGCGAATGAAACCGTACATTATGAGTTATATTACTTAAATTTCATTAATTTTGCAATTTTCAATATCCATTTTGAAATTAACGACAAATAAAATTTTTACCACAATTATATGTCCTCCATAACTTTTAAACGAATTCAGTCTAGAATCCGCTCGAAGTGGAGAAGAACGCCCAATAGAAAATTGAAATACCTACTTTCCAAATGAGATTCGACATGATTCTTTTAGCTATTTCAAAATTTTGAGTTGCGAGTATCTTAAAATTGAGAAAACCAAAATCATTATTAAAAAATAGTTCAAGTCTACAAAATTGTACTTTCACTATGATTGGATTCTTTAAATCAATTTTTTTTTAAAGTTATGGAGAGGTGAGACTTTAGAGGCTCGCTGTGGATAAAATACTGAAAAGCACCAGGTAAAATCAACTTAAAAATATTTTAAATATTCAAAGCTTACAAAAAGTGAAGATAGTTGTAGTAAAAACAAAATAATATAAAAAAGAAAATATATCAAAACATCTCTCATTTGTAATATTAAAAGGCACGCTTTTACAATTCACGTTCTAAATTTAATAATAATTAAACTTAACAATAAAACATAATCACTAGTGATTTAGCAATTTTGATCTATTATGCCGTGAAGAGTAAAAATTGTCAAAGAAAACTTATTAACCGGATACATGACGTCAGAGGAAGCTCGCAAGTTATGCACACTTATTGCTCCGGACACTCCTTTTCACGGTATGTTTAATGACTTTTTTTTTAAACATACTTTTGGAAACTCGTTGTTACCATGTCCATGATTTCAATTATTTTTACAAGACTGTGAATTTCGTCACGTGGCTTACTTACAATAAAGAAATGCTATCGAGACGTATTATTCGAATTAAATAGCGTTCGCTGTCAGCTCAACAAAAAAATAATGCAAACGTGTAATTATTATTCGCAATAATTACCAACAATTAGTTGGTACTTTATATTTAGGGTACCTCATCACAATTTAAAAAATAAGCATCTACCTACCATATCTTAGTTTTTTTAAACAATGACATTTGTATGTTATTAAATGTTGAAAAAAGGTTTAATTGTACTCTTAATTAAATCTTAATAGTGAGTAATTATCTGTAGAATTCGTTAATTAATTAATTAATTGTTTTCATTTTTTATAGATTTACCTACATGATTTTTTTAAATTATTTTTTAAACTGCACCATGGTTTCCTGAAGAGTCTAAAAAGTTATCATCTAACCAATTGGAAACATTGGGAAACTATAAAACATTTGCAAGTTGATTTATAAGATGAAAATAAGTAGGCTTCTGAAATAATAATCTCTACAGCCTTTGGATCTGGTAGCAGAAGTACTAGGATTCAACGAAAGATAATGTAGAAAATGTTGCATTTTTATGAGCTGATCAAGGTACGATAAGATTAATGTTCTCAAGGGCTAAACGACTAAGAGGGCAAGTGGATAAGAGCTTCCAATTCGTTCCACAAAAAGTGAATAACGAAACCGAGAGGACATTGCCTAAAAGTTTTCCTCGCTTTCTTATAACTATAGAAGCTTAATTTTTAGCCCGGCACGGTCAGGCTATCTTTCCATCATTTCCAAAATTTCATGTACTTCAACTTTAAACAAAATATGCATATTAACAAGTGTGTAGAGCATTTTTATAGCTTTTGATTCAATTAACGATAGTTAAATTACTTGAGGAAATATAAAATTATATAACTACTTAAACATGTTCGCTTGTTCACTTTAATGTATTTTTTAAAACTAAATGCACAAATAAATCATTTCGGTTTTCGCCTTAATTATGGATAATTATATATTAGCATGCCATTACACACTGTATTAAAATAACAAATACTTCATTTAAATAAAATAACTATTTATGGCAACGCATGGATGAGTGTGTTAGAGTTTTGTTAGAAATGTTGCTGTTTTCATTAAATAAAAATAGAAATAAAAGACATCTTTATTTTGGTAATGATTAAGTTTTTTTATTAGATTTGACGTAAACGTGACGTGGCAAACCGCCACGGTTTGCAGTTCTGGCGTCTTTGACGTTAAATTAACAATATATCTAATAACTCACAGCAGTTTTAGTACGACAAGTGTCAACGGACGTCCCTTGACACTTCCGTTTCTGACGGAGGTGCAAAATGTACCCCGAAACAGTGTTTTTGCATCTGGGCGGCCAACAACCCAGGAACGGCCCTAGAACGTATCGACGAGTAATGTCGAGGTTTCCGAATGGATGTCTGTACAGTGCACATGTGCCATGGCACTTATAATCATCCCTTTGGATCCTATCTTGGAGACTAGATGATTTACCAGCCTACAACCTAACCGTGTTGTAACTGGAACTCATTTTTCACTACCTTCACCTAAATTAGTCTGGTGCAGTGATGAACTTTTACATGTTGAATCCGGAACACAAACCTACAGCTGAAACCTACGCTGTTGTTTAGTACCTTCATATATTCCTTATTATCACACTTCTCGCCCTACCGAAGGGCGAAACCCCAAAAATCTGGTTTTAATCTCAAAAATTACATTTTTTTAAATATTTTTGCAATTATCTCGAAAACTATGCAGTCAGAGAAAATTTATATGGAGATAAAAATTGAAGCCAATAAAAAAACACATAATTTTTGTTTGAGGTGAAAAAGTCTAAATATATTTATAAAAAAGATGCAGCCCTCGGAACTTAGAGCTGAATTCTTTGAATATTTGAAATTAGTAAGTTGTAAAATATGTTCAAAGTCGGGAGGGCTCTAACTTTTTTTAAATAAATTTACAACCTTTGACTACAAACAAAAATTATGTATTTTTTTATTGGCTTCAATTTCTGTATCTATATAAATTTTCTTTGACTCCATAGTTTTCAAGATAATTGCAAAAATATGAAAAAAAATTTATTTTTTGAGATTTTAGATTTTGGGAGTTTCAGAGGAGCAAGAACTTTTAGTGTGATAATATTCGCTATAATTACTAAACAATAGCGAAGGTATTAGTTGTAAGATATTTTTTTCCGAGTCGGATGCTAATGCACTGGGCTATATATTGTTGACTCAAAATTAGCAAAACAGAGCATTAGGCAAATAATTGACTCTCTCTAATAGTTTGCTATTGAAAAAAATTTTTGTTTCCTTGTTTTTGATATTCCGAGTATACGTATACTAAATACCAAAAAAGAATAAATTTTATCTTGTATTTTATGGGATTTTAATCGACTATTTACAGTGTAAAAACTATAAAGATGTAATAGTGTCGACACTGAAAGCGAACTTGACACGTTCGATTGTCATTACAGAATTTTATTACAACGATGTCATTACTTCATTACCTTTTTTTTAATAATTTTCACACCTTACACGCTCATTACTTTATTAGTGTTATTGCTTTGTTTCATTACCACCAAATCGTCAACGAGATTACGCCGATTTTGTCTAGATTCGAAAATGGAAAGGAATAAGTGCCACTGTAGTGAATTATTATAAGAACTATTTCCACAATCCGCATAAATGAAGAGGGAAGATTAATAGAAATGAATCGTTTATGAGCAGGTTATCTGAAGCAGTTTTCTAGTAAAGTACTGAAGTACCTGATGGATTTGACTACCGTAGGAACTTTGAAGACATGGAATTTTCAAGTGCTAAATTACCAACTGCAAAAAGAGTTCCTCCTCTTCTTTCAAGAAAGAGACAATGATAAGTAGATTACTATCCCTAGCTCACCTTTGCTTTCAAATGCAAATTAGTCCAAAAAATTCTTAAACTTGAATCAGATTATAGCTCTGTTTACTGATCAGTTGGAACACTGAAACTATAAAACTGTCAAAATCTTCCTACAATTGGTACCTATTTTAAGCTTCCTTTTACGATTTAAAAATTAAAATGATACACTATAAAGGCATACAATTAATAGAAAGTTTTATTTTTGCAAACAATTGTGAGATAATTTGTTTAAAAGTATATGTCACAACGTTTAAGAAAATAAAAAACAAATTTTAAATAAAAAAATTTAAATATAATTAAATAAATGTAATTTATTTAGATTTAAAAATTTTTAAAAGTAATTATTATTACGTAAATTTAAAATAATCTGATGTGAGCAGAAAATTACATTTTGTAGTACGAAATTAATGTACCATCAAGTACAAAAACCTAAAGTAGGTATGTGTAATTTGTAATTTAAAGAAGCGTTGTTCCAAGGTAAGTTTTTATCACTTTTACCCAAAAAATTTTTAAATTACTTTCTTAATGCTCATAGGTGTAAATGTTATAAATCTTAGTGGTAAACCAATACTGTCCGAGAATTGAGTATTTTATGCTTTTGCTTACACCAAAAGTAATAATAATTTAATTCAACAATAAATAATATTCATAAACAGTATATAAAATTTTATTTGCTTTTGTCAAAATGTTTTATTGAGTAGACTATTACTTCTTCATTTATTTTACTATTAAAATTTACAGCTTCGACGAAAGAATGCAAAACAAAATGAAAATCAAAGCAAACGCTTGTAAAAATAACGTTCCTTACTATCGCTAATCATCATCTAATCAACCTCTTCAGACATTAATCATCCACACGAGTTCCACTTCAGCACCAAGGTGAGGATATTGTCAACATATCTTTTTCAGCAAAACAAATTTTCAGTGCCAATTTAAAAGTTTGTACTACGTAGCACATACGTAGGTACCTAATATGTCTTATGGCACACTAGTTGTTCAAAATCCAACTAAACATGTCAACATATCTGCTCTAGAAGCACCTTCAGCTTTAAGTTTTAATGAGAATTGTCAATTATATCTTAATTAGATCATTTTTGTACCTGAGTTACTGTGCTGAATTTCTACACCTTTCATTTCTTAAAAAATAATATTTAGGGCCTATGCTGCCAAAACCTACCTCAAGCTTTATCATTTTGCAAAAAATATGCAAATATACTAATTAAAAGAGGCGAAAATTCATTACAGTGATTTGCAGTTCTTTCACCCTGTCATAATCACATATTGGCAATTTAAGACTGTTTTTGTGGCTACTTTTGATTAATTTAGTTTCATTTGACGTAAATTTGATTAGACTCCTGTACTCATCTTTTAAACATATTGTACAAAAATTAATATTTAAATCCTTAGTGGATGTTCGTACGAGATATCCTAAAATTTCCACAATTCTCAAGGTCTTGATAATAATAATTATGAATAAACATTAGTACAATACGAGTATTATTTAAAATTTTAATTTTCTAATTAATAAAAATAAGGAAAATCCAAAAAAATTCCCATAAATTTAAATGTAATTTATGAACAGTTTTTCGATTTAAATAAACCGTTTTAAAAATCGTTTTAGATCGAATCGGCTTTGTCATTCTAAACAGGCAGGGCTACATTTAAAAATGTCACGAAGTAATTGGAGGTGCACCTGAATTCGTCGAATAACTATTTACCTCTGTAAACGAAATAGAAAATAATAATTTTTAATTTTTAATATGCAATTATAAAAATCGTTAAATGAAACAAATTGAAATTTCGTACTAAATGGTATGGTAAAATTTCTCATTTTCTTCTTCGACTTTTCTCATTAGTTCAGGTTTTTTAATATGTTTAGTGTTAACCTTTGCATTTTTTAATATTCGATGACAAATATAGTATTTATACGTACCTATACGTGAGTGATTGCTTGAGCGTAGATGATGCTTTTCCACGCAAGCAATAACAAGAAAGAAGAATTAGCGAACATCGTTAAAAAAGTATAAAAATAAGTGATATATTAAATGTTGGTATTGTAGCCTTACATTACACATTACTCATTTAACATTTGCGAGATTTATATTTATTGCACTAACTATGTTATAGTGTTAGTGATAGACGGGCATTAATAATGATATCGGACAACGGACGCCGACACGCTCGGTCCAGACAGCTGATGAATGCGGTGTCAAGTACTGAAGACAGGTACACATCGCTCATACACTAACCTGGAACCCCGCAACTGGACATGGGTATCTCTATTTGACATACCTACATTACTTTAAATAATTTTAATGATTAACTTTGACAATGAGTGATCAACGGAAAAATTGATTTTTTAATTTAGAAAAAAATGTTACTAAATTTTATATATTGGGCAACTAAAGCAGCGATTGTTAAAACAATTATCGTCTATTATAATTAACAACTAAATAAATATTGTTCAACAATAAATGTGTAAATTATTGTTAATGTACCTAATTAATATGCAAACAATCACAATTTCGCCAATCTTTCACAATTTTACATGTCGGAGGCTTGTGCATGTGCATCCATATGAGTTTGGAAAAAAATGGTGAAAATTGTTCTAAGATTAAACAATGAATTTAGCAACTAACATGCCTAACTGTTGACAACTATTCTATTGTTTATAATTTTAATGGGTTTATATACAATAATATGATTTTATCGTTTTTTAAATTCATTTATAAGCAACAAATTAAAATTCTTTCCATTTATTGAACAGTACATAGGGTAAAATGGTCTTTAACAAGCGAATAATAAATTAACGTTTCATAAAAATATTTAAAAACGAAAAAGTTTTGTCCCACATCCGTGCGAACCAATTTGAACCAAAAAGCAAAGTATTTTCGAAATTGATTGAAAAAAGTTAATCGTAGAATTTTCACTGAATTTTCTCATACATTTTCGCGACATATTTACACATTCTAATGGTGCAAAACTGTAGGAATTTCGATGATCTTAGCCAAGAAAAGTGCTTTGGATTTTTTTATTTCCATGTTGTAGAGAAAGATGAAAATATATAATTCCGAAGGGTTACCATAAGTCTGGGAAATTCCTTGAAAGTTGCCACGTAAATTTATGATAATTATTAGAAGGAGGAATTTTAGACACACATTTTTTTAAATGAGTTATAATATTACTGTAGTCAACGAACCAAAATTTATCCTGATTTTCGAACTTTTTTTGTAACAGCGAGTTTTTTATCTTAATCGGTCGAAACCATTCCTGTGAGTTTGTGCATAAAATGTCTCAACCCAATTTCGACCGGAAGGCCCTTATTTTTCGACTTTAGTGTAAAATTTTGACTTTTTCAAGTTTCCGTTTCACTATTTTTTGAATAACTTCGCTTGTATTGGTCGGATCGGGACCAAAAAATTTTGCTTTTGTTTGTAATGAATCTTTCTTTAAAACTACCTAGGTTAAAATAATCTACATTAATTTCCTAACCCAAAAAAAATTCAAAATTGCCGTCATTAGTGAGTCATAGTTTTTTATAGAGAACTCAAGTAATAATTAATATTACGGTATGAAACTAGGAAGTTGTAGCTGATATAATAACAAATCCATATTGCAAATTGGGTCCAAAAATATTGAGAACAAAGTCTAAAATTTGCATTTTGGTTCAAATTTTCTAATTCATATTTGTTGTGAGCAATTGGTAGTATAACAATAATTCTTCTCTTGAAATGTTGGAAATTTAATGCTCTTTCAGATGAAATCAAAGACAATCACATTAGACCACGTTTTCTTCCGATTTCGTTGAAAAGAAAAAAAAATTTTTTCGACTATTTACCCACAAAACCAATTTTAGTGGTCGAAATAGTCGACTTTAAAACCAGTTTTAATGTTCAAAAATAGTTTATAGGAGTTCTTTATGATTAATTTTCAAAAATACGTAAAAGAAGAATTAAATTTCGACCACTAAAATTGGTTTTGTAGACAAACAGTTAAAAGATTTTCTTTTTATCTTCAAAGAAATCGGAAGAAAAAATGGTCTGATGTGATTGTTTTTGTTTTCATCTGAAAGAGCATTAAATTTCCTACATTTCAAGAGAAGAATTATTGCTATACCACCAATTGCTCACAACAAATATGAAAAAGAAAATTTTAACCAAAATGCAAATTTTAGCCGTTGTTCTTAATATTTTTGGACCCAACTTGTAATATTGATTTGTTACTATATCAGCTGCAACTTCCTAAAGTTTCATACCATAACATTAATTAAAACTCAAGTTCTCTAGAAAAAACTACAACCGACTAATGACGACAGTTTTGAATTTTTTTTGGGTGAGGTAATTAATATAAATAATTTTTACCCAGGCAGTTGTAAAGAGAGATTCATTACAAACAAAACGAACATTTTTTGGTCCCGATCTGACCAATACAAGCGAAGTTATTCAAAAAATAGTGAAACACAAACTTGAAAAAGTCAAACTTTTACACTAAAGTCGAAGAATAAGGGCCTTCCGGTCAAAATTGAGTTGAGACATTTTATACACAAACTCACAGGAATGGTTTCGACCGATTAAGGAAAAAAACTGGCTGTTACAAAAAAAGTCCGAAAATCAGGATAAATTTTGTTTCGTTACACTATATAGACTAGGACTGTTATCGGAAAAAACGTATCCTTAACCATACAAGCGGCATTTCATATAACATTTTGGTAACCGATGTTTTCCCAGTATTTCAACCCTGCTGAATACGAAAATTGCGGTTATCAAAGCGAAATCTTAACCGGAAGCGTTATATTCAAGATGACACCCAAGATGTCAGCTTTGTTATTTTTGATGGAATCATTATGGACAATTAAGACAAATATTTTTATTGGTTCGGATAGATAATTTTATACTCTACAATTTTTATTAGAGGTATAACTATCTTCAGATCACTCCTTAAGGAGCTACAGTCGGAAGAAGCACCGTAAAATTAGAACAAAATCCCTGTATCGAAATGCTAGAGGAATTTCATATAACATTTTGGTAACCGATGTTTTCCCAATATTTCGACCCCCCTGAATCCAAAAATTGCGGTTACCCACAGTGAAATTTAAACCGGAAGCGCGATATTCAAGATGGCGACTAGGTTGTCTGCTTTATTAATTAAGATTTATTTGGATGGAAGAATTATTATTGAAACTTGGACAACTGTTTGGATTGAATTAGATATACAAGGTTCTCTACAATTATTATTAAATGTAAAAGTACCGTAAGATTGCTTATTAAGGAGCGAAAGCCAGCTAAAGACATCGTGTGCGTAAAAATCTTTCTAATATACATGTTTGCTCTTTTTATTTATTTTGATGGATTAATTATTATGGCAATTAAGACAAATATTTTTGTTAGCTCGGATAGATAATTTTATGGTCTACAAAAAATTACAATAAAATCACTCTTTAAGGGTCTAGAGAGTCGGGAGAAGCACCGTATGTTGTCAAAACAGAAGACGCAATATCCTCTTTATGATCGACTTTTATGGACTTGATTTGCTCTGATCATGTTTTAACAGATACATCCTAGCTGGATACTGGGAAAGCTACCTCGCTGAACTCACCAAGATGCTTCCATATACTGCTTTATGTATTAAGACGGTTTATACAACACTGGTGCTTTTATCGACTCTAGCTCCTTAAGGAGTGATCTGAAGATAGTTATACCTCTAATAAAAATTGTAGAGTATAAAATTATCTATCCGAACCAATAAAAATATTTGTCTTAATTGTCCATAATGATTCCATCAAAAATAACAAAGCTGACATCTTGGGTGTCATCTTGAATATCACGCTTCCGGTTAAGATTTCGCTTTGATAACCGCAATTTTCGTATTCAGCAGGGTTGAAATACTAGGAAAACATCGGTTACCAAAATGTTATATGAAATGCCGCTTGCATAAAATACTTTAACTTTTGCGCCTAGTCTATAATATAAGAGAAAGTCTATATTTTTTTAAATATGCACAGATTCTTTAAAGATATGCAGATTTCTTTTTAAATAAGCATAATTTTTTTTAATATGCACATGCACATGCTCACACAGATATTATTTTTTAAATCGCACAAATTCTCTAAAAATTTCCAGATTTTTTTTAACCCATTACCAGCCGTAACTGAAATTTGCAGTTAGCATATTTTTGGTTTTCATGCACTTTTTTGCAAATTTTAGAAGTCAATATTTAAAAATCAATCAAAATGTTAGCGTCCTAAAATTGGGACGTAATGGGTTAAAAAGCTGATTTTTTTAAAAATTCACAGAATTTTTAAAAATATGCAAATTTATTTTTAAATATGCACAGATTTTTAAAAAATATGCATTTACTTCTTTTTAAATAAGCATAATTTTTTTAATATGCAGAATTTTTTTAATATGCACACGTAGCAATTGTTATTAAATATCCACAGATTTTTAAAAAATATGAACAGATTTTTTTTAAGTATGCACAGATTTTTTTTCTAAATATGCACAGGATTTTAAAAATATGCAAATTTCTTTTTAAGTATGCATAATTTTTTAAATTTTATGCACACAGTAGACATATGAAAAGATATTTTGAAACTATGGACAGATTTTTTTAAAATATACACAGATTTTTTTCTAAATACAGTGTGTCCAGCGAAAAGAGAAAAAAATTAGCTTTTAAAAAAAATAAAATTGAGGTTAGGTTTGTATTTAAAAAAACATAAGTTTGCATCATATCTCCAAAACGGCGTACTAAAAAAATTATTTTGTGAATTAATTATTTGCATTTTAGTAGTTCCTATTATCTCTTTTTTGAAAATTAAAATTATGTTAAATTGAAAAAACACAAAATTGTGTTAATAAATTTTTTCAAAAAACAAAAGCAGCATCGAAGTGGCCATAAATCTGGGCACAATTTTCTCCATTTAACCGACTTGGTATCTCTTACGGTGTCCGAGATCCCCATGCTGTGCATGTTATACTGGACACACTGTATGCACATATTTTTTTAAACACGTACAGATTTTTAAAAATATGCAGATTTTTTTTAAATATGCAGTTTTTTTAAACACTGTAGAGTAGTTCACCTTTTCAGGAGGCTTCTCATGACCTCATATTTTCATTACCTTCATTCATTCATTCATTGCCAAAGAGGAACAACGAGATGAACTACTCCACTACGTTTGTACTCAAAAAGTTTCAGTTTTCCAGTTCAACAAACTTTTCTTTCTCGTAATAATATGATTTTCTCAAAACTGTAATTTTGCAGCGATATAATAACGAAGTAATAAATAATAAATCTTGAATAATAGTATTGCCATTTTCTAATTTCTAAATGAGTAGCTATCTAACTGGCGTGCCCATCTAGCTGTCTTGAAAATCAGAGAAAGGCGTGAAATGGCGAGAACGTAAATGAGAATTTTGTAAGACATGCAAAGATAGTACAAAGAACTAATAAGAATTTTAGTGCTTTCAGGCGTGAAATATAGCGAAGAAAAGACAGGCAAAGCCTAAAACCCAAATCGGTGGTTTTATTATAAATAATAATAATTACGAACCTTTCCAATTCGATTATTATGTAGGTAGTTAAAACAAATCGCAAATTTTGCAATTATAGCAAAAATAGTTTATCAACTATAGGTAGAGAAAATTCGTTCCACAAAATAGAAAATAATTTGTGAACAGTACACGAGTTCAAATGTTTAGTCCATGAGCTTGCAGTTCTTAGAACTTTTACAAACACAGTGTAAAATTATTCAAGTTGTTGTTTTCAATTACATAAAACTAACAACTTCCTTGCTGCGTTGTACCTGTGGTTGTTATACAGTTTAATATTCAAGTCAATTTGAGTTTAAAAGTACCTTTACGGTTCGACAAGACTTCTCCTGTTTGTACTAAAAGCACGGAGAGAAACGCATAAAATGACGTCACATCGTAAACTTTTGTAATAAATTATATTGATTGGTCTTGCCTGATTGCCAACAAGAAGTGTTATTGCAAAAAAAATTATACTTGTGTCGGTGATGACAATAATCATTCTATCTTTACGTGAGTCTCTTCCACTTAATAGTTGCTTCAACAATATTTATAATATTATGGAGTTGCATAATTTTGTTAGTTTCAAGTGTAGAAAAAACGGTGGATGCGTTTTTAGAATTCAAATGGCAAAGGCGAAATACTAAAAAAGTTGTATAAATTAGTTTTTGACTATAACTATATAAGTAATCAAAAGTACCATTTTTAATAGTGTGAAAAATTTAAAACAATAACCCCAAAATTTAAGACAACAATTGAATGCTATAATCAAGTCTAGACATTATTATTTCTAAAAGTGTTCATTTTATGTACTACATTTATGTCACATTATTGTTTATTTTTACTCCTATCGCACTATGAAATAAAAATTCACGCTGATCTAAAATACGAACGGTGTATTGATTAAGTTACGTCACTTGTTCACTTTCAACTAATAAATCGAATGTTTAGTTTAATCGTTTAATGGGCATAATAATTGTAAGGCAGCTTCCACATAAGGCAACTATTTCTGGCAATGAATTGCGGCAACTCTTAAGAGGGAGAAGAGAATTAGGTTATAGTAATATGGTTCGCTTAGCGTAATTTCATCTGTTGGCTCCGCCAACAAATTCAAGATTAAACGACCAAAAGATAGGTTCAGGACAACATTATAATACAGAAACTCTGTGACTGAACTTAGTCAGGAAAGGATTGGTAAGTCCTCTGGGGACACTTAAACTGAGACTGTAAAGACGCTGGCAGTAGATACGTATTTAAAAAATTTTATAAGTTATAACGTGGAACTACTCTGAAGTCTAATGGATGGACTCTGAACTCTGATGGGAATGTTCCATGCCATTCTGTATTTTGTACCGAGAAGTTCAATAATGAGTAGCGAGTATCTTCCCTAGATTTGCTAGTGGCAACGCTATTAAAACAGCAGCTGATATTAGAAGTTATAAAGCACTGAAAGAAATATAAAAAATCTACTTTCCGAGGTTGTGGCCATTGATCATGCCAAAATGAATTACTGAAGAAAACAGTTAAAAGATTTGGAGAAAAAAGTGTAATAGAAATTATAAAAAAAATTAATAAAAGTAATAAAAGTGTTACCTACTATTATTATTGATTACGTGTTAAATAAAGAACATTTTTGCATCGAAAGTCGTGTACCTCTCAATGTGTGGGGGCGTTCAAAGAAGAGATATTAAAATAATTGATGTCATTTTAATTCTAGTAATCTTTGATTCTGAATATCATACGTGGAAACGGCTATTATTCAAGAATTTAGTGTAATTTAAGACTATGATAAACTTTTAAAGTTACAAAACATGTAATTATTTTATTTTTGGTAGTTGTATCTATATCTCATAATTATGAATCATTCAATGTCGGTTATTCGATTATAAAACATGCAGAAGAAAATAATTTGTGCCTCGATTACATAATAATAATTTAAATAATTATTTCAAATTGTTGAAACTCAAATTATTATTTATGCAGAAATGAAAAAAGATTTCGTTCCTTATTGTAATTACTTATAAACATATTTAAATAATTTTTTATTTCTCTAATAATTTTTTAATTAAACTGTTTTATAATAATTGAAGAAAAGTATGCCTATCAGCTGGATTATTCAGAATTTAAGTATACATATTTTTGATATTTATTTCGTCAAAATTACATCACAAATTATATGACAAATCACCTTTGAAATTTAGGTAACGTGATGTTATAAATAACAAGTAAGTATAACAAAGCATACGACTAATTACCGATTTTATTAAAAAATGAGTTTCTTTTTTTGCTTCAGATGAAAGATTAATGATAATTAAATATGAATTATTTATGGAAATGGATGATTATCTAGAAATAAATCTAAGGAATATTACTAATAATTAATTAACCGATAAAAATTAAAATAGATCTAATACAAAAAAAATCTCTGAAATTAAAGCACTAGTTCCTAAATATTCTCTTCTTTTATGATAACACTGTCCAACACCTACACTAAAAGCGTATAAAGCTAAAACTCTTAATTATAAGTGGTATGTTGATAAAATAAAGGGGTGATTATGGTTTGTTCTTGTATCTTGGAGCTGTGTGCTCCACGAAAGAGTATTGAAGGTCTTGGCATAGAGTTATTAGAAGTATTTCATGATGACTAAGTTTGGGCTAACCTCAGATGTCAGTAGTGAGCAGCCCCAATTGAATTTAGTGTCTTGTGCATTGGCAGAGCGAGAGAGTTTTGACTCATTATATTACAAATTTTTTATCTGACTTTCAAAGAAAAATTTGTATGTTGGGAAAATATAAATAAGGAATACTCAAGTGGATAGTGGCAGTAACGTGCTCGATTCTATCGTCAATAATTACTGTTGAAGAACTTTCAGCTAAATTGTCACATTCAAGAGCAAAAGAAGGAAGTTATTATTCGTGAAGAGATTAAGTTGTATCTATATTACTGAAACACATAATATAAAGACTATAACATAGGGGGGGGGGGGTTCAAACCACAACAGTAAATTTATATAAAATTAAAAAACTTTATTAAAGCTGGACAACATCTCATCAGAAACAACGATCACATAAAAAATCTTAGAATATGACATTCTAAAGTTCCTCACAAACGTCTACTTAATCACGAGTATTTGCACGTCAGTATCTCTCCTTTCACACTGAAGTAAGAGTAGAACATCATAGATAATTATAGAGAATCCATAGACCTACCATACACTATGCAAGAAATACTCATAAACGAACAAGAATATGTTATAAAAAATAATGAAGTAAGTACCATGAAGTGACTGAACTACTTAATTAAATCTGAAACTAAGCAGATGAGCTAAGAAGTTTAAGCACCGTTTGCAAGTTGAAGAGATTGACTCCACAGTGACTTGGTGATAATTAGTCATGATGAAAGGGGCGTATTCTTTTTTTTTAAATGCTTTAAAAGAATAAAATTATCACACAGTTTCTTCTAAATGAATAAATACACTACCGGTTTCGCTTAATAAGCATCATCAGGTGTAGAAGACCTTAGAAGAGTCACCTGATGATGCTTATTAAGCGAAGACTCTTCTGAGGTCTTCTACACCTGATGATGCTTATTAAGCGAAACCGGTAGTGTATTCAAGCTATTTATTTAGAAGAAAATTTCTGATATTTTACTTATATTTTTTATAAGTAAAATTTAAGTTATACCTATTTTTATTCTTTTTAAAACATTTTTTAAAAAGAATAAGTCTTTTTCACCGTTTGTAAGAATACGAAAAGAATTAAATACCATTAGATATTAGTTATATTTTGAAGTCATCGAAAAGATTGAGCTCTAAAGTTAAAGGTAAAAAAGCTCTGATCTTTACTTGCTTCGTTGGCGGTCGACGAGAAGAAAATTCCAGTTGCTAAGAGTAAATCTCCTTCTAAAGTAAACGCGACTTATAATGTTAGTTCCTACGATCAAAACCAAAGGCTCCAAAACCCAAGAAAGCGACAAGAAAAGCGTCGAAAGCAAAGAGAGCGGTTCCTAAGATATGAGGTGAGGTTAAAAGTTTCAGAGAAGCAAAATTTATGTAAAATTAATGCTCGGTTGCACAAAAGAGAATTATATTTTAATCAGAATTAGATTTATAATCCTTAAACTTGGCAACGTTACACAATAAATAAATAAAAATTTTAAAGTTTGAAGTTTGTAACAATAAAAAGAACTTACTTAAGAATTTACAAACGTCAAACTTTGACATTACATTGTATAACGTTGCCGTATCAAAGCCTTATGAATTTAATTCTTAGATTAAAACATAATTCTCTTTTATGCAACCGGTCATATGCCTGTTTTTCTATTTTACACTAAGTTTTACAGCAACCCAAGCCGTCTAATCCCTATTGCATCCTAAACCTGAATGCAATAATTTTATTGTTGATATGCAGTCTTCGTTCCATATCTACATAATACTGGTTTATGTTATTCTTCAGCAGCGGCACAATTTCTTTTATTCCATGTACGTACAGTCAGCCTCACAATTAATGGCCACCCTGGCTGTACGTTTAGCATGAATTGTGGATGTAACCATCATAACACCCCATACTTAAATTGAACGGTAATTTTATTTTGCCAACAAGTAGTAAATCAACAACCTCCCCTTCTGTCCTTTCGTCGTTGTTTGCTACTAACTACCCTGGCGTACTGCCAGGGTGGCCAATAGTTGTGAGGCTGACTGTACCTCAAATCAATTTAAATGTTTTTTACTTAATCTGTTTACAGTTCTATAGGACCGGCTTTCTCTGTTAAGGGCGTTTAGCGCTAATTATATATTTTTTCAATCGCATAGGCTCTATTCGTAAAGTTCGAACCTGGAAGTACAAATAATTTTGAGTTTAGTGTCTATATAGAATAATAGTCTTCATAGACTTTGCAAATCCGGCCACGCACGTTTGGTGCCTTCGGGCGAGTCTCTTCTCCGCACCATCACCTAAACATTGGCGTCTTTATGATCTCGGAGGTTAGAATCCAGATTAGAATTGTAATCTTTTTCAAACGGAAACGCCCCTAAAACTTGGCGCCATTAGAGCCCATTCAATCGACCCTGATTTAGAGATTAGTCTTACGGACAGTATTGTCAACTCTGTTACCTTAGTAGTACAGTATGACCTGTTTTCATCTGAAATTTTAAACAGAGGCCCTTTCATTGGGTTTTATGAGCCGTAGTGAGCTCAACTCAGGTTTTTGAAGGAGGTATTTTTTCCTCGAGCCGACTAAGGCAGGAAGGCTAACTTCCTGTGCCTACCTTTCTAAGTGTTTCAAATTGAAAGTATTTTTTTAATTTCTATGTTTTGATTAAATCTGTTACAAAATGAAAAACAAAAAGAAAGTACTTATAGTTAAACCATTATAAGCCTCTTCTTTCGTTAATGTTTTACGAAGAAAATCCGTACATGACAACATAGAAAGCAAACGATTCAAACGAAGCTCTGAAATAGAGATGTAAAATGAAGAATCAGCCCAAAGAAGAAAGATTAAAACAAAACAAAAATAGCTTACAGTAGATATAAGAAGGCTGCCCTAATAATATTGTAATTATTGTTAGTTTTTTAGAAATCGTTACCTTTATTATATGATTTCTTCTTCAGGTTAGCTATAGGTATGCAATTTTATTATACAACACGTCACTCGCACCGAATCTAAACGTTCAGTACCTCACTTGACAGGTATGAGCATGAGTTCATTAACAATAAAGGCAAAACACTGACGCTGATACGACACGAATATTTGTGAATGAACTTTTGACCTCTGCTACCTCTGCTGTACAAGAACAACAAGTAGTTGTGAATAAGTTAATAATGAAACTGCAACACCTTCTCAAATATACATACAAATGTTTAAATTGTCAAAACTCCATCTTTAGTTCAAAAACTGTGATGTGGCCATAATAGGACTTTTTCGAACGCATTAAAGCTAATTTTACAAAGTTTCAAATCTGCAAAAGTTTACAGGATTTTCCATAATAATTTTTCTAATTTCCGCATAACATAACTACAGAGTGCAGTTTTTCTAAGGCTTGTCTTTACAGTTTTGGACACAGCGGAGGAGCTCAAAACGTCATGAAATTAAATACATTTTTTTTCATTGTTTTGCAAATACGAAAAACTAAAATTTGTAATTTAAGCAACGTTTGTAATAATTTATGTTCAACAGAAAAAGATAGAGCTTAGATATACGCACGACCTACATGAAATCTACCTAAAAACTTATTTACTTTAATAAAGACATTATAACAAGTAATAGTATAAAAAATATATGTTAAAAACATACAACTAGATATTTTTAAATTAATTACACAATGGATAAACATGAAGAATTCTCATGATAATTTAAAGAATAAGTAATTTAGAATATTCATATGTTTAATTAATAGTATAATTGTGAAAAGTTAAGAATGAAATATTCGCTCGTACGCGCTTTCGAATACTTTTCTACTTGATTAATTAAAAAAAAATTGAAATAAAAATCTATTTTCTAAACCCCTCGCTTGCACATGCATATTATTATTTATTAGAAGTTCACATAACGTTGAAGAGTTTTAAAACGTTTTAAAACCGTTACGCCTGTTAGGCAATATTATAAAATTGAGAGAAATCAAATGACAAAGTTTACACCCTACAATCAGTGAGTGTGTTGGTGATATATGGTCAATGGGCAGGCTGGCGGAACTTAATAACAGAGCGGCTTAATAATAAGTCTTGCGGATGGTGTGTTGGTATAGCAATATGGACTTGCATCGCACGGGCTAAGCCGCCGTCAAAGTGGTTATACCCTAAAGCCACAAAAGTAACATCAATGTATGTCAATCGAATATTAATTGTAATAAAAATGTTTAGTTTATATTAGTTATACCGTACCATATAAAATACGTGATGTGAATGTTATTGACGTTACTTATTTCATTTTTTCCATTTAAAAGTTATAATTTTGCTTTAATGTTTTATTACTTTCTGGTGCACTAACATACTTAACGTTCACGTCATAAAGTACCACGAGTTAATTTTCTTTGACTTCCAAGCAATATTTTAAAATTACTATCCAACAATTATTACTTTTTTCTAGAACCATTACTTTTTACTTCAAGTAATTTAGTTTAAGCAATTATAGTTCATAAATATGGAGCGAACACTAAAAAAGTTATAAGATCAGAGAAAAAAATGGGCTTTTATTCATCTGTGGCCTACTATAATAATTAAATAAGTCCATATAACACTTTTTTTAATTCGGTAGAGTGTAAAAGTGTAGACAAAGAGCATACCAAAACGACGTGGGTGCATTATAGTTGAAAATAAATACCTTTTAGTGCATTTTCTGTGAGGCTCCACCATTCTTTTATAAGCTTTCGTTTTTCATCTGAAGGTATCCTAACATCAATTACCAATGGAAAATACATGCTTGAAACTAACCTCAAAGATTGAAAGGGCGATGTCAGCCATTAATGGCAATGATTTAATGATCAATAAAATAATTATTAGCGAAGGTGTAGAACTTGTATAACAACACTGTTCGTGGAAAAAAAGTGAAAACAAGCGAATTGTCCTATTATATTATCCAAATCCGAGGTAAATTAGAGATGGTAGGCTCAGTGATAAGATAATGGAGGAAAAATGGGGAAAAACTGCTCTACTATAATGGTAGAACGACCAAGAACAATACAAAAACTCTCTAGATCTAGATTACTTAAAAGCATCATAGCCGAGTTCATTTTTTTCCACTAGAGGGCAGGAGGACAGGACAGGACTCGACCTATTGTCTGAACTGAATTATTGCCTATTGCCAAAACAGTATCAAATGTACAAAATTGAATTCGGATCTAAAGTCCAGGATTTATATACTTGAGTCTTGTTCAATCAAAGTAAAAAAACCCTGCCTTTAGCACGTCCAATAAGATTTATAAAAGAGACAAAGCTCGAACTCTTCATGGTAGGCCCCTTCATAGTGATTATTAAATCTTCTGCTTTCAGAGGACGTCTAACATAACTATTCAAAACAATAACAGCCAGCAAACGATAATTTTTTTTTCTACTCTCATATGTGAAAGTAAGCATTTTGTCACCATTTACTCGTTACGAAAATAGTGCTTTCTTCTCTAGAGAGAGAAAGTAATATTACAAGCGTATGTTGATAGATGTCGTAAAATGACCGAAGTAAGACGAGCTTGAAGTTTGCGATTTTAGTTAATTAATTGTTTCAATTGATAAATTTATAAATTTACTAAATTTTTTCATTTGGCTACGCCTCTTGAAAAAAGTAACATCTCGCGCACTAAAAACACTGACTTCGCGCTCTTGATACAAAAATAAATTTTATTCCATTTTAGTGTAAAACGCATATGAGAGCAGCTTTAGCACTAGAAGTTTGCTAGACTGAGTTGATAGTCTAGAAAAGGGGGAGGGGGTCCCTCCCTTTGTATATTCGGAGGTACACAGGTTGTTGACATGTGTGTAGTGTTTTGTTTTGATTTCGCTGAGATTTGTGTTTGTCAAAGTCTACTATGTATTTAATTATGGAGCAGAACACGCTTCCACAGCGATTGTAGATTTATTTCGATAAGCGTTGTTCAGTCGCAGTAACTTTGCAGTGCGCTAACAGCAGCTTTTGGTCGCTATAATCGGCCAACTTGAAGAACTATCGAACGACGGGTGCAGAACTTTGAATAAACATTAAGTTTCCATAATGTTTTTATGCCAATTAGACGAAGAAATGTACGGAGAAAAGAAAATATTGCTGATGCTGTACGAGACGTCAGGGCGCACAAAAATGTATCGATTTCTCGTCGTGCTCAACAATGGGGTCTATTATCGAAATCGATTTTGTGGTGAATTTTGCCAAAAGATCTTAGTCTACGTTTTTACAAGATTATTTTGCCACACAATGCAACGATAGCTTTATTGAGAGAAACGGACCAGTCAATTGGCCACTCGGTCATGCGACTTAACATCTTAGACTCTTTCTTGTAGGGCTATGTTAAGTCACTCGTTTACAGTAACAAACCATCAAAAATAGATGCTTCGATGATGAACATTGAACGCATAATTGTTGATATTCGAGCAAATTTGTATCCAAACATCGTGGATAATTGGGTACAACAAATTTATTTTTAACACGATCGCATTAAATGGCAATCCTGATTTCCTGTGCACTTTTTGGCTGTTTGGTTGCACTTGAGGATCTCAACTTTAGCAAATCGATTCTACTCATCAAGTAGTATCTTTTCCATGAACAAAAGAGTTCTTTATTACTTCTTCGCAATGCAGTGAATAAAACAATTTTTGGTCCGTATTTGGTGCTTAAGAATTTTTTTCGCGGAAAGTACAAAAGCGAACTACACGTTTTTGGTCTAGAATTAATCGTCAATCTATTTCGCATAATCCTATATTTGTTTTTATTATACGATCAGATGGTTAGAAGTTGAGAAATTAAAAAAACGTCAAAGAAAACGCGTCAATGCACTTTTCCGAAGGAAGCCGCAAGTCGGAAATTTACTAGATTATTTTACTACATTACTCAATCATAATATTTCTATTAGCAGAACTTTTCATTCTCAATCGTAATTTTACCCCACTATTTTGCTTGCTTTAAAATATCTAAATATGCAAAAAGATTTGCTTTCAATTTTCAAATCAGTCACTACACCACACTATAAGGTATATTGGCATCATAATAACACTAAAATATTGTCTCTGGGATGCACTAGTATTTTTTGTAAGAAAAAAATACAAAAATATAAAGTATTCTACGATGATTGTGGAAAATCGTCAGAGAAGCTGTTAGAGAAGGGACTTAAAATGGAACCAAACATAATATAAATGAAATACAAACTTATATTCGTTTATTGTATAGGCCTTTGTTTCGTGATGTTTTATTTCAATAAACAGAGAAAGAGAAAACAAATGAATGAAATTTTGCTCATTCATTAAAGATCACAATAGATCAACCTTCACTTAAGAAACTTGTTAAACGTAAACTATAATTACCAATAAGTATTTAAACACATCACACAACCCAATGAAATTATTATATTTTTTTGCTGCAATTACTTAACAAATAGGTAAATTATTTAATTAAAATTTTTTGAATTAAAATACTTGGAAGTAAAAAAAGCTCAATAAATAACATTATATATTTATTTCATACTATTTGCGTTTGTAATTTGTGCTTTTGTAACTGTTTCTTTAATTTCTTTGTGGTAATTCTTCTACCGTTTATAGCTTCGTTTATCCGGTATTTTACAATTTCTGGGTTGTTTAAAAACTAATTATCATAAATAATTTTCTTTTTTATAAAAGTCTTATATGATTATTTTTTATTACCAACTGAAATGGTTAAAATACCACACAATAGCATAGCTACCGCATTTTGCTAGGTGTGCATAATTCGGGCCTTTGAGAACCGATGTAATTCAATTTTAGATACTCTGAATTATAAAGAAAATTTTAATTAGTTTGTTTATAAATTAATAAAACTTTGTAATTAATGTGTAAATTATTATGTAAAATGGCTTTTCGCAGTAAGGGCAGAGAGAGGTGATTTAGACATCCAGGCACCTTCACCGAACTTCTGCGACCCTGCTTTATTAATCATAATAAATCGGAGACTACTTCTTCAAATTAACTGTACATCATTGGTACCACTCATTGTAAAAAGGATCTTTTATGAGCTTTTCAAGAATGAGAATTGCTAAACGGTCTTACTTGGTGAAGCAGGGTTTGAAGGCGTCGGTCTGGGGGAAATACTAATCACGTCTTTCTGCTTACCACATTCTCTATTACCACAACGGTGAGAAGCAATTTTTCATAGCTAGTGCAAGTTTTCAAATTAACACCATGCATAGTTTTACCAGCTGTTTCGCGTTTGATGACTTAGAATTAAACTTTTTGAATTTAGTTTTTGAGACTATCGTCCAACAGCAAAACCATAAAGAAACTCATAGTTGGTGGCTATTAGAAGAAAAAGAAGACTTGTAACTTTAAGTAACTTGAGTAATTATCCACCTAATAATGAAGATTTCAAAAGTTATAATTAAATTTTTGCCTGGGGTTTAAGATTTTTTCCAAGAACTACCTCCAAGGCCCGGCTTCTGTTATCTTAATCCCAGAGGGTTCATTACTGTTAGGTATTTATGGTGAACGTTAGTCGTTTTAAATAATTAACCCTATGTGCATGGGTGCTTTAAACTTGGAGTAATTCATGTGTAAAGCAACAACGGCGCTCCCCAAACAGGATGGGTGCTCCAGCACGTCTCCCTTTCTTCTTTATTTTACAACTAAATAATTAAGGTGTGTCAATTTTATATGTGTATATTTGTAAAATGAAATCCTCATTATCGATAACCGTGATTAAATTGTAACTTGAGGTATTTATAAAATAATGAAGCATAAAATATAATTGCAATGTAGGAAGAGAATTGAAACAAAAATTGGCGTCTACAAGAAATATTCCTTTTAAATAAAGCAAAATTATAATTAATTTAATGTGTAATGGGTAGGCGAGCAATTAAATAAGAAAATAGTTATTGCAAAGCCGCGTGTGTATTAAATATTAAGTACTTCATCAATAAAGAAAATTTAATAATGACAAAGATTGTAAATTATAGGTAAAGTCTTTAATTAAAGAAAACATAGTCACTATCTGTGACAATCCTTTCTAATATTACATTCTTTGAAGCTAATTAACTGTAGATATATTAATTTAAAAAATACATTTTTATAAAAAAAAACACGGTGCAGAATTTTGCGAATTAAAAAATAACCCACAAACTTAGAAATTAAAATGCACGTTTTGTATACGTCAAGCCACTTAATTACGTTGGTCCTTGCCGTACATTTCCACCGCGACATTTCTAACTATATTTCTATTTTTTTTTCTAAATAAGAATGCAAACAAGTAGTAAACTATCGTTGTAGTGAGCAGGTTGTGATTTCTCAACTTCCTGCCTCAATTACCTGATAATTAGCAAATCCCCCCACCGCACCATAACCACCGGGACAGTAGCAACAATGCTGGGAACGCCCTGGTGAGAGGTCGTCGGGTCATATTCCCATCAGAATAATCCCACACTCTACCTATATTAAACTAATATATATCTATGTGGTGTAACTTAAAAAAATTACTTATGTATCAATATACGTCAACATTTCTATTTTTTGGTTTCAATTTCAAAGTCGAAATTTTAACATTTTGTTGTGACTCGAAGAATATGCTTTAAGTACTTGGTTGGAGATATTAATCAACTTTTTATGTTGATTAGTGAATCATATTTGTTCTGGTTGAAGTCTTTTGCGCTTATTATTTTCTTGATGTTGACTCGTCGCTATTTCTAGGTAAATTTATGTACAAAGTCAAAACTTAAAACGTTATATTTAAAGTAAAATTATTAAGATGTTCGTTTCTACACTGGATACTTAAATTGTCATCATCTAGATCGTTGCTTATGAAATAAGTTTCTTCGAAATGTATACCTGCTGATAATTAACTATTTTTTGATTTAATGGTTAAACTGGAGGTTCATTGTTTCTTCATGATTATTTTTTGGATTTTTTTCAAGTGCGGTCCTCCTCATAAACAGTTTTTCATGTAAACAAGGTAAACGTCTAAATCATGCTTCAGATGAGAGGGCCATATTGAATTTTCTATTTGGACAAGTTAATGCCTTACAATATAAAATTCTGCACATTAGCTTCATTCTGTATCCTGTACAGGATCCTGTAACTATTAGCTTAGCTTAACGCTAAACTATATACTTTTTACCCTTCTCCTATCAATTTCTAAAAGTTTCTAGAAGTTTGTAGAACAGGAATAAGTAGTTTAGCGTAGCGTAGCTCAGGGCTGGGATTCTGTAACTATTAGCTTAGCTTCGCTAAGCTAAATACCCTTTACCCTTTCCCTAGCAATTTCTAAAAGTTTGAATGAGAGGGGTAAGAAATAAATAGTTTAGCGTAGCATAGCTCAGTGCTGGAATTCAATTTCTAAAAGTTTGTAGAAAAGAGGTAAGGAATAAGTAGTTTAGCGTAGTGTAGCTCAGGGCTGGGATTCTGTAACTATTAGTTTAGCTACGCTAAGCTAAATACCCTTTATCCCTCTCCTAGCAATTTCTAAAAGTTTGAATGAGAGGGGTTAGAAATAAGTAGTTTAGCGTAGCATAGCGCAGGGCTGGGATTCAATTTCTAAAAGTAAAAGGGTAAGTAATAAGTAGTTTAGTTTAGCGTAGCGTAGCTCAGGGCTGGGATTCTGTAACTATTAGCTTAGCTACGCTACGCTAAGCTAAATACCCTTTATCCCTCTCCTAGCAATTTCTAAAAGTTTGTAGAACAGGAATAAGTAGTTTTGCGTAGCGTAGCTCAGGGCTGGGATCCCCTAACTATTAACTTAGCTACGCTAACCTACATACCCTATACCCTTCTCCTATCAATTTCTAAAAGTTTGTAGAACAGGGGTAAGGTATAAATAGTTTACCGTAGCGTAGCTCAGGGCTGAGATTCTGTAACTATTACCCCTCTTCTAGCAATTTCTAAAAGTTTGAATGAGAGGGGTAAGAAATAAATAGTTTAGCGTAGCATAGCTCAGGGCTGGGATTCAATTTCTAAAAGTTTGTAGAAAAGAGGTAAGGAATAAATAGTTTACCGTAGCGTAGCTCAGGGCTGAGATTCTGTAACTATTACCCCTCTTTACCCCTCTTCTAGCAATTTCTAAAAGTTTGAATGAGAGGGGTAAGAAATAAGTAGTTTAGCGTAGCGTAGCTCAAAGCTGGGATTCTCTAACTATTAGCTTAGCTACGCTAAGCTAAATACCGTTTATCCCTCTGCTAGCAATTTCTAAAAGTTTGTAGAACAGGGGTAAGGAATAAGTAATTTAGCGTAGCGTAGCTCAGGGCTGGTATTTTGTAACTATTAGCTTAGCTACCCTAAGCTACATACCCTTTACCCTTCTCCTATCAGTTTCTAAAAGTTTGTTGAAGAGGGGTAGGGAATAAGTAATTTAGCGTAACGTAGCTCAGGGCTGGTATTTTGTAACTATTAGCTTAGCTACCCTAAGCTACATACCCTTTACCCTTCTCCTATCAGTTTCTAAAAGTTTGTAGAAGAGGGGCAAGGATTAAGTAGTTTAGCGTAGCATAGCTAAGGGCTGGGATTCTGTAACTATTAACTAATTGCTACGCTACGCTAAGCTACATATCCTTTACACCTCTCCTATCAATTTCTAAAAGTTTGTAGGAGGGGAGTAGGAAGTAAGTAGTTTAGCGTAACGTAGAGATACGCTAAGCTACTTATCATATATACCGTCCTCTCTCCAATTTCTAAAAGTTTGTTGAGGAGGGTTGGAGAGTAAGTGAGTAGCGCAGCGTATCGCTACGTTAAAAGGTTCAGGATCCCAGCCCTGAGTAGTGAGTATGATTATGATTATGAATCATCAAGATTCTATCTTGATAAATTCAGCATCATTTATTTATTTTTTTTTTATTCCTCTTATTGAGGTTATAGACTTACCAAACAGGCGTACGGCCTAATTACATGGTAGCCTGGACCGACAGCTTAACGTGCCCTCCGAAGCACGGCCAACTGCATGATATTAATTTTTAGAGATGGTCACCCATCCAACCACTATCCCGGCGGACCGAGCCTTTACTGTGGAGAGTGCTTGGTTCAGCGATACACGCTCGCGCTATGCAGTATTACGACATTAATTTATCCACCACTTGAAGGGGTGATGGGTACATTAAGTACATTATTGTTAATTATTACTAAATTTATTTACTAATAAATTTATTTATTTAGTACTCGTGTCGGTAAAGAAATAAAAATTCAAGTTTGCGTAAATTTTAACCAAAAATAATTTTTTCTACTCTCATATGTGAAACTAAGCATTTTGTCATCACTTACTCGTTACGAAAATAGCATTTTCGTCTCTAGTGAGAAAATGTTTTCACAACCGGTTTTTGTTTACAACATGAGATGAAACATCAGTTTTTTTTGTGGTCGGTTCACATTTTAGTAAAAAGAATTATTTTAAAATGTACTTTTAAAATGGTCGTAGAAAAAATAGCATTTACGACTCGAGATGAAATCCGTTTTTTTCGTTCGAAAGATTACTTCACTCGCCCCTACGGGGCTCTTGAATTAAATTCTATCTCACGAAAAAAACGTATGTTTCATCTCTTGTTGTAAAAAATACTATATTGTTGTCCGAATCAAATAAATGTGACTTGATGTATAAATTAATACACGTAGGTGAAATTCATCAGTTCATGCTGAGAACTCGAACTAAAACTTATTATGAATGAGTTACCGAACTTGCTACCGATAATTTCATTTTTATATACCTAAGATAATTAACAATATCACAGTCAATTAAGGAAGGAAGGATACATAATTTTATGTTATTACAGAGAGACCTCTTTCATTAACACTTGCCTACGCATTTTAACTAATAAAATTAGACTATAACCATTGCTTTGTTATTCTATAATCCTACAATATTGTTTACTTTCCATTTAATTACTAATTATAGGTTTATTTGTATTAGGTTATAGGTACCCATCTACCCATGTAACATATAACATATAACTACTTTTATTCTTATGTAACCACCAGTTTGTTGTTGTGCATACATACATAAACGTATTTGATATTAAAAAATATTATTTATAATTTCAATTTATTGTTTAATTAAATTCAACAGTCGTAAATAATATAATAAAATTTATTTAAGATAACCAAAGCAAACAAAATCGGAAAATTTTGCAATTGGTTGCATTTTCAGACGCGCATGAAGTGCAATTAAATTATACAGTGTGTCAATTTAAAAAGGAGCCACGGGCTATATCTCTGAAACTAAAAAAGATATCAAAAATCGCCCGAAACCGTTTGGGTAGTACGGAGGGGGAAATCTAGACGTAGTAAGTGATGTACCACCACTTACCCCCTAAGCTCCAACCACTCTAACTAAAAAACGTAAATAGCAACTCCTTACTTCTGATACATCATTGGAAAGCCCTTAAAAAATGCTTTCCGGTGGTACCACCTTATACTGCATTTGGTTGAATAATTTCATTTAATTTAAAAATAAAAAAAACATAGAAGAGTAATGCTGTGAAGCAGTAACCCGTATACAGTATACAGTATACAGTAAGTATACAAGGAAAGACGAGAAAAATTACAATTAACAAGTGTGAAAGGTTGAATTGGTTGAAAGAAGAATTGTTTATCAATTAAACAATAGAATGGCATTCAGTAGAAAATTTATAAGGTTGGTTGGAAGGTATTGCAAGGGCAATAAAATTAACATTAAAAATAACATTGCCTGCGATGGGTAAAAATTAATGTAAAAATGTGAAACTAGAGAAAATTAGTAGAGGGGAGGAAATAGAATTGATAACAATGGATTTTCAAATTATACCACTTAAGAAAACGCAGCACATCCGAAGAACAATAAATTATCACTTTTGACCTATTGAAGGTTTTAAATAATAATTTATGTGTTCAATAATAAATCACGTTGTGATACTATACCTACTGTAAATCCTGATTTAATGCCATCATAATTTTTCTATAAGGCAAACTTTAACTTAAAGCAATAATTAACGAACTATTAGCATAAATATTAGTAAAGGAGCGTAGGTAAAATAATAGCTTAGACAAATAATATCAATAAAAAATAAAGCAATGGAATAAGTTTTAATATTAATGAGTTACGGTTCTAATTTTAGTTGAGTTGTCCCACGTATAAAACTATGGGAATCTTAAAAAAATCGAAAATGGTAAAAAAATAGAATTTTCTTCAGATAAACAAAGTTTGTGAGGGAGGTATAAGGAGTCGTAAGAGTTGAGACCAACCTGTAATTAAGGCGAAAGCCCTATCGGGCTTTTTCTTTTAAAATATTAATATTTACAACTTCATTTACGTATAACAAATTGACCAACTAATCAGCATTACGTGCATCGATCAAGATGTTCCATATTTAAAAAAAGTTATTGAAAAAAACAGTTCTACCTAACCTATAATATTAAGACTTTTTTTTTCTTTCTACATCCGTTAATAAAGAATATGTCTTTAGAGAATTGAATCATTAAAAAGCTTTAAGTGAGTTGCAGTAATGCTCATCGAATGTAATAACGCTTGTAATTAATGTTGATAATGTTGCGGATGATTTCAGTAAAAAAATATGTGTAGTCAGGTTGTAATTAACTAGTTAATACACGAGAGTAATTAACGCAAGCATTGATTACAACAATATTTGGTATTAACTCATCAAGTTGAATCTGACTTGAGAAATCTTATGAATGCATTCATTAAATAATTTTTCAGAATCGTATAAGTATATACAACATTATGGATTATGATAGATATGGTTTAATAATAGTAGAGAGGGCTTGGCGTGCAGAATGTAAGCGACCTTGTTACAAAAAATTCTGTACAATTCCATACCATTTGTTGGACAACTCAGATGCATCCCTAACACTCGCTGGAAGAGTACGAACTTCATATGCGTATAACTCAATTACTCTATGAGCTATGAGGTCCGCTCTGGTACCAAAAGTGATTCTTTAAAAAACAATTTTCTTTGTAGTTTCTTGCTGAGTTTGGAAGTTTAGTTATTAAAAGCTGAACGTATGGACACAATGCACTTTTGAGCTCATAGAGTGATCGAGTTATACAATTTTCCTAAAAAGGGGATAAATGATGCTTATCTGAGATAGCTAACAAGTGATATGGAATTACAATACAGACGTTCTTCCTACAGAGCAAGTCAAGCTTACGACATGTTTATTTTGAACGTATGTCCCCTGACGTACTTTTTTATAATAATTAACTTATAAGGAATAAAGTTATAAGCTAAGTAAGTAAAATATTATAAAAAAACAATAAGATATTGTCATCGCTTTAACACGATAAATACCATGAAATTAAAAACTATAAAATATCGCAAATTCGAGTAATGATAGATCGATTAGGTGATTGTTCAACTGTTGGAAAAGATAATTACAAAAATATCAAATTATTCATAAAAGTTCAAATATACTGTATGTGGTGGGCGAGCGAGAAGACGAGAGCAACTGTAAACCTCCACGTTGATGACGTATACAATATAACTATTTAAAAGACTATGAAAAAGGGATTTTCCCTAGAAAGCGCCTGTGTGGAAAATACGTCTGGCCTCACTACCGCTTATTTTCTTAATTTTTTTCTCTAAAGACGCTATGGGCAAAATTAAGGGTTAATTTCTGCTTCTTAGGTTCTAATTTTTGAACAACATAAACATTAACTTTTATTTACACTTTTCCAACAATCTGAATACCACTAAAGATGATAAATGCTATGTTGTAGTATACCTACTGATATTAGTGGATACACAAAAGACAGCAGCTGAGTCCTCACATCAAAGCAAAAATCGATGGGTTCTCCATTCTCTGCAGCCAATGTACAAAAATTGAGTTCTCAACAGTAGTTATCTGCAGTCAATAGCAGCCATAGCATAGTCATAGGCAGTCGACTGCAGTCAGTGTACAAATTCAGAACAGTTTGTAAAAATATAAGAAAATATTTCTATCAACAGATAACCCACTTAGTCCTTCCTAAGAGATAACAGTATAGGTATAATAGTGATGAGGAAGGTGACAAGTATCAGCTTGAAAAACACATCTAACCTAAGATAGAGCTTACAGCAGCGATACGATGATTGATGAAAAATCTGAGTTGATCAAGAAGAATAATAAATGAGGATGACACAGAGAGATGACATCAGCTATAGCCAACCAATTTCATTCCAAACTTATAAACTCGATAGAAGATTATGAAGCTGCTCCAAGAGGCTGCAGTGCGCAGCTCAAGTCTGCCACAACCCACCCCCAAATAAATCAATCGATCTATAACTTTCGCCATCTTTGGCAGCAAATTGATGATTAGAGTAAAACAGAAAGAGTTATTTTAACTTAAGTAAATAGTTACGGTATTACAAGTTTTACAATATGATATAGCGTAGGCGTACAATACGGCTAGAGCACACAGACATTTTATCTTATCACGAGCAGTTTCAACTTGTCACGGGCATTGCGATAACTCGATTTGGATAATTTTAGTCAAATACAAACCACTTCACTATAATTTAAGACACGCACAATTGATTATTGATTTTGGTGAATTTATTTATTCAAACTATTTTGTTTTCTAAAAACGTTATGCTAATTGTGATTATCACATTATCAATTATCACTCAAGGCAGTATATTGAAAATTATCACTACTTGAGGTGGAGACACACGCATAGGCTCCTAGATATGCAAGTTTGTCTTTTTGTCTACGCAAGTCGCCTGAACGATGTACAGTCAGCCTCATAATTAATGGCCACTCTGGCTATAAGCTTAGCACGAATTGCGAATGAAACCATCATAACACCCCCTACTTAAATTAAGGGGTAACTCTTTATTTTGCCAAAAAGTAGTAAAGCAACAACCTCCCCTTCTGTCCTTTAGTCGTGGTTGAACCAATAATTGTGAGGCTGACTGTACAGACGCTTCGGTGTCCCTCTGTGCACAGTGCACAGGTCAAGCCAAAGTAAAAGAATGAATGCGTCTCCGCCTTTACTAAGTGTGTTTTTGTAAACAATTAAAGAAAACTTCTCCAAATGCTGCCTAAAAATTAAAAGAGAAAAGCAACATACACAGGCTTTTACTCCGACATATAGGTTAGGTCAAGAAACTACCCCCTGACGATTTTTGACTGCAACCTCAATTAAAAATATCATTACTGTCTACAAATTTTTAAAAAATCAAAAACTGGATCAACTTATTCTCCAAACCCACAATTGTAGATAGTGACTCATTCCTAATATATGTTCACTTAATTTATTTTACGCTTTAATAGCATATCGTACAGGTATATTATTTTAAGATAGAGATAAGTTCGCGCAGGTTTGGCCACGACCCTTTAATAATTTAATACGTTGACTACGGCGTTGGAGGGAAAAAATGCCAATTTAGGTATCTGCACATACCCTCATCTCGTCAGCTTAAAATATTTTACTTCTACTTTACTATAATTTGATCAAATCAAGGTAGTAGAAGTGAATCCGAGTACGAACGATTATCTATAATGCTGTACCGAAAAATCTCGATGTAATCTACTTACTCTTCATTTGAAAACTGACACGATTATCTACATTTGTGGATTTAAGGTATAGGTAAATGTCAAACTGAAATATAATATTGTAATTTATAACAGTTGTAATAAAATCAGTTTAAGAAGAAGTTTGACACTTACCTACAACACTGATCCACTTTTTTATTTACTAAAATAGAACTCTCTAAACTTGAATTCTTTTTCTTTACCGACACGTGACTTTTAGAATACTAAATAAATAATTTATAATAAGTTTTCTAAATAAATATTTAATAATAATTTAACTCAAAAATAAGTTGTTTTCATCTTAATTTATACATAAAGTGGTCACGAGTCGGTAAAGAAAAAAAATTCAATGTTGTTCGATGTTTGTTATTGAGGTTGCATTCAAAAATCATCAAAGGCTACAAGACTCGTTGCCCACCCTGTATAATCAAAAAGTAGTTATTAACTTCCATGAATAGGAAGTAATCTAATAATAGTAAACCGTTAGGAAAGAATAACAAACTGTTTAGACATAAGCTTAGAACTTATCTAATTAGGAAAAGTTTGACTTTTGGAATATGACTAAACAAAACAAGTAAAGCAATATAAATGAAAAAGAGAAGTGATGTAATGGACCTCAGTTTTAAGAAATACCTACCATAACATTTTTGAAGGTTTTCAGGAGAACTTTAAAGTCATGTGATGCAAAATTGCTAAAATTTCTGACTGGATTTTTCACAGACCCACAAAAGATTCTAATAATTATTAGTACATGAAAAACTAATTCTGTTATTAATTATTGTCAATTTATTTTGTTTAGAAAACCCAAGGAGTTGTTTGTTATCTACTTTTCTAAGTGGAGCAATTTTTCAAGTTTTCCCAAATTGATTTCTAAAACAACTTATTTTTATAATAGAACTATCATTATTTATAA
This sequence comes from Malthinus seriepunctatus, assembly GCA_963924605.1. NCBI lineage: Eukaryota > Metazoa > Arthropoda > Insecta > Coleoptera > Cantharidae > Malthinus > Malthinus seriepunctatus. The sequence goes on along the minus strand of OZ004600.1, from coordinate 88,030,809 downwards.
ATTTAAACAAAGATGGTAGATAAGTACCTACATAGTTTCTAATTTTTATCTTAAAACTATTTAATTAAAACTTAATTATGGTATTAGTCAAGTTCACGTGTTTTCAAGTTTTCCATCCAATTTTAGCATTTTACGTGTATGAATAATTATTATTATCGAGAGCAAACTCATTGGTAATTTATCTCACAATCAATCTTTATTACCCCGTTTATAATTTTTTAATAAAATATTTAAAAATTAAACAAACCGATGTATTGGATACTTTATGTATTATTCATTAAGCAAAAACTTCTCATACGAGTTCTAATGGATTATAACTTGCATGTAGGTACGATTCTTATCGTGAATAAACAGAAAGTAAAATTATTATTATTTGTAATAAACTTTGGTTCACTTGTATGTGTATAATGTCGTTAAATTATTAAAATTTTGTAAACAAGTGATTGTGTGCTAAAAATGATAAAACATTCTAAATGTATAATTTATTCAAGATTTTTTCCAAGTTAGCATAAACCTTGAAGCAGAACGATAATAAAAGTTTAATTAATATGGAATTTTTACACTGTACCCAATTGGTCCGATTTTCTCAAGGATTATTGCTATTGACACTATTTTATTGAAGATTGGAGGTAATGGGCGGGTACTAATATTCAATAAAAAAAATTAGAAACACGAAGTGTTTGTTATAATATTTTGTAATATTTTTTCCACTGCACCTCTTTATCAAAAGGAGGGATTTAAATATCAATATGAATAATTTCACCTTTCAAGATGCTTTTACATTTCAATATCTAATAATAATAGGGACTAGTGCTATTGAAAGGTGGGAAATTTTGTTAATAAACCTACGCTTGGAGCTTTCTGCTCCAATCACTAAATTGAAGATTTGTTTTTGTAGGTGTATAGATGATGAAAATTGCATGTTAATAATAGCTGACAAATGAAATTTTTAATCAGAAACAGTTTTCATGAACAAAATTTATAGGTAACGTAGTTATACCCATAAATTTGACACAGGCAGACGGGCTGAAAGCCCCTACAGCTAATCTTCACAAAAAACGCTCCAATTGAAATTATAGTTCAGATTCTCTATTGCAGAGCATGTGAAACGACAAATAAATATTCTCTCTTAGCTCAAATGTTTAGGGATGGTTAATGGTCCATTTGGGAAAAAAGCTATTTAATACATTCCATTTATATTTGGAAGAAAGTCCATAACTAATGAGAACTATAGGTAAATGAATTGAATGAATTCTTGCCTTACAGCAAAAACAATACATGACGTTAATATGAAGCTACTTGCGAGAGACCTAATGGCTCTCAGGAGTCTAAAGCCATATCAAACAATGAAGACTCGAAGCTAAAACAATATACGAGAATGCGTTGCTTTGGACAAATAACAGTTATTGTAGCAGTTATTGTTCGCTACAGCAACTGTAGCGAACAAATGCCTATTAAATAATCTTCCATCGTATCGGCCAAAATAAAATGAAGCATTAGGTTGCGTACAATAATTTTAATTAAAATGTTCATTACATTTACAATTTCACTATCAATCTAAAGTCGTAAAATCGATCGAGCACTGGCATCGTAAAATTGGCAAGAGTAACGGAAATAAATTACATTTATATGACATCTCGTTATTGTAAGCAAGTTAAAAGTTATTGTTTGCACATAAACAGTGATTTTACTGTAGCTAAATAAGAATAATCTTTGGCTTGTGCAATTTCAAAAAGTGAACCTAGTTAATGTAATGATGCATTTAAATTAAAATATTTTAAAATGTTTGATACGTGTGTGAACAGACAACAGTGCCAAAACTGTAATTGCAAAACTGCTTTTTAGAGTATCCTCAAAAATCGCTTATTATCAGTTTGAAGCTTCATTTAAATGATGCTTGATAAGAGGATAATACAGTGACAAAAATGAATTTAGAGAGTGGAACGCTCCGCTCTCCACTCCGCTAATGCTACCCGCTCCGCCAACAACGTTTTGTTTAGCCCTAATACACTTAGAATTTTCTGAAAATTCTAGATACGTTTCAGCACCATAGAGCTCATTTACTAAAAAAATACATTTCTGCAAATAAAATGAAATATAAGAAAAATAATCAAGTTTGGAGAGAGCTGAAGTTTAAAAAAAATATTGGAGCTAGTAATTAGAATTTGGTACCGCTACCTACACGTGTGTCAAAATTTATTGCCCTTCTATTTGAGCTAACATCGTAAAAGATCTAAACTTAGGACTCGTAGACCTTAAAAAAATTATTATCTTTTTATTATCGTTAAAATCGCGATTTTTCTCCGATCCAATTGCGATCATTCTTATCTATACCCGTGATGTAATTAAAAAGATTTAATTATAAAATGTAGTACAAAATGTTAAATTAAATTGAACTATGTCCTTTAGAGAAGCGTGAGTTATTTAAATAACGAAATATGTATCGTTGTCAAAGACATAACTTTGAGTTACGATATTAGCTGAGCACAAAAGTAACCGTTAATAATTTCTTGATGAAGCTTTACTGTACCTTTATATTTTTCATATAACTAATGTCACCACGCACTATTTTGCACATTTCAGTGATGTATATGGATCCAACCTACATTATTTCAAACCTCATTTTAATTAAATTATGTTTCATTTATTAGCGTTGGTGCGTGTGGGTGTCTTAAAAGTAACTAAAAATATTTATATTTTATTAAGTTTGTTTGATAATATATCTGAACAAAAAGAGCTTCTTGTATTACTACGGTTTAATTTTTGTAGGTGTCGACCAAAGTTGTACCAATTTCAAGATATTCAATGTTAAAAAAGTTATTAATTAAGAAGTATTTGGTATCAATAGACTCAGAAAATAATTCTCCTTCAATAGATACCATTACCGTTCCTGTAGATGTAGATGAAGCTGGTGAGCAAGAACATGCAAATGTAATTCCCTGTGTCATTTCCCTATGTTCCGCTTTGATAGTAGGCACTCTGTGTATTGTATAGTCTTTTCTTTTTGCTATCAATAATACAGAGCTTTGCATTAACATCTCAATTTTTATTTTCCCCTTTACTTTTTCTTGACCGTAATTAAAGGATTAACCATCGGCGCAATCCGACTCTTCCCATAGGCTCATCTCTAAAGTAGGGGAGACCGGGGACAATTGAAACATTTTTAATTGTTTTTTATTTTTCTCCGCTGCTATCATGATTTTCAAAAATTTAATGTGTGCTATAGGGACCTTGGTCTTTCTAGTTTCTATTTACATCATTTCGTTAATTTGTAATGATATACAAAAAAGATATTTCAAAAACAGTCGAAGTGGCCGACATGTTTCATTCGTCCCCGTGGCTGGGACGGTTGAAACATCTATCTGGGACAATTGAAACGAATTTATATTAGGTGATTTTATATTTCAAACATTACTCTGGTCAACAATTGTGAGAAATATAATTCTTCTGGACGAGTGCACTTATCATAACATCATTTTTTACAATCCACCACAATTATGGTTCGAAACAAACTAAACAAAAATACATTTTCAACAGCACCTGGTATCTTAATAACGGGACAATTTTGGATATAAGTAATATACTAAATTTTTAAGTATTTGCAGGTGCACTTTATTTCTCATTACTTTAACACCACCCTGTATGGAAGAAAAGCCATAAGTAGCTTTATATATATTTTTAAATGTTAAAATAAACAAAAGTTACGATTGTTTATAGAAACATAATTTAAACAAGATTAATATTTTAATTATTTATATAATTGAAGATAATTACTTTTCAATTAACCAATCAAACGTGTAGGGTTTTCCGCATTCTCAGTTTGTTCTCCAAGTTCATTCACTATCATAAATATTTAATGACACAAATGCATTATTAAATGCTCTTTTAGTACAGTGTTGATCCAATTTGATCTCAAATAGCGCGCGCGACTTTATAACATCCCACATCCTTTGTTTTAAAATTAATTAGAAAGTTAACCCATTTAATTAACGTAATTATCAATTTAAATATTAACCCAATTATTTAAATGAGTAATCGGAACACCTATATGATAAACAATTAACTCATTTTCGAAATGTTCGATTGGATAAATAATACTATAGTTGGAGTAAATTGTAAAATTAAAACAAAATTAGTAATGATGGTAATAATAATAAAAACAAAAGCCGCGAGTCGCGTGCTTTAAAACAATGACAATCTCGAATCGCCATGTTTGAATAAATCTGTCAGATGTCAGTCGGTGAACCGTTAGAGAAAATGAATGAACTCAATGAATGAACGTGAAATCACACATTCAAGACAATGAGTACTGGGATTTCAATTGTTTTACTCACAGTTTAAAAGTTATACTCGACGAACAAACATTTTCTTTATCTCGCATTTTTCAACACACTACACATACACATACAGTACAGGGTGATTTTTTTAAATGGTACTAACATTGAGATCTCGGTAACCGTAAGAGTTACAATATTGGTTAAATTAGCAAAAAGTTGCATATTTTGATGACCTTAAAGAATCCGTTTAGAAAAATTCAAAATGGTTTCCGAGAAAAAGAAAAACGTAGAAAAACTGACAATTGGAAATTTCGTTTTTCGACTGTAGTTTCAGGAAATTATTTAAATCTTAGTAGTGTAATTTTATTTCTTAAGTAAATTACTTTTCTAAAACCTTAAAAACTTATAGTAGCTATTTTTCATCGTAAACAATAACATAAAGTAACATATTGACATAACGTAACATAACATAACCTGAAAATTTATGTAAATTAAGAAAAGTACAAGATAGAAAGTTCTCGTTTGGTATCCGAATTTAGACGAGCCTACTAAGTAATTTTTGAAAAAAAATGATATTCCCCATAAGAAAATGAAAAGTTGAACGTTGCGACGCCTAGCGCCGATGTGATAAAAAGTCGAGTTTGGTATCGTTTGATAGCTTGTTTGACCTCCTGAAAAGTTTTTTCGAGACTGTTTTTCTAAAGTAAGCAATTTTGAAACTACAGTCCAAAAACGACATTGCCAATTTTCAGTTTTTCTGTGTTATCTCAGAAACGATTTTGAGCTTTGAAACTTTCTAAACGGATTTTTGAAGGTCATCAAAATACAGTGTGTCCCCGGATGGGGTTGCCAATAGGTGAACATTTTTTTATTTTTCATTTTAGGTAAAAAAAGTATTCTTTATTAAAAGTTTTGCTTCTCTTCAAACTCCCAAATATGCAAAAATATTAAAAATAAATTTTCAAATAAGAAAGTTATGGACTTTTTTCTTTAAATTTTTGCAGTTTTTTATTCGAATTTTAAGTTCGAATATTTCGAAAAAATTTCTAGAAAAAGCGAATTTTAGGCAAAAGAGTATTCGTTATAAAAAGTTATACTTCTTGAGAAATTTCTGAATCGATTTCTAAATTTGAGTTTAAGTAGAATAATTTAATTTAAACGTTTTATTTTTTTCTATTTGTTCAATGAACTATTGAGTTTTTTAGAGTTATTTTTCGAAAAATAAAATCTTTCAAATCAGAGCACACTGTAAATATTTTTAATTGTTGACTAACATAACGAATTTAAATTTTTCTTAAACTTCGTCTACTTTGACTCCTTTTAATTTAATTTGACAACGTTTTGGACCTCGCTGAGGACAAAAACAAAAACACAAAACTAAATTTAATTGAAATACGTACGAAGAAGTCTTGTTATGGCCACATCCGAGTTTTTCAAATTTTGTTTACCTATAGGTACTTATACCTAGCAATTTTTTTAAATTCTAAACTTTTCTATTTTGAACCTAATAATTAAATTGTATATGCTCTCTCTTAATATAATAAAAAAAAACATTATATTGTAGTGTTATAGAAGCAAATTGTGAGAGTTAATAATATAAATATGAATAAATAAATTACTTTCAAGTTCAACCTACAAATCTTTTGTCATTTTTAATCGAAACCACGGTGGTCGAATTTATTCCAATGACTCCAATGAGTAACGGATTTCTTAGAAGTTATTTAAAACCAGCACTTGAATATTTAATTATTATTTTGTACCATCAGTGTGTATGCGTACCTATTTATAGAGCTAATAGGTATTATACCTATACTGATATGGTTTGCATCAGGGTGGCCAACAGTTCATCAGAATTTCTCCACAATGTACGGAGAACTTTGTTTTATACAGAATTGATTAAATTAGCAAAGTTCAGAATATTGTAAGTATGAATAAGTACTCATAATATTAGGTACCTACTTACTTTAAGAACATTTAACATTGATGCCAAGTCTCAAAGTTATTTGAAGTTTAGAGGGCGGTTTCAACGAATGGGGGGAAAAGTTGATATTTAGACATTCCGCTCGTAATTGTTAGCGACTTTAATATTCGGTTGCTATCACTAATAGTCACAATTCCTGATAGGGTAAGGTTCACAGAAGGCAATGACGTATTTTTATATAGGAAATAAGACCCTAATTACTAATTAGTGAGGAAAGTCGTTGAAAGAAAAGCAACGTTGTGACAATCTATATGGCCACACTGTATAATCTCAAAACGTAATTTAGTAAAGAAAAGATGTTTAAAAATAGTAAGAGAATTATACATACAAATAATATACACTCTTCAACAATTTAAATTTTTTGATCTAGATAAGCTAACCGATAAAGGAGTGCCAAACTTTACCTGTTTAAACTTACAAATAAAGCCCTTAAATAACACTTTAAAAAACATTTTTTTATATTAGATATCTACATGGGTGGTAGCAGATTATTAACGATAAATATTTTGTAAATTGTTTCAAGTCTTAAAAATAAAAATGCAGTCGCGTTGGGGGCTTGCAGACTGCATCGGTAAATCAAGGCACGAATCCTACGGGTAAGTCACGTGTCGCCACATCCGTTGTATAGCGACACACTGACTTATAATAAAAAAAAATTTAATTTTCAATAACTATTTTATAATAATAATAAAGCAATAATGTATTTTTTTTAATGTTCATTATTTAGATAAACTTCTGTGAAAAGGCGCTGAACAGTGAACAGTGAAGATTGAGTCTTCAAAATAAAAAAAATAGATACGTAACAATTATTATGTTATTATAAAGTTTATAAATAATTTATACGATGATCAAACATATTGCATTCCAACGAATTACAATAATATTAATTTATATTCTTATTATAAGAGCGCGGGCATAACGAAAAATACATGCACATAGGTATCTTGTGCAATAGCTCATACAAGTTTGTATATTCTGCAGAACAACTATATAAAGTAAACAAGTCAATTCGGCCATTTTATATGCCAGTTGACCTTAAAACAAAATAAACGGGAATAATTGGAGGTTAGCGTGGATTGGTTGACCAGCTGCTTTCTCTCCAATAAGAAGAGAGGGCAGGCCGACCAGTACAGTGCCGCAAAGGACCATTAATCCGTAACTAATGAGATGCACAAATCTTGTCTCATGAAGATTATCATATGTCCTTTGAATTACTTGGAAGTAACGGTTTCTTCCATTCGCGATGCTGCAAGGGTTACGCCTATACGCTGTGCGATTCTATAAGAATTTGCATTCGTTTCTTTAACTATTTTTATAAGATTCCAACTTTTCTTACTCATTTACTGATGGTATTGGATGTTGTGGCGATTTTGTTTTAATCACGAATTAAACATTTAATTAACAGGTCTTTTTGCATGAGTAAAAACGTGGTTTAAGACACGAATCTTCTTCGTTATAAGTTACGACCTCTTTTATGTTGTCCTCAATTATTATAAATATAATAAAGGATTGGACGTAGTTCTTTCGTTACATACCTTCCTTTCTTAATTTTAAATTTATTAGTACCTGGAAGGAATATTTTATTACGAAGCAAAACTTGGTAAATCGTAGGAAGGATTTTTTACTTTTTCCTCAATGAAATTGCTCTAAACGTTTTTATGGGTAAGTATATTATAATGAAATGGGCTTTAAAATAATCAGGAAGTGGTCCATATAGAAAACTATATAATGATATTTAACTGTTCGTAATGATAAGAATAAGAAAGTCTGTGACTTTTGGATTTTTTAGCGATGAACTGCAGATAAACCGTAAAATAGAGAGCCGTAGCCAGGGGTATGCCAGGGCAAGCTGAGCCTGGCCTGGAAAATTTTAAGCCGATTTTGACAGAGAGCTTGCTAAGAATTTAGCAATAAATAAATAACAATTTAGGTATAGGTATAGCAATAGCAATGAATAAAATAGCACGTTCTTAATTATTGGTATTGGTAACTACCAAAGAAGACAAACATTGATTAGAGAAAGTTAAATTTTTTCAAACTTTGAACAAAAAACTTCCATCCTGAGAAGAGATTAGGTATACAGTGGTCAACAGATTTATACAAACCCTAAGGAGAGAAAACCCTGATTTTAGCGATCGGCCTCTCTTAAAATTTTTTGAGATTCCCTGATAACACCCTATGGCTACGACCCTGCCTCTCCACCTCTTTAATCACTGAATATTTCTACAAGAAATTTCGGCTTCACACCTACTGGAATTGTCAGGAAAAGGAATGTTTTTATGTTTTTTTTAAACAGGGCTAAGCAACATGTTTCAATAAGATAATCTAGGTTTTCAATGGTAATGGATTGTTAAGAACATAAAATATCTGCCTCTAGCCTATGAGAATGGTGGAATAACTACTGATGATGAGATTGTAATTCCAACTAAGTAGATAAGCAACTCTGTGACTTTGGGATTTCTTTTAGCGATGGACTGCAGATAAACCAAGAAATAAATCAATTTCGTTTCTCACCTCTTTAATCATTGGATATTTCCAGAGTACTAGAATTGTCAGGAAGGGAAATGTTTCTATGGATCAAAATTTGTTAAGCTTAAGAAATAGGGCTAAGCGACAGGTTTCAATAAGATAATCGAAGCTCTCAAAGCTTAATGGATTGTTAAGAACCTAAAACCTCTGCTTCTAACCTATGAGAATGGTGGAATAACTATACTGATGCCCATTTTATCAGTATTAAATAAATAATTGCCAAGAACCTCATCTTACATTCTCCCTTTGCTAGGGATTCACGCGACCTCGCAAAATTGTGAGAATCTCGCATTTTCGCCTAGCAAAAAATTGCGATATGCGAGGCGAGAAACGTTCATTTCTCGCGAGATATATTACAAGTGAAGCTATAGGAGCTTCACGCGAGTCTCGGGAAATTGCGAGAATCTCTCATTCTCGCCTCGCATAAATTGCGAGATTTCTCATTTCTCGCGAGAAATCTCACAAGTGAAGCTATAGGAGCTTTACGCGAGTTTTGCGAAATTGCAAGAAGCTCGCATTCTCGCCTCGTAAAAACTGGAAGATGCGAGGCGAGAAACGATCGTTTCTCGGAAGAAATCTCGCAAGTAAAACCTTATCCTTTGCGAATATTACTAAAGTACAACCACCTTCTAAACCTGAACATTATTTCTAAACATAATCGTTGTTAATGGTATGTTAAGAACCTAAAACCTCTGCTTCTAGCCTATGAAAATGGTGGAATAACTATACTGATGCCCATTTTATCATTATTAAATAGGTAAATAATTGACAAGAACCTCATCTTAAATTCTTCCTTTGCTAGGGATTCACGCGAGCTCGCAAAATGGTGAGAATCTCGCATTTTCACCTAGCAAAAAATTGCGAGATGCGAGGCGAAAAACGTTCATTTCTCGAGAGACATCTTACAAGTAAAGCTATAGGAGCTTCACGCGAGTCTCTCAAAATTGCGAGAATCTCTCATTCTCGCCTCGCAAAAATTGCAAGATTTCTCGTAAGAAACGCTCATTTCTCGATAAAAATCTTACAAGCGAAGCTATAGAGGGTTCAGGCGAGCTCGCAAAATTGTGAGAATCTTGGATTCTCGCCTAGCGAAAAATTGCGAGATGCGAGAAATCTCGCAAGTGAAGCTATAAGAGCTTCACGCGAGTTTCGCGAAATTTCAAGAGGCTCGCATTCTCGTCTCGTAAGAACTGGTAGATGCGAGGCGAGAAACGCTCGTTTTTCGGGAGAAATCTCGGAAGTAAAAGCTTATCCTTTGCGAATATTACTAAAATACAACCAAATCATACCTTCTAAACCTGAACATTATTTCTAAACATAATCATTGTTAATGGAATGTAAAGAACCTAAAACGTCTGCTTCTAGTCTATGAGAATGGTGGAGTAACTATACTGATGCCCATTTTATCAGTATTAAATAAATAATTGACAAGAACCTCATCTTAAATTCTCCCTTTGATAGGGATTCACACGAGCTCGCAAAATTGTGAGAATCTCGCCTATTTTCACCTAGCAAAAAATTGCGAGATGCGAGACGAGAAACGTTCATTTCTTCCGAGAAATCTTACAAGTGAAGCCATAGGAACTTCACGCGAGTCTCGCGCAATTGCGATAATCTCTCATTCTCGCCTCGCAAAAATTGCGAGATTTCTCGTGAGAAACGCTCATTTCTCGATCAAAATCTCACAAGCGAAGCTATAGGGGCTTCAGGCGAGCTCGCAAAATTGTGAGAATCTCGCATTCTCGCCTAGCGAAAAATTGCGAGATGCGCGGCGAAAAATGTTCATTTCTCGCGAGAAATCTCACAAGTGAAGCTATAGGAGCTTCACGCGAGTTTCGCGAAATTGCAAGGAGCTCGCATTCTCGCCTCGCAAAAATTGCGAGATGTCTTGTGAGAAACGCTCATTTCTCGGGATAAATCTCGCAAGTAAAACCTTATCCGTTGCGAATATTTGCGTAAAATACAACCAAAATATACCTTCTATACCTAAACAGTATTTCTAAACATAATCGTTGTTAAATGGAAAGGCCCTGTTCTGTATCGGTTAGTATAATAAGTGTGTAATCTGGATAAAATCAATAAAATAAATTTAATTTCACAAATCTCTCAAATATAAAAATTACAGATTGAGATTAATTCGATCCAGTTACAATAATTCTTAAGTTTACGAATTTTTCCCTACATGCTAAAAAGAAATCGGAAATTTAATCATTTGGATTTGATTATAAAATTTAATTTAAACGCTTGTAACATGTAATCGCCTTGTAAATAAATGATTAGTAACATGACTAGGTGTCGTTTACATGACATTTTTTGATGCGATGTCAAAATAAAAGTTACATTTAATAAATCAGACAAAATGACCTATTGACCTCGATGATTGACAGGCACACCTTCAAGGGCACTCCTAAAAATCTGGTCGAGCCAAAGCCAAACCCTTGACTGGACCGACCGACCGACCATCCGCTTTATAATTTTCAACGATTCATCAGGATGGATATTTTATGTAAATTTATTTTCTCATTTAATTTTAAAATTAAACGAACGAATTAATAGATTAGCTAAATTTGGCAAATTAAATTATCGTCAGAGATTTTCAAATAATGTTTCACACTAATGCGGTTTCGCTATGTGATTTTGATTATAAACGTTTTAAAACGTTAAAAAGTAATTAAATTTTACCTTGATTTTAATTCCATGTTATAGAAAGATAAGCTAATAGCACCTTTCAGTCATTAATTTAAGAAAATTTAATTTTTAACATTACAATTAGCAATTCAATAAATAATAACTTGTAATTTTTTCAAATTTCGTTTTTCATAACAAACGCAGAAAAACTTTGAAAAAACATTTTTTAAATTCATATTGTTAATTTTCCGTCATAAATAATTAATTAACGTGATAAATTAGACTTACCTAACATTTTGCTGAGATCCGCGTTGTGTAAATCGGGATTTTCGTCTGCTAATTTTTTCCTTTCAACTTTTGCCCATACCATAAACGCATTCATAGGTCTTCGAATTCTTGCTTCTTTAGGAACTTTTTGTGCTTGACTCCCAAGTTTGGGTACGAAACCTGCATTTCTTGATTGTGTAAAAACTGGCATCGTTTCCGAATAATTTGGTCTTATGTATTCGTTTTGAAATCGATTTGTATCATAAGTGCGATAATCGGAATACATATTTTGTGTCATATCCCACATATCTTGCGTTTTAGGTAATACTTGCGGAAGAACTTGAGATGCAGGGATCATGTCCGGATCTGAATAATCGTATCTAGGAGTCATATGGAGGGGATATTGTTGGGTTAATAATGGTGAAGGTGATGTTGATGGTGATAAGCAATTCGAATACGGATTTGTTGTCGTAGGCGAGGGTGTCGCATTTTCCATCATTCTGAAAAAGAAACAAAAGTTCTACTTTAACAATAATTCTGTATAATTATACAAATAATAGGTACTGAACTTGAGTTATCTTTAAAATTCTTTACAAGGTTACCGTTTTATCTTATCACCTGTTTTTGATGGTGTAATAAGAGTAAACCAGAAGTTTAAATTTAAATAAAGCAAGATGTGAGAGAGTATGGAATAATCGAATTATTTTCTTTCCTGATAGAAATATCAATAAACAGTTGGACACGTCAAATTGATTTATTTTGAAACAAACATTTTTATTTTTCTACCATTTACTCCCTTCGAGCAGTGACGTCATCAAAGATGTTTTTAAATTTCAACCCCTAATTTTTTTAGATATTTGGATAGATTATGAAATTCTGATTTCATCAATATGTACATGTTTGCCCTATAGACTCACAATTTCGAAGATATTAATTTTTAAATGTATAGAGAATGGTGGTGTTTTTAAATGAAATTTTAGCAAAGTAAAAAATTTTTAATGGAAAAACAATGCCTGGCTTGGTTTAATGTTGATGGTAAAACTCACAAAAGCATTTTCTAGCTTTTTCCATGAAAATTATTTTACTAAAATGGATTTTATCAATGATCAAAGTGAAATAATTTTTTTGGAAAAACGATGAAATGCTTGATGACGTCACTGGAAAGGAAAATAATTCAATTATTCCTTACTTTACGCGCACACTGTATATTTGAATTTAAGCTCACTCTACAATGTTATTTTAATGAGACAAGACATTAAAAATAAGGATTATGTGTGGTTATCCGCCACCGAGTTTTTAGTACAGAAAAGGCACCAGAGACTTAACCACATGAACATAAAATTACAAAACGCTGCTAAAGAATGTTCTCAAGTATTCCATTTAACAGAAGTTAAGGTGGAATGAATTTATGAAAAATTAGGAAACTTTTATTAGCATCCTGGGCAATAAAAATTGAATTATTTGACTTTAGACAGGTTGTGTAAGGTTTTAAGTTAAATTATGTATAGTTTTTAGTCTTAATTTGTAAAAACAAACGTAGGTACTGGAAATTTTAAAGAACGTTGCCATATCTCCAGCTTAAAAATGTGGACCAGGCCCAAAATTGCAATACTCCTTCATGGAACCCAGTGCTAGGTTTCCGTATTATCTCAGGTCCTAGCCAGGAGTCTGAAACTGTCGTAAGATCGTCCATACATCCATTAAGGTGTGTATTAAGACCTCTATTTCTAGAGAACAGCAAGAATTATATTACCTATAGTGTCCTATACGTATTATTAATGGTATAGGCACTACTAGGACCCATCCTCGTCATATAAAGCAAGAGGGCGTTATAAAACAACTGAAAGTATTGCTAATCAGTGCTCCCTCGGCTGCAAATGTTATCTCGAAAAAAAACAGACCTCTGTGTCGCTAGGCTAGACCACTTTGAGATTTTTTTATTAAAACGATTCCACGAGAGTGGATAAGGAAGACGATGTAGGTGAATGTCCAGTGAGAGGTTCCCAAACTTAACATCCTCCAAATTTCAATTCATTGAGTCCATTGAGTATCTATTAGTTTATAAGCAGTAATTACCTATTTATATACTACCTATCCATAATTCGTAACCACAAACTACTCGGAGATTATCAAAACTTGAAATCCCCATCAGTTTTGTGAAAAATAAGCATCCGTCATCTACTTATGTACCACACTAGATATTACGTGCGTTAAATTACAAAACATTCACCTTGGTTAATTTTACTCAATATTTATTATGTGAATTTTCAAATAGATTATAATGAACTTTTTTAAATTAATTTAGGTGGGTACTTATTAAAATTTATAATGCTACTTATCGCGAGTTAAATTTTTTTTATTTAATTCATTATAATGTGACTATTGCCTTTAAACCTTGAATTTTTAGACAAAATGTACAAATTTACTTTATTTAAGAATTTTTTAATAAACACGCAAACGTATATAAAAAAAAACTTCACCTTAATATTTTTTTATTAAAAACTTTTAATTAGAATAATTCGCCATTTGCTGAAAACTTTCAAATTACTATCTACTTTTGTTTAATGTGGGATAAATTCGGTTACAAAATTTATTTTTATTGTGTTAACGTAAAGTGGATATTATTTTTTTTTTAATAAAATAATATACGAAAGTTAAGCAACCTTTTATAACACACATCTGAGATTACAAAATTTCGTAAACTTGATAAAAGCTTGCAATCAGTACCTGAACATGTGAACAGTTTGAAAGTATTTTAAAGTGATTTTTTATAGACAATTTCAAGTGATTTTAAAATGTTTCATCCTTAAAATTTAATATTTTTAATCGCATCTATAATTACACTGAGTTTGGTAGTATCAATGATTTATAAATTTATTTTCAAAAGAATCCAAACTCAGATATATAGGTGCCTCTTTCGGGGAAAAAGAGAAGAGAGAAAAGAGTATCTAGTATCTTGTATCTTTGGAACCAAAATTAAAAATATCTTGTATTTATCAGTACTCAGTATAGGTACCTACGATATTCGATGTGAAAGTATCTATAGTATCTTGTACATCTTATACGGCTTGGCTTGTCTGCCGCAGTGCCGTTGTGAAAACCTGTACCTTTGGAGGCAAATTGATAGTTCTGGCTTGCCTGTGAACTGTGCAGTTTTGGCCTAAACAGACCTGCCGCAGTAAAAATCTGCGAAAAGTCAGCCATCACAATGTATACACCCAGGGCTATCTTTAATATCTTTATTGTTTATCAGAATCAGAGCTAATTTAACTGAACATGGTTACTTGGATCTTATTTGCATTCTCATTTTCAAAGTTGGCACCAATGTATATGATATCCTCAAGATTAATAAAAAAAGTGTTCAAGTCCTGAAAACCCCCCGGAAGACAAATTCAGGGGGGAGGGGCATCCCTTCTTTTTTTATTAGAGGAAATCAGACCTATTTAGAGATCTTTAGAGTGTGTTCTACAATGACACCAAGTTCCAAGTTCCTATAGGATGCTTAAAGTGCTTGTGACTCAAAGTAACATTATCTTAGGAATTAGCTGAAAAATAATATTACTGAGAAGAACCAACTACTTGATTAAATTTTAATGAAATCTTTTTTATTGACTTTTAAATACTCTAAAGATAAAAGTTTATACTGTAAAAAAGGTGTGCATTTGCCTCATCATCTTTTTAATCAATTCTTGTGATTTTGTTACTTTGAGTCACAAGCACTTTTAAGCATCTTAAGAACTTGAAATTTGCTGTCATTGTACATTACACTCTAAGGGTTGGTTTCATAAAGCTTCCTGAGCACTTGCCTAACTTAAGTTCGAGATCCCAAGCTTTCTCAAACTTGAACAATGACGTCGCCGCTTTCGGCGGTTATCGGTTGAAAACAAACGTAAAGAACGAGTAAATGCGCAAGTTTCGAAACGGTTGGCATTTTGTTTATTTTCAACCGATAACCGCCGAAAGCGGCGACGTCATTGTTCGAGTTTGGGAAAGCTTTCGATCTCGAACTTAAATTGGGCAAGTGCTCAACGCGTGCTTAGTACCCTTTATGAAACTCTATTTATACTGTAAAAAAAGTGTGCATTTGCCTCATCTTTTAACCAATTCTTGTGATTTTGTTACTTTGAGTCACAAGCACTTTTAAGCATCTTAAGAACTTGAAATTTGCTGTGATTGTACATTACACTCTAAGGGTTGGTTTCATAAAGCTTCCTGAGCACTTGCCGAACTTAAGTTCGAGATCCCAAGCTTTCTCAAACTCGAACAATGACGTCGCCGCTTTCGGCGGTTATCGGTTGAAAACAAACGTAAAGAACGAGTAAATGCGCAAGTTTCGAAACGGTTGGCATTTTGTTTATTTTCATTTTTCAACCGATAACCGTCGAAAGCGACGACGTCATTGTTCGAGTTTGAGAAAGCTTTCGATCTCGAACTTAAATTGGGCAGGTGCTCAACGCGTGCTTAGCACCCTTTATAAAACTCGCCCTAAGGATCCCTAGAAAGGTTTTATTTCGTCTAAAAAGTAAGGGGGCGTCCCCTCTCCCCATTCAATCGGCTCCAGAAGGTTTTCAGGACTTGAAGACTATTTTTATAAATCTTGTGGACATGATATACATTGGTACCAAATTTGAAGTTTTTGAGATGCCTAGAAGTGCTTTATTATTTACTGTTAAATAAATATTAAGAATTTCATTTTGCTTTTTAGAAATTTTTTTTTCTAAACTTGTTGCTTAGTTACTAATTATCAAACGTGTAAGCATTTGCACCCAACATTATGAAATAAAAAGTCTTTTTCAGCTAATTTTTATGATTTTGAAAATTGAATTCACAAGAAGTGGTTTGAAAAGATGATGAGGCAAATGCACACTGTTTAACTATATAAACTTTGATCTTTAGGGTATTTGGAACTAAATAAAAAAAAATTTCATCAAAATTCGTTCAAGGCGTGGGTTCTTTGCAGTAAAACCCTCGTTCACTCCACTATAAAACGACTTTGCAGTTCCGTTATAACGAAGTTAGCAGTAGGGCTGATTTAATTTAGATTTACCTGCGTAATATGCAAAAAAATCTTTAATTTTGATATGATTGATTGTCAATGTCAATGTTCAGACGAAAACTTATATTAAATTCGACAAATCACAGTTGTGTGAAACATTAACGCTCGGTTGCATAAACGAAAATTATATTTTAATTAGAGAATTAAATTATTAATCCTTAGATATGGCAACGTTACACAATAAAAAAATTAATAAACAATTTTAACTTTAATTTTAACCGGGCATTAAATGCAGCAGTTGATCTCTCTAGCAAGAGAAATTACTTTACACTACTCTTCTAGAAAATAATAGAATGAACTAATATTTATCAATTTGTTGCAGCTTTCTTTATTCTCACGGGTCTTTAATTTCGACCAACTAGGTATTTCAGGACTACTCTATGCATAGGTACATCTGTTGTTGGTTTATAAAATTATCTTTATTTGGGGCATCTACACACACATCTCTAAGAAGCATAATAAGCTGTTTTTGAAAATAGTTTCGTGAAACTAATTTTTAAGCTGAAATATTTCCACAGATTTACCTTTTAACAGTCGCTCCTATAGTCCCAGTAGATCCGAGAAAGTTCTAGCTTCATAGATTTGCAGTAGATATAAATTATTATCTTTCATTTCCAGAAAAGAAGATTTGTAAAATGTACAGTGCTTTAATTTTATGTCGAATTAAAAAAAATTGCCCCTTCCACTTCTTAACTTTAATAAGCAATAGATTAAAAAAACTTATAAAAACTGTAAGTGAATTTTCATTAGTTCATCATAAAGTAAACATATTTTCCTTCAAAATTGGTATTTAAGTTTTTTCAATCTGTTTAATATTAACGATTTTACAGCTATTTTTAGGTCACAATTTTGAAAAAATTTCCAAAAAATTAATAAATATTAATTCCTTTACGTGTAATCGGCATAAAATTATCTCTCTATCGATTTTAAGTTACTCTTGAGCAGGAAAGTTCCTGGACACACTGAATGCAAGAATTCGAATTCGTGCTATCAAGGTATTTTTTAAATTTAAATTCATTACTTTTCCCTAATTATAAAACTGCTTCGCTACATTGAACACAATTTCAATTACATTTGTTTTATTTAAACATAATTAAATAATCAAATAATTATTATTAGTAGGCACTATCGCCACTATTATTATATTATAATAATAATTATTAAAAGTGAGTTCAATTATAAGTAACTGATAATTCGATAGCACTCTATATAAAATTTGTTAATATTTACCTAGGTTGTATTACATTAAAATATTTATTTAATATTTACATTTATGTAAGTATATGCAACGTATTTATGTAAATTTCTCAGAAAATAAAATTAAAATTCTACTTGAATAAATATTTATTGCTTTTAATAAGGCTTTATTTTTGTGACAAGTATTTTGATATAAGTTATACATAGTGTCTTTGAACTTTGGAGGACAAAATTTTTTTTTTCAAAAATTAAAACTTAATTAAAAAATAACAACATTAAAGCGTCGGTTATTATTATTATTAAAAATATATAATTTAATTTGATACTTAATACTTGTTATATTGTTAACTGCCCATTAATCAATTATTAACCACAAAAAGCAATAAAGACTCGAAGGCGAATAAATAAACATAACATAATCGTATGGATGGAAAATCTTTAATTAGTTAAAAGAAAATTTAGATTAATTTATACAGTGTTGTCAAGCAAATATGTACCTATATAAAATGTGATCTAACGATTAATATAAATAAATATTAAACTAGACCTGACGTCACGATTAGTTAAGATATATAGCATTAATTTACTAGTCATGTTGGGTACATTTGATGAGATTATAAAATAATTAATTATCTTAACATTTAGGATAAATTTGTCAAAGTAAATACAGTTTTATCCTCAAATTTTTCATAGTTGATTTATAAACTTCACGCTTTAATTTTGATAAATTTAGAATCAACTAGGATATTGTGCGCTGTGCAAGTTAATTATTAGAAGACGATTAAAAGTGCTATAAATACACATGTGTTTAACCATGTTTAACGTAACTACACACTAATATTTTTCTACCCCTTATTATCCAATGTACAAAGACTTTTTGAGAAACGCACCCTTCTTTTCCGATGTAGCCTAACATCATCTAATAAAATAAGATACATAGAGTAAGTTCGGGTAAAAGTGCGCAGCGGGGTAAAAACATTTTTCGCGATTCCACATAACTCATAAAAAGGGAAACCCCATATATTTATAAGAAATACCAAAGTATTTACTACCCTTAAACTAATTTATATTATTAAGTCTAGTTCAAAGTGCCATAGTGGGCAGTTATGAGGTCAGTTTTGAAAATTAAGTTTTCGACATAAGTTTTTGCATTCCAAAAATAGGCTATAAGAGGTAAAAAAACCTTCTATATGCCAAATATTCCTGGTTATGTTCAAAGGGGTTTCTTGTGTGTGGAAACTAATACGAACAAAAGTGAATAACAAAATAAGAAGTTGTTTTTTTGTGATTTCAAATTATAGACTTGTAGTGGGGTAAACGTACGAATTTTTGTGGGGCAAAAGTACTATTGAGAATTCCATATACATTTTCCATTTGTTTATTTATTTAATTTTAAAAATGTCTAAAGTTCGTGGTCAAATGTTATTAATTTTTATTTAGATTTCTTGTTTTAATGTTTAACCAAACAAAATTCAGTGTATTATGCCGTTTATAATTTAGTTTTCACTTTTTGAAAACTCGTTTAAATAAATTTTTTCGCTTTAATTTTTGTTGTAGGTATACATGATCATTTTTTAAATGAAATAAATTATGAAAACCTCACGTGTTTTATTTCGAAATTAAAATGGAAAATGCACAAGCGCACTTTTATCGGCTCTGATGCGAACTCTTGCCCCATATAGAGGGGTAAAAGTGCGAATTGACAATCAATTCAATTTTATTTTTTAAACTTTATAGTTTTCAAAAATTTAAATTTTCATTATGCTGCTTTTTAGACAAATGATGGTAGTATGTACAAAAGAAATTTTTTAACTTTTTGTTGTACACTGGCTTTTCTGCAGCTTCTAATAAGTTAGGTGCGCACTTTTACCCGAACTTACTCTAAGTGAGAAAATAAAGACGCTATACTAAAACTGGAAATAGAAAATACAAGGATCCAGGGCACGAGAAATTTAATACTTTTGTAAAAGCATAAGCGATTTTCAATTTCAACCGTTTACGTTGTAAAAACGTTGTAGTTTTTGTAGTTGTAGCATGGTATCCGAGTCACTAAACTGAAAATCTTTTTTACTAGACAAATAGAAAACTGAAATTTTCTCCAGTATTACTATTAGCCCAGGTAAAGCTGGCTCAAGAGCTGTTATATTACGTATTTTTCGACAACGGTTTACGGCCTATCTATAGAATAAAGGATAGTAAAAAATTAACTAATTCTTAAACTAGGAAAAAGTGAAGTATTTCCTGCTTCTCAATTTATTTGAGAAAAAAAATCTTTAAATGAAGTTTTAGGGCATAAAAATCTTCATCTGAATTATCCTACAAAATTAATTTTAAATACTTTATAACGACGAGAAATTTAAATTGAAAATTAGGTAAAATATATCTGCCTTTATCTTATCTTATATCTATTTTTATTTGTCAAAATAATTTTTGAGGTAAACTGAAACTTAAATAAAAATAAAGTACGAACCGTATGCCCCTATACTAATTATAGTCCTAAAATTAGTACTAAAAAATACTGAATGAAACATTTTATATAAATTTTGATTTTTTTCACTTACTTAAAATGACTTAATTATAATTAATTTCATTGAATTTTCTAATGAAATATTTAATAATAATTAGGTAACAAATAAACATGTAGGTATTAATTAAATTAAATAATTAAACTCGCTAAATAAGTAGTTTCATGTTTATTTTATACATTTTAAGGTGTCGGTAAACTAACAAAAACAAACTGTAGCTAGTGCTGAACTTTTATAAACGATAGGGCAATGACGACTAGGGCTGGGAAAAATATCGATATATCGATATTTTTATCGATATATCGATATATCGATATATCGATATTTTTATCGATATATCGATATTTTTATCGATATATCGATATATCAATATTTTTTTAAAAACATCGACTAGTCGATATATCGATATATCCATAAAATTATCGATATATCGATATTTTTCCCAGCCCTAGTCGTCATTGCCCTATCGTTTATAAAAGTTCAGCACTATACCTATGTACCTATACAATACACTCACCGAAGTTTGAAGTTTTTTGGGTTTTTTCATAACATAATTTGGAACAAATGACAATTAATTCGAACATCATCTAAATTATTGTATCTAAAAACGTCCAAAAACGACAATTTCTATTTTTTTATCATCCAATGTTTTTTAGTACCTATCTACTAAGTTTCTACTGGCAATTTCAGGCTAGAAATAAAATAATGGCATCTGGCTCTAAAAATTCGCATTATTTCGACAGATGAATCATAATGCCACTACACTGATTTCAGTCCTGAATTCAGAAATATAAACAATTGGATTTAAAAAGAAATTTTAAATTTGACATTTTTAGACGTTATTAGGTTATTATAGTAAAATCGTTTTCACTTTGAGTTTTATGGCTCTGCCCCTCGCAGAGAGAGGCACAATGGTGACAATGTAGAGCATGATTAGTACCTACCAAACCTTTTAAGTATTTAGTTAAATTTCAGGGCAAAGCAGGTAAATTTAATTTTAAAAAAATGCATTTCTAAAGAATTGTAAGTTATTTTATTGAAATTTTACTAAATACTTAAAAGGTTTGGTAGGTACTAATAATGTTGTATATTGTCATTATTGTACCTCTCTCTGCAAGGGGTAGAGCCATAAAACTCAAAGTGAGAACGATTTTACTATACGTGTAGTCAATGAACCAAAAATTATCCTGATTTTCGGACTTTTTTTGTAACAGCAAGCTTTTTTCCTTAATCGGTCGAAACCATTTCTGTGAGTTTGTGTATAAAATGTCTCAATTCAATTTTGACCGGAAGGCCCTTATTCTTCGACTTTAGTGTAAAAGTTTGACTTTTTCAAGTTTCCGTTTCACAATTTTTTTAATAACTTCGCTTGTATTGGTATGATCGGGACCAAAAAATTTTCCTTTTGTTTGTAATGAATCTCTCTTTAAAACTGCCTGGGTTAAAATTACTTATATTAATTTCCTAACCCACAAAAAATTCAAAACTGTCGTCATTGGTCCGTTGTAGTTTTTTCTAGAGAACTTGAGTTTTAATTAATGTTATGGTATGAAATTTTAGGAAGTTGCAGCTGATATAGTAACAAATCCATATTTCAAGTTGGGACCAAAAATATTAAGAACAACGGCTAAAATTTGCATTTTGGTTCAAATTTTCTTTTTCATATTTGTTGTGAGCAATTGGAGGTGTCCCAATAATTCTTCTCTTGAAATGTAGGAAATTTAATGCTCTTTCAGATGAAAACAAAAACAATCACATCAGACCATTTTTTCTTCCGATTTCTTTGAAGATAAGAAGAAAATCTTTTAACTGTTTGTCTACAAAACCAATTTTAGTGGTCGAGATTTAATTCTTCTTTTACGTATTTTTGAAAATTAATCATAAAGAACTCCTATAATCTATTTTTGAACATTAAAACTGGTTTTAAAGTCAACCATTTCGACCACTAAGATTGGTTTTGTGAATAAATAGTTGAAAAATTTTATTTTTCTTTTCAACGAAATCGGAAGAAAACGTGGTCTAATGTGATTGTTTTTGGTTTCATCTGAAAGAGCATTAAATTTCCAACATTTCAAGGGAAGAATTATTACGATACCACCAATTGCTCACAACAAATATGAATTAGAAAATTTGAACAAAAATGCAAATTTTAGTCTTTGTTCTCAATATTTTTGGACTCAATTTGCAATATGGATTTGTTACTCTATCAGCTACAACTTCCTAAAGGTTCATACCGTAATATTAATTATTACTCGAGTTCTCTATAAAAAACTATGACTCACTAATGACGGCAGTTTTGAATTTTTTTTGGGTTAGGAAATTAATATAGATTATTTTAACTCAGGCAGTTTTAAAGAGAGATTCATTACCAACAAAAGAAAAATTTTTTGGTCCCGATCCGACCAATACAAGCGAAGTTATTCAAAAAATAGTGAAACGGAAACTTGAAAAAGTCAAACTTTTACACTAAAGTCGAAGAATAAGGGCCTTCCGGTCAAAATTGAATTGAGACATTTTATACACAAACTCACAGGAATGGTTTCGACCGATTAAGGAAAAAAACTCGCTGTTACAAAAAAAGTCCGAAAATCAGGATAAATTTTGGTTCGTTGACTACACTAATACAATAATAAATTTAGATTTAGAACATGTTCTAATTTATTGTAATACGCTCCAAATTATTTTATTAAAAAACGTCGAAAACGTTCAACATTTCAACTAAAATTTTCCATCCAATTTTTTTAGTCCTGAATTTAAGACTGAAATTAGTATACTGGCATAAGGCTCTTAAACGTAATATATTGTATTTGAATTTTTTGTATAATAAACCATCGTTATTTCTGATAATATACGAGATTTTCAAATTCAATTTCTGGCATTAAAAATCATCGCAAATTAATTTTGATTGTCGATGTCTTAATCAAAGTAAAAATAATTTATTTTGTTGTGGTAATCAATTGAAAAGCTCACTCACTATACCATAATGCGTACTTAGCTATTATAGTATTATCTTAATAATGTTATTTTTAAGACTGTATTACACGTAACAAGTTGCAGGGCAGTTTACCATTTCGTTTACCTATTAAATCTATAATTTCTCAATTTTAAATTACCTACAGTGTAAGCCTGTACCATTAAACCAGATTAACTACGTCCTTCCCCCTGTACCATATTTTATTTTATAAAATTTAAATCTTTCATTGAGATATCAATACTTGCTTTTAAATATTCACAATTTTGGATCCCTTCAGATGAAGCTCCAGTAATACACGATATACAGTGATGGCTTTTTATAGGTAATTCTTAACTATTTACAGCTTCTCACTATTGCTGTTAGTTGGATTACCAGAAATTGCATTTATTCAAGAGTTAACTATCGAGACAGGCATCTTTTTTTTTTCTCTGATTATACAAACAAACTGTTGAAGATTGGAGGTATGTTCATGACGACCCGTCCACACACACAAGTTTGCCTTCCAGTTTGGTCTGTGCAAGCGGCCTGTACAGACCAAACCTAGCATCTGGACAGCGTTCAGGTGGCATGATGTGCAGGCCGCCTGCACAGGCAAACCAGAAGGCAAACCTGTGTGTGTGGACGAGCCTTAAGAAGTTTTTGACTTAAAATAATCTGAAAAACACATAGATAAATTATGGGCGTCCTTTTGAAGACACCCTGTATAAAATAACAAATATAATTATGTTTTCTAGTCTGTGATATTTGTATATGCTCGCTCCGTTGATACATAATAATTTAATTAAAACTTATATTTTCAATTTCTTGCCTATTTAAAATTAATGTTTTATGTAATAAAGTTTATTGTTTATTTTGTAACACATCAACTATGGGTATGAATTTATTTATTGCAATTTTTTAAGCAAGAAATTTAACGATATCAAATTATCATGTTGATGTATACCAAATTATCACCTTTCATACGAGTAGATTAACAAAAGAATAATTAAGTCGAGTTTTAAATTGTACATTTTTTGTTGATAAATTTAGTTTTATAAAAAAAATTAATTGATTCCGTCTGTAATAATTGAAACCGCATAAATCAGTTCTTATACGTGTAGTTTTAATTTAAAAGGCAACGTACATTAAAATTTCTCTAATAAGGTAATGTAGTTACTTAAGAAGCTTTTTTTTAACATTATTTTTATTAAAACAAGTTAGTAATTTTAATGCCTTTACGAATGTCACCAATTTAGTAGTACAGTTTGTAATTTATATGTAAAATCAAAAAATATGTAGTTTAAGTATAATTCCTCCTTTGATTCTTGTGTAATCCCACAGTAAAATGGCATTCTATTTATTTTTATATTAAAACTCGTTTGTTGTACATCATCGTTTTTAACTTACAAGTAAAGTCATAAGTACGAGCTAATGGTTTTTTATTGGAATTGATTTTAAAATAAACCCTCACATTTATAAAATATTACGAATATTTTAGAAAAAGAGTTCTCTTAAGCAGTTACCATTAACATAGTTGCTCCTTGATTTAAACGTGATATCGTGTAGCAAATGTCTTAATTATTGGCCAATGTTACGGCGCGAATTTAAACGGTCTACTAAGACCTTTTCAGGAGAACTAACTTAACCAAGTTTCGTACAAAAACAGAACAGTCTTTAATACTGAACGTGAGCTGATTGCTGAACAGGTATTTTAGACGTGAATTATTTCTACTCTGAAAAACTCTCTTTTTACCAGCTTCAAGTTTTTAGCACGAGAATTTTAGTGTGGTGGAATTTTTGGACGTTTGTGTAGTTTTTGTTGTGTTTTTGTACTCACCAGACTGGTAAGGTAACTAACAAAGCTAGACATTTTATTGTTTTTCCTTTATAACCAAACAGAGATTTTTATTTAATGGTAAACGATTATATTTAATTGCCGAAAAATTTATGCAATTTCAATGGACCTTAGTTATTTTCACTTAATATTTTCTTAGTACTTTTTCACAATAAATAAATTAAAATTTAAATAAAATTTATTTTTTACGTGCTATTATTTACAATAATAATTTAATGCACAGTTATTTGGCACTATTAACGAAGAACCCTAATATGTGACCACAAGAATTTGTAACAGATTCTTTTTGTTTGTACCAATACCAACAAAGAAACATTTTGTACCTCAAAATTGTTTTCCTGAAAATCAATATTTGAATCCCCAATATAGAAAATTAATTTCACCCTCATGAAGCGATTTGTAGATACCATGTACCGACAATGAAAAGATTTGTAACGGATTTTCACGGAAATCTCTTGCGTATTATAGCTGGTAGTGCATGAATTTTCAAGAAGGATATGGATTTCAAAAGAAAAGAAAACTCTTTAGGCAGCAACTTTCAAGATGTCCGCGTCGGTCCTTTCGATTTCAAATACTCGGAGCGTTTTTTTTACCGTACTGCAACGGTCTACTACTAGATAATGAAAAATTTTCTACCTTAAGGGCTTTCCTCACCAACCAATTTTGCGTTACGGAAAATATGTCAACTAAAATAATTTTACTCAAAATATTTTTTGCGGGAAAAGATTCATCCAATCACAATCAAAAATTTAGATTAGGTACAGGCATAGTTGAAAGTCGCGTGTATCTACAACTATTTTAGCTTATGATAAAACCTTTAAAAATGACATTAAGTTGTCCTTGTCAAATTCACTGTCTTAATATTAAGCTATATTCAATTTTAGGGACAGTTACTTGTCAAATTTAGCCACTGAAATACTTTTAACTCGTAGTGTACTTCAAAATTTTTAACAGTATTAGCCACGCCCCCTCAGCTGGCTAATAAAGTTGGTGGGACTGTAGTATAATTTATAATAAATGATATCATCCAAATTAATGGTGCGTATAACTTTATGAATTACGTTAAGGATTAAATAATTTAAATCTATATTTAGGCTGAAATTTGTAATTATGGCAAATGCATTTAAGGTAGGTATGTTTAAATTATTGTTAATAATTAATAATTATCTAACTATAAAATTTTATA
Source organism: Malthinus seriepunctatus (assembly GCA_963924605.1). Taxonomy (NCBI): domain Eukaryota; kingdom Metazoa; phylum Arthropoda; class Insecta; order Coleoptera; family Cantharidae; genus Malthinus; species Malthinus seriepunctatus. The sequence goes on along the minus strand of OZ004600.1, from coordinate 88,004,355 downwards.
GTTTAGTATCGGCTATATTAAACTCTAGTAAGTGCTTGGCATTAAGATAATTTTATTGCTAATTTCATCATTACTGTTGAAAATTAATTTAAAGTTTTGGTAATAATACAAGCATTAAATACGAAAGTTTTTCACCTTTTAATTTTTATTGACTTAACTTTATTCAGGAATTTCCATAAATTGCAATGTATTGATAGTGCTTTCTAATGAATAGATTCCCAAAATTCCAGCGCACGTACTACTTTAATGAAACAAGTTAATCGAAAACAATTTTTCAAAATTTCTCTGCCTACATATCCACCTACACTAACTTAATAGGTGGATTTGATGAGTTAATAATAATTGACTGGCTTTCATGTCGCGAAGTTACATCTTTGGAGAGAGCATCTTACAGTGGAGAGTTTTAGAGACTTTTAAAGATATGGAATTATACATGCTCGTTTGAAATGGGCGTTATTTCAATTTGGTGTTGGGAACCTTCAGCGGGGTTGTAGGAAAATATCAGAGTGCGTTAATATTTAATGAACTGAACAAGTTTTACAACGATATTGTGGTGGTGTTACTTTATTTTTATACGTTTGAGGAAGAGGAGAATGGCAGAGATGGTGCCAGTATATATGGCGTCCCCTGCAAAAGCAAAAACGACACCTCGTTTCCCTTTAAAACTAAAATTACAGCATGTGAGCCAACTAAAGTGACACGTGAGGAGGGAGTCGTAGGGGACGATTAATGGGATAATTTTGTTGAAAAGTTATAATGGGAGGGGGGGGGGGGTTAGTTATAAACAGGACGTGGCTTTAAACGCACAATGTAAAGAGTTACAGCAAAACAGCAACTGTTGGGAAATTGAACCCATTAACACGTGTATAGTCTTCTTAGCGACAGTTTTGGCAACTAGTCTCTTGCAGACAGTCTTCTAGTCTAAAAACGGCTTGAAAGGTAGGATTATCAAATATCGATATACCTAATAAAAGGCTTAAATAAATTTGAAGAGCATTATTAAAATGATGGTCCGGAGGTCCGGTGTACCATCAAAATCTGGCATTCTAATTGTGACGATTCAACAAAAAATAGGGGGGAGGGGGTTGTTAGAGCCTTTGTTATTTTTAAATTTCTATTGAAAATTTAAAAAAATACGCAGTTTTTCTAATAATTATTCCTACTTCAATAGGCGACTTTGACGCTCCATTAGACAAGGTGTCTCATGCTGTGCACATTTTGCTTACCGCCTCGGGGGGGGGATTATAAACAACTTCAGAAATGCTATTAAAATTAAGCTCTTAATTTCAACAGTTAATTACTTTTTCAAATCCTTGAAATTGACACTTGTAAATGACATAAGTGTCACTTCTGTTGTACAAATCATTTGTTGCTAAATTGGAATGGAAATCCCCTATAAGTCAGTATTTTAAAAGTTCTGAACAACACTAAAGCAAATTTGGAGATCGTTTTGCAACAATGATCTAACTCACACCTTGTTTTCTTGACATTTTCGTTTTAAAATGTCATTTTATGATGTCTTCTACAACAAACAAAATTAATTTAACTAACATTTGGTGATGGTGATACTATCTACTAAAAAAATATGTTTTCAAAACGCAAATTTACTAAAACTGTTTTATTAATTTGTGGAAAACTACATAATTGTGGGTTAGGTCATTGTTGCCAAACGATACCCATTTATGAATTCTTATCATTTTCAGAAAAGAATATTGCTATAAAATTTTTTGAATTAGTTGAGTTGAAACAATCCTAGTGACTGCGGCTGTTTTTAATATGAGTCACTTAATTATCAGAAATAACGAAATAAGAACTATTTATAGGCACGTATCGTCTAGAAATCTATCTAGACACAGAGTTTGTTATAATAATAATTATTACAGACTTAACTCAAATGAAAATCTAGTGACACATTTTTATTCCCGGTGATTTTTAAAAGCATTTTCAAAATTCAAAAAATATGTTAAAGTCAAAGATTCAACTTCGATACTGGTGGTTTAGGAATTTCAAAATTTTTCATATTACTTGTTGATTTTATTATTTAAATATGATCAATTTTATTCTATTTTTTCCGATTATGTAAGCTTTTTTTTTGAAGCAAAATGTCCAAGTTCAACCGTTGTCTATAACGTATAACGTATTTTTTTAATTTTGGCAACAGAGCCACTGGTTTTAAAGATCGCCGGGAATAAAATAAAGTAAAAAAGTACAATTGAGCATGTTGTTTTCTCTGTTTCTCACCAATAAGTTTCTAAGTGCATTTCTATGGAGTACATTGCAGCCTTAAGTGCCTACCCTTATTTAATACCAGAAAGAAAGTCTAAGAATAAAAAGGTGCATAAAATTAAAAGAAAAGGGAGCAAATCTTCAATTTCATATAAAAATTCCATATTCAATATTTTATTAAGTGAATTTGACATCACAAATACATTGAATTCCATCGAATCCATTGTTTCAAGATTCAATTGTTTACTAAAGTCTACCTTGACCTAGCTTTCGTACTACTTTAACTGGTTATATGTGACAATAAAAGATTCAATTTAAAGCAAAATTTGAATCAGACTAAAAATAAGTTTTTTTTGCCATCCCAGACCCTAACTATTTTTTAAAAAGATACAAATTCCACAAATGTTATGGTAAAATATATAAATTTATTCGGGTGCAAACCGGCAGATGCACTATTGGTTGTCTTAATACAAATTTATGTGTTTGCATATTGATTTATGTTAAATATATTGCGAATCCTTCATAAATTAGGAAAAATTTTTATGTCTCGCAAAATTAATTTTATGCGATGAATTTGCAAAATCTTTCCAACTGAATGCATAAAATGACTATAATGATAATTTTGTTTGAATAATGAAATGCCACGTATAAAATACCTTATGCGCTTATTTCTTGATTAAATTAGTAAAAAAATTTATATTCGATAACCAACAAACAATTTAATTTCTTGGAAGGATAAAAAAATTTCTTATTACTAAAGAAAAAGTTTACTGTTGCTACAACAAAGTATTTGAAAAACATGAAATTGGCTGAGATTGTGAATTGTTAGCTGACGGTTAAATTAAAAATAATATAAGCTTTCTGGTATTTTTGGATACCTTGCCATTACAGAAGATGAGCATGGATTATTTCCCTGCATAGACGTCCATAGACCGTTCCACGGACGAAATATTGACCGGCGATGGCCAATGGACGTGAAAATCGATGTACCTACATATAGAACTATAGATGTTCAATAAAGTTCTTGTGGTAACTGGGGAGCAAAGATTATTTCCACACATACCTACATTGGTGTTTGAACCCCTTATAATGGTACGACACCATAACGTGTGGAACCTAGTTTAATCTGGAACCTGAATCACTAAAATGGGAAGGTTTACTAAAGAAGTTTACTTTTGGTAACTTGATGTTATATATTCCAACAGATGACGCAGTATAGATAAGAGAAGTGAATTAAAATTTTTCACTTTACTATTGAAATCCTGGGATTGGTAATCGAGAATTTTAAGTGAGAAGCCTGTAGTCAAGTGTACAATATTATCAACCCTTTATACATACTATCGTCTATTCAATTCTAGACTGTCCTAAACACCAATTTTCGATTTATTAACCCTAGAAAGGCCACGATTTGAAACTACCATTGGGGTCTTTTAGACCCCAATTAGTATAGCTAAAAATAATAAAACTAATAAGTAATAATCTTTTTAAAAATTTTATGGTGACGTTCGGATACTTAGCTTCAATCATAATTTTATAAGAATAAATCAAACAATTGATAAATTTAATAGCAGGACCCTAAAATATTTAAAATAAGACGGTTTTGTATCTTTAAGCCCAAAAAAATTAAAAAAAAGTTGTTTTTTTTGTGGGCTCCAGTCTAGGGTCCGATTAATCAACGTCTGAGCCGACCCTGAATAACGACAAAATGATATCAGAATCATCGATTACAAAAGCAATTGATTTACATAACGAAAAAGGCATTGGGGTCTAAAAGACCCCACCCGGGAGTAACGCAAAATCATCGTTTTTCTACTAATTCGAAATTTAACTAAAAAATTAAGTAGAAAAATCTAAATCTAAAAATAGAATGGGGTCTAAAAGACCCCCCATTGGCCTTTCTAGGGTTAAATAGGTTACAATTCCATATAATTCTAAACACCAAGTAAATTTAATATTTTTTTATTTAATATTTTACCAACATTTTAGTTTACTATTGGTGAGCAAGGTTCAGGTTTGTTGGTCTTCAAATATTAGAAAACAACTTTTGACTGAAAACAGTAAATAAGGAGCTCCAACTTTTATAAAATTATGAAACACGTGCTTTACTCAAACTTTAACTATCGATCAAAAAAGGGTTGCCTATTTTCTAGCCTATGTAATAAAAAGCTCCATATCTTGGACTCGTTTGCTATGAGGAAAATTCAAACTAACGCAATAATCTGGAACCAATGTGTACTCTTATAGAGAACAGAATCTCGAGCTACACATACAGGCCTATTTTGAAAAGAAATCTACGTTGTAAAAAATAAATATTTTAAATTATTACTAATAGGTGCAATATACAGTCATAGTTGCAATAGGTAGCCCAATATTAGGCCCTTCCAGTTAATTGACATTCGTCCTAACGTTCGTGTGCAATGCAGCAAAGTTATAGTTAAAAATAGCAGATAGGAGGTCCAATATTAATGGAGTTAACATAATTTTGTCAATCTTGTTTTGTTTAAGAGGCACATTTCAAGCCTGATTTAATGGTTCGTAGATTTAATTTCTTGAGAGAGCCTATTAAAAATTTTAATATTTTAAGAGTGCATCCTAACGAATAGAAACCGACGGCTAATCTTTATCATTACTGTTATAATTCGTGAGTTTTTCATCACAAAAGAAAAAATTGGAAAAATCAAGCAAACAAAGAGTTTCTAATTTAAAAAGGATAAAGGCGGCAATACTTATAGCAATACAAAAGTATTTTTAGGACAATTTCAAAAGCAAATATTACTCTGACGTCTAAAGTTTAAAGGTTGTCGAGTTCCAATTATTTACCCAATATAATTTTGATGTGCGCAATAATAACTCAATTTTTTATACATCCAATAAAATATACAATTTACGTTTGAAGCATGGAAGATTAGGCGTCCACATGGCGATTACTTTATATTCAAAGTATAAAGGTCTAGAAACAGGAAATTCACTGACTTGAAAATGTAAAATCATTTAAGGGGAATTTGAAGGTATACAAACTGTCAATTAAGTTATTGTTAATGTTATTGTTATTGTCTTAAAAATCCGAAAACCTATCAAAGTTTTCTAAAATTATTATTATTTGATGGCAAAATTCTTAATTTATTGTTTATTCATTAAAGATGGGATTTAGTAGGCTGATTAGTAAATTTTGTAATATTTTTGGCAAACTTAGGGCCGTTTGCACCAGTTCCAGTTAAATTTAAGTTGTAATACAAATAATTTTTAATTTCTGTATACCTACTGTATTTTATAGTTATATAAATGCTTCCTATCTAAGGATGAGAAATTCGCATCCCTGAGACTTCAACGGCAACTATTTGATAAACAAATCAGCATTGCATTTTAACATTTGGTTTTTGAGAAATTTTCAGCTTAAAATTTGAAAGTGTTTTGAATCTATGCAATGCCTAACTAAATCACGCCCTTAAAGTCTGCCAAAAATATTACGAAATTGATTAATCAGATACTGACTTATCAAATTATCTATCAAAGTATACTTTATACTAGAAAATTTCGAAAATTAACATAATTATTATTTAGAAAGAAAAAACCAAAATAAAACTTTATTTTTAGTTTCAGTTAATTTAATTACTCTCAAAAATTGTTTTTAAAGATGAAACGATAAATATTTGTTAATTTGAACTTTTGCTGGGCCAATCGCTAATTCTGCTAATTTTCGAAATTTTCAAATTAACCCTACGAGGCATAAGGTGGGTATTTTCTACCCAGGCGGACTATCAACAATGCCTATTTATTTCGTTTTTAAGCGTTTTCAAATCTCCTCTTAGAAATGCCTTCTTTGATATGTTGTTGTTAGGTATATTTAAAAAAATTAGTGCAATTTTTGAAAAATGATGTTTTACAGTTTTTAGCGGCATTGGCATAAGGTGGCTATTTTCTACCCATACGCGTTTAACGTATAGTCAAATTTTTTAAAGACTACCGACACGTGACCACCTTTATATGTATAATTAAAGATGAAAACGACTTATTTCGTGAGTTTAATTAGTTAATTTCGTTAATACATGTATTGCTAATTATTATTAAATATTTATTTAGAAAATTTATAATTAAATTAATTATTTATTCAATATTTTAAAAGTCACGTGTCGGTAGTCTTTTAAAAATTCGAGTGTATGTTTATAAACAGAATCTCATTCTGGCCGTGTTTTTCATTTTTGGATATGCTACATAATTCTCTATCGAACGCCGCTTATTTTAATAACTTCTACCAAGCAGGGCCGGAGTACGGATTTTTTTAATGTTGAAATTTCAAAAATATGTCATTTATTGTGCAATTATTATAATGAAAATTTAAAAAAAGAGTTGTAGAGCTAATATATAAAGCTTTCGTCCTAATTTGATCGATTTTTAAAATGATTTTATTATTTAATTTTTAGGAGCCAAAGTTGTCAAAATTTTGAAATAAATTTTCTCAAAATCTATTCCGGTCGTTTTCATTTTTGAGTATGTTATAGACATCGTTTTTCTTTATCGAACGCCGTTTATTTTAATAATTTGTATAAAACAGGACCGGACTTATTATTTTTTTGAAAGTCAAAATTTTAAAAAGTTTCTCATTTCTTATGTAATAAAAATAAAAGCTTTAAAAGTGGAAAATGTATCAATCCCATGAATATCTACTATTTCACACCATTTTCGTTTAATAAAACGCTTCTGGTTAAACCGGAAATTAAAAAATATCAAAATTTTTTAAGAACATCCTGTATATTTTTCAATATTTTGAAAGTTAGCAAAATTAGCTATCTGATGATACCAAACACTTTATACTTTACTTCCAGTTTAACAGAAAATGGGAATACGTACTAAAAAGTTCCTGGTATGGCCACATCCAAGTTTTTTTAATTAAAATGACATTATTGTTATTTCATTATTAATAAAGCTCAATATGCAAGTAAAATAATTTCTTATAGTAGAACATACAACGTTATTAACTTATAATAAAGGTGCTGGGTACTTTTCACCCACCTTATGCTTATGCGTAGAAAATAGTTGTATGCCTCGTAGGGTTAAATTTTTGAAGTTATAAAGCATCTAAAATTAATTCTGTTTATTGATTTAGACGCAAAATTTTATGCTCTAAAACTAAATATCCCATGATTTTTTTTCAAAAATAAACTGAGAAGCAGGAAATTACGAACGTATGATTTTACATGTTAATTCCCTATGATCGAGAGGTCCGGTCACCACCCGTTATAATTTTTTTTACAATGCAAGCTTTCATGCATAGTTAAATCAAAAAGCATCCTTTAATCATTTTGATAGTTAATACAAGATTATTTTGGTAGTTTCACTGATGTAACAACTTCTCTGCCACTTCGGAGAAAGAATTTTCGATAGGCTCTCTAATCCATACCACATGAAGATTTTTGATTATTTTTTACACGCTTCAGTGATCCCCCTTTCTTTTGAAGGGCGGTTGTTACGTCAGTGGTACTAGTTCTGTATGAAGAAACACTTGCTAAATTTTATGCACTTGAACAAGTGGATTTATTTGATTTTTTTGTTATAAAAATTTCAATATTGCCTCTTTTTTGAGAAGTAGGTGCGTCATTAAAAATAACAAAATTTATTTCTTTGCAAAAAATTGCTCTTACACCTTTCAGTCGTCCCCCTTTCTTTTGAAGCGCGATTGTTACATCAGTGGCACTAGTTTTGTATGAAGAAACACTTGCTAAACTTGGTAAAGTGCATTATATGTTTGATTTTTCTGAAATAAAAATCTCCACATTGTCCCTTTCTTGAACAGCCTACCTACCATACGTAGATTATTAAAAATAAAAAAGTTTAATTTTTGAAAAAAATTGTCCTTAAACGCTTTAGTAGTCTCCCAGTGGCACTAGTTCTGTAAATTTTGTGCAATTGGCGAAGTTTATTTGATTGATTTTTTTGGCATAATAATCTTTCATATTGCGCCTTTCTGAGAAATTTAAGTTTAATTTTGCAAAAAATTGCCCTTACACACTTCAGTAGCCCTCTGTCTTTTGAAGAGCGGTTGTTACGTCAGTGGCACTAGTTCTGTATATAAAGAAACATTAATTTGCTAAATTTTATGCACTTTGTGAAGTGCATTTGTTTGATTTTTTGACATCAAAATCTCCATATTGTTTTCTTTTTGAGCAGTAGGTATAATACGTAGTCATAAATAACAAAATTTAATTTTTACAAAAAATTGCCCTTAAACGCTTCAGTGGTCCCCCAGTGGCACTATATAGTTCTGTATGAAGAAACTTCTTAAATTTTTTGCACATTTGTTTGATTTTTCGACATAAAAATTTCCATATTGTCCCTTTCTTGAGGAGTAGGCACGTAATTAAAAATTACAAGTTTAATTTTTTCAAAAAATTGCCCTTAGCGCTTCAGTCGTGGAACTAGTTCTGTAAAATTTGTGCAATTGGCAAAATTTGTTTGTTTGAAGTTTTTTACTATAAATAATCTTCATATTGTACCTTTCTTAAGGAATAGGTATGTAATTACAAATTACCAAATTTAATTTTTGTAAAAAATTGCCCTTATACACACTTCAGTGGCCCCCTCTCGGTGGCCCCCTATCTTTTGAAGAGCGGTTATTACGTCAGTGGCACTAGTTCTGTATGAAGAAACATTTGTTAAATTTTATGCACTTGGTGAAAGGTATTTGTTTAATTTTTTGACATTAAAATCTAAATATTATTTCCCTCCCGAGTAGTAAGTATACGTAATTAAAAATAACAAAACTCAATTTTTACAAAAAAATTGCCCTTAAACGCTTCAGTGGCCACCCCAGTGATACTATAATAGAGTTCTACAATGAAGAAACACTTCCTAAATTTTGTGCACATTTGTTTGATTTTTTCGACATAAAAATCCCCATATTGTCCTTATCCTTAAGCCTTAAGTAATTAAAAATAAGTTTAATTTTTGTAATTTCTAATATTTTGCTCATCCATTCAACAACAGTTTCAGGAGAACCTTAATTATAATTTGTTTAAAAAAATTCAAAATAAAGTTTCTTTGGTATCGATATCATTACCAGGTATATTTCTTATCGGTATTGGAATATCAAATTACTTGTCTTAGTTACTGCGGGAAAGACGATTATACTTTTGTAATAGTAATCATGACAAACTGAAATGGAGCTCAAAATCAGGATCATCTCGTGTCTTAAGTCTTGTTTTTATAAATCGATTAATTTGTATTATAAATTATACTTTTTTTCTATTTCTCAAATAATATACAAGGTACTTATTTAAATTGATAAAAATTTTGATATGTGCGTAATAAAGTAAGTTTCAGTTAATAACTAATCTTATAGGCGGTTTGATAATAAACGTCGATTAAAATAGTTACCTTGTGATAATGGGAAGGTTACTGATAATTTTTTTTTTGAATTAATTAAATTATTTACGTTTAAATTAAACAAAGTGTTGACGAGATTTATAACCGCCAAATATTTACAAAAAAGATTGATACAATAAGCAAACTTACGGATATGTAAAAGTTGTATTACAATCCTCGTCGGAAGCCATATTTGATTGAAAACAATAGTAAAAAAATCACTTAATTATAATTATTCTATTTAATTTAATTCACACGCTTATTGAAGATATCATGCACCTATTACATTTTTTTTCTACAAAATGTTCTCTTTTATGTCAGATTGAGAAATCAGTATTTGTTTAAGTGTTTGACGAACAAATAAAAAGATTTAAAACACGTTATTTACTTTAAGTTTTAAGCACACAATTCTTTTTTCAGTTTTTTCAATTTTTTTAAGTTATGCACGCAGTTTTTAAAATTCGCGACGCGAACGTCCGATGTAGAAATAACGCGTCTTGCAATTTTTTGAGTTTACAATGTTTTAAAAGTTTGCCGCTTTTTTTGTAAATATTTATAAAAAATATAATTTTTTAAAGGCACTTTAGTTTGTTTTTTAAAAAATAGCACTCGGTTAGTTTAGTGTTAAAAAAGGGGCACTACAGTGATTGACCGTTGGTGTCTTTGCACAAACTTACAACACACATGCGAACACTTGTTGAGCCGTCGGAGAAGGCAATCTACACAGGTGCACGCGGTGTTACTCAAAGCCCGTGTATTAGTATACTGATACTTGAGAATAGTGGGCTGGCAACGAGCGATACCTGGCCAACCTTACCTGAGCAGTTTAATACGTTACAGCGCTATTTTTACCGTGTACTTTGTGGCTGGCCATTGTACTATGTTTAGTAAAAATCTTTTTGTCGGTTCATTTTCAGATTTCAGATTGTTAATCAACAAGTGACGATATTCGTTATAAGTAATTTGAACTTGAAACGCGTGCAACAGGTGCTTTGAAACTATGTAATTTTCTTTTATTAACTTTTAATAGTTTAATTCTACGTGGCGATTGCTTCAAAAATTAACATCTTTAATAATATTAAATCCAGATTTAATTATTATATCACTCCGTACGCGTAAACACACGCCTTTTTATAATTACTCCATTAGTTATGCTCTTAATTTTTAATTATATTTTGCTTAAACAAATCTAAACATTTAATACATCGATTAATATTAATAACAATGTCTTCACTTAACAGTTTCAAAAATATACTTTCAGTTTCTTCAATTAAAAATAAATAATTTTCATTATCGAATTCAAGGAAATTCTTTGAAACTCTTAAAATAATAACTAACTCTGAAGGTTTTCCAATTTATCAGAAAACACCCCATAGTTGATAAATTCAATCAAATTTGGGCAATAAATTTGTAGAAAATGCATTTTTAACATTTCCTTTCCAAATCACACGTTTCAGATTTATTTTCTCTTTAAAAACTTCCATCAAAACAATTTAAATTTAACTGGAAAAAATGTCTTCTAAATTTAGAGCAAATTATTAGGGTATTAAATATCATTTAAAAAATTTTAAGTCGTCTATACGATTTGTTTCTAATTGTGTATTCATTACCACAAATGAAAACGAGCTGGAAAAAATGATGTGGTAGAACTAAACGAAGCACATGCTTACTGCACGACTAAGAACAAAAGGAAAGTGGTAAAAACAATTTACGATGGTACAAGATAGTATAATAAAAGTAAAAAAATATGCATAAGTCGGCCATTTTATAAAACTTGGATTAGAAGAAAATACTATTTGGGAAAACCCGAGAATTCTCGTCTGCTTGATGAAATGGGGAGTTTTTGCGTTTTGTCAGTTTTATATATTACAAATCAAAAATTATGTCATGCAGTCATACAGCTGCCAGTTCCAGTTTTTCATGATTTGATTATGATAATAAATGACTTGAAATTTACGTCATCTTAACATGTGCGAAAATGTCACAATTATATCACAATTAAAGAATTTTCGTAGTATCTGACAGTCAAGCAGCCCTCAAAGCGCTGAACGCCTGTGAGGTGAGGTTCGGATTAGTAAAGAACTACATCCGCATCCAAATTTTGTCAGCCTGAAATGGGTGCCAGCTCATGCCAACATACCAGAGAACGAAAAAGCGGATGGCCTGGCCAAAGATGGATCAGAACCAGCCTTTGGCGTTCCTTATGAAATGCCAAAGAGAGGAATAAAGTCACTTCTAGTGAACTCCTGGACAGGAACATGCTAAAGCCCTACTGAAAAAATCCTTTTACAAAAGAACTCGCTCTCTACTCAGAGTGAGCAGAGATTACGGCAATAGAAGCGAGCCATTGTCAGCTTAAAAAGCACCTGTATACGATGGGACTGGAAGAAGACCCACTATGCAAAGGACGTGCAGGGGAGGAGGAAACTGCTGGTACACACTGGGCTTTTACAAGAAGTTGTTACAGCATTCTCTGGAAAGAGGAGATGTTTCAAAGAGAGCTGCCCAACTTATCAACAGGAAAAATTCTGGACTTTATCAAAAGCAGAGAACTCCCATAAGAGAAGACCAAATCCGAGGCGCACAATAGATCCGAGAGGTCGCGATGAAAGAAACCACTAGGGGCCAGCATCAGAACTACAATTGATAGAAATAATAATAAATGACTTTTTGTGTATCAGAGATGCCCCCCCTTTTGAGAAAGTTTGGTGGTAGATTTAATTGTAGAATTCACCAACCAAGTACACTGGTCTGTCTGACTGTTGGGAAGGATTTAACAACTTTTCTGAATTTTTGGTACAGAAATTCAATCTCGATAAGTATTTCTCGATGTATATTCGAGTTTCCAGTGTTGAGGACTTTTAGGTAGTTTATAAAATGTTTCCGTACGAGATAAAGTTTGTAATAAAAATAATGCTGGAAGGGTTAAAATAGTATAGATTTTTTGAAGTGTCCATCACAATGTTCTCTATACCTTTCGATTAAACATTGTCTAATTACCCACATTTGTATTTTAAGGATGATTTCGAATTTGCATTTACTGAATAATTCCAAAATATGGTAAAGCGTATCGCAAGTGCAATTGCAATTGGATTGGTGTCATCATTTCCCAAGGTAATTGGTTGAAGACTTTTTCGTGCCTTCGTTTTAGCTTCATTTAACTACTATTGGGGTGATACAAGACCAGGCTCATTTTGGACTCGAATAATTCAGTGGCAAGAAAGATGTGAACAAGTTTCATTCTAGGAGGAACAAAAACATTAAAATTTTTACCAGTGGTTGTGGCACTAAACCACAGTAATCATAAGGCTAGATTTGAAGAAATTATAATAAAGAAAACTAAGTAGGTATATCTAGAAGTGGAAATGAAAAAGCTAGACCTACTATCGACATCTACTAAACAAATTCTAAAGAGTGTTTACAGAAGTGCCACCAGGCATTATATGGGAATAGTTAATCTAATGAGATCATTAATAGGCGAGCTTAATTCATAAACTTTAAGATCTCATCTAGAGATCACGCATGGACGCACAACATGAAGAAGGCCCCACAACGCGTCATATTTTAACGTAACTCACTATGGGACAAATCAATTAAATCAACTATTGCAGATTAATGCAGCTCTCTCATTTAATAGAACCTTTGAAGTGGTTACGGAATAATTGATAGTAAAAAGAGTAGATAACTATTTAATTTAAATGTTTGTTTTAAATCAACTTTAATTCATAATGGGGAATTAGACTGTCTTTTTTTTATTTTATTTTATGAAAATAGAGATAAAAAGAATACTTTTGGCTATTCTAATTTTTCTCTATCTTCACTATTAAGCCCAAAAATAATTATTAAAAGTGCTTGTATGGAAAATCGTCGTTTTTATTCATGTTGCAACTGCGTCTACAAAGCGAGTGAGATATAATATAATCGAAACTAGTTAGACAGAGATAGACAATGTGGTCGTTTTTTTCAAAAATGTAATTAAAAGAGATGTGTAAAATCGAATTTTGTTATTTTCTTATTCAAGTTGTCAGAAAACTGACGAAAGTCATAACATAGGTTATGATTTTTCTGACAGTTTCCATAAAAAATGCAGTTTTCCACTGTTTTTTCGAAATTGATTATAGAGAGACATGTAAAACCGTATTTTTTATTAAAAGTGTCAGAAAAATCATAACCTATGTAACACTACCGTCAGTTTTCTGACAACCTGAATAAAAGAAATAACAAAATTCAATTTTACACATCTCTTTTAATTACATTTTTTAAAAAAACTACCATATTGCCTATCTCTGTCTAACTACTTTCGATTGTATTATATCTCACTCGCTTTGTAGGCGCAGTTGCAACATGAATAAAAACGACGATTTTCCATACAAGCACTTTTAAAAATTATTTTTGAGCTTAATTTACGAGTTATAGAAAAATTAAAAAACAGAATTAATCGCTTTTACTTGCTCTATAGGCGTTTCAAATTAAGATTGTCGCGCCTCTAGCGGATATGTTGATACTAACGATGCAATGATATTGAAGTAACTGCGCATGAGCACATGTCGAGTTTATTCAAGTACTCGTTTGTGTTCTCAGTTCTAACCTATAAATTTTGACATTTCACGTTGTTATATTTGTTTTGGGATTTCTTTTATATACGCATAGATTTACACCCAAAAACTGAACAATAAACTCTACGCATAATTTCATTAGAAAACTCTCAACTTCGCATTTGAATACACACGTAAAGTAAACATCATTGCAACGCTAGTTAAAAATCTTGCCGCCAGACAGCGTGTCGCTTAGTTTGAAATGCCTATAGATTGGTATTGTCAAAAATTAAAAATTCAGATACAGTCTAATTCCCCATTAATATTTCTAATGGATAACACAAATCCATCTTAATATTTTAATTAAAATAGTTGTTACCTATAGTAAGAAGTAATGGGCGCATTCAGCGGACGTAACAGTTGTGGAACAGTTACCAACTGCTACATCACTAGCGCTACTATCGTGCGGTAATTTTGTTCAGTGAGCAGGTATCCAGATAGTACAACATAACGGAAATGTTTCAAAGCAGGGCTAAGTCACCGAACGATTTGGTAGCTGCTCCACAACTGGCGGAGCAGTTGGTAAGTGGTCGATCGGTGAATGCACCCATTCTTTAGTATGAGTTGTATGAGCTATACAGGGTAGGGAAAAGGTAACGCAACAAGACTATAACGTTTTTATTATCGATTTTTTGAAAAAATGCTTTAAAGAAAAGTTATTAGGCTAAAAGTGCTTCACTAGTCCGAGATATCTAACTCTAAAAAGCTTCGTGAATCACTCGATATAGGAAAAATAAATATCCTGATTTCAGTGCTTTCAATTGCTACTATTATCCGGAAATGTATCGCTTTTGCACCAGTCATGCAATGCATTATTGTCAATTTTGCCATCAATATCAATACGTAATCAACAATTACAAAAATACATAATCAACTACTGTAATATGCTATCATCTAGTTGGTGTATGACAAAACATTGAAAATTTCTCTAATCTGATAAACTGTTGCTGGTGATCAAAGTTTAATTTTAGATTAAAATGATTAAATGGATAAATTTATGATAATTATTTAAAGTGATAACTACTGTCACAGTTTCTTCACTTTTGTCTACAAAGTCAGATAAAGACGTACTACATAGAGCAAATACTAAATTCATATCCACGATGTTAAAATAGCATCTAGAGCGTGTGACGATTTTACGCAGACATTAAAAACTTTCCCTAATTATTTAATATTGAGATTTTGCGTTTTTAGAGAGTATACCAAATTTGTCGTATTTAGTTACGTTAGGTAAAAATGGAAAAATATCAAATAATTTTTTAATGCAATTTTTTTTCTTATATTTTCTAAAACGAACCAAAAAAACAAAGTACTTCATACATGTTGTAGCCTTAATTTATTTAATGAATGTTGATAAAAAGTTGTAAAAGTTTAACTTGATTATCATTTTGGGGTCTATAACATTTTAACTCAATTAACATAATTTTTGTTTAAGCAAAATACCCATTTTACATATTTAATTTTAACTCTTTTTTATTATGTATAGGTTTGTTATTTCCTTCTTTATAAGGATAAATAAATTATCATAAGTTGGGACACTTATTTATAAAATCATCGAGGGAGCAAACTTTGAACTATAATTTAATTTATTAACATTTTTTATAATTTTAAATAAATTGTTTGTTTTTATTTATTTCTTTTGACCACTCTGGTAATAATTTTTAAATGTATATACTTATCACTTTAAGCTTCTGATTGAATCAGACACGCAATATTTTATATAAATTGTATTTCCTCTGTAATCAAATATTTTTTAATACGTAGTATAATAAATAAATTAATTAGGAAAAGCTTTTAATTAAAAAACTTTTTATATGTTTATAGTGGTTAATTATCATTTTTCTATAAATAAAAGGCTTTGTATCCTTGTATTACTTACTAAATCTATATCTAAATAATGGAGTTTCGCTAAGCGCTAAAGATTAGAAATTTTTCAGGATGCACAAAGTGGGCCTATTGTATTGTTAAATTCTGTCACTTTGTTCATATAAGTGAAGTCTTTACAGTTAATTCGCCTATATCTAAATAATAATAATGAAATAAGGGCAAAGTACCGTCTCTTTGGTTCCAGAAAGCAATCAAATTCACATTTCACAACTAAAACAGAGTAACAGAGAACTGAGTAAGCAGTTTCTTACATTGTTTCAAGCCCGTCTATTATGTTTACGATATTGGGTGATATGAATAAAAATAGTACTTTGTTTTATTAGGAAAGAAAGTACCGTTTTGTGTGACAAGACTGTGTTTGGCTGATGAGCGAGAGTAGCGAGCGAGTCCGGCAATACAGACACAGTATAGGTATCTTCTAACCTATACTTTAGAAGATACCTATTTATACTGTGATACAGATGAGTCACACAAAACTACTTTCACTCTGTATAAAATATTTTATTTTTTCTTCAAACGTAAAGCGTAAAATTAAAAATTTCGAATTTTGAAAAATCGCCTTCTCTTGTCAATTACTTGTACCTAGTTCAATTGTCAAATATTTTTTAAAATTAACTTTAACTTGTAAAAAAAGTTAATTATTAAAGGCAACGAACAAATTAAAAAACATTACAAATTAATGCAAACATTTTTTACGTTATAAAAATAAATAAAGATTTACTTCGTCTATCTAGACCTTATTTCGTTGAAAAATCTTGAAAATTAATCCAAAAGTGCAGTATATTCTGTTTTGTTGCTAATTATAGCACATTAGTGAGTTATATTAAAATGTAAATAATGTCGTGTTCGATTGCATTTCACACATCAGATTGACGTTAATGGTATAGCCTTCATAAATTTTATAATTTTTTACTTAAAAAATAACAGTAGATGTTGATAAGTAACGAAGCATTGTATTAGGCTGGCTCTGGCCGCGTTAGTTAAAGAGTACTTAACCCATTAACGCCCAGCGTCGTCATATGACGACAGAAAAAAAAGCTGTTTCTTATGACCTTTTGTAACTTTTAGCTATTTTAATTTTTGTGAAATCAATTTTTTTTATTTTGTGCTTGGGTTAAAATATCAGTAGGTCCTATTCTTCCTGTAAAGTTAATAGTTAGAACGAAGCAATTGGATGATAACCATGACGACATAAATGTCTTATGAAAGCAACAGTCCAGAATTACCACTGGGTACCCCCATAAATAATAATAAGCGAACTGCAAGTTCAGCTTTAATATTGCCACCCGAAAACCTCAAGAGGTATCAATGGGTACCGGAAACAATTAAGCAGAACAGATATTACCTACCAGATCATAATGAAGCATTGTTAAACGAGAAGGTATCCCAGCCTGTACCTTTGCTAAAACCAACAAAAATCCGTCCCATATTTTTGCATGGACAACTAAATTACAAAGAAATAACTGATGATATTGAAAAACTTATACAGGGTGAGTTTAACCAAAGACCATACAGTAAGAGACTACCGAAACCTATATTAAAAAATGTGAAAGGCGTTTAAGCTTAAAATTCATCGACATCTTCTTTAACAGAGAGTTTTGGTCTCACTCGGCCCATAAGCTAGGCCAGTCTTAAGGCTCGTCTTTACACACTGCCTTCCGGTTTGCCTGTGCAGGCGGCCTGCAGAGGCCACCTGAATGCTCCGGTTTGGCCAACGCTATGTCGACAATGCTCCGGTTTGGCCTGTGCAGGCCGCCGCATTGGTCTGTGCAGGCCGCCTGCACAGGCAAGCCGGAAGGCAAGTCTGTGTGTGAAGACGAACCTTTACACTGTATAGTCTTTGATTAAACATAACTTATTCACCTAAGTAATTCACTAAAAATTAATCTCACCATTGAAGAGAATTATCGCACGATTACTAAATACTATCAAGAAAACAATATGTAGTTGCACACAAATATCAAAATCCAAATCAGAAGCCTTTTTCAGTTGCTATTGAAAATGTTCCACTATCTTTATCTGAGGAAGATATCTTCGAAGAACTAAACAGCAGATATAATCTCCCCATAATTAAAATTACACGACTTTTAAATAAAGAAAAACGCTATAAAAGCATTATACCTGTCTGTAGAGCTTACCGCAAATGAAAATGCTTCAGAAATATATAAAGTTACACATTTACACCACTCTATAGTAACTGTTGAGCCGAGAAAGAAAGCTGCAAACCCCATTCCTTTGTCTTTGATGTCAGCGTTTATTTGGGCATACACAAAAATTAAAAGACCATCTGTATAATAATTGTTCGAAATAAATAATTCAACCTCCGCAATGTGTAAACTGCCATCAAGAACACTTAGCAAATTTAAGAGTTTATCAAGCATACATAAACGCTTCACAAAATAAATCAATATTCCGACTATTAGGTACCTAAACCTCCAGTTTATAGTTCTAGTAGCCGAACATATGCAGATGAAACAAAAAACTCTCCATTTTTAAGTAACACTAATCTGGAAGATCCCTCTTTATCACTTTTTATAAATATAATCTCTACCATCACAAATCAAATTAAATCATATATTCATCAAATCAAATCTTTCTTCCTTATCAATATCCTTCCTCTATTTTTGAATGGCCCATAATCCTCAAACTTTAAAAAATTTAAAAATCCTGAACTAATCAACAGATTTATACAAACCCAGAAGAGAGAATACTCTGATTTTAGCTTTCAGCCTACCTTGAAAATTTTTGAGCCTGCCCTGAGTCTGGCTACGGCCCTGCCACCCAATATCTACGAAAAATTAATTTAGCCTCATTGTACCATAATACTTGGAAAAATTGGTTGTCAAAGGACAAAGGTTTAAAACCTTAATTCTGTAAAGTATGATCATTTCAAAGCAAAAACTATGACAATATTGATAAATTATACAGAGATCTGTCTTGCACTAGGAACGAAGTTTTCAGCTAAATATGGATCGCAATAGAAGGCTAAATTTAGAGATTTTAGGTGAATTTCTCCAATAGAAAAGATTGCTTATACTCTCACTTATAAAGAAATATCATGACAACCAATGATAATGTAAACTCGACGGATTAAATGAATCATCCTTAGAATTCTAAAATGATATTTGCGTCGCATTTTCTGTTATAGGCAAGGGTTACCAAGACTCGTTCCTGATATTTTATTTTCTAAGATCTGAAAAATGGTTCAAGAGCATACAAAAATAGGAAAGGGAATTAAACGGAGGATATGAAATAACTAGGAAAAATATGAAAAATTGCAACAAGCAACGCCAATGACGTTGGCCGTTGCAAATTTTGTTGCGCGCCAAATTCAAATAACCGCACTACGTGTCCGGGCTATGTTTTAGTGAAAAAGTATTAAAAATTATTTTGAGATAATGTAACATTTAAGAAATTTTATATTAAGAGAACAAAAGGACGTAAAATTCATATATGTCTAAATTTTTTCTTGAAATACAAAGTATTACAATAATATTTACCTTCGTGTGCTAATTGTTTTTCTTAGAAAACTTTTATACGTTGATTAAAAGGTTACTAGAAATTAATGTAATTAAAAATAATCTAGAAGTTCTATTAAAAAATTAGAGTTTTCTATTACTTCGTTTGTTCCTGCACGGTATTGACGTGTCCCGTTTTATGCGAGCGAGCTTTGTGCAAAAATTGCATTATTCTATTCCTGAACCGAAAATTTACACATTTGGTACTCTTTGCAGATTTAAGGAAGAGGTTGAACCATCTATAGATACTCAAATTTAGAATCGTAAAATCTATACTTTACATACTACATTATGTATCTACCTTATGTACCTATACCTATAATACATGACAAAAGTGAATTCCATGACTCCTGTGGTTGTTGGCCGGCTTATGCCTAGTCCAGCATACCACCGTCGTCCAAGAACTTATCACTTTTCCACTTTATTACATAATATACTATTAAATCACCAGTATGAGGATCCAGGAATATGTGAAAATATCTATACTTACATCAGGGCTGCTCAAAGCTACCGGGCTTGTTCACTATTGATTCCTCGCACGGACGAAGTAGCAACCCATATGGCGTGTGGATCACAGCGATTTTCATTGACTGAAATAGATAAAAAAACAAAGTTCTAATAAAGCAGTTTGTATTCACGTTAAAAAAAATATTGATCAATAATTAACTATTTTTATCTTTTACAATCAGGAAGTATAAGTCAAAGTTGATTATAAATTTTCCTAAAACGCAATAGGTGATGAATTTTAATAAGACTATTTAATTGCTGCAACTACTACAATCGAATTTTTTTGAAGCGTATAAAAAGTCGCTTTCACAATCTCATACCAACCTGGAACACTGTTATTTAATTTTTTTAATTTTCGGGTTACTTTTAATTAAATTCAGACGAACGCATGTGATCATTTAATACATGATGTAATCATTCAAAAATTAATCAAGTCTATCTGGAGTAGGAAAATAGCCTAAATATGAATTTTATACAAATATTCCACAATTTCAGACACCTTTCTATGATCCACAAACACAATCAAAAATGATTTTAAATTTTAAGGGACCATATACACTGCAAAACCTTGGATTTCTTATATTATGCTACTCACTATTTGAAGTAGTTTTTAGATAGCGTCTGAGGTTTAGACATTTTGTGGGAAGCTCTTTTTGTTTATTCACGACGATGAAATTTTTTCAGGCATCTTCCTAACCTGGGTTCCATTACAAGTTGGTTACATTGGGATTACCCATCATGGTTTTGTTTTGATTTTGTAATGTGAAGTTTTAAAGTCTCGAGTGTCTCGAATTCCCATTTAAAGGGCATTTTTGAACAATAAGAAATTAAATTGCCATTTCTAGGTCTAATACTCAAGATCAAGAATTGGATGCCTTGGAAAAACACTGAAAATGAAAACCTAATTTCCTCTTCTAACCCACTTCTCTTTTATTAAAACAATAACAATTTTTTTCTAAATTGGGTACATTATAACACCAATTTTACGTCTTATTATTAAATAGCAATTATTTTTTTAAAAGTGAAAACCAAATTACGAGTACAAAAACATTAGGTAAGGGTTTGTAAGCAGTGCCAATTAAAATTAAAAAGGAAAATCTTGTTAGATGAATAAAAAGTGACAAAGTGCATGATGTGTATTTTCACTTTTTCTGCATCCAAGCAAGACTAACGTTTGTTAAATTTGGCGTTACGAGTGTGTTCTGGCATGTGACAGTTCTCTCGCCCTGATTGCTCAACTGATGTGCTTCTAATCAAAAAATGAGGGATGTGAAAGTTTATCACTCGAAAAGTTGTTACATCTAAATTAAATACTTTGTTATTGTTGTTCTTTGTATTACGATTTTAAAATTATAAATCATCGTAAATTTATGAATATTTATAAAAGAAAACTTGATTCCTATAAAGACTTATAGCTTTAGTAGACCGGACATGAAGGCAAGGGTCAACGGAAGTCCAGGTTAAATGTTAAATATATTCTAATGTCATCATACCTTAAGCAGTTAATAAAATTGCATGTGATCGTATCTACAACTGCATTTTATAAGTTTAAATTATTATAAAACTATAAAAACTCGTGTTTTTGTAACTCATTTAAATTTTAAACTTATAAAACGTGATTCAACAAGAAAAATATCGCGTAATTAATTAAGAGTCAGGTATAAATTAATTAAAGTTAAAATTCATGCCTTATTAAACATTTTTGCATTTTCAAAACACATCAGATCAGAGCTACTGAAAATGATTAATTTACTAACAAGAATATTATGTGGTAGTCAGTAAACAAAGTTTAGTAGCCTTTAAGAGCAATGCTTTAACTCGTATTTATTTAAATTTTTGTTTTTTCAATTAATTAATATGTTTACAACGATTAATTCTTTTGTTCATTATCTTTATAAAATTAGCGCAATCGTTGACATCGTTTGCCACTTCTATTTGTTTGTTGGGATTAACCAAAGGATTATCCAAAAAGCATGAGTATTAGTTCCTGTCATTTCATATTTTCATTAATCCCAGTGACAGAGAGCCGTGGTCATCACCCTCTTATGTAAAATTTATCTATAGAGAACTAATAGATGGCTGTACTCAAACGACACGTTAAGGACAAGTGGGGTCAAAATAAATGATGATGATGAAGATGATACCCTGAAGATAATACGTCGCTGGTTTTATCACAAAAAGTAAGAAAAAGAAAAATTAAGAATGCCCAAATGCCCATTGCCCAACCTAAGTGAACTAAATTAAATATTGACAAATTGCAATGTCCTTGAAATAATAGTTATTTGTTTTATTAGGAGACAAAATGACGTTTTGTGTGACAAGACTGTCTTTAGCTGAAGAGAGAGCGTAGCGAGCGGGTCAGGCAATACAGGCGAGTCACACAAAACTACTTTGACTACGTATAAAACATTATATTTTTTCTGCAAACGTAAAGCGTAAAACTGAAAATTTTGATTTTTGAAAGAGCATACCATCTCTTGTCAATTCCTTGTAGTTCAATTGTCAAATATTTTTTTAAATTAACTTTAATTTGGAAAAAAAGCTAATTATTAAATGCAACGAACTAATTATAAAGGAAAATTTAAGAAACATTAGATTTTTTACATTAAAAATGCGTAGAAAACATTTTTTACGTTATAAAAATAAAAATTAACTTGGGTTAAGAATTTACTTCGCTGCCTAGACAGTGAAAAATACTTTGCTGATAATTTTTTCTGCCTCAGCGGGAAAGTTAAACTTCACCCTGACATACTGAGTGACACAAAGTCGACTTTTTTTGACGTTTGCAGAAAAAAGTACTTTGCTGACAATTTTTCCTGCCTCGGCGGGAAAGTTAAACTTCACCCTGATATATTGAGTGACACAAAGGCGACTT
Organism: Malthinus seriepunctatus; assembly: GCA_963924605.1. Lineage (NCBI taxonomy): Eukaryota > Metazoa > Arthropoda > Insecta > Coleoptera > Cantharidae > Malthinus > Malthinus seriepunctatus. The sequence goes on along the minus strand of OZ004600.1, from coordinate 87,981,388 downwards.
TTTCTGACGTTTGAAGAAAACCAAATATTTTTCATAATGCAGTCATATTAGACTGAAAACAGCATAAACTGAGGGTTTTCCAGAGTTTAAGACTTTTCTATAAATCTTTAGGACATGATATGCAGTGATACCAAATTTGAAGCTCATAAGAAGCCTAGAAGTCCTTAATTAATTATTGAAGCATGATACTCTTAATAAGAATTTCATCATGCCTTTTTGAAATTTTTTTTTCAGTAAACTTAATTCTTAGTTAATAATTATCAAAAGTGTAAGCATTTGCACCCAAAATTATGAAAGAAAGATTCTTTTTCCGTTAATATTTAAAATTTTGAAATTTGAATTCACAAGAAGTTGTTTGAAAAAATGATGAGGCAAATGCACACTTTTTTAAAGTATAAACTTTGATCTTTAGGGTATTGAGAACTTAATAAAAAAAATTGCATCAAAATTCATTCAAGGCGTGAGTACTTCGCAGTAAGACCCTAGTTCACTCCACTAACTGGGACTTTATAGAGTTTTTCCGAAAAATTACGTGATCTGATAAGCAACTCTTAACGCTTAAATACAACGTTATTTAATAATTTTTATTAAATAACAAAAAATTAATAAAACTCTGGTATTCTTTGTACAAGAATAATTAAAATCGCAGGTTTATGAATACCACAAACATTGAACAGACATCGAGACTTTTAACAGAAAGGTGATCGCTGATCATGATCCACCATGACTTGCAAAAAAAATTCTTATAAAAGAATTAAAAAAAAATGTATAAAGCCCTTCTAAAAGGGCGGGTTGCACCAAATGAAGTTCACGGATGACTGAGTTCAAAATCCAAGTTTTATATGATTGATCTACAGCTCACCTTGGTTGATACAACCCGTCCTTAGTAACGGACTAACTTCAGGTGGTCACAAAGAGGCACAAAAGTTTTTGAGTGGGCTTTATCGCTTAATTCAGTGTATAAGCCCATCTTTTAATACGATTATAAAATAAATTGACACAAAGAAAAAAAAATAATAACAATCAGAGATAAAACAGGCCCTTATTGTACTTCAAACTCAAAGATAAAATGTTTATAGAAGTACTTTTCACCTTATCTAAAATAATGCCGTTCATTCCATTTGTTATGTTTTAAGACATTTTAAATTCGAAAATCCAAGCTCACCCACTGACAGCACTGTTTATTTGAATAATTTTATGTATGATGCGTAGGTACTTGTAGCCATACTAGGGCTACTTTGAGGTTCACTGTTCACCTCCTACAATTTAGAATTCTAAAGCAAAAATAAGCTGCAATATCAGAAGATATTCGTTTTGAGTTCATTTTACTTTATTTTCATTAATTTTTTAATCGAAAAAACTCCTACCGACACGATTTTTTAAATACACTAACTACTATTTAATATAAATAAAATTCTCGTTTGTAAAATGCAGGGTTGATCAAAATAATGCAAGGAAGCTTAAAAAATAATTATCGGAACTTTTAAGAGTGAAAGGCGATATCCTAACGGCAAGTCCAGTCGTCAAAGCTTCTTTGTTGAAAGCAACTTTAATTTCTTAACATTAATCGATTTGATTTAATAGGTATAGTCAGGTATAGTCCTGGAGCCAATAACAGAAAAATGGGGGTGATTGTATTCAGTCCTATCTTTTGGACTGAAGTGCTAGTTATCTGAGTGCTACAGAACACGAAAATCTGGTTGGCTGCTCCAAGCATTGGCTTATAAGGCTACAAGACTGTTACTAATAAACTTCTAATTGGCGAGGAGGGCGGAAAACCCACCTAAGAGGGATGCCAAAGTAAAGTCTTACTTTTTATGTAAAAAGTAGTTACTTTGCCAATGAGAAACCCAAATACCGTTTATGAGTTACGAGTTTATATGTGTAGCATCAAGACGTTAATTTCAGAACGGCTGCCACGCTCTCAGAGTCACTCTAGAGAGTAGCCAATTTTTTTTATAAGAATGAAAAAATGTCAAAGTTCTCTAACAATTTTATTGAAAGATCCTGACTCAGCTATCCGAAACCGTCGTATACGACACGACGATACGTCAATAGGACCAACTTAACCCGGCATCCGACACGTGGGGTGTGACAAACCCCAGCGCTCGAAAACTGCATAGCAAACATTCAAATATCGCTCCAATCAACTATAGGGTCTCAATAGCTTTTAAAAACATATTATTTTACATATTAAAGCAAACACCGCAGTCAAAATATTGAGATTGTGGCAGTAGTGCTGTTTGAAAGCCGAGTTGGGTTTGTCACACCCTACGTGTCGGAACTCGTGAGTTTTTTTTTCTTTATGTTTTGGATGAAAATCCCAAACCACTCCCCATAAAGAGAAGGTCTAATCAACACGAGAGGATTTCATAATGTCCTTGGGCTCAAAATTGAAAAATTAAGTGCGTGTGTGAAATCTTTTACGCATTTTTATATATCTGTCTCTCTCACACACATGGCAAAATTGTATTACACTAGAATTTTTAAAAGACTACCGACACGTGACTTTTAAAATATTGAATTCATAATTAGTTTAATTATAAATTTTCTAAATAAATATTTAATAATAATTAGCAATAAATGTATTAACTAAATTAACTAATTAAACTCACGAAATAAGTCGTTTTCATCTTTATTTATACATATAAAGGTGGTCACGTGTCGGTAGTCTTAAAAAATTTGACTATAACTTTAACAACTAATAACTTTTTGCTATTGGATTAAATTACATGCGGGTTTTTTTATTGAAAAATATAGAATTGCCTTTTTAATTTTGTGTTTTTTTAAATTATTTGTATGTTTCAAACATTTTATATAAAATAAATAGTTAACTGCTTTGTTTCTTAGCGAAAAAAATACGTTGTAATTTGCAATTTGTGTTATGAAGCCAAAGTAATAATAATAATAATAATAAACTTTATTACCTTCAGTCAACAGTAAGCAAGCATATAAGTAATAATTAACAGCAATCAAAATATCAACAAAAGGCAACCCCAAGGCGAGATTCAGATGGTCATAAAGTAAATTATGGCCCCTGTTCTTCCATCTAAACCTTGAAATATAATAATAAATTATGAAAATTCTACAAAACCAGTAAACTAGTAAATAAACATTGCGGGCAGTCGAAACCCTATACATAGATACAAAACTATTAACTATTACACGAATTTATATACATAATGTAGCTGCAAGTCACAGATAATCATCAAATCTGCTCACAATAGACAACACTCTCATTAGAAGCAATGCGATCTAACCCCCACACTGCCTCCGAAACATTTCCGCTCTCAACTCACCTTTAAATCGAAGCATAGGACAATTTCTGTAATTCATTGAGAGACTATTGTACATCTTATATATCTGAAAGGAAAACGATCGCTCAAAGCAAGCAGTGGAGTGCAGAGGTGGAGATATGAGACCCTTAAAGCGTGTATTAAGGTTATGCACGTCGGTTCTGAATTTTATTTTGTTATACAAGTAAGGAGGCGATTTATCATCGATAATCCGACGGTAATGACACTGACACTGCAAGATTCTTCGGTTCCGCATATTCAGCCAACCAACATCAGCTAACTTATGTGACACATGATCAAATCTCCTAATACCATAAATATACCTCAAACAGGCGTTTTGAACCTTCTGAATCCTATTAACTGTAACCTTATCTATCGCTGAATGGTAGACGGGCACACAATAATTAAATTGCGATAAAACGAAAGCCTCACAAACCCTTTTCTTAGTATCAATGGTCAAGTATGATCTGTGCGGATACAACTTTCTTAGGAAAAGATACGCTCGGCTGATGTACCCCGCTATCTGATCATTGAATCGGAAGGTGTTATCTAAAATAAGTCCCAAGCTTTTACATTTATTTAGGACTGGAATTTGGACGTTATTTATAGCAATTCTTATGTTTTTAGACATATCCTCACAAACACTCTTTTTACCAAACAAAAGGACCGCGGACTTATCAGGATTGATTCTTAATGAGTGCTCGGCAGAGACATCATATACATACTGTAGGTCCTCATTAATTTCCTCAACAGCCCTATTAAAATCCACCACACTAAAGGAGTCTTTTTGTAAAGTAAAGTCTTTTTGGCAAAAATTTTTGTTTTACTGATTAATATAATGTACCTGACGATATAAAATACTTAGACTTTCCAAAGAAATTGACTATAGATATACGAAACGGTTAGTTTTGGGTTTGTCACACCCCACGTGTCGGAATTCGTAACAAATGTTCACCTGTCGGATGCCGGGTTAAGAATTTAAGCAATAAAATTCTCTAGCACGATATTTTTAGAATCAATTTTTTTAATAAATCATTGAGAAATAGAAAAAATAGCATAAAACACTTGTGTCACAAGAGCTTTTGACGCATGTATTTTAATATACTATTTTAAGATTTATGGTCATTTATGGTACTTATGGATTGTCAAGTATAATTACCTGCTTTGAATATGTGACCAGACACACGGTTTGTTTTAAAGAGCGCATTGAAAATGCCGCATACTTTCAAAGCAGACAATTACTTGACAACCCCTATCATAAATCTAAAAAAGGTTATTTTTCGAAGATACCTACATTATCTGAACTGAAACACGATATCTCACACATCGCTAATTTTTCAAAATATGTAATGCAATTTTTCAATAGTTTATCGAATATTATTGTAAAAACCTAGTTTGCTACAGTGTACTACAACTACGTTCATAGTTTTCCCTTATTATTTCCATTTTTTAGGGTGGGCGCAAGGATGATCCAGTAAAAATTTAAATGGGCCCCTTTATTAAAGAGACCCATTTTGTTACTAGAGATTTAAATTGCATTATTCAAAAAAAGTTAAAACTAATTTTGTGTTACCTAAATTACCTAGCACCTCACATTGTCACATTACAAATTCAAAACCTTTTCGAGCCCCCTATTGATGCCAAAAACATTAATACAGGAACAATCAAATTTATATAGTCTTATCAGAATAATGATTATGGTAATCCCTTTATTCAATTTTGACAATAATTTTTATTTTTATCTAAATGCAAGTTGAAGATACTCTTATTAGGGCCCCCTTCCTCTAAGCATTTATTTATTTGGATTTAAAAGTATCTTTAGGATTAAAGTACCCAAAAAAACAAAATTTATCAAAATGCATGTCATAAATCTTTCAAATAAAACGAATTGTATTTCTAAAAACTGCCAAAAGACCATATACTTTTAAATTAAAGTTCCCCCTGAGCAGTCTTGTCATTAATTTGAATTTTTGAATATTTACATCTGCAACAGCAAACAATAATTATGGAGTGGTGTCGTTACAGTATACAGTACCTGCAGCTGCAGCGCCATCTGCTTTAGCCTTAGTGGTCAGAATTGGAACTAAGCCCGGCACTATCTCCCGACGTCTTTTATTTGATTACGAAATTTAGGTTATTTTGAATTATGTTGTTTACTGTGTTGGCAATTCAGTTTGTAGTCCAATGTCATAAATCAATCAGTAAATAATAAGACATGAGTATTTCTTTATTCCCCTATAATACTATAATACCACCTTAATACCACTACTATTAGAAAAGAATTATGTGGATAATTTTCATTAGTGGTTATTTTTCGCAAACTCTCTCAAACGTCAAGTATTATTTTTCATTACAATAATTAATTGATAAATGGCGCAATTAAAAACTTTCCGAAGTTTTGTATTTTGAAATAATGCAAAAATTTCAAAAACTACCTACATGTTCTGCACTGATGTGCACTGTGCAATCTGATCTTGGAAATAGTGGGTATTTTCAAAATTGAGCACCTCGATGACTCTAATAGTCATTTGAAACAAAAGCTTGAAAATGTTAGCAAGAGGTGGTTCTAAACCTAAAAGCTCCAAGAATAGGTGCATAATTTAAAAAGTTCTATTCATTTTATGTTTTCTTTGTGTTTTATAAGCAACCGCACTGCGTTCGGATCATATGACATCTCTCTCCAAGTAGCCCATAAGTCCAACAGAATTTACTGCTGCGAAATGAAGAAGATTCAGAATAATTATAATATGTAGGTATAACAAATCAGGTTATGAGCCAAATCCAAATACGACCATTTTCAGTTTATCAGCTAATCATTAAAAATTGTTTTAATGAAGTTATTCGCTATAATTGGCTCATTTGCCACATGCATGTTTCAGTTTAAATAAGCTTTAAACAATGATGACCCAAAAGCATCTTACATGAACATATTATATCTACATATATGAAAGGTAACTAGAATTAGTTGTTCACACATAAACATTAACATTTTTTTATACCATAAGAAAACAACGGTTTTAAATTCTTTAAAAAAAACTGATACAATTTTTTAAATTCAAGACATTTTCTCATTTTGCATCCTTTGCAGCATACGATAACTTCATTGATACAACAAAGAAACGGTGCGTAACAAAGCAAAATTTTTTTATGTAAAAGAAAGACTAGAAATTTCCGTAAGTATAGTTTATGATGAGAAAATTTAAAGTGTGGGAGCCTTTGTTTGGATCAACGCAAGGTTACAACTTAGCGGCATAAACAGTTAGATGGTTTAGGAAGGAACTTAATTTTAATCTGCAATTAAGCAAAAAGTTCACACATATTAAATACATAACTGCGCCTCTGGCTTCATATATATTTTTTTCGCATTTCTTGATTCTAATTAAGATATACTAATCAAAAAAGTACACTTTAATGAATGGGCACCTTAAAAAAATGAATGAAATTTTAGAAAGTACCCCTTTTCATAAAACGTTCTTCAGTTTCATAACTCTCTAAAGAGAGTAAACATACGTTGCAAAATACACATTAAAGTCATAAATAGTTTTGCACACATAAAAGGGACTAACTCATGCTGATTTAATAATTTTACGATCTCTTAGCTAGAGTCTTAATCACAGAGAAAAAGTCACTTTTAAAGGACTCTCAAAATCCCAGATAACAATTTATGGAAAATGTTTTCATCGATTTGGAAATTTTGAGATTATTATAAAGTTCAGCGTTTCATTGAGAAGACCGTTCAAATTAAAATTTTGAATTGACTATCTCTCGAGAAATATTGGAAGAAGACGAATTAAGAACTGGAAATCTTGGATTAGTTTTTGATCATGAATCGCGTGGCGTAAATATTCTGCGTCATTTTGCATAAAATCAGTGAAAACATGGATGTTTTTGTAAGGAATTGAATCGGTTTCTTAGAAAGGTATTCAGACGTCAAAAGTCTGAGATAGGTTTTTACACGTAACAAATCTAATGATGATAAATACCGAATTCGATCACTAAATAAGACGTTTAGTTGAACGATTTATAAAAACTAATTCTATAATAATAATTATTTAAACCAAGGTTTTTGGGTTTAACTTTTTATTTGCACACAGAATAGCATTAAATAATGGCTTATAGGTATATTATGTGATTCAAATGGTTGCGTTCAGGCGAGACAACAGTTGAGTGATCAGAAGGTGATCATTGAATGACATACTGCTCGGATCGCTCCTACTATCCTTGTCGTAAAATAGAGAGATAGACGCTGAGCAATTAGTTATCTGTTGGAACTGAGCAGTAAACTGAATGGGGCCAATAACAAACCTGGTAGCTGTCTTTTTATGAAAAAGAGACTGGAAAAACAGCTAAAAATTCTGAAAATCAATTGCGAATTAAGAATTTCATAGTACTACAAAGTTTGAAAATCCGATTCGACAATATGCAGCATGCAGCTATCCTAAGATGAGTATAGATGGGCAACCTTAAATAACGTCCCCGCCTTCCCCAATAGAATGTGCTACGTAAACATTATTTAGTGTGTATTGCAATGTAAGTACGTATTATCCATTCACTCTTTATTTGCGCTATGGTTGGCCATGTTAGAGTGACAAATTCCACCCGGTATAAATTTAAAAAAAATCGGTTAGGTTATGTATTGTAGAGTAGTGGCTTTTATTCAATTGTTGGTCTGTCAGTGTTCTGTCATTTTTTTGGTATTGTCAAGAGCTGTCACTGTCAGTCAACTTAATAGGGACTTTTTATTTTGGGAAACCAAAAAATAAAAGTTCATGGCCAACCATAGCGCAAATAAAGAGTGAATGGATTATATATTATTTTATAAAGAGCAAAAGTGATACTTCTCGTCGGTGAGTCAGTTCTCTTGTTTGATGAGACAAAGTCGAGCATGACAACTACTGACAAGCCAAAAATGCCACTTTTCTCCTCGCTTTTCTCCGCATAAAACATTTTATGTTTTCTTAAAACGCAAAAAATTAATTAAAACTCATTTAAACGTGAAAAATAGGAGATTTTGAAAAAGCGCCATCTCTTGTCAATTACTGGTAGGCCATTGCTGTCAAATATTTTTTTTAATCGCTTTAATTTATTGTAAAACCAAGCTAATATTACAAATGCTTAGAAATACCATTTTCTATTAGAATTTGTTATTAATAACTAATAAGTAAGGTTAGAATTAACTTTTTTGTAGGGTGGGTATGTTTGGGTTTTTATTGATTGAAGTTTAGAATTTGACCAGATGTCAAAATATATAGACGTTAACTCAATAGCGTTCAAAATTCCACTCCTAACCTAATCTAAACATTTTAAACTGAAGGGAGGATATGACCGAGGTCCATAAAACATTAATATTATATTACCAGGTTACCTCGGTGGCTAAAAATGGGAGGAGTTACAGTGACGTCAAAAGACGCGGCATTACGTCACATTTCGGCTATTTTTAAAATTGTATTTAATTACTGCCTTTACAGTTCAATTTAAAAAAAAAACAGAGGAAACAAAGTTTGTTCAAAAGTACAGGGGCATATTATACCGAAGAAATAAAAATATTTTATTGGGCAGTTTTCGAGAAATATCGTAAACTTGGATTTTCTTTAAAATATGGTTAACGCAGCCAAAATATGAGTTTAGCATCTAAATTTTCAAATTCTTTTCTGTTAATTATATATTACAACAGCAACAGGTCTACATAAATTTTATTTATTATAATTTGAATACATCAATAGTTCCAAAACTTAAATTTCATCAAAGAAAATCGAAGTTGACGATATTTTTCGAAAACCGCTCAATAAACTACTTTTATTTCTTTACTATAATATGGTCCTGTAATTTAGAACAAATTTTTGGCTCTCAAAATATTTTGAAAATTCTACCGTAAGGCAGTAATTTAAATTAATTTATAAAAAATAGCCGAAATGTGACGTCACATCTCGGTACGCTGTCATGGCAACTGCCGCGCTTTTGTTCACCGAGGTAACCTGTTAATATAATATTAATGTTTTATGTACCTCGGGATATGACTGCCAATCATATTCTATCCTTATAACATTCTCATTTTCCAAGAACTATATGCGAAGGGATAGTGTCAGTTTCGTCGAGGTTTGAAATTTGCAAGTCGTGAATTCCGTGAACCTAAACAGTTCTAACGACTTATTCTATATGAAGGGATAAGTCATTTCCACCTAGCGGCTTTGACAAAACTGTGAAGCTATTAACTATTGATTGATCATCTGCGACCCCTTGGAAAACGCGTGAATAACCTCTAGATCCTCTTAGAAATCTGTTAGTGAAGTTCTGCATCTCATGCTAAGTCGTTAGATGATATCGAATAGAATTGCATGGGTATAGCGCGCTTTTGTTTAAGCTCTTCTTTCTGATAATTCCATAATCTCCGTTCATAGGTACGTTAAGGATTTTTATGGACGTTCTAAATCAAAATTTTTGGAATATTTTTTAACGTTTTCAGACCACATCATTTCTTACCGCGTTACCTTGACCGCTTCGATCTCCTCATCTTTAACCGCGCAATTATTTTTTATGAAGTTACCTCAAAGGAAAGGTTTACATAAATCTACAGCGCGTTAGTCAGGAATTAAAGGACGAATTTCGTCACAAAATTCAGACAATTCCATGAGACATGGTCTGGCGTGCAAGGCAGAACTTCACCAACAGACTGGAAGAACGTGTTTGCAGAAATGGTCGTCATCTGGAGAACGTTTTTTTTTTATATTAAACAAAAAGCGTATTAATCCAGTTTCTAATCGGACTTGCTTTAGGGCAAGATCAAATCAGATCAGATCCCAGCTAGGATCATGTAACTATTAGCGTTCCGCTGACTAACGCTAACCTACTTACACTTGATCCTTCTCCTACTAATTGTTAAAAGTTTGTAAAAGGAGGGGTAAAGAGTAGCATCTAGCATCGCTAATAGTTACAGAATCCCAACAGTGGACCATTTTGCCAAATTACTATATTACTGCCCTCTGGTCTCAATCAGAAAATATCTCATAGTTTGATGAGATTTGACTCTTTAGTATGCGCTAGATCAAAAAGATCTTCAGTGGTCGTGTGGATGAACACTTTGCTTATATTACTATAACTTTTTTGTTTTTAATTGATAATCAAATAAAAATGAATTTCATGCGTAATAATCATATTTTTAGGTAGTAATACACCCTAAAAATTAATATTTAAAAAAAATTTAAAATAACATCGGAAAATTTATTCAAACCATATTCACCAAGACTCAGATAGACAAAGGGCCAAGGCCGTATAACTTCTCAGTAAAATATTACCTAGTTAATTTTAATAAATGTGGGCAAAATCAAATACTGACCATCTAAGGGTTAATAAATATTTCTACCCAGAAACAAAGAAAATATGAGAATTAGCAATTTATTATCGATGCCATTTTTAATAAAAGCAAAAGGGTAAAGGGTGTCTTTATTACAAAAATTTAAGATCCAGCTGCACATGGTGCTCATGGATTTTAAATCATATCAGACTGCAAAACAAATTATTTTCAAATACAAAATTTTGGAATGTAACGCTTTTTTCTGTAGTTTATGGAACGTATTTTGACTTATATAAATCTACAGGATCAATTTCTTTCAACAAAGTGTATTGTTACGAATCAAAAGTACCCAAAAGAATGTAAAAAACCTACATTTAAATAAAAAAAAGTAAAAAATAATTCAATAATAGATAAAACACATAAGTATTATTAGAGGGTTTAGTATAAATTTTTGATTATTTAAATTCAAGTATTAGTATACTTTTGGACACGATAATTATATGAAATTTAAGGGTGCAGTAAGAACGTATTTTTTTGGAAAGGTAAAATAAGTGGCAGGTTAAAACCCCTTTATACACCTGTGTGTTATGACGTCGACCAACTTCCTGTTCTCACGAGATCCCATCGCGCCGAAATAATTACATCCGAGCGGACATCGCACTCCTTTACCACTGACTTATTATTATTTTAATGTTTACGATATTATTTTCATCGTGAGTTGAAGAAAAAACGGTGAATTAAATGCATATTATGATAGGACAAGATAAGAAGAAGTTTTACCACTTATACACAAACTCAAAATGAGAGCTTTCTTGTAATGACGTCCGTAGTTACGTCAAAATGCACTCGAAAGTCCAACTTGCACAAAATGTAGTTTTTTTAGCGATAATCAAAATTCATTCTAAACACTCAAACTGTAATGGAAAAAACCATCAAAAAGTTGTAATTACAATGTAGAAAGGAACCAAGAAACTTGGAGTACAGCAAAAGGTATTTCAATAAACAGTAAAACTTAATTTCTCAGTCTGAATGTTAATTAGATGTGCAGTGACCCAAACGGTTAGGACGCGATATCGGTTCATCAACAAACGCCACTCACTTACCGGAACCGGAAACTAGTGAACTACACAAGCGTTAAAGTTGGCGTTTTGACTACATAGTACAAATTTACGAACCATCCTTGGTGGCCAACTTATCCATACCGTGTAGAGAAGACGCTCCCTGATTTTTAAATTATTTTTGTCAGTCATGTAGGTGTTAAACTGTTTTCATTATACAGTCACAAAAATATAAAGAATAGTTTTTAACATCTCGGTAAAAATAGCTTGTATAAAGAAGTCTCGATTTTTTTAATATCACAAATTTAAAAATTTTTGTTAAAAGATAAGCGTAATCTATTATTAATTATGAAAGGAAGTGTTAATTTTTTTCTTTAAAATAATTATATAAGATGCTTCCGTTATATCATGAGAATTTTTAAATAATTTAGTTACATCGAGTATAAAGACATGCTAGGTCCTATTTAAATTCATTACTCTTAATATACCGCTACTACAAGAAGGTACCTGCTGTTTAGTGGTTAAAAAATAGTCAAGTACCTAATTTATAAGATATGACTTAATAAGCCGTAATTTATAGTAATTAAAAACATTCCATTTGACCACTATATTTTGTTATCGTGTACTCGTGTGCCTACATCAGAAGATATAACATAAAGTATACGGTTCTTTTATTTCGAAACTTTCCACCCTCGGTGACTTTCACAATAATTAAAGAGTTGTGGTTTTGAAAGAAAAGATGACGATTTAAAGAAATACAAGTACAAATAAATTTTATATTTGAATCCCTTTTTTAGACATAAAAAGTAAGATTTTAATTTGGCGTCCATGTCAGGTGGCTTTCTCGCTCTCTCATCAGTCATCAATTAAAATTTTGATCGTTAACAGTCGTGAACCCTAAAGCCACTGTCTGATCACACCAATCGCATTTTCTTGTTCAATGGCACTCAAATAGCAAGAGAAGCAACACCAGGAGATGGACGGTGAACCCGAATACTACCACCTCAATTTTTCTATCATGGACAAGATAATCTAAAAATGTAGGTAATAATGCTTCATACAAGTATAAAAAAAATACATTGAACGAGGATCTGTGCTGAAAATCTTCTGTGCGTTTACAATCGTGTAGGTACAGCATCACTCAGGCGCGAAAATATAAAGGCCTGGCCACATAACACATACCATACCATGCTATGTCGATAAAGAACACAAAAATAGAACCATATAATTTATATGGTGATATTCATTGTTACATTCATTGTTCACACGCGTGACTTTCTAAGATATTATTGCGCTCGCTCAACTAATATCCAGTGCAACATCAGCAACATCCAGTGAGTTAATAATAGTACAGTGTTGTTTGAGTCATGTAGCTTACGCACTTAATTTCTATAAAATTTGGAAAATTAAAAGCGAGAATAAAGTTCTGTGTTGCATTGAATGTGATGAAAGATACTAGAATAGTTCTTATTTTGTTCGTGGAGTTACTCCACTCGCTACGCTCGTTTCGAAATCTTCTCCATTCATAAAATTAAACGTCTCTTTTAACACGTTTATCATAAAGTACTATTGTGTTACACGAACATAATGCATGACTTTCTTTGACTTTCGTGAACTCGTCCTTTTTATTGGCTTCGCTCGCAAGCTCGCTGATCCATAGATTGGACTTGTCCAAGAAAATCTAATTATGTACGTCTAACATACAAAATTTTGAGTTCGACTGCCTCAAAAATTTTTTTTTTTAAACTTAGTGTTTGCAGTGTTTTTATAAGTCTTTGCCTTACAACAATTAACCAAAAAATTTGACAAGTAGTACTGAAGGTTTTCAAATTTAGTTTTGTGTCAAAATTAATTTTTTTTGAATGTTGGGATAAATATTAACCAATGAAATTATTTATAAATATTAAAAAGGCGACTTTGACACTAAAGTCAAATTTACTTTATCATTATGGTACTAGTAACATAATGAATTAGATTATGGACTTTAAACTAGACAAAACCAAGAGTTTACAATACCTACACTCGAACGCAAAAATAGATTCAAAGACATTTCCTAACGGAGGGGGGGATCTCAGTAAGAATTAGAAGAAAACTTCATCATGGTAAACTATTTATCAAAAATTTTAATTGCAAAGAAATCGAAATCGCTTTTAATTTTTCAGTTTCAAGCTGCCAGTTTTGAAATTTTGAGCAGTAAAATCAATACAGTCTAGAATCTACAAAAATGAAATCGGTTAGGTATAAGCTGGTCATTAAAAACTGATAATCGATTCCCTTTAGAACCGAAATAATAAATATAGTATATCTATACTACTTTACAGGGTGTCCCATCAGGTCTTATACGTTTTAGGACTTCGGAAACTACAGGAGAAACAGCTTCGATTAAATGGGGAAAATTGAGTTTAATTTTATGGCCAACTCGATGCTTTTATGTATTTCGACAAAAGTTTTGTTAGCATTCCAGAAAATATTTAAAACACTTAAAAAATTCGTTAGTTTTGCATGTTATCTACTTATCTATATTGCGGTATTACGAAACTTTTTCCCAATTTGTTTAATTTCATATTATTTATACGTAAAGCTCGCCACAAAAGCCCTGGTTTTAGGAAAGGTAGGTCTGTGCAAGCCACAACTGCGCAAGCAACCTGAACGATCTGTTCCGCTTTGCCTAGGCTAGGTTAGCACACAGTGCACAGATCTGTCGTAGTAAAAGCATTATAGTACAGGAAAAATCGGTTTCAAGAACAAAAAAATTAGTACATTTACGAAATTTTGGTTATAAGTCCTATTCATAATGCAGTTTAAGAATCCGAAGAGTCCTTAATAAATGCAGGGGGAAAAGTGGTTTTTGGGGGCCCCCAACTTAAAACAAAATTTGTATCTTGAATGTCGAAGTCTGAGGTGTCAATTTATATGTTTTTTTGCATGCAAAGTCGAATAAAACTGTAATCAAAGTCATAAAACCAACCATCCAAGAACAAAAAATATGGCGGAAGAAGTTATGAGTAAATCCATTTCATAATTTTGAGCTACTTTCCTCCCTTAAAGGTAGCAATTTTGAAACAATTTTGAAAATCGACTGGGTTAGGACGAAAGGCCTATATTTTGGCTCTCCAACGCCTTTTTGAAATTTTTATAATAATAATTACCGGCGAAGTTATAGGGAAAAACCACAAAATGGGACAATCGTTCTATTGGCCACCATTTTGACTTTAAAAATTTGGGATTATTTTCTTCGATCGGGGCTCAGATGTACAATCTTATAGCCAAGTAAAATTGAATTTGGCCCAAATTTGCAAATATGCGTGATATATTATTTCATCGCCAAACTTTTAGCTTTTATAAGAATATCTATAAGATTTATAATCAGAAAAATAAGGTGGTTATTTTGAACGCTTATTTGCAAATATTGGGCCAAATTCAATTTTACTTGGCTATAAGACAGTACATGTGAGCCCTAATTGAAAAAAATAATTTCAAATTTTTAAATTCAAAATGGCGGCCAATAGAACGATTGTCCCATTCTGGGGTTTTTCCCTTATAACTTCGCCGGTAATTATTATTATAAAAATTTCAAAAGGGCGTTGTAGAGCCAAAATATAGGACTTTCGTCCTAACTCAGTCGATTTTCAAAATTTTTTCAAAATTGATACCTCTAAGGAACCAAAGTAGGTCAAAATTATGAAATGGATTTACTCATAACTTCCTCCGCCATATTTTTTTTCTTCGATGGTTGGTTTTATGACTTTGATTACAGTTTTATTCGACTTTGCATGCAAGAAAACATATAAATTGACACCAATGAGGGCCCCCAAAAACACTTCCCCCCCGCTGCATGCATAAGAGGGACTCTTCTTATTCTTATTCTTAAACTGCATTATGAATAGGACTTATAACCAAAACTTCGTGAATGTACTAATTTTTTTGTTGTTAGGGCTATTATAGGTTCATTTTAACTGTACTATTAGCGTTTGTGACTGGCTTAAAAGATACAAAAGATCCAGATGAGAAGCTTCTAGTTCTCAGTGAAACAAACAAAATTTTGAGCTTTTGGAAATATCAGAGGAAAAACCTTATTTTTATTGTACTTTGTAAGAAAACTCTTGAAACTCTTTAGCGACAGACATTTCGACAGGCAAACAGTCTTGAATTGAACATAATAATATTAATGACATTAAATAATGTCCAGATGAATATTATAGTAATATACATTTTTTTGAAACCATATCTTGAAGGTACTCTGAGAGATCCATGTTATGCACTATTTATAGACGAGCCTAACATTCTTACATACTATTTAATTGTTTAATTATTTCTGTAATTTTACTGTATGATGGAATATCCCCAAACTTATAAAATTCAGTTTTCCTTAAAAAATTTTTAAATAATTGCACAATTTGTTTAGTACCTACTCGAATTCATGCCGAGTTAAAACGTGTTAAATTCAGCTAATTTAAGAGAAAGTTCTCTGCGATGTTTTAAAAGTTAAGTTAGATTTTCTATAAGTAGTGTATATTTAACTCCTAAAAAATTTCCTATTTCATGTTTTGTTGTAAAATATGTAACATAATTAGGGGAGCTAAAATGTGGTTTTAAACTTAAAAGTCCAATCAGTCAAGTTAACACTCTTTGTAATATCGTGCCATCAAAACAAGATTCACATTAATTTAAAACACGAATGGTAATTTTGGCTATGTTGTGTCAAATTTATTATGACATGAGTGCATTTGGAGCTGTTTAAATGGGCGTTTTACAACTACAACGTAATAAAGTTGACGTAACTTGCTCAAATTACTGTTCCCTGTTCCTCTTCGCGTTTTAACAGCCCCAATCTGATTTTGATGGAGCGATATGTGCCATTGCAATTTAAAAAAGTACGGGTGCATATTTTATGATTTTAAAAGCAATTTTAAGTTCATGACTTGATAGATACTTTAGGTAGTAAACGTCGATTTTTCTAGAACTATCTCTAAGATGAGCGTTTGATGGTTGCCTAGGCAAGCATAGATTATAATTAAATCGAAGATGTAGAGCGACACACTGATAAACTTTAGAGCAGCAGAATTTCAGTGGAAAGTATAGTGTCACGTGTCATTACTGAAAATATAAGAACACAGAGTTACATAGAACACAAAATTATAAAATTGGGGCTCATTTCAGCAGGTCACATCTAATACATGAAGAGATATTCCAATTATTTGTATAAGCAATCGTTCAAAGAACGACGACAAGATATTATGGTGTCAATGCTTTAGATTTTAATAGGAAACAGGTCAAATTTTTAAAACTCTTAGAGCCGTTTTACACGGACTAAATGTCGTACTAAGTTATTAGTACAAAATCGGCGCAAGGGCCAAAAGCACGGAAATCTAAGCGTTAACATCGTGCATAGAAATTTTGACGTTCAACATTAAAGTTTAGATTCCTGTGCCTTTCCCCTTGCACCAATTCAGTACTAATAATTTGGTACGACATTTAGTCAATGTAAAATGACCCTTAGGTTTTGCAGTAGAAAAGCTTCTTTAAGAGACTGTTTAATCGCGTGCGTCTGCGTTGCCACTGCTTAGAAAATTTCAGCTTTTACTATGCCCATTAAATAGCATACGGTTACGAAATAGTAATATTGTTTACTATCAACAATAAACTAATACTAAATGGTTAACGAGTTACGTTTTAATAATAATATAAATGAATGTGTTCTACAAAATATTATGGCCACAAGATAAAATCTTTACATAATTCGTTTACAATGTTAAAAATCATACACCACATAATGTATGCAGATTTAAATGAAGTACCGCTACAAATAGTTTTTCATTATATCTACAAATTAATAAATCATTAATTTTCCGCTTTTTAAATTTGATACAATAGAAGTCGTTGCGAAGTAACCCTTATTAACAGTGTGGTTAAAATTCTCAGCGAGCGGCACATTAACATAGCTAAGCAAGAGTGAAAATATCTGCATTGTTTTAAATGATTGCGATCTATAGTTTATGCTTAATTAAGTAGGTAATTGGTATTTGTATATTTTTATTATTCCAGTTAAAATTTAAAAAAAATTATCTTTTGATTAAAAGTACCTAATTACATAAAATTAGATAGTTTTTATTGGTCATTTCCCACACATAACATTTAAGTAAATATTTTTTTATGTTAATGTTAATTAAGAAAAATTAAAATTAATGCACATAATTAAAAAAAATATGTGTGTTTTTAATTCGTGTACAAATAATAAATATGGAGCAGTCACTATAATTTATTAGAGCTTACCAGATTGTTTCCTGCTTCCAAATAGTAGGTAAGTTACGGAAATTGAGTGAGCGATTGATTTCAGAAGTCCTCCTCTGAAAAATTAAAATTCATAATTAATATAGGCTTATTATGGGAATTGGTAATCTTGCTTATTATTTTATTATAGAGAAAAGTTTAATTAAATAAAACTTTTCTATTTTTTATGCTTATTATTTCTGTTTAATTAAAAATTTATTTATTATTTTTCATCATTTTTTAGAAATTTTACCCATGTTGCACACCTCTGAGGATGTTAAACTTTTTAGCATCTTTCCAAAAAAAATCCAAATTTTCAGCCACTTAAATATGTAATTTTTTGAGGTCGATGCCGAAATTTGGATTTGGAAACTGAACTAACACTTCATGCCCTACCATTAAGGGATGCACAGATTTTAAATTATTTTAATGACAGATCTTAATAGAAGAGGTATTAACTTAAAATTTGTAAAAATTTGTAATTATTTTAATGTTCACCTTACTGCAATTAACAAAATATTTCGAGTTTTCAAAAAATTAAGAAAATCTAAGTTTTCTTTTCAATTTTCTCTAGTGAAGTTTCTTACAAATAACTCTCAAAACTGCTTCTAATGTAATGTTAAGTGCAGTTTCTTGATATGGCTAATTCTCCCATAATTTCAGAATCGGTGTCCCTAGGCTATAATATTTTTATTTTTGGATCGAGTGTCATTTACTTTGAGATATAACAAGTGTAAAATGAAATATTAGCATGGGAATTATTGAAAAAATCCAATCTTCACGTTTCTATGTGATTGTTCGGAAAAATATTGCCTTTTATCATGTAAAGTTTTTTTGGTTATGGTTACGTTGTTTGTACAGACTAAGTTTTCAAATTCGATCTTGGAACCAACAGTATCGTAAACATGTAGTGGGACGGTCAGGAAAAACTCAACTACTTTTGTTACTTTAAAATGAAATATTTGATGAAATAGGGGATATTTTTAATAAACTGGGTTATTTTTAAATTTTAATATTCCAACCTGAGATTCTGAAATTATGGGAGAATTACCCATAGATCTTAGTTTTGAAGCAACAAGGTTGGAAAATTTTGATTTTCATGTAGTCGCTCTAACCGGCGCTCTAACATAACTATAATGGGCTATGGGCCAACAACAGAAAAATGGGGGTAATTTTATTCAGGCTCAGCTCATGAGGATAAGCTATTTGAGTACAACGGAACACCAAAATGTGGTTGCCTGTACCGGGTACTGGCTTAAAATCTCATGATCCTTTAATGAAATTTTTTGAAATAGGCGTTAAAAAAATTTATAGTAGGTATTCGAGCAGCCACTTTGTCACTCTTAAATTTTGATAGAACTAATGAACAAAAAAAAATTTCAAATATTAAATTAAATATTAAATATTTATTTAAAAATAAGGTGTAGATAACTAGATACTCAAAATCCCTCATTATTCCCTTATTAAGCTATACCCAACAACACCTAATAAAACTACCTATTCGCCTATTCCTGTAGACTATTTTTAATGACAAACAACTATAAGTACTACTCTCAAAATTAGAAAATTAAAAATTAAAAAAAAAATCTCTGATAAACTAATAATAAATTAATAGAATAAGTAATGAAGTTATTTTTGTTAAAAGATGAGTACCTACTAAATCAATAAAAACAATTAGTGTTTCGCCAGCCAAGGCAATTTAGAATGGCGTGCATCAAGATCTGGTGTATTTACTTATGAAATTTAATAGGTTTGAACGTTATTATTACTGGCATGATAATCTATAATGGTATAGTACAAACGGCAATTTCTTTCGATTACAGTAATTTTCATAATTTATGTAGGCATTTCTTATTAATTTTTATTTTAAATTGCGTAGGTGACTAAATACTCTTCAATTTTTATTTATAATTGCTCAACAATAATTACTAAAAATCTTTAATTTTTAATTATTATTAAAATCGACAGAAACACATTTCTATTATTTAAGATTTACATGACTTAATTATTTTAATGCTTTACCGTCAAAAAATGTGACTATATTGAACAGGTTTGCTCTGTTTTAAAGCATAAGCGTTGTAGAAGAGAATTTTCTAGTATTGAGTGATTGGGTGAGAAAGAAATGCTGTTGTAGGTAGTTTAAATTTGGAGCGCGACAGAACTGATGGTTTTCACCTTTTCACCAGTTGAAGTTGGCAACAGAAAACGTCACTTATGTTTATGTGCGATAAATGTATAGCCGTGAAATTCGACGTATACTTTATAGCAGCGTTTCTCAACCTGGGGGTCGTGATCCCGAAGGGGGTCGGGTACTGCGTTTTGGGGGTCGCGGCCACTAAACAAATCTACAGTAAAATTTGAGCTTTCATTTGAACATCTCTGAAAGGACCAGCAACAATAATTTGCATAAAACTTCAGAGAGACAGGGGGTCGCCAAAATAATAACTAGAATTTTGGGGGTCGCGAAGCAAAAAGGTTGAGAAACGCTGCTTTATAGGATCACAAAGTGCCGATTTGACATGACGTAGAGGCAAAACAATAAGGTCGGAAATCGCAGCTTTTTATTTCTTATACCAAAAAAAGTTGGAAGGGGATGTGAGTTTTATTTTTGCCACTCTGGTATAGAAAGCTATAAAGTGCCTAACTTACATTTTTGCCTGAGCTTTAAGTTTATTTTTTTATTGAACTTCATAAACTTCGGTCCTTAAAGCTCCCATAGGGTTTATACCTTAGATCATATATATTAACATAGATACCAAGTAGCCTATGTACGTGCATTGATTTGACCGAAGCAATTATAGTTACGATATACTTTTGTATGTTTATCTTTGTCGATTAAATGAATTGCTAATCTTTCATCTCTCTCAAAGTTCTGTGCCTGCGCATGAAGTAACTTTATTTAAAAACGTTGTTGAAACGCTAACCTCATTTTAACAGCTGTTTGTATTTGCAATTGCAACACGTTTTTGTATACTTGTTTGAGTGCATCGTGGTTTAGATTGTTTTTAGAGGGTTGTAGGTAATTAATAGTTTATTATTTTTTATATTTCGTGTAGTTTAATAGTTTTTATAGTTTAAATTTCCTGTAGTTATTTTATTGTTGTTGCGTGTTTTTGCTATTTATGAGAACATGGTTTTAAAGTGTGTTGTCTGCGGTGAAGTATTTTCTACCGGAACTGCCACATCTTTTCATAGGTAAGAAATAGTTTATTTAAGGTTCTCAAGATATATTGTAAGTATTTATATTGCAGATTTCCAAAAGATGCTAGTAGACGTTGTCTGTGGATTAACTTTTGTAACGTCAACGAAAGTGTGATTACGCAAAATTCTGCGATATGTTCAAAGCATTTCTCTTCAGATAGTTTTGAATACACCGAAAACAATTTTATGCAACGTATTCAAAAACTAAAATCACATGCTGTTCCAAATATTTATGATCGTGTAAAGGGAATTAAACGGTACTTATTTTTCAATTTTTAAGAATTTTTAGAAAAATCAGCGTTGCCTTACAAAGTAACACTTCTGGAACAACAAATGCAGAAGATAATTGTTTAAATGGTGCCAAATCTGATATAAGTAAATTTATTACAATTATTATCTGTTGAAAACAATACCTAACTCTTAAATATTTTCAGATTGCTTGGTTGATCATACCTATTGTGCATCGGAAGATGCTATCAAAAGTACAGAAACAAACAACGCAGCTTTGAACATCATTTGTCCAGAAGTTACAGTAACGCTTGGTAAGTTGTGACAAACGATAGAATAAATTTATTATTTAATTTTTATAATTACGTTTTGTAGATGATATTGTTGCTACTTCAGAATCCGGGAGTAGTGGCTTGTTAAGCTCAACCTCCACAGAGTCTTCAAACAGTTTTGGTAATACCATTCCATAAAAATTTTTATATCTATTTATTACCAAATATTTTATTTTTAGTGAGATACATTGGTGAGTTGAAGGAAGAACATTTCAGCACTCCGAGAAAAGTTGCAGTCAACTTACGTTTTGTTAAAAGCAGCTTCAAAATAAAACAGAAAAAATTAAAATTTTTGAAGATCTGGTTAAGTGCTTAACCGATCGAAACTTATTACAAGAGAACTCGGCTCAGGATTTAATGGTAAATTCAAAATTAATACGTACATTTTTTCTTCAATTACGTAAATTAATTTTTGCAGACTATGGTACTACCTTCAATAAAGGATATTATTGAAAGAAAACTTTCCCGCACCAAGAGGCAATATATAATCCTTAAGTGAGAAGTTTTGCCTTAACGCAAAAATATACAGAGTACCTACGATAATAACCAAAAGTTTAAGAAATGTGGAAGGTTTTTTTAAATAATGGAATGCTGCTACATATTTTAGAACAAGACTTTTTAAATAATCATCGCAGCCAATTAATTAAAAATATCTGTTGTGTCAACACAAGACTTTCCGATTGAGTTGATTATTTTAAGACCAAAACAGTTAGAAAACAAAAGAATACTGAACATTTTTATAATCACTGATTAAAAATAAATAAAAGTCAAAATTTTTTGACAAATGTCAAATTTTTTGACAACTGTCAAATTTTTTGACAATTGTCAGAAACGTCAGCTGCCAAATATCATTAGATATTTGATTGCGTAAAAACTCTTTTAAAAACAAAATAATTTAAAAAAATTTTATATCATTGAATAAAAAAAAAAGTTCTCTATCGGATGATTTAAAAAAAATTATATAGTTCCATTTAAAAAACACAAAATTTCCTTAATTGCACGCCCCCTAGCGGACCGATTTTGAACAAACTCCTTTCTGCACTCCGTCGTTATCTGATAAGACCCTATACCAAATTTCAAGTCAAGCGGTTCGACCGTTTCAGAGATTTCGTGGGGAACTACATCCACACATACATACACACACACACACAGACTTTTTTCTAAAAATGGTCTAGATCGACTCGGGGGACCTCAAAATACATATATCCGGTGTTATCTCAAAAAATTTTTTTTACCCCATTACAATACTTTCCTTTGGTATCGGAAAGTAATAATAGCTGAAAAAAATTTGAAACTGAGGTTGCACCACGAAGCGCAAAAAAGAAGTAGCATTAAAAACAAACCAGCGATGCGCAATAAACTGTCCCGATTAGTGCTATTTAATAATCAATAATTTTACTTTCATTATTTACTAATTATTTTCTTTTAAATTGCAGAAATTTTAAGCTATATTTAATATATAATTATTATTTTTTTAACTTTTCGTCAAAAATATTGACTTCATCAGAATATTGTTGTTGTTTTTTTGTATTATGTACCTGTTTTATTATTTATATTATAAATATTACAATTTATAAAATTTAACTTGTTTTTTGTTGTCTCTTCATCAAATACTTTAGTTTAGTTTAAATTTCCCGCGAAAATCTGGTTTTGTTGTCAAGTTTTTGGTTTCTTCATTTAAACTTCCCACGTAAAATGAAAATTTTAGCTCCTTTAGGTTTGTAGACAGAACACCAAGAGAGATAGATAATTGATGTATTGTATGATTAACAAAGATGCCACTAAAAAAATGTGTCTACACTATGTTTGCTTCAGTTAAATTTGAACATTTGGTATCTATGTTAATATACAGGGTGTATGGATAATCCATCAGGAAACTTCTAGAGGTGATTAAACAGGTTAAAAGAAGGGTACAGGTTCCTCTAAGAAAAATTGCAAATCTCGTTATTAACAAAGATACAGCTACTCAAAGTTCAATATTTTCTTTTTTCTTTTTGAGCTATCTCCCTTAATCCATAACCAATCAAGTTCATATCTGACATGCTTATTAAGCGTAGCTAGTTTTATCATTCTATAATTAAAGTGGTTCATTATTGTACCTCCAAAGGGCACTTTGGAGGCACTATAACTCAAAATTTATTTATCCCCTAACTTTTGTTTCTTGATAGGTATCACAAAATTTACGATTTATTTTTGAAGTCAGTCAAAATCCTGAAAATCGATGTACTCTTTATTCTAATCGATAAATGTAATCGTTTAGCTGAAAATCCACCTCAAAGTTTTAGCAAATTAATTTTAAATTAGCGACTTGACGAATCTATAGTAGCTTTGTGTATGTAAGTTAATTCAGCTGATAGATTGACAAAAGTACAAATTATATTTTTACTTAAGTTAAGTAATGGCTAATCATGAATACTCGAGTAATGAATATTGTGATAAGCATTTCTGTTATGGAAGAGCAAATGGTAATGCAGAACAAGCACGTCGGTTTTATACCGCCGCTTATCCTGACAGGCGTGTTCCACATGCCCAAACATTTGTAAACATTCACAGAAGGCTTGGTGAGCAAGGCTCTTTTAGAAACCCATGTTACGATAATGGAAGGCCACGAACTACAAGAACTGTAGAAACAGAAGAAAGAATTCTAAACGTTGTAGATGCAAACCCAGCTACGAGTACTAGAAGAATTGCTGCTCAGGAGGGTATTGGTCATTTTACAGTTTGGGCTGTACTTCACGAGCAACTTCTTTATCCGTTTCATATTCAAAACGTACAAGCACTTTCTCGTGAAGATGCGCTGAGTCGTTTGAACATGTGCAATCGAATTTTAGAAAAATACGAAAAAAATAATCAGTTGCTTAATGTTATACTGTTTACTGATGAAGCGGGTTTTAATCAAGACGGTGTCACAAATTCACATAACAGTCATGCATGGTCTGATGAAAACCCGCATATGTACGCTGAAACAAAACATCAACGCAGATTTTCTTTAAATATATGGGCCGGAATCGTCGGCGATCAACTTATAGGTCCTCATTTTTTTAATGGAACATTGAATGGAGAAACCTATTTACAATTCCTTCAAAATGATCTTCCCGATTTGCTTGAAGATGTTCCTTTAGACATAAGAGCAAATATGTGGCTGCTTCAAGACGGAGCTCCACCACATTTTAGTTTGAATGTGCGTGCATATTTGAATGAGGAATTTTCTGAAAGGTGGATAGGACGAGCCGGGCCAATAGCTTGGGCGCCACGATCTCCGGATCTGAATTCAATGGACTTTTTTTTCTGGGGGTATTTAAAAGCACTTGTTTATGAAACTCCCGTAAATGATATTAATGATTTACGGCATAGAATAATAAATGGGTGTAACCTAATACGCAACAAAATTGTCATTTTTCATCGTGCGAGAAGATCCTTTTTAAAACGCCTTAGAAGCTGCATTGAAATGAACGGAGGTCATTTCGAACATTTGTTGTAATAAATTAAAAAATTAAAGTCCATTGCTTTTGATTATTAACTGGCAGTTGCTTATTTATTTAACAAAACTTTAGGTTTGAACTCGGTTCAAAGCTACTAGATTCGTCAAGTCGCTTATTTAAAATTAATTTGCTAAAACTTTGAGGTGGATTTTCAGCTAAACGATTACATTTATCGATTAGAATAAAGAGTACATCGATTTTTAGGATTTTGACTGACTTCAAAAATAAATCGTAAATTTTGTGATACCTATCAAGAAACAAAAGTTAGGGGATAAATAAATTTTGAGTTATAGGTAAAGTGCCCTTTGGAGGTACAATAATGAACCACTTTAATTATAGAATGATAAAACTAGCTACGCTTAATAAGCATGTCAGATATGAACTTGATGGGTAATGGATTAAGGGAGATAGCTCAAAAAGAAAAAAGAAAATATTGAACTTTGAGTAGCTGTATCTTTGTTAATAACGAGATTTGCAATTTTTCTTAGAGGAACTTGTACCCTTTTTTTAACCTGTTTATTCACCTCTAGAAGTTTCCTGATGGATTATCCATACACCCTGTATATGATCTAAGGTTTATACAGACGAACTCAAATCGAAGCGTAAATTTCGATAACTAAAAATGTTTATTTACTGTTGGAAGTGTACGAGGTACAGAGGCACCTCTGTGGTTAAGAACACAACTAAATACAGAGGCTCTTTTTTTAGTAGATATGATATGGAGGACCTGCAAGGCCTTCCAAACATCTCCCAGGCATGAAAATCAAACAAATAAATTTTCTCGTGGTAAAACGCTTTTTTAAGGTTTTCCGACCGGATATTTTTTTTCTAGACCATTTCGTAACTTTTCCAACCGATTGGCAAAAACGTAAAATTTTTTCTTTAATTTTTCGACTTTTTAGGAAAATTATTCAATTTTTTTAAATACTGGTAAACATCGTTGAATTCTCTATAATTTTGCATCATTAGAATTTTCAAAATATGTCGAGAAATGCTCAAGAAAATTATAGGATGAACTTTTTTCAATCACATTTGATAATACTTCGCTTTTTGATTTTAATTTCGATTTAAATACTTTTACTAACATATAAATACATCTCAAATAAGACTTTCTCCTGCATTTCTAATACCGTATATATATTTATTGCACCTTTAAACGTAGAGACTCTTTTTAACTCAACTCAAAGTCCCAATGCGTCGGTCAAGTCAACACGTGTGGTCAAGTCAACACGTGTGGTCAAGGGTCAACACAATGTAATGTAAGAAAACGTTTGCCTCGAGAAGCCTCTGTATTTAGTTGTAATCTTAATCACAGAGGTCTCTCACATTACACTTCGTTTCCTGTTCCTTGTTAACGTACCTAACAAGTGACATCTCACGTCTTTCATCAATACTAACGACACCCTAAGTGCTACCACCCATTATCTATCTCTAAAATTTATTTTCTCTGCCTTATCCCAACCATTAAGGATATTTTGTTTAGTGACGAACGGAAACTTTTTTTTTGACCAAACTTAAATCCATTGTAAATTTTTTATTGACCAAAGTTTGACTAAAAAGTGACTCTTTTCGTCCTAGTAATATATTTTCGACTTATTGACGCATACTAATACACGAACCCTACACAGACATGCAGCCGTTTGATGTAAGCGACCATCTACCGTCAACGTTAAATCTTTTTTCTTTATTCAACACAATGAAGAGCTATATATCCATCTTCGTTTAACGACTCAACGTTAAACGAAGAGAACTATCAAACACACCACTGATGCTAATGCTATGGTTAAAAATTGCTTTTAGAGGTGTTTTCGCGATTTTAGGGAAACGTAATGCGAATTAACAATAAGTTCAATTCTTGAACTAAAATATTTTTAATTCATAAAAATCTTGCCCTCTTGTAATAACTTCAAGAATCTAACTATTATCATATTATTGACTATTAACATGAATAAATTAATAATAAAACCAGGATGCTCTAGAAGGTTATAACGTTATAATAGGACAAATAATAGTTTTATGCTATAATTGTAAATCAAAGAAAAGATAAAAAAATTAATAAGTGGTAGGTCATATGCTGGTGAAATCAAAATACAAGACAAAACCAATTACGGACAGTTGAACCACTACCTGGTGATAGTTCTAGGGACACCCTGTATAAATACTTCTTCACTTTTACTGATCAGGATTGCAAATTGTTTAACAATAATTATTATTATAATTTATTCGTATTGCATTCGTCTTGTGTCGTACGTAATTAAATTAAGACGCTAATTAAGCACATAAACTTGTTTATGATAGCTTCTCTTAACAAACAAATACACACATTAAGAAACAAATATAATATTAAGACACACAATTAAATTTTCACTAACTTTATGTAAAACAATGCTCTTTTTAATGGTTTATACTCGTAAATTAAAGTTATAAAAAATTCACTTCTAATGGGCCGTCCACACACACAGGCTTGCCTTCGCGTGTGAACCCCGTTCAGGCGGCCTGCACAGGCCAAACCGGAGCATCTGGACAGCGTTCTGGTCACCAGCACAAGCCAAACCAGAAAGCAAGGCCTGTGAGTGTAAACTGGCCTTAAAGTTTGCGTCACACACAGAGGTTTGCCTTCCGGTTTTGTCCTGCACAGGCGGTGAACATCGTTCAGGCGAGCTGCAAGGCCAAGCCGGACCGTCTGGACTTCGTTCAGGCTTCGGTTTTTGTGCAGGCCGACCTGCACAAGACCGGCAGATAAGCCTGTGTGTGTGGCGCAGCCTTAAGATAATAATTATTAAAAACAAATTAAAACTACTCAAGATATTACGTAAAAGGGGTTATTTATATCTTATTTTAACAAAAACCCAGACAGAAATAATGTATTATTTGTAAAAAAAGAACTGATTAATTATAATTTATTATAATACTCCTACATCTTATATGCATAAAATAGTAGGTATGTAGGAATATCAGAAAGTAAAATTAATTCAAAATTAAGTCAAAAACCAATATGGCGCCCATAAGAAATAACGAACCTGATGATGATGGTTAGAGGATAATCGAAATGTCGTGTAAAACTTTAGGCACCATTAGGCTTCGAAATTCGAAATGTTGATGCCATGAAATTGTGAAGTTGGCACTAAAAATCTACTTGTGATTGTTTTTACTGTAAATAACAATGATAAAATCCAAGAAGAAAAATCAAGCCTTTGGAATAGAGATGTTTTGAATAATTATAGTTAAATCAAAAACTAATTAAATTAAATGGGCGTAAACAATGTGTGGTATATTGTGTATCTAGAGAATTGCCATCAGAGGCATTCTTAATTGCACGACTGGGTTGCCTTAAGAGGTATTTTCACCACACTTCACTTTAAGGCCTTTGTGGCAGGCCCGGACTGGCCCAGCCGGCTGACTGGCAATCGCCAGTAGGGTCACATGAAAATAAATTGAAAAATCAAAATGAAGAAAAAAGTTAATAATAATATAATAAACATACAGTGTGTTTCACTTTAAGTGAGGACACGTATAACTTTTTTGGTTTGCCTAATAAATTGTTTAATTTTACAGTACAAAAATATGTTTTTGTATTTTCAAGCTCGTTGACCTTGAAAATACCAAAAAATAGTGGCGCTATGGGGACCTATGAGAAATTTTTGAAACTCAGGCCCGTGATAGTGTCGCTACTCGCTACGCCACTCCATTTGGGGCCAATTTATTTTGTAGTGGGGCCAACCACTAGCCAGTCTGGCCCTGCCTGTGGGAGAATAATAATCCAAATACTCCCTATACTCAACGCTGTTATGAAATTTTATGGAGTTTTCCCAATCGAAACTATTTTCTCAAAGTTATCCCTAACCTTTTAGCGAATAATTTTTATGTAAACTTTCTAAATAGTGCCAATTTTATTCATCAGAGTTACAAGTTTAATGCTGGGTGTAACAACATTTTTGCGCTTCAAACATAGTTGATGAAATAAAATTGTTGTAAACCACCTACACATTACGTTCTACTTTTAAGTAATTTTTAATCACTTTTAATTTTTTTATTAAACTATAGTTAATAAGTTTAAAAAATTGCTAAAATAGAAATATTATTTAGAAAGCTCAAGAGTGTATTATTGGAGCAAGTACGTCTTTACTACACGTGGGTGTTCAACCAGGCCCTAACATCAAATTGATTATATATTTACTCTGCATGATTATAGTTATTATAGAAAACATTATCTGAGATGGGGAGTGGCTAAACATGATTTTTTAATAAAGAGAACTTTAAAATATACCTACTCTAAGACATATTAGCCAGCAACTATACTTTAAAATGGTTAATTATTTCATTTTTTGCAAATCTATAAACATTTATCTGATGTAAAGAGGTTTATGTGATTTATATCTAGAATAAGAATCCGTGAAAGTATTTGTAGAAGATTCCACTTTAGCGAGGTCGTTATTTTTTGTTCAGATAAAGATGAATGTACACATTTAAGTAACTGACGTATTTGGAATTTGACAAATCAAGGAGACGCCGAGATTGACAGATAAGTAACTGTCGTTTGCCTCCCGCTGATTAACTAACGAACAACTATCAATATATGACATGTGCTTATAAACACGAAATAGGTAGCAGTCAAAATATTGTAATTTTTTTTTCTTAAATTAATATCGTTTATGAATTTTAAAATATTAATTAAAATGCGATGCACTAAATTCTATAAATTTATGCATAAAGTGTATTGTAAGTGGCACGTGCTCCAACACAAGTGTATGCTTTTGAATGAACTCGTAATATTCTCTATACTACTGTACATTTCATTTTCGAAACAAATATAAACAAAGGCAAATAAAAATGGTTTATTTTAATAAATTAATAAACGTTGCGCTATTCTATATAATTATGATACTGATGAGTAAACAGATTGGAAAAGTATTGGTTTTTTACCGAATACTGGCTCCCCTAATCACCTGATAGTAAAAGCTAACACAGTTAAGTTGTAGAGCATCCAAAAAGCTACTCAAAACGTACCGTACTTAGAAGCCAGAATTAATGTTAATGAAGCACTATA
The DNA here is from genome assembly GCA_963924605.1 of Malthinus seriepunctatus. NCBI lineage: Eukaryota > Metazoa > Arthropoda > Insecta > Coleoptera > Cantharidae > Malthinus > Malthinus seriepunctatus. The sequence goes on along the minus strand of OZ004600.1, from coordinate 87,951,183 downwards.
AGAAAATTGGCACAATGCTGTGCTTTATTTTTACAGAGCAAATTCTTAAGGAGAACATTTACACGCGACGGTTAGACGTGAATTTGACGGTAGTGAACATTATCGTCCTTCTCGTCTTGTAATTGACGCTTTAAGGCTGTCGATCACTTGAGCGTAGGGAAGCGCGACGAAGAACAATTTATGGGGATACGCGCACTTGAGAGAAGCGAAGCGGTGCCGGTGATGAGAAAAAATAAGAATCAGGGCTGGACTGGGAAATCTAAAACTTGGTCTCGTGATCTCGACAGCTGTAATTTGGACTCTGCGTCATCCACATCCCCTGGTGAGATTAGTAATTTTCTGCACATTATGAAATCATACTTAAAATAAACAAAAGATTTCTAATTTTATTTATATACAAGGTTAGGTTATGTTAGGTTAGAGTAGGGTACGCTAGGTTAGGTTTATTACTAGAGTCAGTGCGGTAACTATGGACCACTATAAGCATTTTCGGGAGTAAAACCAAAAGGAACAATTTGCAACATAATATTTTTATTAGAATTAAATTCTTAGTAAATTTAAGGAACATAAGAAGAAACAAAATCAAACTAAACTCGCACTTATATATCGCACATATTTACTGCACTTACTCTAAATGTTAAACTTGGACTTATTTATACCAAAAACCATACACATAAAAGTTTAGCCCCCAAAAGCGTTTTGTCTCGTTTACAATAATTAGTACCTGCTGGTGCTGAGTGCTGACATAACCAGTCCGACTCTAAAGCTGAACTGGGAAAAGTTAGTACCGGGAAATCAGGAGAGTCTGGGTTGATATTTTTTATTTTTTCATCACAGGCCACCGGGAAATTTCCGGTAGTCCGCCGGGCCAGTCCAGCTCTGATAAGAAGCATTGTATTCAAAAACTGATCTTCTGATCGCCTCGCTTAAGCTCGCCCGAGTGAGAGACGACCTTTAGAATGCCTCGAGAGTTTTGAGCAAATCTATTGTCAGTGTAGGACAAAATCAAAATTTAAGGTCCTGTTTGGAGACCCATTATAATGTAACCATTTCAGATTACATAGAAGCTGGATTTGGACAACAGCAAAGACCATCTACATGTAGATGGCCTTTGACAATAGTCACGAGAGTAAATTTAAAAAGAGTAATAAAATACAACATTCTATAATCCATTCATTATTTATTTGCGCTATGGTTGGCCATGAACTTTTATATTTTGGTTTGCCAAAATAAAAAGTTTCTATTAAGTTGACTGACAGCTCTTGACAGTACTAAAAAAATGACAGACCAACTATTAACACAATTGAATAAAAGCCGCTACTCTACAATACTTAACCTAACTGATTTTTTTCAAATTTATACCGGGTGGAATCTGTCACCCTAACATGGCCAACCATAGCGCAAATAAATAGTGAACAGATTTTTTGGAAACACGATTAAATGTATCTTCATACATTTTATTCGGAACATTCTTATTTTATTTAGTTTAATCTAAACCTTTAATAAATAAAAAAAGCACTTGATTGTATACCTCGTATATAAGTCCCGATGAATAAATTAGATTTGTTATCTTAAAAGATCTTTAACTAAATGTATTAATTTTTTTGTTGCTTAAAGCTATAACGTAAATAAAAATACACATCAATACTATAACGAAATTAAATTATTGAAATTTGTTTCCTGTAAATTATTGTATGTAAAAATTTGAAAAGTGAAAGTTTCGGAAAAACTAATTGAATTAAGTGAGTAATTATAGTTTTATTTAAAAAGTAAAAGAAAAAATGTTAACTATTGCACATAATTACTGTTATATTATTTTCAAAATGGAGTAGATAAATGTAAATTTCTGTGTGAATAATTAAATTGTCAATTACGAGTTTGCAATAAATGCATCATCAGGTGAGTTTGAAATTAATTCAATTTGATGTACGTTTTGTAGAAAATTTTATTTTTTCTGTCACTTTTTAGACTACAATTAAACGAATGAAACGATGATAAGTTCATCATCTCATCATTAAGCTATAATTTTGATTCTAGATACAGAGTGGTGATCTGACCTTTCGGTCGTAGGGATTTAACATGTAAAATCATACTTTGGTAATTCCTGCTTCCCAATTGATTTAAAATAAAATCTTTGAATAAAAGCTTTAGAGCAAAAAATTTTACATCTAAATCAATAAACAAAATTAATTTTTGATGCTTTATAACGCCAGAAGCTTAATTTGAAACGGAAATTAGCAGAAAAACGATTGCCTCTTGAAATACAAATAAATTTAAACATTATCGATTATGTTTTAGGCTTTATCTGTCAAACTAATTTTAGTTTAGCTCATTTTCTGAATTTTCAAATAAAATTTCTGGCGTTGTAAAGCGTAGGTATTTATCAAAAAACGTCATTAGGCACCTTCTTAACGTGTGAGTCCAAAGTTTAGAACACTAGCGCGCAGCGCGTGTTTACTGAGCCTAAATTTATTAATGTTGGCAGTACTTATTGTGACGATTGACCCTTAGAATATAAAGATCCGGAAGGAAGGTTAGAAACTGGTGCCTATAAGAGAAAATGCGACGGAAACGACGTTTTGGAAAACTATAGATGACTCATTCATTTCGTCGATTTTACATTATCATTAGCTGTCATGATCTTTTTTTCTAAGTGGGAGTATAAGCAACCATTTATATTGGAGAAATTGACCGGAAATCACTATAATTAGAAAACAATTGCAATCCTTATTATTAGCTAAATGACTCTTTCTTGGTAAAGTAGGGGGTAGGTATTACTTTATTCAATGCGTTTGACACAGAACCAGGAAGGAGCTTAGCCACTGTTGCCTATAAGAGAAAATGCGAAGGAAATGCCAATTTAGGAAGCTATGGATGACTCATTCATTGCGTTTACATTATCTGTCATTATCATTGGCTGTTATAATCTTTCCGTATAAGTGAGACTATAAGCAACCATTTCTATTGGAGAAATTGACGGGAAATCGCTATATTTAGACAATCGTATTGCATTAACATTACTATTACCTGGAATGCTCTTTCCTGTTAGAGTAGCGGGTATTTATTCAATACGTTTGACGTTCGTATTTGAAAGTTCGTCTGATTATATAGTATATTGTATTATTAGGATTAAAAGTGGAACTTTGTTTGGCTAGCAATTTTGCATTTGCAAGGCGAAGCGAAGCGTAGTCGAGCGGTTGCAAAAACTAGCGCGTTAAACAAAGACACTTTTAATCCGAATGAGACATACTATTTTTTCTGCAACCGAAAGAATCGAATTTAAAATAATAAAAATTAAGATGAGAGAAATCAGAAAACGCTACTAAAATCGGCTCTTCTTGATTTTTGTTTGCAATTTTAGTATTAAAAGTTACTTTTAAGACGAGGATTAAAAATGTTGCTTAGCAACGCGGATATTTTTATATTAGTAACACAAACGTCAACTTTTAATGTCAAAAATGGTATTAAAACACACTCATTTAAGAAGGTTGCAGAAAAAATCAGTTTTAAGCCTCCGAAATATAATTCATCGGTCAACATGCAGTTGCAGTGCTGCACATTGTAAAAAAAAATTCCCTAGAAACAGTGCTCTTATAGACTCTACAGAGAGGTCTAAAAGTGTGGAACGGCCTTAATAACTTCTAAACGAATTGACGAAATAGAATGAAATTTGAATGAAAAAAATAAAGCAATTTATCCTATGTTTTTTACTGTATTTAAATTTTATCATTTAAATCTTCAGTTCTTCAGAGGGGTCAATTTTTTTAAATGGCAAGGGTGGCATCTTGGTATGGTATTTTCTGAAAGAGCATTTTATTCTGATTTTAGACATGTGCTACAGATAGGGAATCCGAATAAAAAAAATTTTAGGTTTCTTGCATGTCTGATGAAAATAAATAAGGGGATTTTTACAAAAACTTTTCAAAATGCACTTCTAAGAAGAAAAAACTGTTAGCGAAGAAGGAGAACTAACAAATTTACTTTTCTGAAGCGTGAAATAACGAAATATTCTTCAAATAAAAAGTTAATCATTTTATACTCGTAGTAGCATTGAAATGGGTAACGTAAACAATTAAATTATTTAGCTTTTTTTAATGTAAACCCCTATTTTTAGCACATGTCTAAAAAATACTACAATAGGGACTACAAATACTAAAATATGCCCCCCTCACTATTTAAAAAAATTGACCCCGACGCCATTACTCTGAAGATTTAAATGATAAAGATTTTTAAACATAGTCAGAACATAGAAAAAAAAGTACGTTATTTACTTCATCCAAATTTCATACCATTTGGTCAATTCGTTTAGAAGTTATTAAAGCCGTTTCACACTTTTAGACCTCTCTGTATAAGCTAACTGTTACAACGTCAGAATAGTGTTATTATAGGCTTCTTAACATACCGAAATAGAAAAATTAATTCAAATGCAGAATTTTATGCTCTAAAACTTTTATTCAAGCAGTTTTTTTCTAAAATAAATTAGGAAGCAGAAAATGACCAAAGTATGATTTTACATGCATGTTAAATCCTTATGACCGAGAAGTCAGGTCGCTACCCGGTATATTGAGTATTAATGCAATTTCTCTAGGTGTACAAATATTGTGGTTTCAGCGACAGAATAATTTCAGTAAAATTAAAAATAAATTATTAGCTATTAAAATACGTATACAGGGTGATTCATGAGGAAGTGCAAATATTTTGGGAGGTTGTAGTATGGATTATTCTGAGTAAAAAATGTCATATGAACATGTGTCCTATTGTCAATAGATACAGAGATACGGTCATTTTAAGATGTATTAAAGTATAAAACAAATAACTTATTGTTGATTTTCAATACTAACAATTAAAATTAAATAAATTTTCAAGACGGTTCAAGAAAAGGTAAACACCTGAGACGAATTATTGCTCACTCAAATTGTGAATTGTGCGGCGCTCATAAAGGAACGCCAAGATGATATTAGAAAAGTAACAGTAGTATTACGAAGGGCATTGAGGTTGGCTGTGGGATTTTTGAACTATTACTGTAATTTTGTTTATTTTATTGTTTAGTATTAAAAATCAACAAAAAGTCATTTGTTTTATACTTCAATACACCTTAAAATGACCGTATATCTTTATCTATTAACAATCGGACACATGCTCATATGACATTTTTTACTCAGAATAATCCATACTACAACCTCCCAAAATATTTGCACTTCCTCATGAATCACCCTGTATAACAATGGAAGATCCCTCAATATCTAAAAGTTAAAATGGGAAATTTTAGATTCCTGATGACCCAATTCTCCGTGAGACACGGAGGTGAAAACATTGATTTTAAGATTTTTTTATACCTAAAGTAAAAATCACCTCACAGTCTGATAGAGATATCCACATAATTATCCACGCATATGTTGCCACTATAAGTTGCTGGGAGGTCTTTTATATTTCCGGACGACTGAAAAGGCATCGCTTCCTTTATTATAAATAAAATAATTTCATATTTTATTACAAGTTTGGAATTGGTAATAAATGTTGAATCAATTTAGTGCTCTATAAAATTGTGGAATTTGTAATTATATCAATTAAAAATCTTCATGTTCAAATAGTGTAACATACAGAGAAGCATGAAATACATAGCGTGTTATCATAAACGTGATGATAACGCCATTATAAGTATAATTCGTTGACAGAAATTGATTGATTTATAACGATACAACTAATTTGACGTTTAATGTGCTAGTAGCATGTGCTAGTAACACAAGTTATAATTAATTATTATCAATATTTTTAATTTGCGTCTTCATCAAGTGTCAACAAACCCAATATACAGAACGTATGTAGGTTTTTAGTTTGAAAAATTGAATTTGTTTAAAAAATATTGCAACCTACGTGCTGAAAACTAACTTTCTGATCAATTAGATAACATTATTATTGCTATATTATATGTTGGTGTCAAATGAATACCTTCAATAAAGAGGGTGTTGTAACCTCACATCTTTAATAATAATTACAACTTTTTACTCTATGGATGGAATTATTTAAAAGAAAAATTCTCGATTGTAACTCTTCAAATCAACATTCAACAATCAATGGATGTTGTTAAAATAGCACGTGTTATAAACAAACAAAAATACGTGAAATAAAACAATGTAATAAGAATAGCAACATTAATTTAAAAAATTTGAAAAAATCTTGTAAAAAGGTGAATCACTTTGTTGAAAGGCTAAAACGCAATTAGAGATTCAATGACAATATCTTTAGTAGGTACAAACTAAAATGTACTTCCATACATGACTTAAATTTATATTTTATTATTATCGTGACTTGGCCATTTTCTGTTTTATGTTAATTGAGCACTATCGAAGAATATCGATTTTGTTCTCGATATGCTGAATCACTACAATATAATATGTTTAACATAAAGATAACTTATTGTTTCTAGTGAAGAAATTTTTGACAATTAACAAGATCCACATTTTTCCTTTCCAATTTATCCAATGGAAAGGAAAGTATTTTGGCTTGATTTTAAAAATATTCATTTTTAGGTTCTTTGAAACGCGATTTCGAATTATATTATCTGTTTGTCTTTCTGAAAACACGTCTGCCGTTTATGGGTTTATGTGCTATCATTTAGGGGTTTTTCTTTAGTGTAGTCAACGAACCAAAATTTATCCTGATTTTCTGACTTTTTTTGTAACAGAAAATTTTTTATCTTAATCGGTCAAAACCATTCCTGTGAGTTTGTGTATAAAATGTCTCAACCCAATTTAGACCGGAAAAGCAAAATTTTGACTTTTTCCAGTTACCGTTACACTATTTTTTGAATAACTTTGCTTGCATTGGTCGGATAGGGACCAAAAATTTTTTATTTAGTTTTTAATGAATCTCCCTTTACAACTGCCTGGGTTAAAATAATTTATATTAATTTCCTAACCTAAAAAAATTCAAAACTGTCGTCATTGGTGGGTCGTAGTTTTTTATCGAGAACTTGAGTATTAATTAATGTTATGGTATGAAACTTTAAGAAGTTGTAGCTGATAATAGTAACAAATCCATATTGGAAGCTTGATCCAATAAGAACAACGGCTAAAATTTGCATTTTGGTTCAAATTTTCTTTTTCATATTTGTTGTGAGCAATTGATGGTATCGCAAAACTTCTCTTCAAATCTAGGAAATTTAATGCTCTTTCAGATAAAAACTAGAACAATCACATCAGACCATTTTTTCTTCCGATTTCTTTAGAAATAAAAATATATATTTTCAACTGTTTGTCCACAAAACAAATTTTAGTGGTCGAAATTTTATTCTTCTTTTACGTATTTTTGAAAATTAATTATAAAAACTCGTATAAATTATTTTTGAACATTAAAACTGGTTTTAGGGTCAACAATTTCGACCACTAAAATTGTTTTTTTGGACAAATAGTTAAAATATTTTATTTTTATTTTCAACGAAATCGGAAGAAAAAGTGGTCTAATGTGATTGTCTTTGTTTTCATCTGAAAGAGCTAGAAATTTCCTATATTTCAAGAGAAAAATTATTGCGATACCACTCATTGCTCACAACAAATCTGTAAAAGAAAATTTAAACCAAAATGCAAATTTTAGCCGTTATTCTTAATATTTTTGGATCAAGCTTCCAATATGGATTTGTTACTATTGATTAAAAAATTTTTGTAATTATACATACAGCAACAATATTTTATAGAGGCGAGCTGAGGGGAAGCGCAGATACCTAAATTGGTATTTTTCCCTTCTATGCAATAGTAATCGCCTAGTTACTTATAATTTAGTAGCCATTGATACAAACGAATTTAATAGCGTAACTCAGTACATCAATTTGATAACGGCATTAATAAAGACAATAAATTTGTACATTGTTACAACAAATCAGAAAAAGATTAAAATTTATTAATGAATTAGTTATTTCAACAATATCAGTTTATTGACGCAATGAAATTGGACGAGAATCAATGATTTCATTTATTAAAATAACAATTTAGGAATAAATAATTTCACGAGTTGACCTGTGCTGGATATAATGGCGAGTCCACAGGCAAGTTGTTTCAGGTTGGAACAAGCCAATTAAAGCAATAAAACCAAAGGGTGTCAGTATCCATCAAAAGAATAGTGATGGACGAGAAATCAATTATTTTCTCCAGAAACGAGACGAGACTGCGATTTGTGATACGAGTTAGAAACGAAACTAGAGCACTAAAATAGCTTACGAGACGAGATTAGCCTTTGGAGAGTGACATTTTCAATTCGAGCGAGAAGCGAGACGAGATTCAATTTTTAAATACAGACGAGACGAGAAATCGAGACGTTCTGTCTCGTTCATTACTACAAAAGAAGCTGAGTAGAATCAGACGTGCGGACGTGCCACGTGTTATTCAAAATAGTGAGCAATTTGTTTCGTTTGATTTTGTGCTATCAGGGAATGATTTAACGATCAATTTATTAATTTCACTGATTTATATCGTGTTCGTCTTCGGTAGAGGAATCTACAATAACAGAATCAAGAAATTTGAGATCTAAACTAATATTTGTTTAGCGATAAACAACTGATTTAACGCGGGAGTGGTGGAGCCGGGGTCAATCTGACCCATACTCCTATTTTAATACTAATATCTCTGTAAATAATTATCGTAGACACCTCAACTCTTCAGTAGCTGGAGATTTTTTTACAGTTATTTCACATTGAGCATGCAATTTTGAATTTGCATTTGTTACAATAAATAATTTAGTGCGAAGAGTTGTCTTACGTAGGTCAACTTTACCCATTACCCAACTTTAACCTTCCTTGTTGGTGAAATAATTTTCGCAAGACAAAAATAAATATAAAAATTATCAAACAAATCTAAGAGATAATTTTAGTACAAAACAGTGCTTTAGTGTACTGTGGGTCAAGTTGACCCTGCGCCTTGTCTTAAACAAAATTCCACGCCACCTCTCCCGGGTCTTAATCAGAAACAAAATTAATATTAATATAAAAATGGCTTCTCACGAGTACTATAGTCATAAGAATCATAAAAAAAGTTATAAATCAATAATTTGACAAAATTACCTGTATCTGACTTAAAGACGCGTCCACACTATGTCAATCGGAACTGGTGGTCTCTAACGTAGAATATGTTCAGACAAGTCGTTTAATACCGTATAGCGCATTCACAATTTATGACAATTATGACCGTTTGCACTAACGCTAAGCAATGACTTAGGAATCGTCCACATATTATGTTGTAGTCTAGTCAACGAACGCCCAAAAAGGAATTTAGAGGACATGGAACAGGGTGGAATTTTTTTCTTCGGATATGTGTTTGAAGAACTTAAGAGGTAAAAATACTAAAAGTCCTCGGTCGTAGCTATATAATTAAGAGAAAGAGAAAGGGAGGTGGCAAGGTCTCGTTATTGTGATTTTTGCTTATATCTCGAAAACAGTGGGTCCTAGGGAAGAGGCACCTAAGCACCTATCACCTAAGCCCTTGGTTTTACAGTAAAAGTCTTCAGAGAAGAAGTTGTAGAGCATTAAATTTCCTTTACTATAATATCTTCAACTGACACAGACTTTAACGATATTTGAGGGCAGATATTTCAAAAACTATAAGAAATATAGAAAAAAGTAATAGAAACAATCTTGTAGACAATTTTATAAGCTTTTATTTTGTTAAGAATAACAGGATCCTCTTATTTCTAGGATCCACCGTTTTCGAAATATAAGTAAAAACACCAAAAATGCGCCCTTTCCACTCCCTCCCTCTCTTAACCATGTAGCTAGGACCAACTAACTACTTCAAACCCATTCCTGAAGAAAACAATCCACACTTTTCCATGTTCTCTATTTAATTTATACAAATCAACAATTTACGCATCTCTTAGGTCGTTGCTTAGCATTAGTTCAAACGTCCCAAAATCCCGAGACAACTAGAACGTCTTCCATCTGCTACAACTTCAGAACTGAGTATGTGGACATACGACCGGTCGGATTTGCAGTCCAGTGACTAGCGAATCGAAGAAAAAACTGTTTTTTATAAGAGAGAACGGAGATAAGATGTGGAAATTACCCTAATATTGCCAAGGAAATGGCAATAGGATAAAAATAGCTGTTGCTACAAAAATTATTTCAGAAATGGCGTAAACATGAAAGAAGGTGGGAAAACACTGCAGCAGTACACATTGAGTTGTTTTCTTGAAATATAACCAATATAACAGAGGTTGTCGGTGAGTTTTGAAATTAAGCAAACAGGAAAATTGTGTAAATGACATCACTTATTTTCGTTTAATTACTTTTCTAACACGTTGTGGTTATTTGATTAGTTCTAACGGCTTCGTTCCCTGTTATGTTTTTTATAATAAATAAATAATTGATTAATGTTTGGTACAAGTTAATGTGTAAAATAACATAATGACTGCAAGTTAGAGAGATAATAAATTTATAACTTGACGGAACTTAACTTGATGTTTATAGATTCTACTATACGATTAACTATTTTATATATAATTATTTTACAATTTTCAATAATTTTACTGCGCAAGTAATTGGTTTTCAAACACATTATGTTGACTATATGGAAAATATGCTATAAAGTATGACAAGAACATGACTTTAACTGCGCCCTTTTTTAATTATTTTTCTTGTAACCGTTGTGTCCACGATCAAAAATTTCTATATGAGTCCACGAGCAAGGTATCCTGGTACCTTCATAATGTTAACATGCAAAAATGCAATAAACACTAAAAGTTTTTAATAAATTGGCGTATATTTGCTTCTTACTTCTACTATACAAATGCAAACAATTTTCTAAATGTTGTTAATGTCTTTATAATTTTCATATACCGAGTGACACAGGGATTTGGAACACTCTTATAACTCCGTTAATTATTAACATATCAAAATGAAATTTGGTGTGGATTATATTCACATAAATTGCAATTGTTTTAACTACTTGTGAAAGTTCTGTCACTTCCGATGACGCCGGAAATGAAGTAAACTTTTGATTTTTAAATGGAACACCGTATATATTTTTACTTTTTTAAAATCTACATAAAATTTTGAATACAGTAGCATCAAAAAAATTAATTTTATAAGTAAAAATAATTTTTTTTTTCAAAAATTACGCTGGTTGCAAGAGTGCTGTGATGTATAAAATCATCCGTGAGAGGTACTTGCACTATGAAAATTACTTTTACACCACAAAAGCTGGAGGATGGTGTTGTGGAGCTTTCAGAAGGTAATTTTGTCAAATTTCCTTCAATATCTTCAGTTTTTCAAATGGCAACATATCGGAACAATTCTACCTCAGATAAACTATTTTTTCCTAAATACAACGACGGAGTTGTTCCGATATGATGCCATTTGAAAAAATGAAGTTATTGAGGAAAATGTAACTAAATTACTTTCTGAAAGCTCCACAACACCAACCTTAAACTTTTATGGTGCAAACATAATTCCATACAATTAGCTCTCACCGATGATTTTCTACCACATCACAGCACTCTAGACAACTGATTATTTTTTGAAAAATAAATTTTATTTTGCTTAGAAAAATTAATTTTTTTGATGCTTCTGTATTCAAAATTTAATGTAGGTTTCAAAAAAGTTAAAATATTTATGATGTTCCATTTAAAAATCAAAAGTTGACTTCATTTTCGGCGTAATCAGAAATGACAGAATTTTCACAAGTAGTTAAAACAATTGCAATTTATGTGAGTATAATCCACACCAAATTTCATTTTGATATGTTGACAAATAACGGAGTTATAAGAGTGTTCCAAACCCCTGTGTCACCCGGTATATATGTGTTTTTTCCAATTTTTTTGTTCTATATAAATTTTTTAAGATGTTTATTAATAGTCCTGGGGCCTGTAACAGAAAAAAGGGGGTGATCGTATTCAGGTCCATCTTTTGGAAATAAGCTATTTGAGTACCAGCGGACACGAAAATCTGGTTGGCTTCCACAGGCAGTGGCTTAAGCCCTCAGGATCCTTCAATGAAATTCTTAAAGAAGGAAAAAAGTAAGAAATATGACAGCATTCGGGATGCAACTTTGATATTTTATCGTTCTTATAAAAAAAATCGACCAAAAAAATTGGCTGCCTTCTACAATGTCTCTGAGAGCGTGGCAGCTGGACTGAAATTAACGTCTTTATGCTACACACCTGCAAACACTAACTCGTGACTCATAAGCGGTATTTGAGTTGTCCACTGCCAAAGTAACTACTTTTTACGTAAAAAGTAAGATTTTACTTTGCCATCCCTCTCAGGTGGGTTTCCCGCCTTCCTCGCCAATTAGAAATTTATTATTAACAGTCCTGAGGCCTTAAGCCACTGCCTGTGGAAGCCAACCAGATTTTCGTGTTCGCTGGCACTCAAATAGCTTATTCCCAAAAGATGGGCCTGAATACGATCACCCCCTTTTTTCTGTTACAGGCCCCAGGACTATAATATTTTATTGTAAATAAATATTTTGAAAAATATTAACAAATAATTGTTCCTAAATAAAACGCTTATTTACATCAACTTGCTTACTAAAACCTATAGAAGTACACTAGTCGTGGACTTTTTTATTTGAAAAAGTCCTTATTTTTTTAAATTTCAAGTCACATAGTATATATTTTTTATTTGAAATAGGTCTAAAATAACATGCTTTAGGATATGATAGAAGTTTATCATAAAAAAATATTTAGAACATAGAAAAAATTCAAATTAAATCGCGAAAGTTACCAGGGTACCTTGTCGTGGACACAAGGGTTAAACTGCTCCTTATTAGGTCACTATTTCAATCTGCTTCAAAGAAATGGTTTTACTTTATATTATTGTTGTTTTCAATAAAATACTAAAATACAAATTATATAATGATTCTAGTAGGTACGATAATATTAGTGGCCGGCCACTAGAAAAACATGATTTCTCCACTACTTTTCGTCTAAATATTATGAAGCTTCTTTGATAGAGAACGCTGTTACATCGACTCATGTGGATCTTGTTACAGAACACCCTTGTAAAATAAATTATTTCCATATCTTTTTAGAAATTCTATACACAGTGGGAAATTTTAAAATAATTTTGAACGGGGTTAGAAATAATCGTGTGACCAAACCACCCACTAGTAACTGCCCGTTTAATCTGTGCTTTTGATTACCTTTTTCCGTTCTGAGCTCTCTAGAAACCATTACAACTTTTGTATGTTGAAGAAAAGTGCAAAACTAAATATTTAATTTTAAAGTAAGTGTACTGGTTTTATAAAGTTCACACAAGACCACCCACAGAAATAATAAAATTATTATTTTAAAAATATTAATTGAGAAACTCGAAAGTATAACAGGTTTGTTTATTTAACTTATTAGAACTAATTAAATTTTTTTACAAACACGTTAATGGAGGTAATGTCTAAAATTCAGTCCAGACTATGAAATTAAACGTACGATTCGTACCTAGCTACTTGTTTTATTAATTATTGTTCTCAACTAGCTCAGGTAGTTTTTATCAACACTACATTAATTTATTAATTATCAATAATATACTTAATCATATCAATTAGTAATTCGATAACTTTGTAATGAGGTAATACGTATTTTATCGTTTTATTTACATTATAGATTTTACGATTTGTGTTATTGGATAATTAGAATTACTTACTCAAATAAAAGTCTGCAAAAGTTAACTTATGTTTTACTAAGTATGTCACGTTCTCTAGCGTTATTTTTAACAACTACGCTTTATATTTTAATATAAATTTTTATATGTTTAATTGATATCCCATTAATCAATTATTAATATTACTTTTAATAGGTGTTAGTATTATTTTATTAAAAAATAAGTAATTAAAAACTCAAATACCTAAGTTTAATGAAGTTATATAGCAGGTGCTGCATAACTGAAACAAATTATTTCAGAATTTTGAACGGTGATATTGTGATATATAGGAATGAAGAAAGTGTCTGAATGAGGAATGCTAAAACTTGTTTGCATCATGATCATTTTCTGATCGGTTTTCCTGTACTCTTTTGATATACAGAATTAAATTTCAGGACCTTATTTTTCCAACAGTTTTAGGGTACAAACAGGGGGGGATTTACCACTAGGCTAACCTAGGCTGTAGCCTAGGGCCGCACAAAAATGAGCTGTTACAGTGATACAAGTAACAAATACTGTAATCGAACATTCATGTATTTTAATTGTTTTATTATTTATACGTGAACTGGAGTTAGCCTAGGGGCCCAAATTTTACAAATCCCCCCTGGGTACAAATACAGAGTTTAACAAATTATTTGCAAATGCTCATTTATTGCCAAATGGTTCTTCGTAAGGATCCTGGGTGAGCTATAGCCTCTTTTTGGCACATTTAGGGCGGAATTGGGGAGTTATATTAAATAGCAAAAGCATATAGGGTAAGTAGCTCAGCGTTAGCTGGCATGTCATTAATACAGTAGAGTCTCGATATAGTGAACCAATTAGTACATAGCTCTCCTACTCAGAGTAGGAAAAGAAAACACAGAAAACACAATTATGAAATTAAATTGATGCGAGAGTGAGCTGCTACTTGTTAAAACTGACAACATATTATAGAGATATTATCCATTCACTCTTTATTTGCGCTATGGTTGGCCAGGTTAGGGTGACAGATTCCACCCTGTATAAATTTGAAAAAAATCAGTAAGGTTAAGTATTGTAGAGTTGTGGCTTTTATTCAATTGTATTAATAGTTGGCATGTCAGTGGTCTGTCATTTTTATGGTATTGTCAAGAGCTGTCAGTCAACTTAATAGGGACTTTTTATTTTGGCAAACCAAAAAACAATAGTTCATGGCCAACCATAGCGCAAATAAAGAGTGAATGGATTATAGTCACATTTATAAATGTGAGGTTTTAAAGTTTTTTAAAACAAAAACAGTTTAAAAAAATTATATTTATAAATGTGTCTATCTCTATAATAGAACTGCAGAGTTTAGCAAATTATTTGCAAATGTTCTGAATGAGCTCATTTATTGCCAAATAATTCTTCAGATCCAGGCTCGAGGGTGAGCTATAGCCTCTTTAGGCACATTTAAGACAAAGTTGGGGAGTCACGTTGTAGGAGAAGTATAAAGGACAAGTAGCTTAGCCTTAGCTAGCGTACGGCTAGTACAATAGAGTCTGGATATAATGAACCAAATAGTGCACGGCTCTACTACTCAGAGCAGTACTACAGAGTTTAGAAAATTATTTGAGAATGTTCTGAATGAGCTCATTTATTGCCAAATAGTTCTTCGTAGGTATCCTGGGTGATCTATAGCCTTTTTAGGCACATTTAAGGCGGAGTTGGGGAGTTACATTATAGGAGAAGTATAAAAGTTAAGTAGCTTAGCGTTAGCTACCGTATCGCTAATACAGTAGAGTCTCGATATAGTGAACTAATTAGTGCACGCATCTACTACTCAGAGTAGTACTACAGAGTTTTGAAAATCATTTGAGAATGTTCTGAATGAGCTCATTTATTGCCAAATAGTTCTTCGTAGGTATCCTGGGTAATCTATAGCCTTTTTTAGGCACATTTAAGGCGGAGTTGGGGAGCTACATTATAGGAGAAGTATAAAGGGTAAGTAGCTTTGCGTTAGCTAGCGTATCGCTAATACAGTAGAGTCTCGATATAGTGAACTAATTAGTGCACGCATCTACTACTCAGAGTAGTACTACAGAGTTTTGAAAATCATTTGAGAATGTTCTGAATGAGCTGATTTATTGCCAAATAGTTCTTCGTAGGTATCCTGGGTAATCTATAGCCTTTTTTAGGCACATTTAAGGCGGAGTTGGGGAGCTACATTATAGGAGAAGTATAAAGGGTAAGTAGCTTTGCGTTAGCTAGCGTATCGCTAATACAGTAGAGTCTCGATATAGTGAACTAATTAGTGCACGCATCTACTACTCAGAGTAGTACTACAGAGTTTTGAAAATCATTTGAGAATGTTCTGAATGAGCTGATTTATAGCCAAATAGTTCTTCATAGGTATCCTGGGTAATCTATAGCCTTTTTTAGGCACATTTAAGGCGGAGTTGGGGAGCTACATTATAGGAGAAGTATAAAGGGTAAGTAGCTTTGCGTTAGCTAGCGTATCGCTAATACAGTAGAGTCTCGATATAGTGAACTAATTAGTGCACGCATCTACTACTCAGAGTATAGTACTACAGAGTTTTGAAAATCATTTGAGAATGTTCTGAATGAGCTGATTTATTGCCAAATAGTTCTTCATAGGTATCCTGGGTAATCTATAGCCTTTTTTAGGCACATTTAAGGCGGAGTTGGGGAGTTACATTATAGGAGAAGTATAAAGGGTAAGTAGCTTAGCGTTAGCTAGCGTATCGCTATTACAGTAGAGTCTCGATATAGTGAACTAATTAGTGCACGCATCTACTACTCAGAGTAGTACTACAGAGTTTTGAAAATCATTTGAGAATGTTCTGAATGAGCTCATTTATTGCCAAATAGCTCTTCATAGATATCCTGGGTAATCTATAGCCTTTTTTAGGCACATTTACGGCGGAGTTGGGGAGCTACACTATAGGAGAAGTATAAAGGGTAAGTAGCTTTGCGTTAGCTAGCGTATCGCTAATACAGTAGAGTCTCGATATAGTGAACTAATTAGTGCACGCATCTACTACTCAGAGTAGTACTACAGAGTTTTGAAAATCATTTGAGAATGTTCTGAATGAGCTGATTTATTGCCAAATAGTTCTTCATAGGTATCCTGGGTAATCTATAGCCTTTTTTAGGCACATTTAAGGCGGAGTTGGGGAGCTACACTATAGGAAAAGTATAAAGGGTAAGTAGCTTTGCGTTAGCTAGCGTATCGCTAATACAGTAGAGTCTCGATATAGTGAACTAATTAGTGCACGCATCTACTACTCAGAGTAGTACTACAGAGTTTTGAAAATCATTTGAGAATGTTCTGAATGAGCTGATTTATTGCCAAATAGTTCTTCATAGGTATCCTGGGTAATCTATAGCCTTTTTTAGGCACATTTAAGGCGGAGTTGGGGAGTTACATTATAGGAGAAGTATAAAGGGTAAGTAGCTTAGCGTTAGCTAGCGTATCGCTAATACAGTAGAGTCTCGATATAGTGAACTAATTAGTGCACGCATCTACTACTCAGAGTATAGTACTACAGAGTTTTGAAAATCATTTGAGAATGTCCTGAATGAGCTGATTTATTGCCAAATAGTTCTTCATAGATATCCTGGGTAATCTATAGCCTTTTTTAGGCACATTTACGGCGGAGTTGGGGAGCTACACTATAGGAGAAGTATAAAGGGTAAGTAGCTTTGCGTTAGCTAGCGTATCGCTAATACAGTAGAGTCTCGATATAGTGAACTAATTAGTGCACGCATCTACTACTCAGAGTAGTTCTACAGAGTTTTGAAAATCATTTGAGAATGTTTTGAATGAGCTGATTTATTGCCAAATAGTTCTTCGTAGATATCCTGGGTGATCTATAGCCTTTTTAGGCACATTTAAGGCGGAATTAGAGAGTTACATTCTAAAGGAGAAGTATAAAGGGTACGTTGCTTAGCGTTAGCTAGCGTATCGCTATTACAGTAGAGTCTCGATATAGTGAACTAATTAGTGCACGCATCTACTACTCAGAGTAGTACTACAGAGTTTTGAAAATCATTTGAGAATGTTCTGAATGAGCTGATTTATTGCCAAATAGTTCTTCATAGGTATCGTGGGTAATCTATAGCCTTTTTTAGGCACATTTAAGGCGGAGTTGGGGAACTACATTATAGCAGAAGTATAAAGGGTAAGTAGCTTAGCGTTAGCTAGCGTATCGCTAATACAGTAGAGTCTCGATATAGTGAACTAGTTAGTGCACGCATCTACTACTCAGAGTAGTACTATACAGAGTTTTGAAAATCATTTGAGAATGTTCTGAATGAGCTGATTTATTGCCAAATAGTTCTTCATAGGTATCCTGGGTAATCTATAGCCTTTTTTAGGCACATTTAAGGCGGAGTTGGGGAGCTACGTTATAGGAGAAGTATAAAGGGTAAGTAGCTTAGCGTTAGCTAGCGTATCGCTATTACAGTAGAGTCTCGATATAGTGAACTAATTAGTGCACGCATCTACTACTCAGAGTAGTACTACAGAGTTTTGAAAATCATTTGAGAATGTTCTGAAAGAGCTAATTTATTGCCAAATAGTCCTTCGTAGATATCCTGGGTGATCTATAGGCTTTTTTAGACACATTTAAGGCGGAGTTGGGGAGTTACATTATAGGAGAAGTATAAAGGGTACGTTGCTTAGCGTTAGCTAGCGTATCGCTAATACAGCAGGGTCTCGATATAGTGAACTAATTAGTGCACGCATCTACTACTCAGAGTAGTTCTACAGAGTTTTGAAAATCATTTGAGAATGTTCTGAATGAGCTAATTTATTGCCAAATAGTCCTTCGTAGATATCCTGGGTGATCTATAGCCTTTTTAGGCACATTTAAGGCGGAGTTGGGGAGTTACATTATAAGAGAAGTATAAAGGGTACGTTGCTTAGCGTTAGCTAGCGTATCGCTAATCCAGTAGAGTCTCGATATAGTGAACTAATTAGTGCACGCATCTACTACTCAGAGTATAGTACTACAGAGTTTTGAAAATCATTTGAGAATGTTCTGAATGAGCTCATTTATTGCCAAATAGTTCTTCGTAGGTATCCTGGGTGATCTATAGCCTTTGTTAGCCACATTTAAGGCGGAATTAGAGAGTTACATTATAAAGGAGAAGTATAAAGGGTAAGTAGCTTAACATTGGCTAGCGTATCGCCAATAGCAGCACAGAACAGATCACTTAGCTCGGCTAACCAGTGCTGCACTCTAAAAAGCTTGCTTCAGAAGTAAACATTGCACTACGCCATGCATCGGTGTTAGTACCTAATAGACGAGTAATAAAAAATAAAAGATGTGCGAGTTTCCTAAAATAAACGCTCTCTCGTAATTACTAAATTTAATTTAATTTAAATAACCAATCAATTTGATATTAAACATTGTTTTTAATTAATAATTATTGAATTTTATAATAACAATGTTTTATAGATTAACCATTAAGTATAATATAAATAAGAAAATGCATTAAAACCGCACGCCTACATTATAAACAAGGTATTGGTCGCCTATGAAGCATAAATTCACTTAATTCTGGTCACAAATGCTAATAAATTGTAGAATTTAAAATTCAATAAAATATGTTCAGTAAGCACTAGTTTAGTTTGATTATTATCTGCTAACATTATAGTACCTGTGTTTCCTGCTATTTATTTTTACCTTTGAATTTTTTTCCTTTTAAACAGCTACAAATTAGATTGAAGCCACTTATGTTAGAATCCTTAGAAGGATCACTAATAGACAATTGTGCTTCTAACAGTTTTTAATCAAATATTAATATTTAAAAATTGTCAATTTTGTATAAAATGTAAACAATGTGCAGTAGTTTTAACGTAACGTAAATCTTTTAAATCCTTGTCCAACTTTTATTTCTTGGTATCTCGTGTGAGTTAAAGTCCTGTAACAAGTCGAAGTCGGCTATGTGTACTCAGTGAGTGCACTCGTAGTTTAGAACGTTATTATCTGTGGCATTGCCCATATATACTACTTGGTCGGCAGGACTGTATATCGCCGATGGAGACTCCAATAAACCAACGCTGTCCAAGCCCCTGTCCAGTTTTTCCACTGCAAGTTAGCTATTATCAGACATATATGACCGCAAAAATACTACCGATACACACCGGCCCAGTCTCATATGGAAATTAGTTTACTGTATTATGTTTATCGAAAGAAGCGATACAACTTAAAGATAGAGAAATAGATCTTGTTTCTTATTGATGTTATAAAAATTCTTTCATATCCGATGTTTTTTAAAACTCGCCTTTCATATTTGTTCCATACAAGTTTTTAAAAGGACAACTCACGATTAATTATAATTGCAAATTTTTTTGCCATCGTTTCATGTTTTAACTACAAAACGTTCAATTTTGATACCTTTTTTATTTAACTAAATTACCTACTGATTATAGATAACATCTATCGAACACAATTGTCTTTAACCACAAAGTCAGGCTCACTTAAGACTGAGTAATTTATTTGTAACGGGTAGATTTATTGCATTGCTTTGCCAACTAACTTGTTGGTTATTTACTTTTACAAAGAAAAATCTAATAAAGTTATTTGAAATCCAAGTAAAACTATTATTTTAGTAATTTTTTAGTGTCTTGAAACTACTTTTACATTTTTCCAAATTTGGATGCATTTATGGTAGCTAATTGTGGATATAGTGCTTGCTGTTGAAGAAATTATACATTAGAACTTTGTTGCTTTACTTGACAGCCTACCTAGACCTTAACTGTGATGTTAAAACAAATAAATACGTTTTCTGAATAAACTGTATACCTTCTACAACAGAGTGGAACCTCTAATATATCCGTCATTGAGGCATTCTTGAGAGGCGGACGAATATAGGTAGAATCAACTTTTTTCATAGGAATTAATTATAATTGGAACCCCATTTTTTCTTTGCGGATTTGGATAGATTATAACATTCTAATTAAACAAATATGCACATGTTTTCCCTTTGTTTAGACTGACATTTCTGGAGATATTTTTTAATTGCTTTAATGGCGTTATTTTTTAATTGTTTTACTTGCTTGCGCAGTTGTTGCCTGCACAGTTCTCTACATTATGCTACTTGAGCGATGTACAAATGATCCGGTTTGCTTGCACAAACCATGCCGGAATAAAAAGTTGTGCGTGTGTCTCTACCTTAAGAAGTGGTGGTGTATTTAAGTTTTCAGTTGTGTTTTTAGTTTACACCAAGTAATAAAGGCTCTGTTGAAAAACCGATACTTGCTTGATTTATCATCGATGCTAAAACTAACACACCAAGCCAGCATCGTGTCACCGTCCAACAGATAAGTACTGCAAATTCTAGAAAATCTTAGTTTTTAACATGAAAATCATCAGAGTTTTAGCACTATTCTAATGAAATTATATTTCGTGAAGAATTACCTGCTCAAACAATAAGGAGACATGTGAATTTTTGTATTAATGCAATACTCCTTTGTAGTCATCTTATAACGCAGCAAGTGTGTACTGTGGTCGCAGTTGCCGCAAAAATGTACAAATAATTCTTACATTTCAGGTGCTCATCAAGTTCAGGTTAATTTCAATTTGTGCACATCTGCACAAATCAAGAACTTTTTCAGTCACTTGTGAGTTGTGATGTTAACAAGTAATTATTTGTTTATGAGTAGTGAAGAAACCAAAGAATTAGAGTAAATGCCATCAAGGCAATTAATAGTAAAATTGTGATGAATAAAATTATTAGAAACAATAATAATTCAGCTTCTAAAGGTTTTAATAACCTCGAAAAGCTACATAATTATGTGGCTGTTAATTTGGAATTAGCTAGTATTAAAGGGTCTACATAAAGACGCAAAAAAGTTTACCACTCCCCGCAGTCAGGGGGGGATTTGTAAAATTTGGACCCCTAGGCTAACTCCAGTTTAACTCCATAAATAATAAAACAATTAAAATACATGAGTCCTCGATTACAGTATTTGTTACTTTTACGATTGTAACAGCTCATTTTTGTGCGGCCCCTTTGGGCTTGCGGCCCTAGGCTACAGCCTAGGTTAGCCTAGTGGTAAATCCCCCCCTGCCCGCAGTGTGCAACATCCGATAAAAGTGTCCTCAATAGTTGAAAGAGCAACTTCAAGTGTAATAAAAATATCTAAATTATATTTGTATACCATTTGATAGAGAATGAAATTCTGAACAATTTATTTATCCACAAAATTTTCTGTATCTGCTTTAGTTTTACTGTAAAGCTCGATAAGACTACAGACTAATTTAGACACGGCCTAGAAAAACACCATATCGACTGCCTACTTATTAGTGTTATAGTGATCTAACTCTAGAGTGTTCTAACTCCATAGAACACTATTATTATGGGCAGTCGATATGTAGCTGAAAATTTGAAATGAGCTAGTATTAAAAGCTTAGAAAAAGATGCACGAAAGTTCATCACTCTCAGGGTGTGCAACATCCGATAAATGTGCCCTCAACAGTTAAAAGAGTAACTGGAAGTGTAATAGAAATATCAAAATTTTATTTGTAAAATTTGATAGACAATGAAGTTGTGAACAATGTAGTATCTAGAAAATTTTTTGTACGTCCTACATTTTGTCGTGCAGGATAGTGCACAACACGTTTGAGCTTAGATTCCAGTGCTTTTGCTCCTTGAATTGATTCGGTACTAACAAGTTAGTACGATATTTAATGCATGTAAAACGTCCCTAAGATACCATACCCTTTTAAAAACATAATTAGAAAAACATCCCCTAAAAACAATATAGGTTGCACACCCCTGAGAATGGTAAACTTTTTAGCATATATAAATTAATTCCCAAATTCAAATTTTCAGCCACATAGGGGAAAGACACAATGAAACGGACACTTTTTTTCAAATAGCTCTACAGTCCCATCAGCTTTATTAGCTAGCTGAGGGGGCGTGGCCAGCGCTGTGATAGATTTTGAAGTACACTACGAGTTAAAAGTATTTGACAAGTAACTGTCAGTAAAATTGAATATAGGTTAATATTAAGACAGTGAATTTGAAAAGTAGGTACAACTCACTCGAGGTCGATCGACCTCGCAACTCACTGTCATTTTGAAAGGTTTTATCATAACCTAAAGTAGTTATAGATACACGCGACTTTTAACTATGCCTGTACCTACCCTAAATTCTTTATTATGATTGGACGAATTTTTTCCCGCAAAAAATATTTTAAATAAAATTATTTTAGTTGACATATTTTCCGTAACGCAAAATTGGTTGGTGGAGCTTTATTTTCTGAGCAAAACATAAGTTCTAATAAATACTTGGTAACGTAATAAAACAATTATTCATAATAACACACTTACTATGAGCCACAACAAAAATAATCAAAACGGTAAGAAATATTTAGTTTTGGGAAAAACAACCCTAAATTTTCATATTGGAAGTACCTACCTACATATTTTTTTCTTTTTGAAAAAAAATCGATCGGTCTGTGAACCAAAGACTATACAGTGCAAGACTGGCCTAGCTTATGGTCCGAATATGACCATAGACGAAATAAATATATATCAAAAATAATGAATTAAGAAAAACAAAAGAAGAAGAACAGTAGGTGGGTCTAAATTATGAAACTAATGACATTTATCGCATAATGTTTTAAAGTATTTCGCTTGTTTTTCATGGCACACTCGAAAATTTTGTAAAAACATTATTAATTTTGATAAACACGTCATTCATTTTTTCTAATAAACATTATGTCAAAATCGGCGTAGTAGAATCGTTAGATTCAGAAAAAAATTTCTACCCCCAAAAATTAAAAAAATATAGGTAGCGATTTAAAAAAAGTTTCATTATTTATGACATCAAAGTTGATATTAAAAAAAGATCAAAATTACGACCTGTTTTTGTATTTTTATGGTCATGCAAATATCTACTTATAGGTACTCGTCAGGTACTCATAGTAAAATTTTAAACTTTATACCTGCACAAAAATATTTATTTCTGAAAGTCGTAAATAATAGTATTTTTTACAACATGAGATGAAACATACGTTTTTTTCGTGAGATAGAATTTAATTCACAAGCCCCGTAGGGGCGAGTGAATTAATCTTTCGAACGAAAAAAACGGATTTCATCTCGAGTCGTAAATGCTATTTTTTCTACGACGATAATTAGTACATTTTAAAAAAATAATTCTTTTTACTAAAATGTGAACCGACCACAAAAAAACTGGTTTCACCTCATGTTGTAAATAACATCTGCTTGTAATAACACTTTTTCTCACTAGAGACGAAAATGCTATTTTCGTAACGAGTAAGTGATGACGAAATGCTTAGTTTCACATATGGGAGTAGAAAAAATGTGTTCCATTGTTAACCCAAATTTCAAAATCCCGTTCTAATGCCAATTCAGTAGTATTAGATTAGACGTGCTGTAGATATTCTATTTCATCATCTTACTCTCACAAAAACTGCTTGCACGAAGAACGACATCTAGTTCGTGAGGGATGAGTTAACTAAATACTTGTCTCGTTCGGTCCCATTTACTTGACGAGTCTGATATTTATTTCGTCTATGATATGACCAAAAATTCCCGCTAAAGAAGATGTCGTTAGTCACTGCAAGCATTTTTCGAGTGAAAAAGATAGCTTGTCGAGGCGGGAGTAACGAAGAAAGGGATAAAACAAGTTTAGCCTTCGAGAGATTTTAAGCGATTCTGACCTTAAGCCTTTCACATTTTTTAATATAGATTTCGGTAGTCTCTTACTGCATAGCGTCGGAGACCCCATAACATGAACAAAAAATGATTCAATTGACTTATTCTATCATCCCTGAATTTTCTGACGTTGATACAGAAAGAAGGTGAAGGTATCTGACATGGGCGGGATGGCCAAGAAATATTAAAGGCGTAAAGGTTTTTGTAAATGATTACAGAGATTGCTTACTTTCTACACACCAAGTCCATGACAGGCTTATTTTGAACATACGCTCCTTGAGGTTGTTGACGTACTCTGTGTGTCTATGTCTATGTCTATCTCCAGCTATTTGAATGGTCTAAAACTTAGCTATAGAGACGTTTCGACCATCAAGTGCTTGGAGAAGCCATTATGTTTTTTAATTTCTCTGTGTAGAAAAAGCCATTCTATAGCCGTTATATAACAATAACCTTTAAAATTCATACCGCCTGTATAAACCATATAATATCCTAAATAAAGTACCAATTGATGGTCTACATCTAAGTATAGATTAGAGAGTAATTAAAAAAGAAATCATGGATCGAAATTTGAAAAAAATTAATTAAAATTTTGTGAATAGCAGTGTATTTTTTTCATTAGCAAACAAAAGCCTTTGTCGTTATAAAACTGATTTTAATTTTAATAGTTCCACAGTTTCATCCAAATCGATATGAAAAGTGATGATAACAGAAGGATATAATTGTAGTGTTGACTTTGAATTATAAAATAATAAAATTGTATTTCATTGTAATAAATAGAAAAGAAGTAAACGTAAAAGATTAGAGCCATTGATTATATTAAACGAAATACACTTGTTATCGATTTTTATTACATTAGTCGGATGCAAAATTAATAAAAAGAGAAGGAAAACACGTCTATAAATAATTCGATTGGTATTTAACTAAATATTTTAATCTGAAATCAACTATTTATGCAAAGAATCGTTTACTATAAGATAAAATCGAGCCGAATCGTGATCATTGATCCTGCGGTTCCTACAACTGCACTAAATAATGTTAGAAAAAATGCGAAGCGCTCGTGTTTGTAACCTAAATCACTTCCTCGAAGGTAAACGGCTAACGTGGAGCTTCCATCCTTGCTCAGACACCCATAACTCAATGGCAACAAGCAAAAATCTCTGGACAAAAACGCATCGGAAACAAAAAAGCAGAGGCAGCTCGCTACAAACGAGGCATATAAACAATTGTCGAAGTAACCATGGTAACGTGCAACGGCGGCTTTGATTGTGGATTTGCATAGCAGGCTCTGATATGGTAATGTTGCACTGCTCTTGACTTGACTGTACCTAGTGGACATTGCGGTAGCTGCTGGCCGGTGCATGCAGTCCGCTTTTCGGCGTACACTAAGTTATGTCAACTGATTTTTGCAATTCTATCGTTCTGACCACGTTCTCTAAGAAGCGGTTTATTTTCTTTTCCTTTCGAAATACTCTTTGTTTTTAATTATCATAATGAAATTAGCGCATTGAGATTGAGATACTTACATTTACAATTAATTAGCGTTTATAATTAACCGATAATTAATTATCGAAGAAAAAAACTGCAATTTTTAATTGATTTTATTGATTTATTCTAGACATAACTTTAATTTATTTTTGGAAGTAGGTGGCTGTTGTATAATTTTCTTGAAGAAGAAAATTATGACTATAATCTAGGGTAGGAACGGCGAAAAATATTTATTTTGAAGTGGAAAATAAAAGCCACTTTTCAAAATCATGAAAATTATAAAGGCGGGTGTTACATTGATTAAAGCTGCGAGTATAACTTATGTTGGCAAGAATGTATTGCCAAAAATATTACTTTTTGTCTACCGGTCAACATAGTGTTGATAATTCGATGTAATAAAGAAAACTTAAATGGTATTTATTATGTTCATAACATAAAAATTTATTACTTTAAAATTGTGAAAAGTAGCTATATATAAATTAATTTAAGCATGTCATGTTTTGTCCGTGTATTTTTTAAAGCATGACAATAATAAGGTTAATAAAAAAACTTGAGACTTCCAAAGAAGTTTAATCGTGCTCGTAAACGAGCGTTGTTAACCAGCTATTTAAAGACCAATAGTGCAATCCAATCAGCAATAATTAATTAATCGAACAGATAGAAAGAAGTACAACACAAGCGAACCCCTCGTTAGCATCTTAAATGTCCGAGAGTAGCTGTATAGTAGAAAGCACTAAAGCTCAAGTCAGATAGCAGAAGAGTCGCCTAGCAAAGCGGCTTTACAAAGAGATCGATGACAGGCAGTACTTCGGAATGCCGCGGACTCCTGCTTAACTTATGCCTGTCACGTGCGAGCACCACTATCTGGTGTGTACTGGCCACCAGCTTCATCGAGCGGGTCACCTGGTGCCCATTACCTATTATATACTTTTACTATAATGTAATTTACTATTCAAGCGTTTTTTATCCTTTACTAAAACATAATGTTTACGTGATTTTTAAATTATTGATAATTTCAAGTTTGCTTAACCCTCAAAATAAAAATTATTCAAAATAATTTTAACTAATGGTTTCTCTTCCGGAAATCTTTTATTATTGAAAACGAAAACAAAGAAAAGAAAAACAAAGTGTTTTGCTTTAGAGCATTAGCAAACTCCTACGCTTTTTGATACCTACACAAATGCATCAGCCATTGTCGATAATAATTTTTTTAAACTCTGTCTCTTTCAATAAATAATTAAAATATCAAAAAATAAAAAAAATGCAATTTCTTATTGCGTCTCATTGTAAGAAAACTCTATTAAAAAATCGTTGCACATCAATAATTAATTTTCAGCTTTACCATAACCATTAAACCGTTTCCTGGTATTTTTCAAAAATAAGCTATCAGTTTGAATTCTATCATTTTAAAATTAAAATCTGCAATCTGAATTCAGGATGTTCCCCATTGACAACCGTGAACTAAGACAAGTTTCTAGAAAAAAAATTCTTTGCGTTTGGTATCTACCGCTTAGTCAACTGGACATGAATAAGATTTCATCAACTGCATAACAAGAGGTGAATCTGCAAATGTACACACAAAGAAAAAGCATCGGTTGGAGAAGATGAAAAAAACGTATTATGCACCTGAAAATTTATTATTACGCTGGAAGCTTTAATTGGTCAATTGATGTCTCGTAGGAAATAATTTTTTTGTAAATTGCAAAAAATTGTTAAAGAGGAAAAATTTTTAAATTGATTTTTTTGGTAAAAGCTCGAAATAAGTTCGAGTTTGGGTTTCGTATACCATAAGTATACTAAATTGGAAGTGGCGCACAAAATCGTGTTTTATTTCTTTCAAGTCTGTACGATCTGATAAAATAAATCTTGATAGAATTTCCTTTAATTAATTTTATACCAAAATTGTCTACAAATCTTATAAAATTTATAGGTTAAGCTAAATCGAATACTTCGCATTTATTTATTATTTTATAAATTGCAATTGATCACAAAAACTGTGTGTTTAGCTTAGCTACTCTCTTGCTGTACAAAACAACATAATCTCTAATAGTACAGGCAAAATCCAATTTTACCTTGCATATGCTACGGTCAAGCTGAAATTTTGTAGACAGTTGTCTTCGGTGTCCTAAACAACATACTAAAAGTCCCCAAGAATCCCCTGTGAGCTTCCTCCAGTATCGTGGATCTTAGCCCCTCAAGTGCAGTTTTTCGCCATTTACTCCGTCAGGTTGCATTTAATCGTAAAAGTAGCTTAGTAATATTTTATTAAGCATCAAATTATCTATTAAATAAGCTATAGAACACATTTCTACAATCAAAGGGCGTGGAGGAGTACGCTATTAAAGAATAGTGGTTCAGAAGGATTTTTTACGCGGAATTACTCCGATAGTTCCAATTTTTTAATATGTTTTATAAAGTGGTCTCCTAATGTTAAATCCGAGATTTCGACCTTAGCGAGCTTATGCGCGTACCACTATCTTGAAAATAACAGAGGAAACTCTAGTTTCTCTTGTATCTCATTTTCAATGAAAATTATCATAAAATAGTCTTAATAAATTTATTACGTCATAAAATTTCCTACAACTTTTGTGTTTACAAAATACGATGTTAGAGCAATGGTTTTCTCACAAAATGAGATTTAAAAGAGCTGTTTTCAAAAAGAATATTAAGCAGGCGATTGCTATGATGGACAAAAAACTGTTTTACTCCGACATGAACAATGATAAAATTAAAAATTTTTTATGAATTTAAAGCCGAAGGCTTCAGCCTTTATTTTCATGTCTTTTAAATGTACTTTTGTTACACCTTGTAATATTAAACAACAAATAAAGGTTTTCACAGTTTTTCATGTACCATTTTTTAAACAGTAAAAGATATTTTGTGGGAAGGATTATTTTAAAAACTTTTCGTTCAAGGATATTGTTCCTTATGAGTTATTTCTCAAAGTTAAATGATTAGAATTCGATTGTACATTTATTTTAAAAAAGCACAATGATTTCATATTTCGTCGTTCTTTGCAAATTTTATTTTTAATAAAAATTTTGACTCAAATTGCTGTAAAATGGTTAATATTAAACGGATTGAAGAAACTAAGAACTTGTTATGAAGGAAAATATGTCTACTTTTTGATGCACTGGTTAGATTTTACTAATTAGCTCAAGTTTTCTCTTTCTATTCAATACATTGAAGAAGTGGATAAATAGGCAATTTTTTCTTAAAATTCCTCCTAAGGTAAAAGTACTGCACATTTTCAATAATCGCTTAAGAAAATGAAACATAAAAGCTTATACTCTAATATCCGAGAATTAGAACGTCTTCCGATTCACTGGGACTAAAGGAGCTGGTGTTGAATTCTGCTAAAAATTTCGACATTATCTAATGCTGTGGAGATATTTAAACATTACCATAAAAGTGTTCTCAAAAACGACTTATTATGCTTGTTAGAGAAGTTATAATGCATCTAAAAGAGTTAATTGCATATACGAGCACGTATATACACATACAGGGTGTTTGATTTATCATGTCACATCAGATATTTCGATTATTGTATTTATTTGCAATAAATAATATACACGTGTACACATCGGTGTACTAAACAACATACTAAAAGTCCCCGCAAATTCCGTGTGAGTTTCCCTCAATATTTGGATCTTAGGCCCCCAAGTGCAGTTTTTCGCTATTTACTCCGTCAGGTTGAATTTAATCATTAAATTAGTTTAGCAATATTTTATAAAGCATCAAATTATCTATTAAATGAGCTATAGAACACATTTTTACGATCAAAAGATGTAGAGTAGTTAGATGAGCCAGAGGAATGAAAGTCAAGCGGGGTTGTGACATGGAAATTAAACAATCCCAATTTTCTACCGGAAAAAATTCTTTCGAAGGTTTTCCGGCCGGATCTTTTTTTTTAAACCACTAACTTTTCCGTTTCATAATTATTCCAATCGATTGGCGAAAATCGGATATTTTTTTAAAAATTTTTTGAAATTTTTTGATATCCAATAAATTTGAAAATTATTTTTAAATACTGGCAAACATTATACAATTCCCTACAATTTTAAATATCGAAAAATGCCCGGCAAAATTAGGGGAAAAATTTAACATCAACTTTTTTCAATAAAAAATAATAATCACTTTGCTTTTTGATTTTAATTTTAATACTGAGTATAATAAGCATCAAACAACCTTTTATAATATTTATTTCAAATAAATACAATGATGGAAATATCTGATGTGACACAATAAATCAAACACCCTGTATATACGTGCTCGTTTACGCAATTAACTCTTTTAGAGGCATTATAACATCTCTAAAAAGCATAATAAGTCGTTTTTGAGAACACTTTTATGATAATGTTTAAATATCTCTACAGCATTAGATAATGTCCAAATTTTTAGCACAATTCAACACCAGCTCCTTTAGTCCCAGTGAATCGGAAGACGTTCTAATTCTCGGATATTAGAGTATAAGCTTTTATGTTTCATTTTCTTAAGCGATTATTGAAAATGTGCAGTATTTTTACCTTAGGAGAAATTTTAAGAAAAAATTGCCTATTTATCCACTTCTTCAATGTATTGAATAGAAAGAGGAAACTTGAGCTAATTAGTAAAAGCTAACCAGTGCATCAAAAAGTAGACATATTTTCCTTCATAACAAGTTCTTAGTTTCTTCAATCCGTTTAATATTAACCATTTTTAATTTTATCATTGTTCATCTCGGAGTAAAACAGTTTTTTGTCCATCATAGCAATCGCCTGCTTAATATTCTTTTTGAAAACAGCTCTTTTAAATCTCATTTTGTGAGAAAACCATTGCTCTAACATCGTATTTTGTAAACACAAAAGTTGTAGGAAATTTTATGACGTAATAAATTTATTAAGACTATTTTATGATAATTTTCATTGAAAATGAGATTCAAGAGAAACTAGAGTTTCCTCTGTTATTTTCAAGATAGTGGTACGCGCATAAGCTCGCTAAGGTCGAAATCTCGGATTTAACATTAGGAGACCACTTTATAAAACATATTTAAAAATTGGAACTATCGGAGTAATTCTGCGTAAAAAATCCTTCTGAACCACTATTCTTTAATAGCGTACTCCTCCACGCCCTTTGATTGTAGAAATGTGTTCTATAGCTTATTTAATAGATAATTTGATGCTTAATAAAATATTACTAAGCTACTTTTACGATTAAATGCAACCTGACGGAGTAAATGGCGAAAAACTGCACTTGAGAGGCTAAGATCCACGATACTGGAGGAAGCTCACAGGGGATTCTTGGGGACTTTTAGTATGTTGTTTAGGACACCGAAGACAACGTGTCTACAAAATTTCAGCTTGACCGTAGCATATGCAAGGTAACCGCTGATTTTAGGGTATTTTGCCTGTACTATAATAATATTCTACTGTAATATTCCAGACACATTTCATGCCGTATGAAAATCACAACCAAACTTGTATGGAATCACCTGAATACACTCGTGGTAGGTCAATGGAATCACCCAATATTTTGCAATAATAATTAGAAAACGTATTATGCAGATAAGTGAAAAAAGTGTTCTTTGATAATTAGATAAGTAAAATTACAAAAGTTGCCAAAACATACCTACAGAAAAATTTTGTTATTTCTGCCCAGTTGTAAAAACATATACCTAGTATCAATATCAAAAAACGATATAATGCCCTATAGGCTTGTCAGATATTCAGAATTTCAGAATTCTTACTCTTGTTGAGCAAGGAATATCACAAAAGCAAATCACAGCAAAAATTGGCGTCTCTCACAGCGCTGTTTCAAAAACGTATGCAAGATTTTAGAAAATGAAAACACCGAGGAACAGGCTTAGACCGTTGATTGAAGGATTTTTACAAGATACGCAAGCTTATGGAACAAAATGTGCCGTACGATGGGTCGACCTTGTGGCAATGGTGCTCTGCCATTGGAGTATCTCGACCCAAACTGCTAGTTTGTAGGCAGCGGGGAGAAGAAACTTGTAAATATTGGTAGGAAAACAGGCACACATTTTAACTAAGCGATGCGTATCTTCATAAAACTCCTTCAATCAACGCTTAGACGAAGTAACTACTGATCAATAAAACCGGTTTGTAGCTTAAATAGCTAAACGAAATCCAACTTCTTCTCATCCGGAGCTCCAAAGACAACTTTTGCAGGCTAAGGTGCTAACGTTTCAGTTGAAACAATACAAAAGAGAATTCGTGCTCGAAATTTATTTTGCTGGAGACAGTTACTGAGTTACTAAATAGAACAAAATTAATTGGTTAAATTAGTCTTTGAACTATCAGAACTGGACTATTGACGATTGGCAAAATGTTCTTTCTTCAGATGAAACCAGAATTAGTCTTAGATCAGATACCCCCCCCCCTCCAACATCAGCAGAGTTGCAATAGACTTCTTGGAAACAGAATCTATCACTGCTTTGAAATAACCTGCTTTCTTACCTGATCTAAACTCCATTGAGCAAGTCTAGGACTTCATTAAAGAAGGTTTTGAGCTCGAAGGGGTGATCTGGAAGTGAGAATCAACTCATTTAAGCCGCTCTACACGAATCAGCAAACTTGCCTCAAGAACAAGTCGATTTGATTAGAACCATTCTCCGTCGGATTCAAGCTTGTATTATTGCATTAATTTTGCAGGACCAAAATTTTGCAGGGCCACCCTTGTGCTCAGATTAAATTTAATACGCGAAAATTGAGATATTTACAGTATAATCTGAATTCGACACAAAAAATTTCATCTTTAAAACGTTTTATGGGCTACATATTAGTATTTAGCCCACCCAAAAAAATTTGTGGCCACAAAGTGCTCAACTGATTTTAGGAAGTTAGTTACAAAAAAACTAACTAACTTTTTTTTGTACGTGCCTGAATTTCCCAGTACAATTTTTTCTGTAGTAACAAAGTCGGAAATAATAGGAGATTCCATATAAGTTTGGCTGTGTGTAGTGCACCATTGCTTATACCGTATGACAAGAAGTGATCGTATTCTTGCTCAATATCACCAAAATAGCATTCTTAGGTCCCAGAATATCATTTGCTTCAGGGCTGGCCCTGCAAGTTGTAAACAAAAACTCAGACATTTAGTTTTTGTTTACTTCCATGGCCAACCCTGGGTAATGCTTCCCTGGTAGACTGTGAAGACGTTATTCTCAATTAAATGAAAACTATAAAATACCTGGGCTAAAGATTACCCCATTACCCAACAATAGTAGGGCCAAAATTTCTACATAAAATTATTAAATGGAAAGGACCCTGCACACTTCTAATGGAAAAATGGGTTTCGGTGAAATGTTGGTATGTTATAGCTAAAAGGCTTGTGAACAAAAGTTCTCATGGGCCGAGCCATGGCTAGGGGTGGACACAGATGGGCAATACCCACATAAAGACTCGCTCTACCCACCCGTCTGCCCACCACAAATAATTTTGAAAATAAAAAAATGTTTGTAAAAATGAAAATAATATTGAAAAATAAAAGTAATATTGAAAATGTGACTCGATTCACCAAAATAAAAGAATTATTTTACACTAGCGTAGGTGCATTTTTTTATTCATAATTTTTAGCCCTTCCCCGAAATGAAGCTGCACAAACTTTGCCCACTCAGTATTTTAAGTCTATAGCTACCGAGATAGCTACGTTCCTGGGTAGAGGCAAAGACTCTAGATTGAAAACTGCAAGATCTGTTCCAAGCTATAAAGGAGGAGTTGTAATGTTCTGGGGAGGTATTATGAACGAAGGAAAAATTCATTTGCTTCCCATAAGGCAATGACAATTTCCCCCCCCCCAACACCAGCAGAGTTGCAATAGACTTTCTGGAAACAGAACCTATCACTGTTTTGAAATAACCTGCTTGCTTACCTGATCTAAATTCCATTGAGCATGCCTAGGACTTCATTAAGTTTCGAGCTCGAAGCGGTAATCCTGGAAATTAG
This sequence comes from Malthinus seriepunctatus, assembly GCA_963924605.1. NCBI lineage: Eukaryota > Metazoa > Arthropoda > Insecta > Coleoptera > Cantharidae > Malthinus > Malthinus seriepunctatus. Next base: position 87,917,476 of record OZ004600.1, on the reverse strand, counting down.
AATCAGCCTATTCAAGCCGCTCTAGAAGAATGGGCAAACTTGATTCAAGAACAAGTTGATTTTATTAGAAAATAAATTTGATTACAAGGATTCTCCGTCGGATTCAAACTTGGATGCCTTAATGCCTTAATTTGAAGTATTGGTGTAATTTTATTGTAATCATTATAAAGTGTTTCTAATATCGAGTGCCTTTAAATTTTTCCAGGCACGTAACTACGGGAGGCCCAGGGTGGGCCCAAGCTGATCTAAAATTTTGAAGGACCATCGCTGTGACCACCTCTTTGTGCACACCCTGATAAAATGACAATAATACGTGAAATCTGAGATATTTACACTGTAATCTGAATTAGACACAAATCATTTCATCTTTAAAAAGTTTTATGGGCTACATATTAGTATTTGGCCCACCCAAAAATATTTGTGGCCAAATTCTGAAATAATAGGTGATTCCATATAAGTTTGGCATTGTGTTGTAGTGCACTATTGCTTACCGTATGACAAGAAGTAATTCGTACTCTTGCTTAAGATCACGAAAATAGCATTTTCAGGCCCCAGAGGATCATTTCCTTCAGGGCTGGCTCTGCAAGTTGTAAACAAAAACTCATCCGACACATTAGTTTTTGTTTACTTCCATGGCCAACCCTGAGTAATGTCTACCTAGTGGACGGCTGTGAAGACACTATTTTCAATGAAATTAAAACTTAATATCTAGGCTAAAGATTACCCATTATACCGAACAATTAATAGTAGGGCCAAAATTTCTACATAAAATTATTAAATGGAAATTTCTAAAATCTAAAATTTTTTTTGTAACAGCATTATACAAACACAGTTGTGGGTGTATAAGTAGAAAAGAAGTGTGCTAATTATTACTGTTAATGTTTATAATTGCCTAAAAATTAATTAAGAATTAAGAACAGCGTTTGGTACCTACTAATATGCATACAAAGCGAAATTTGTTAATGTAAGCCTCATTGAATAAGGAAGCAATTTATCATACGAATAACATTTTCATATATTTAATTAGTGAGAGCAAAAACAAAGACAAATGTAGAAGAAACCGCTTGTAACAAATCTGTCAATCATCAAGCAATTTTTGCATTTTAGCAACCTATCCAAAACTTTATGGAAAAGAACATTACCAAAGGCTAATAAACAACAACTGCCGATTATTAATTAATAGTTTGAGGAAGTGTAAAAAAAGAGAAAAATATATAAATTATGGGACAAGAAATTTGTAAAAAAGCGCACACTTGCCTACCTAAAGTTAAAAAATATAATGAAATAATTTTTATTTATGAGCCCCCGACTAGTTGAAATTCTTTAAAATTATTAACATATCAAGCTCGTAAATTCTTTAAAAATTATTACACAAAAAATTAAAATCGCCACTCTTTATCTGTAATTTTATATCTTAAATAGAAATCAATTCCATCGAATTCTTATTGGATATTCCGATCACGGTCGAAATTCTGTTGGTCACCAAACTATTGAAGACGACCTTAGACAGCCTCGAGGCAGATATAGATTTGGGCTCTGATTGATGTGCGATCGTTCAAGTTAGCGATGTCACCCGGACCACTTTTTACAATTTTTGGCCCATTAGCCTTACGTGAACCATGTCACTTAATAGGGATTTTGTTTTTCTATTAATGTCTACAAAATTTCAAGTATGCACACAGTTTTATTACGTAAAAATTCTTTATAAATCCGTAATGTGCTTCATAATTATTTTTTTCTATTTCCTATTTAATGCCAAACTATAAACTTTGTTTTTAAAGAAGGGTGAAGTAATTTTTATTTTATTTTAGTAATTTTTTGCATTCGCTAGGAGGTTTTGAAACACATTCAGAAAGAGTTACATCATTCATAATTTAAAAATTTTCAGTTGATAATGTCGATAGTCTCATCTTTGAATTTCTAAAAGTAAATTTATCTTTAAAAATGATTATTTGATGAGATCACCACTTTTATCGAATTATTTGACTCAAAAATTATGATAAAACACAATTGAAAACGTTTCTTTTAATAACTAGGAGTACTAAAAATATACTACTCGTATTTCGAATATTAAAAAATGGCTTGAGACGGTCCTGATAATTATTGTCGTATTAAATAGCATGTAACGTATAATTAAAATAACACAAGAAATACATTTTTATAAGAAATATTAACAAAAACTAACCTTTTTTAGAGTTGAAGGTACGGCAATTTTTTTCAATTATACAAAAGGCATAAATTGGTGTTAAAATACAATACCAATCCAAACGCACTGCACTAAATTCGATAACGTACTGACAATTTAATATTTAAAAATATTAATTTAAGAAGTTATCGCGTTTCTTGAGGTATTTTAAATCTTATCACACTTGTCGAAACGTGCAAAATATCTTACCGGTGTAAACCAAATCTCTAACTTTAATCAAATTACTTTAAATTAATGTATTCAATTTACTATAACAATAATTGGTACAGTGTTCGATATTTTTTAAATTTTCTAAATAAATAAATATATAGGATGGTCGAATAAATAGATCAAGTCGAATATTTATTTTTATCATTGAAAAATTCAAAAATTTTTGTATATTTAATATTAAATATAAAAATCGAAAGAAGAGACTTTATTATACTGCGTCTGTTTTTTTTAGAAGCCTGAGACCATAGCAGCTTTATTTTTCATTTTACTCCTAATAAACCATACGAGCGGGCGCCCCCGTCGAAATTCGACGAAGTAGTTTTAGAGATGAATGTGTTAGAAAAATGAAATTTCAAAAAATTATTATAATGCACTTACTTCCCACACCGGTGATTGTTTGTTAATTTATTATTTTAAAAAAAATTATGAAATTGGTAATTTGAAGAAAATAATTTAGTGCTGACATATCTGGGGGTCGACAGCTTCAATTTAAAAAAAAATAGCGGTCACCCCCGTCGAAATCGACGAAGTTTTTGAAGATATGAATGAGCTATGACTATGTTATAAAAAAAATAAGAAAACTAACCTTAAAGATAACTAAGCCAAAGAGGGCAACATAAAAAACCGTCTCAAAAATCCAAAATTCACAAAAGAACAAAACGTAATTAAAAATGCATGCACCAACCTGACCATATCGCGTATTATAAACGTACTGGTCGAATGAAAGTATTGAAAATTTTATCACCACGACCAAATGTATAATGTGTGCCCTATCGTATAAAACCAAATACTATCTACATTTATTCTCATTTATAATTTTTAAAATTGGATTATTTTAAATTATAAAATTGATTATTTTATTATGTATATTATAAAATATAAAACAATGTATGAAATTAATAATTTTGAGAAAAAAATTAGTGGTGACATAGCTGTGGGTCAAGAGCTTCAATTTAAAAAAAATCATCAAAATCGGTCCAGTAGAAGTACGCTAAAATTAGCGGAAAAGAAAAGGCTTAGCGTTTTAAATATATGGATATATTTTTGAATGAGACAGTTTTCTCTATAATTCGGCGGAAACAAAAATTTTTTTAAGTCACGCATTTGTTGGTGATGACGTCTTCGACAATTTTTTTAAATGACATGGTATTATTTTTTTTAGATATTCTTATAGAGAATTTTATTAGCTTTTCATTGGTATAAGTATTTAATATTTTGAAAAAATGAAGTTGAAGAAAAAAGTTTTTAAATAAATGTAACCAAAATAGAAACTCCCCTTTTACCATTTTGGTCCGATGAATGTATACTTTTTCCAACAATGGCATCTTCAATCGCAATAGGCATTACATTTGGAGTGAAGAAAACCCTAGAATAACAAGAGAAAGCAATTTTCAAAGAAGGTTCAGCGTTAATGTTTGGTGTGGTATTTTTGGCAGAAATATGGTTGGACCTTATTTTATAGACGGTACATTAACAGCAGAACGTTATTATAATTTGCTGAGTAATGAAATAAATAATTATCTTGACAATATGACCCTCAACGATAGAATATCTTTAATATTCCAACAAGATGGGGCTCCTCCTCATAACGCCAACATTAATATGCGTCTTTTGAGCGACATATTTGGTGAAAACTGGATAGGTACGAATGGTTCCCATAAATGGCCAGCTCGCTCCCCAGATCTGAGCATTCTCGACTTTTTTGTTTGGAGTTACATAAAATACGAAGTATTTATAACACCTCCAAATTACATAGACGAGCTAAAAGAAAGTATTAGGAACGCTTTTGCAAATATGCATATGCCCCATAGTACAGGTAAAATCGGTTTCAACAACAAAAAAATTAGTAAGTACATTCACGAAATTTTGGTTTTAAGTCCTGTTCATAATGCTTAATGCACTCCCCTGCATTCATTAGGGACTCTTTGGATTCTTAATCTACATTATGAATAGGACTTATAACCAAACTTTCGTGAATGTACTAATTTTTTTGTAGTTGGGGCTATTTTAGGTTCATTTTCACTGTACTACCAGGATATGTTAGCTCGTGCAGTCAATAACAGCAGCAACTGTTGTCAGTTATGCTTAGAAAATAACGGCCTACAATTTCAATAAATTGTGAAACCTTAATGATAGAACGTCCAAGCGTTTGTCCTGCCGGCAGCTCCTTCCAGAAGGACAGTTGTACAAACCTACGGTCCTGCTGGAAGTACTCTCCCTTGTTATGGAATATGTCCTTCTCGCAGTACTGCCAATCTTCCGGCAGTACGGCGACTTTTACAGTGCCGTAGGCGTAAGAATTATGTAGATATGCGGATATCAATAAATAGGTATTAAATGAGAAAAGCTTGCTAAAAGTACTATTTACATATTAATTACCAACAAATAATATATTCTCAAAAACACAATAAACCCTTTATTTTTATTCTTAATACAAAGGAAAAATTTAGAACAAATATTTTATAAGCACTTACTTAGAAAATTAACAAAAATTCTAATAAAAATATTATTAACATTAATAATTTTAACGCAGTCTCGGTACACCATGGACAATGTGATACGCAAAACGAGCTTCTGTAATTTTACAAAGTAATTCAAAAAACTACGTACCAGTTTTTTTTATTAAATTCACACTAATTGGTACTTCTTGTTTATCCAAATCCCACAAAACAGTAGCTATTTTGCCTACTATCTTCGTAATTTTTCCATAGCAGACCGCGTTATTAAAGTCTTGACCAAATTTGGACTTACTCCAACCATTGTTGGTGCCTTTTTTATCAAAATTTGTTGCTTTAGTACATATTTGATCACCCACTTTCATTTTTAAAACCGTTTAAATTTCGGACGCCACTGGCGAAATTAATAATGTCTTAAAATACCTTTTACGTATTGTAACTTCGCTCCTACTGGAGCTATCGCGATGAAACTTGCACAAAACATAGATAACTTTTTTTGCTGATTCGAACGGTTTGGGTTACGTCCTGCTAGCACTACTCAAACGTCATATAAGTCAACATGGAAAAATACGTACGTCCTGCTGGTAGTACGCTTGGACGTTCTATCAATTTAATGTGCTAAACCTTAATATTTTAAAAAATTTTAAAATACAATGATATTAAATACTTATACCGATAAAAAGCTAATAAAATTTTCTGAATCTTAAAAAAATAATACCATGCCATTTAAAAAAATTGTCGAAGACGTCTTCACCAACAAATGCGTGACTTAAAAAAATTTTTGTTTCCGCCGAATTATAGAGAAAACTGTCTCATTCAAAAATATATATAGTTTATTAGGAGGAAAATAAAAAATAAAGCTGCTATCGTCTCGAGCCTTTAAAAAAACAAACAAAATATACAATAAAATTTGAATTTTTCAATGATAAAAATAAATATTCGACTTGCTATTTATTCGACCATCCTGTATAATAGCGCCAAATATTTACATCACGCCATTCACCATCACAAACTAAACAAAATATTTAAGTTCTAATTTGGTCTTAATTCAATATTTTTGGATTTCACATTTCGATGGTTTGAGTACACAACATACTGTATGTCCATTTTTGGGCATTTTTGAGATTTGAGTAGCGTCTGCAGAGGCCAAACTGAAAGGCAAGGTCTGTGTTTTAACCAAAATATTTAGATGTTGACAGACAGACAGAGCACCACGTACGGTTCTAAAAAGCCACCAAGTAAACTCTGGGACACTAAGTAACCCCTAGATTGGTGCTGTAATGCATCAATCTTCTGACTTAATCTCAAGCCTTGCTGGCTCAAAAAGTACAAAGAAAACGGGGGAAGATAAAGAGCTGATAATAAATTGGCGATTATTGCACCTATCGTCTTAAAACTAACATCACATATCATTCCACAAACGTCTAGGCTAACTGTATCTACTATCTGTAAGATTAAAAAACAGCTATTAGAGCGTTATTCGTAAAAAATATCACTAATTAAAATGTTATGTCATTCAATCATTTTAGATTTCATGTAAAATTGTTATTATTGTATAAAAAATGTATTGATTAATAGCAGCGGCTAATAAACGTTTATTATTATTATTATAGGTACTATTATCCAACTATTATTATTTGTAGGGCTGTTGTTTGGCTTTTCCGCCATAGCTAGCACTGTTACTGGATAATGTTGATTAAATAGGCATGTATAAGATATAAAAAACTGTATTGCTGAGAGTCACAGCAGTGCTTATAGAACTGCCTTCGTTAAAACCCATATAATACTATCTTTATTAAGACCAGTTAGGAGGTTAGGACTAACCTCTAACATGGCTAGTATCAGTGACACTTCAATCTTATTGCATCATATAGTTCAAGGTTGGGATGGATCCAAGGCTGAATGAACGTAATGAGTTGCCATAAAGAGGTTGCCCAAATTAGTTGACTAATGACCGTTTGAACTAAATTTTTAATAAATCAAGTGGGAGCTGCATATTTAGGCGCTTCGTAAGTCGTTTCTTAGCGTTAGTGCAAACCGTCATATGTTCCAGCTGTAAGGAAGCAAGTTACCCTTAGTCAAGATTTGATTCAGGAATAACTCTACTTGCGAATTGTTACAACTCATTGGATTGGATTGGATTGCTAGCGGGAGGGCTGGCTTTTAACCAGCTTACACTTAGGCCGCTTGATCGGGCCCATTGTGCAACCTCCTCAGCGATGCCTCCTTCCCTATCACAACTCGAGCCATCTCAACTTTAAGATGAACTCGAGCAGCTTGGCGGGTGGAGTGTCTCTGATTCTGACCATACCCAGCCAGTAGTAACCAAGTATGGATCCTCTAGTTGATGTTACCGCAGGGCACGAGCAAAACACGTGCTCCGCAGTTTCATCTTCCTGATTACAACCTCTGCATCTAGGGCTATCGATTAGTCCCAGAGTGTGAAGGTGTTTGTTTAGCTTACCATGTCCTGTAACGATGACCGTGAGTACTCGCAGATTTAATCGAGACAGGTTGAGGTAGTATTTTGCGTGTCGTATCGAAGGAACAGCAATTGCTGCTTTGCCTTGTCTACAGCCCGTTCCTTTCAACCACATAATATGTCTATGTGAGATTAATGTTTTTTGTTTTATGAGACTGTTGAGAGTGCTGACCGCCAGAGTCAGGGTCGGTTCCGGCCCATTCGAGTAGGAGCCCGAGTCCTGCCTTGCCAGATCATCAACCCTCTCATTGCCTTCGTTATCTAGGTGCCCTTTGATCCAGCAGATTTCAAGAGCATTATCTGCATGTGTTGTCCTGTTATTAGACTCTCTTTTTCTATTTTGGCACTTTCTAAGTATGCCATTAAGTTCAGCTTGGAAAATCGATGTGAATTTTCCTAATGGTATACTGATATTTATTTCTAGATCAGGGGAGAAGCTTCCGGTCCCTGAGCCAGATTCAGTTTTTGATCCATCGGTAAAGATATGGATATCAGCAGTACCGGGGTCTCTTGTTATTGTTAACAATCTTACAACTTACAACTCATATTTGACTAGATCCAGGATTATTCCGGAGTTAACCCTGATGATCTAGATTCTAGAGGTTTTCTTATTTTATATAACTGGGGCTAAAAGTGGAATAATTTCCTGTAAACTTTTAGTTCACATTCCACCATAACAGTCCTAATATAGTAGTCTTACTTAATTTTTAAACAGCGTTGCCAAATTATGCAAAAAACATCATAGTTGTTAGTACTTTATTTTAAAAAGAGTTTTCTAAAAAGAGTTTCAATACAGTGAGTAATCAGTGAGACAAACTAAGTTTTTATGGTTTTTTTCTTCAAAAAATTTTTGGTGTAGTTTCTTGTGCATGTTTTGGAAATATCTTCTTATGCTCTTCTTATAAATCTTTAAACTGTGTTGCGTTTATTAAAATCAATTTGAAAACGAATAATAGTTAACACGTAAGTGAGCGTAACACCAAAGACCTAAAAATTAAAAATCAATGGTTATTAAGACTTGATATAATTTTTTACAGTGGCAAAAATTCCCAAACTAAGTTGAAATGTATTGGATATATCATATACTATTCTTCTACGGCCAATTGTTAACATAAGCGATTCCAACTACAAAATAAGTATTTTCATTTTCATAACTAGCTTTCAATAGAAACTAACTAACCTGATCAGCTTCTTTCCGACTTAATTTGCTGATAGGAAATTTGTATAAATAAGATAAAATATTTTGAGGCTAAAAATGGAAAAACGTCTTTCAATAGTAAGTTATTTTTGTATCAAGAGCGTAAAATTATGGATTTTGACCGGTTTTTCGTGGGAGAAATGTTTCAAAACCGAATATTTCAAGTTTATTAAAAATTAATACAGTCTTCAAGTTGACGTTTAGTATAAAAATTTAATATCGAGTTTCCTTTTTTGACTTTGGTTTTATCATTATAGTAACACTTTTTCGCCCTTAGGAAACAAAACTTTGACTTTAGCCTCACTTTCAATGACGTAAAAAACAAAAAAGTAGTTTCCTTGCAGTGGTTATCAGCCTGATATTAGGAACACTCACCTCATCTTGTACCGCTGCAACTTGGTAAACGAACCAAACAAAGCAAAAAATTGCACAACCGAATATAACTTCTAAAGCAAGCAGCTTAATATCATAAATGCTGTGAATTTCATCCAATAAGCACATAATTAATAGATAACTAAGGCAAATATAAATAATTGTAGTTCCTAAAAACCAAATAAGTAGCAATGGATTCAAAAGCTTAATAAAATCATTTATTATGTGCGTAAGTTGCTTGTAGGAATTATCAAATTCTTCTATTTTGACAAGTAACGTTTTACTTTCGCCCTCCACAGAATGAGGGTGAAGTATTTTTTGTTCAAGTACGTTTTTCAAACGTAGATGGTAGTTTCGTAAAAATATTTTAAAACCAATATTCATTACACTGCTCACGATAAAATAATGTCCGACAAGATATATGCCAAGTATGTGACCAAATTTATCTGTCGTTTTATAAGGTAAGTCGATACAAAAATATAATATTGCAAATGTTATTAACAACAGTTGTGTAAGAAATATTCCGAGATATTCCCAACTGTGCCATTTACGTATTAGTTTCACAGTTAAAGGGTCGGTTCCTTCGTTTTCCAAATAATTTACAAGTTTCTCGCCAGTAACAATCATATCAATAATGTAACGTACTTGTATAATTGGAATCAAAATTGCCAGAGCCCCAACCCAATAAAGCACTAAATATGGTACTAAACAAATTATGTCAAATAAATCGGCTTTAGTTTTAATAGCATCGATGAAATCGATTCCACAACAATAACCAACGTACATCAAACAACCCGAAATGGAACAACCCGAAAGAACACTTATTTTAGAATATTTCATTTCAAATTTGTGCATTTTATTTTTATGGTTACATTTAAACGTGTAACAAGGTACGCCTAAAATTGAAGTTAATTTAAGAATTGAACCAAAAAGACAATTCAAACAATTTGCAACAATTTCTTGGTCTGACAGCATTTTTTATATACTTCAACCGATTGATCGGCTACTGAAAACTAAATTGAACTCTGTTAAATAATCAACTCCTGTTATTTATAACCAAAGTGTCTAACGATATTTGAATTATATTGATTTTGATAAATATTATATAAAATAATGGTTTTCAAATTTAAATTTAATTACTATACCTAGCTACTTTGATGACGTACTTCGGTTCACTTATCAAAAAAGCCTTTAAAAATGCATGAATTTTATTTTTTTAAATTAGTAAATAAATTACTAATCTTTAAACTGTAATTATCACAATTTAATAAATAATAAAGCAGAGGTTATACTTCCTTTCGTACTCTACTACAAATACAAATGCATATCTTCTTCGGCGCTATTGGAAACTATTTTATTATATTTTAAAGTTTTTTTTAAATTTTTTTATTGTTGCCATAAAGTATTACAAATTTCAATACAAAAAAAAAATATGCTATACATATATACAGTGTGTCTCCGGATTGAGTTCACTAGGTGTAATAGACAAAAATTTTCGGAATTTCATTTTGATGTTTTGGAATTCAGCCCTGCTTGGTCTGAAATAAATTTTAAGCATATTTTCAATTTTTAAAAATGAAGGCCCTCGTGACAATTGAGAGAAATCTATTTTCTGGTTAGGTAAAGTGTCTTTTTTGGCAACAATACAGCAAAATGTCATTAATAAAAGTTGTTCAGAATACGAAATTATGGCTCTATGCAAAATTCAAAAATGATCGGCACACTTTGATTAACACGTTGTTCTACAGTCAACATTCTAGGAAATAATTTTTGAAACATACAAAAATGCCATGCAGTTACTTATTTCTTATTTATTTTTACTCTAAATATCAATATCGCTCAAAATAATAAGAGCAAACCACGCCTGATCTATCAATTCATTATTAATTTTATTTAAACATTTTGAATAAAATTTTATCTCAATTTACAAAGCAATTATGATTCATTTCTTGTTCGGTGACACCCCAATAAAATAATATTACCACCAGTTTTCTGTTATGGGCCCATAGTCTATACGTACGATGCGATTTTTCGTTGATACATACAATCAAAACCGATTTAATCAAAGTGTGTCGATCATTTTGAAATTTTGTATGGAGCCATAATTTCATATTCTGAACAACTTTTGTTAATGACATTTTGCTATATTGTTGACTGAAACGACACTTTACCTGAACAGAAAATAGATTTCTCTTAATTGTCACGGGGGCCTTCATTTTTAAAAATAGAAAATATGCTTAAAATTCATTTCAGACCAAGCAAGGCTGAATTCCAAAACATCAAAATGAAATACCGAAAATTTTTGTCAATTACACCTATAGTGAACTCAATCCGGGGACACACTGTATATATAATTAATAAATACCATTAAAAACAAGAATGCATATGGATTGTGCGTGATTCCATTGTGAAAAGGTTAATATTTTCAGCACTTTTAGTAATTCAAATGGTCTCAATATAATCTTATAACAACTCCTCCTCATCATATCAAATTCAGCAATTCAACATTTCAAATAACTCCAAAACCGATGCAAAAGGTAATAATTGTGTAACATGTCATTAACCCTGCAGAGCATATGTTAGGCTTTTAAAGCCTATGCCGTTTTATTTTTGTTGTAGCATGTATATTTTTTAAACTAGTTTTATGAAACTTAATATACCTTTCGACATTGATTGTAAGTGTAAGATTATATAATAAAAACAATTAAATAATTATTGCAAGTATATTAAATTTCGCATAGAACAGCAAATAGGCTTGAAAAACCTAACATATTCACTCCCGGGATTTATTTTAGCTGAGTTTGTGTCTGTTTATTATGAATTTAAGTGTTTATTTTATTCAAACTTATTTTTTTTGTCACGTTTTAGATTTAAACAGAGTGCATGATTAGTTTGTGAGTATTAATTACCGATTAATTCAAACCTTAAAATTTTTTATTTTAGTTACTTATTGGAAATTAGATAGGAAATAAGAGAAAATATTGCTCTTTTTGGAATAGGCACAAAAGTCGTAATTACAATAAAATGTGTATAACTTGAATTTCTATGGAACATTCTAACTTTGTTTGTGCTGATTGTGCGAAAAAAAATTTAGTTTTGAAAATTCAAAGTGGCTTTTTATACCTAAAATAAAAAAAGTGCACATTATGCGCATGCTATGTAATAATGCCATTTTTATTAATTTGTAGTTACTTGATCACAAATATTTATAAATATTTTATGTTTCTAAATGTTAATGATCATTTTCTACATAAAAAGTTTTTAAAAAATTATCAAACTATGACGGGAAAAGCTAATAAACTATGGGCTTTAAAAGCCTAACATATGCACTGGTGGGATTATTTTCACGTATTTACTGTAGGGTTAAAAGACATCAAAGTTCAGTTGCAGTGCAAGAAAACCATTAGTCCATTAGTGAGACAAACTGTTACTCTGTAACTCAAAACCTATGTTTCTGCAGAGTGCAGAGAATATTTTCATAGTTCCATAGATTGGAAATGTCTTCTTGTACATTTTTAATCTACGTGGCGTTTATTATAATCAATTTGAAATTGTATAATAGTTAAAACGTATGTGAGAGTAACTCCAAATGCCTAAAAATTAAAAATGATTACTTTTTAAGACTTGAAATAATTTTTTACAGTGGCGAAAAGTCCCAAAGAAAGTAGAAATGTATGGGATACATGATACTCAATTCTTCGACCCCGAATCGTTAACATAAGCGCTTCCATCTACAAAAGAAATAAATATTTTAATTTTTTGTTAATGCTTATCACTTTCATTTTATTAATAATTAACCTGATCTGCTTCTTTACGATTTAATTTGCTGATGCGAAACTTATATAAGTAGGATAAAATGTTTTCAGGCTGAAAAATTAAACGCAACTGTTAAAAATAAAAAATTGGCAATGCAGGGTATCCAGAAAAACCCTCAGTAGTTTTCGGCAGTTCCCAGTTCACTTTAATTTAAAAAAGGCAATCATTAAAATCATACACCCTATAGGATGTGCTAAGAAAAGTTTAACGAATTTACTGAAAATAAAGAGCTAAATGAACTGATTAACACTGAATAATTATTACTCTTGGAATTGGTGAAAGAAAAACTTTTTTGAACATTGTTTCATATTCCGCTCTAATCATCGGATGGTCCAGACCGCAAAAACTATACCTAACGTCAAAGCGTAACATTTCTTTGATGAAAGATGAGACGGAGATCTTAAAGGTATAGAAAAAAAAAAAGAAATAATGATTAGTAAATATTGGTAAATACGAATACTCGACTTCATTTATATTTGCCCCTTTTTGTAGTTCTGTAGGGAGGTAACATTCCATAATACAGTACAGTTTGTGAATAATACTTTTACCAACTCACCTCGTCTTGTACAGCTGCAACTTGATACACGAAACAAACAAAGCTAAAAACTGCAGCAGCCAAAATAACTTCTAAGGCCAACACAGCTTGATATCAAAAATGCTGTGAATTCCATCCAATAAGCACATAATTAAGACATAACTAATAGGGTGGAGCGCTAGTATAGGACAAAAAATTTTTTTCTGATTTTTACTTACGCGGGGTGCAGAATCGATGCTCTGCCAGGATACAAATAAAAAACTTTATTAACAATTTTCTGAATTATTAATCTAAAAACTGCCCCAGAGCGATTAAAATTTTTTGATTTTTCAAAAAAAAAATTTTTGATTTTTACTTTTGCGGGGTGCGGAGTTGATGGATGGGCAGATTTCAAATTAAAAACTTAGAAGGCACTTTTCGTTATTTTTAGTCAAAAAACTGCCCCAGCGCGGTTGAAATTTAAAAATTCTCATGTTGTTATACAAAAACATGTTATGAGTTACGTTTATTGCATTTCATTTAATTTATTAATTTTTGAGGTGATTGTGGTACAAAAGGTTATCATTTTTGGAGAAATTATTGCTTTCCACAATAAGTACAGAACATTGTTGAAACCGAATAAATGCAGAAAAGACTCAGAAAATTACAATAGAAACTGTTGAAATTTAGTGAAGAAAGTAAGAAATTGCTTGATATATCTACTTGCAAATGTTTGAAATTTAAAGATTTCAATTGTCTTAGAAATCGAAAAGTACCAATAAAAGAAAGGGATTCTTCAGTAGACCAATCTGCTAATCGTAAAATGATGATAGGTTCTTTAGACGGAGAGGCAACAAAGAAAATTCAAAAGAATATTGCCAGCACATTGCTAGAATAAATCAAAGAAAACGATATGTAAAAGAAAACCCTACTCTCTGAGTTTGAATTTAGTCCTAGTTCAAGTTTACAAAAGTACTCTGAGATATCTTCGAATGGTCCACAAGCTGATTCAAAAGATGAAAACCCTGAAATTATAGTTTCAGTCGTCTCTCAACTGCAATCTGCAATCGATTCGTTCGACTTCTTCACTTGCCTTGACGGATGTAACATTTTTTGTTGTTGCCATCAGAAGATTAGATCGTTATGATATCCTAGGGGAGCTGCAATTATATCTGCCGCTTTTGAAGATGTTGGTCTAATTACTAAAGGTGATCTATTGTGAGTTATAGATCGAAGTAGGTTTCTCCGAACTCGTTCTAATGCTAGAACTACGTTTTTAGTAAACAAACCTCTAACTTTTGGCCAAGAAATTATTGGAGTGTTTTATGATGGTAGAAAGGATAAAACCCTAATTTACGAAGATAATCGTCGAAGTGTGGTTCGAGGGGACCATAACAACACTAAAAGAACGAGGTTCTCAATACTTAGGACATATTTCGTTAATAACGACAGGTAATGCCAAAAAGGTTACAACGGCCACTTCAATGCGTCGCATCTCTTTCATCAGTTAGATAGCACTACAACTGGACAAAAATGCTTTAATGGACCATTTGAAAAGTTCTTATTAACTGTGAGTTACTACTCATTATTAATTTTAATAGCAGTAAATAAGAATTAAGTACAGATCAACTGTATTTGTTAGAATGTGTTGATATTTACAATGGATTCTGTGACGTAAATGTTGCCAAAATAAATCCAAGAAAACTCCATGGCTAGCAACAGAAAAAACGGTATTACGATTCTACGTTTCAACTGAAACACCTTCGGGAAATGACAATGTTTACTAAATATATTTTTACAGTTTCTGCGCCTATGTGGTTTAAAATAAAAATTGAGCCACTTTGCATTTTTGATGCAATACATTTGTATAAAACCATTACACTGTCATGTTAGTCAGATAATCTTAAATGTATTATTTTTTAAGTGATACTGTCACGCGTAAAAATATTACGCAAATTATTTAATGCAATTATTAAGTAGTACAAGAATTTAATGTGCACAGAGTTTACAATACGTGACGATTGTCATGTATTGGAAGAATGTGAGATACAGCATAAATCGCCAGTTTGAGCAATTTTAGTTGGCGCGTGTGCCAAGTTAATAAAAGGCCCCAAAGTAGGTTTTTAGGGGGAGTCTAAAGTAAAAAAATACCACTCTAAGGTAAAAGCATTCTACTGAATGATGTTTTAATTTTTTCTTGTATTTAGTGGCCTCAATAGTTAAAAAATACAATTAAAACAATCAATTTAAAATTTGAATAGTGATGGAGTAGTTTTTAGATCAAAAATATTGAAAAGTTTCTGCTAAGTTTTTGACTCGTAATGTGTCGGAGCATCAATTTAGTGCGTCGCCTAAATTAAAATCGAAAAAATTTTTTTTTTTTAAATTTCAAAATTTCAATTGCATTGGGGCAGTTTTTAAACCAAAATTAGAGAAATACGTCATTTAAGTTTTTGATTTGTATCCTGGTGGAGCATCAATCCCCCACACCGCCTAATCAAAATTGAAAAAAAAAAATTTGCGCTCCACCCTAATAACTAAG
Organism: Malthinus seriepunctatus; assembly: GCA_963924605.1. NCBI lineage: Eukaryota > Metazoa > Arthropoda > Insecta > Coleoptera > Cantharidae > Malthinus > Malthinus seriepunctatus. The sequence goes on along the minus strand of OZ004600.1, from coordinate 87,901,680 downwards.
GCAAATATAAACAGATATAGCTCCTAATAACCATAACATTAGACAGGGATTCAGAATACTAATAAAATCGTTTATTATGTGTGTAATTAGCTTGTAGACAAGATCATATTCTTGTATTACGTCGAGCAAAGTACAGTCATCATCGTCAGAATAAACATGTTCAAACGCCGTTTTCAAATTTTTATGATATTCTACTAAAAACGTTTTAAAACTTATATTCATGACGCTTATTATGATAAAATAATGTCCAGCAAAATATATACTAATTATATGACCAAATTTATCTGTTGTATTATAAGGTAAATCCATACAAAAATATAATATCACAAATGTTATAAATAGCAGTTGCGTAATAAAAATTCCTAAATATTCCCAATTCTGAAATTTGCGTATTAGCTTCACAGTTAAAAAATCCCGTTTTCGATTTTCCAAATAATTTACAAGTTTCTCGCAAGTGACAATCATATCAATAATGTAATGTACTTGTATATTTGTAATTGTAATGGGAACTAGCAGAGCTGCTATCCAGTAAAGTAGGAAATATGGTATTAAACAAATTATATCAAATAAACCAGCGTTAGTTGTAATAGCATCGACTATATTGATTCCACAACAATAACCAACGTACATTAAAGATCCCGAAACGGAGCAACCCGAAAGAACGTACTTTTTAGAATATTTCATTTCAAATTTGTGCATCTTATTTTTATGATTACATTTAAACGTATAACACGGTACACCCAAAATCGACGTTAATTTAAAAATTGAACCAAAAAGGCAATTTAAGCAATTTGCAACAATTTCTGATTGTTGCGCCATTTTTGATCAAACACTTAAACTGCGATTAGTGGGCGACTGAAAACTAAATAGCACTTTGGTTTAAAGTAAACCCTGTTCTTGTTAGTAGCTGAGGTAGGTAATGATATTTGAATTATATTGATATTGGAAAATAATGGTTTTAAAATGTGTATTTAATTACTATATCAAAAGATAGGACGTTGATGACATAATGTTCGTACTATTTTTGAAAAGCTTCAAATATCACCCTGTATAAAAACATTTGTATGTTAATATTTGCGAATGTACGCAATGAACTTCGGCGAAGATCAAGTTGTAATAGCACGAGATAAAGAAGACCTAAATTATATGATACGAAAGCTGAAAGAAGAATACACAATTGTTATCCAGCGATTGTGTCCAGATCTGTACGTACAGCCAACCTCAAAATTATTGGCCACCCTGGCTATATGTTTAGCACGAATTGTGGATGTAACCATCATAACACCCCATAATTAAATTGAAGGGTAACTTTATTTTGCCAACAAGTAGTAAATCAACAACCTCCCCTTCTGTCCTTTTGTTGCTGTTGGCTAATAACCACTCTGGCGTATAGCCAGGGTGGCTAATAATTGTGAGGCTGACTGTACCTTATCCTAAGCAACTACGTTACGATTTAAAGCGCCGTCCACACGCACAGGCTTTACCACATACTTGGCTCTACGGTAAAGCTTGTATCGGGCATACCGGGCCGGTGGACGGCAAGACCGTTTCCCGTACAGGCCTAAAGGCACTTGCGTAAACTCAGGACTACCAAAGATTTATACCGTGCCAACTAGGCTTGCGCGGTAAAGCCTGCACGTGTGGACATAGTAAAAGCTGTGGCTGCAGTCGTTTCATAAAATTTTTAGTAATAATGTCGTATATAGGGAGTTATTATAAACAATTTATATCTGAATTTATTAAATTATACGAATATTTACCTACTCGTTGGAAAATAAAGTCAAAAAATATTTCATCCGCAAAAAAAGAACCGTCTCAAAAAAAGTCAAGAAATTAAAATAGAAAATACATAGACATAAAAGACAGTAGAAAAATAATTGTAACAAAAATAAATCTTCGTTGGGGTATATTTCTGAGATCTTTACAACAACCTCTTATGAAGACAAATTGTTTCTTAATGAGGTTTACGCATACTATACTTTACGTGTGGACATCCTACGGTATACCGTATAATTGCGCAAACCATACCGTACAGGCAAGACCGCAGTAAAGCCTGTGCGTGTGGACGGCTCTTTACGGTTTCATGACAATAATAGTTTTCAAAGTAGGTATAACCAAAGAAAAGATACTCTTGAAATTTTATAAGGAACAAGAAACACTCAGAGAAGAAAAAGTTCGTCTTCGCCTAATGCGCATGTCCGCTGGATATGTCAGTGTCACAACATAACCTTATTAATTAGACATAGATCATAGCACATATTAAAGAAAACAATTTCTTTTTTCTACTCTCATATGTGAAACTAAGCATTTCGTCATCACTTACTCGTTACGAAAATAGCATTTTCGTTTCTAGTGAGAAAATGTTTTCGTACAAGCGGATGTTTACAACATGAGATGAAACATCAGTTTTTTTTGTGGTCGGTTCACATTTTAGTAAAAAGAATTATTTTAAAATGTACTAATTATCGTCGTAGAAAAAACAGCATTTACGACTCGAGATGAAATCCGTTTTTTTCGTTCGAAAGATTCCTTCACTCGCCCCTACGGGGCTCTTGAATTAAATTCTATCTCACGAAAAAAACTGATGTTTCATCTCTTGTTGTAAAAAATACTATTTTAAGTCACCAGCATTTAAAAAAATGTTGGTTTAATTGCATTTAATAAATACATACTAGACTCAATTTTGATAAAAACCTTTAATAAAGTGGCAAAAAATCAACATAGTACAGGGTCTATCGGTTTCAACCTGGAAAAACGACATATGTGGCTGTAAATTTACAATTAGCTAGGCTTAAGAGTCTACATAAAGACATAAAAAAGTTTACCAATCCTAGGGGTGTGCAACATGAAGTAAATGTGCCCTCAACATTCAAAGAATACTAGCTCGAAAAGAAATGAGAATTTCGAAATTCTGATGAAGCTATTTAATAGAGCATCGAATTCTGAATAATTTATGAATCTATAAAATTTTTTGTAGCAATAGTACTTTTCCAGAAAAACGCGATGAAAGACAAATAGGGATAAACCGTTAAAAATCTGAAAATTGTAAATTTTACAGCGTAGTGACTCACAAAAATGTTTGCCATTTTGTAATTAATTGTCAGATTATTATTTCGAGTAAATTTTTGGAAAGAAGATGGTTTTAGCTTTAAATTTATGGGGTTATTTTTTAATTTATTTATTTTCATCATCCCTGAAATTGTACTAGAAGTTTTCTTTTTCATTTTTCTGACGACTCTTTACGTATTAATGTACCATAAGCTACAGAGAGCTCAAATTTAAAAAATATTCTGGATATATGTTCTATAATATATTTGCAATGACATCATGCTACTAATGATGTTAAAACAATTTTCAGTTTTAAAAAAACACCCCTTAAATATTTCACCTTTTTTGAATTTTATTTTTTTCTTGTAATTAAATTTTTAAGAGAAATTTGTAAGATGAAAAAATTTAATTTCCAAAAAAATAAATATACGGTTTTGTAGGTAATTCATCGTGCTTTCAAATGATGTATTTGAAATTTACTCTACTTCATGTACTTTCTATGAAATTAAGATGAAGTGCGCGCGTCTTAAAAAGGGCACTTTTATCGTAATATTGACGGCATTTTTTTACGTAAACGTTATATCTTAAAAACGTTTGCAGATAATGAAAGAGGATATATCAACGTTTCAGTTCATCATACTAAATATTGATTTCTGCCTACCTGTTCCGAAAAAAGAACCCCGAAAACACTGTTTTTTTCGATGATCCTGAACAAAGGGCAAAAACAAGCTACATTTCGTAAAACAACATATGTGGCTGAAAATTTGAAATAAGCTTTTATTGAAAGCCTAGAAAAAGAGGCAAAAAAGTTTACCACTCTCAGACGTGTGCAACATCAAGTGGATGTGCCCTCAACTGTTAAAAGAGTAACTGGAAGCATAATGGAAAAATCGAAATTTTGTTATAGTCAATTTATAGAGAATTAAATTTTAAACAATTTTTATATCTATGAAATTTTCTGTATTTGCGATAGTTTTACCGTAAGCTATAAAAGAGACATTTATATAGCCTTAATATCAATGTAGAGCACAGGCTGGAAAAACAACATATGTGGCTGAAAATTTGAAATAAGCTAGTATTGAAAGCCTAGAAAAAGAGGCAAAAAAGTTTACCACTCTCGGGGGTGCGTAACATCGAATAAATGTGTCCTCAACTGTTAAAAGAGCACCTGGAAGTGTAATAGAAAAATCTAAATTTTGTTTGGGCCAATTTATAGAGAATACAATTCTAAACAACTTATACATCTATGAAATATTCTGTACTTGCAATAGTTTTTCCGTAAACGCGTCGAAAGAACCATTTATATAGCCTTAACATCACTCTAGGGCACAGACTGGAAAAACAACATATGTGGCTGAAAATTTGAAATAAGGTAGTATTAAAAGACTAGAAAAAGAGGCAAAAAAGTTTACCACTCTCAGGGGTGTGCAAAATCGAATAAATGTGTCCTCAACTGTTAAAAGAGTAACTGGAAGTGTAATAGAAAAATCTAAATTTTGTTTGGGCCAATTGATAGAGAATACAATTCTAAACAACTTATACATCTATGAAATGTTCTGTACTTGCAATAGTTTTTCCGTAAACGCGTCGAAAGAACCAATTATATAGCCTTAACATCACACAGACTGGAAAAACAACATATGTGGCTGAAAATTTGAAATAAAGTAGTATTAAAAGCCTAGAAAAAGAGGCGAAAAAGTTTACCACTCTCAGGGATGTGCAACATCGAATAAATGTGTCCTCAACTGTTAAAAGAGTAACTGGAAGTGTAATAGAAAAATCTAAATTTTGTTTGGGTCAATTTATAGAGAATTAAATTCTAAACAATTTATATATCTATGAAATTTTCTGTACTTGCAATAGTTGTACCATAAGCATCACGTAAGGAACATTTAGATAGCCTCTACATCAATTTATATAAAAAAAATTAAATAAATTAGTTTAAAATTTCAATTACATCTTTTTTTTTATCTTTTTTATTGCTCCTCATTTACAGTAACCGCTAAATCGAAAAAAAATGTTAAAAAAGCATAATGTTATTATTTTGGCAGCTGATTTAACAGTTTGCAGTTGTTAAACTACAATTTTGACATCATATTCGTAATCAGCGACCCCAAAACTATAAAGTACCATGTCCTTATCAAAAAATAATTGGATTTAAAAAAACGCCCCCTAAAAACAATATATGGGTGGGATCTACCCATATTGCACACCCCTGACGATGGTAAACTTTTTAGTGTCTTGTAGTACATATCAAATAATGCCCAAATCCAAATTTTCAGCCACATAGGTTTTATTTCCAGGTCGATGCCGATATTCGCCTTTGGGATCTGTACTAACATGGGATATTGAGCTTGAGTCGTTTCTTATTCGTTAGGGTATTTATCCTTTGGTATATAACGCACGTAGACTATAATTTCAAAATTCCATTATCTCTAAAACTATTGTATTCATATCTATAGGGTGTATTTTAATTGTTGGGATTTTGTAACACAAGAAGTACCTTCCACCCCTTTTTTCGGGCGAGTCTAAGGGATCATTCATACTGGCCTTTAACTTAAGCTTTAAGCTTTAACCTTGAAACGTTGCATTGGTTTCCCTATAGTCAACTCTCAAGGTTAAAGCTTAAAGCTTAAGTTAACAGCCTGCATGAATGATCTCTAAGAAACATAATTATGATCGAAATAACAAAAATACAGTTACCGATTTTATCGACTTATTTACTGACTTTGTTATTGTGATTTAAAGTACGATTTCGTATGATTTTTAAGTTTATTTTGTTTTGTAGGTTTATGAAAAGAACGAATTTGACAGAAAGTAAAAAAATAAAGAACAGTTGTAACTTATTTGTGTCATTCATTTATAGGTTAGAATATAGTTGAGTTTACTATTTCAGTTAGAAGGCAAATAAACTTTAAGTTGGTTACGTAACCCCAAGAATTTTCGTACACCCTGTATATTTATTTTATTTTGACTACCATCACCCCTTAGCAACATGGAAAGATTTTTTTATTATTTCATTTACTTTATTTATTCATTACCTTCAGTGTTTCAGTATTAATAGCCTATATGAATAGGTACTGGCACCTAATCTGAATTTCACCACACGCATACTAATGGGCAATCATCTCTTGATTTATCAAAGTAGCGACTAGTAGGTGTATGTCTCGGAAATGTCTCTACGAAAATAAAGAAGGGCAATCTTATGACCAAAATATTTAGATACTGACCGACAGAGAGAGCACCACGAACGGTTTTAAACAGCCAGGAAGTAAAGTATGGGGCACCAAGTAACCCCTAGATTGGTGCTATAACTACTGTAATGCATTAATCCTCTGAATTAAATTATCTTTAGCCTTGCTGGCTCAAAAAGTACAAAGGAAACGGGGGAAGATAAAGAGTTGACAATAAATTGGTAATTACTGCACCTATTGTCAATTAACACAAGAGTTGATTGATTACTAAATTTTTCCGTCGATCGCTTTTCATTAAATTTGAGAAAATCTAATTTTATTTTATGACAAAAATGCTTTCAAAAAAAGTTTTCAAAAATATTCTACAATCAAAGGTACCATTGAAAACAAAAATGACAACTAATGTCACAATTTTAATGCAATTTTGGTGTGATTTGGTTGCTTATAGGTGCTTTCCCTTTGATTTTCTGAACTGTACCGTACTGTACTTTTGGAACAGCTAGTCGTACCAAAAAATAGGTAGGTACGATAGGGGGCAGGGGAATGTAATTCGGAACAGTTAAAAATAACTAGTCGTACCAATTCAAATGGAACACCAAAATATTCAGCAGGTACTGTAGGAACTGTTCGGAGCTGTACTTTTCAACAAATGGAAAGCACCTTATATTACCATAATTGATCATTAATAGAAAATTGATCGTTAATAGGGGTTATTAACGATCAATTTCTTATTGGTTAATGACATCCATTAACAATCGATCGACGAAAAAAAAAATTAATAAACAAATTACTAATTTTTGAACTGCTTAGTGCTTATCACAATTTAATAAATAATAAAGAGGAGGTTATACTTCCTTTCGTACTCTACTACAAATATAAATGCATATCTTCTTCGGCGCTATTGGAAACTATTTTATTATTTTTTAAAGTTTTTTTAAAATTTTTTTATTGCTGCCATAAAGTATTACAAATTTCGATACAAGAAAAAAAATATGCAATATAATAAATTAATAAATACCACTAATAACAAGAATGCATATGGTTTGCGCGTGATTCCATTGTGAAAAGGTAAATATTTTCAGCACTTCTAGTAATTCAAATGGTCTTAATATAATCTTATAACAACTCGTCCTCATCAAATTCAGCAATTCAACATTTCACCAAAACCGATTCAAAAGGTAATTATGTAACATGTCATTAAAAGACATCAAAGTTCAGTTGCACTGCAAGAAAACCATTTGTGGGACAAACCTGTTTCTCAAAGATATGTTTCTTCAGAGAATATTTTCATTGTGCAATAATTCTTGCATATAGATTGGAAATGTCTTCTTGTACATTTTTAATCTACGTGGCGTTTATTATAATCAATTTGAAATTGTATAATAGTTAAAACGTATGTGAGAGTAACTCCAAATGCCTAAAAATTAAAAATGATTACTTTTTAAGACTTGAAATAATTTTTTACAGTGGCGAAAAGTCCCAAAGAAAGTAGAAATGTATGGGATACATGATACTCAATTCTTCGACCCCGAATCGTTAACATAGCGCTTCCATCTACAAAACAAATATTTTAATTTGTTAATCCTCATCACTTTATATTTATTAATAAATAACCTGATCTGCTTCTATGCGATTTAAGTTGCTGATGCGAAACTTATATAAGTAGGATAAAATGTTCTCAGGCTGAAAAAGAAAACGTATGTGTTAATAAAACATTAGCAACGCACCCTGCAGATAAACACAAATAAACTAAAAAATAGGCATTGTTTGTGAAATTGAATTCGTACCTATCATTAAAATCATATATCCTAGGAAGTGTTAAGAAAAGTTTAACGATATCTCCCAAAAATTAAGAGCTGAATGAACTTAATAATTGAATTGTTACTCTTGGAATTGAAGAAATTTGAAAAGCTTTTTTGGACACCCCTAAGAATAAAAATTTAATTATTCCATATGCACATATTGCGTAAGGTCTTTACGGAATTTAAGTAAATGTTGGCATATAGATGAAATAAATTAATTATTTCAAATTCCACTCTAATCATTGGATGGTCCAGACTGCAAAAATTATGCCTGACATCAGAGCGCAAAATTTCTTTGATAGATCTTATGTCTTACAATTAATGACTTGAAAACTGAAGGTTTTTGAAACGATATAAGGGAGTTGCATTATATTATGCATGCATGTACACATGTACAGGTAGTACAAGAAAAAATAGTAAATACGAATTATCGACTTCATAAATATTTGTCCCTTTTTGTAGTTCAGTAGTTCTATAGGGAGGCAACTATTTAGATTGCCTTCTACAGTCCAGTAGGTAGTGTTGGTGCATAGTCTGTGAATCATGCTTTTACCAACTCACCTCATCTTGTACAGCTGCCACTTGATAGTTGATACATGAAACAAACAGAGCTAAAAACTGCAGCAGCCAAAATAACTTCTAAGGCCAACAACTTGATATCAAAAATGCTGTGAATTCCATCTACTAAGCACATAATTAAGAGATAACTAAGGCAAATATAAATATAAACAGATATAGTTCCTTTCCTAATAACCATAACATAAGGCTGGGATTCAAAACACTAATAAAATCGTTTATTATGTGCGTAATTAGCTTGTATACATGATCATATTGTTGTATTGCATCAAATACATATAGACTTAAATTCCACTAAAAACATTTTAAAACTTATATTTATGGCGCTGATAATGATAAAATAATGTCCAGCAAAATATATAATAATCATATGACCAAATTTATCTGTCGTATTATACCTATGGCAAATCTATACAAAAGTGATTAGTGATTATGATTACTATATACCAAGAGATGATGTTGATAACATAATGTGTACATCACCTACTATTTTTGAACTGCTTCAATTATCACCCTGTATAAAAACAATTTAGAGAAGAGATAACAACGATAATACGATCGGAAGCTTTGGAGAAGCTACCAGTGTCTACTGGTGAATTTTATAAAGGGGAGACTCAGCAGTGGCGTAGCTGCATTAACACAGGTCTGGGTTCCAAAGTTTTTCCATGCTCCCTCCCCCCAAGCACCGCAGGCAAAATGTTTTTAAATTTTCATGGTCAAAAGAGCTAAAATCAAACAACTAATTAAATCGAAAAAATCGCAAAAAATTAAAGTAAAACCAAAACTTTTCATACGAAAGTGAACTGGAATGTGCGGTAGGCGGAAATCTACACGCCCAACGCATACCCAACGATTGAAGGTTATGTACTGATAGTAAATTCGTAACCATGACAACGGCACGTTCGGAAGCTATCCATATATTTAAAACGCGAAGCCTTTTCTTTTCCGCTAATTTTAGCGTACTTCTACTGGACCGATTTTGATGATTTTTTTTTTAAATTGAAGCTCTTGACCCACAAATATGTCACCACTAATTTTTTTCTCAAAATTATTAATTTCATACATTTTTTTATATTTTATAATATACATAATAAAATAATCAATTTTATAATTTAAAATAATCCAATTTTAAAAATTATAAATGAGAATAAATGTAGATAGTATTTGGTTTTATACGATAAGGCACACATTATACATTTGGTCGTGGTGATAAAATTTTCAATACTTTTATTCTACCAGTGCGTTTCTAATACGCGATATGGTCAGGTTGGTGCGTGCATTTTTAATTACGTTTCGTGCTTTTGTGAATTTTGGATTTTTGAGACGGTTTTTTATGTTGCCCTCTTTGGCTTAGTGATCTTTAAGGTTAGTTTTCTTATTTTTTTTATAAAATAGTCATAGCTCATTCATATCTTCAAAAACTTCGTCGATTTCGACGGGGGTGACCGCTATTTTTTTTTAAATTGAAGCTGTCGACCCCCAGATATGTCAACACTACCTAATTATTTTCTTCAATTACCAATTTCATAAATTTTTTTAAAATAATAAATTAACAAACAATCATCGGTGTAGGAAGTAAGTGCATTATAATAATTTTTGAAAAGTTCATTTTTCTAACACATTCATCTCTACAACTACTTCGTCGAATTTCGACGGGGGCGCCCGCTCGTGGTAAATTAATGTTGATCGGTCGACGTTGCGTTCACAGCCAAAGCTTAGTGGATTTACACCGACTGTGTTGCGTTTTAACTGGTTTTCGTTACCTGTATAATACCCATAATACCCATCTATAAAATAATACCGTAGCGCAACAAAATTTAAATACGCAAATAAATAAATAATTATATAAACCTACTTTCTGAATTGTCTAATTCATTTTAATTTAAAAATTTAATGATAAGCTAATTTCTTATAATTCTTTCTTCTTTTGATATTGCTTGGGAGGGCGACGCCCCAACGTCCCCCCTCACCAGCCGCTACTGTGGAAGCTACTCTAAATACAAACCTGAGAATACGCCGAAGGAACAGTGCATTAAAACACGCTGAGCTATGCCAATGATCAAGTAGTAATCTAGTAATAGTACAAGATGAAGAAGACCTAAGCTATTTGTATAGGGCTGAGAATTATATGCGCTAAAAATGCTATTCTCTATCAAAACCGCTAAATTTAGCTGCCTGATTTATGCACAAAAAGGAAGATTTATGTACAAAATTGAAGAAATTTGAAGATTCAACTATTTTTTGTCAAAATATGCCGATACCTATATGCACTAAAAAGGAAAATATACCAATAGGTAGGGGAAGGCGGGGCTCATTGGGACATGGGACACTTTCGGACAGTTCAAATTCACTACCTTAGAAAGCGATTTAAGTACTCAAATTAAGCAAGAATGTTGTAGACAGGGCCATTAGCCTATAGATATTAGATAGTATCTCGTGCTTCTATGTTCAATTGTTTTCTTGTAATACATACTAAAAACATTGTTTTGGTGGTACTGAGTTTTTAATTCTACATTCATAAGCATATACAATCCCTTATTGTGGACTTTTATACAGGGTGTCTCATAAAGAATGGGACAACGCTTGGTCACTGATTCTCTAGGTTAAAATATACCGATTAAACCCAATATACCTTAATACAAAGTCCTCCGGTTTCCAAGTTAAAAGACCTTAAAGTTAAATTTTTAATATTTTCTTTTTATGATAATTTCCACAAATGTGAAAATATTTACTTCAAATTAGGAACAGGTGCTTATTATTACGAAGTACATCAGTAGAAATTTTTTCATATAGTAGGCTTGATCATAAGAGGCACTTAACCTAACTTCTACAACTTATTTTAGCTTTAACTTTGTTATCTGTGAATTTTTTTTTAATATTGCGTTATTTTCTGAAAGATAATTAAAAAATAAAAAACTAAAGTATTCTTAGTTCATATGCTGAAAACCAACCGTTAGCCTTAAAATCCCGGTTAAAGTATTGAGTTGTCGTTAGGACGTGCAATTATCAAGGAGCAATGATCACAAAAACAAAGGACAAAATAGTGGAAAACGTTTGTTTACAAAGAATGTTTAGTGTAGTATCATTAGAAATTGTTTTGTGGGCCCATTCGTACTTCCACCAAAGCTCAAATTTAATCACTATTCAAACTTCTTGGAAAATAACCTGGATGAACTATTACGCGACGTACCTTTGATTTTAAGACAATGTTATTGGTTTAACATGTTTTCCAATATTTTACACATCGTTTTTGTGATGATGGCTACATGATAACTGCTCGTCTTAACATAACAATAATTCAAAACTTGAATGCCAATTTTAAGACAAACGGCTGCTTTTACGCATATGAACTAAGAGTACTTTAGTTTTCTGTTTTTTAATTATCTTTCAGAAAATAACATAATATTGAAAAAATTTTCACCGATAACAAAGTTATAGCTAAAACAAGTTATAGAAGATAGGTTAAGTGCCTCTTATAGTCAAGCCTACTTTATGAAAAATTTTCTACTGATGTACTTCGTAATAATAAGCACCTGTTCCAAATTTGAAGTAAATATTTCCACATTTGTGGAAATTATCATAAAAAGAAAATATTAAAAATTGAACTTTAAGGTCTTTTAACTTGGAAACCGGAGGACTTTGTATTAAGGTATATTAGGTTTAATCGGTTTATTTTAACCTAGAGAATCTGTGACCAAGCGTTGTCCCATTCTTTTTGAGACACCCTGTATTATTTCACCTTAGAACTACATTATTTAGAAGTGTAATTTGAAGAAGAAACTCGTTGTAAAGCAAATCTAAAATTTAAGCTATCTATTTTTAACTAAAATATTTCACTGCGGGGTACATTCGGACAAACCTATATGGGGTAGATTTGGACATGGTATTTTTTTTCTAAAAAGAGGAAATAAAGGATTCAGCCTCCTCAATGTCGAAGATTCATCCATTATAGTTAAAGAAACTTTACGAATTCAATGTTACATAAAATTTAATGTTGATGTATATCTTAGTTGTGTAGGGTCTGTTTAACATTCCTGTTACAGTTGGAGTTTAGAATAAAAATTTTGTATATTTTGTCATTTGAAACACATTTAGTTCGAATGTGCCCCACCATTGTCCAAAAGTGCCCCATAGTGGGGTACATTCGGACAAATTCAGTTTTTTGAAAAAATTTAAAATCTATAAAAATAATTGGATTAAGAGACGATTTTTAAACACAGGTTCGGACAATTTTTTTCTACGACACGACACGGTATATAGAAAAAGCAGTAAAATAACACAGTTTTTCTGTTACAGATTTTTTTTTCAAAAGTAGTATTTGTCCGAAACTGCCCCACAGTGGGGCACGTTCGGACTACATAAGGGGCGCATTCGGACAAACCTAGTAAAGCATTGAAATATTGCGAAAAACTCTTTACTCATAAAAACAGTGCCGGTATATAAAATAAACAAATTTTTTTCTATTTGAAGGGGTCAGAAGTCAAGGGTTGTACTTAGAAAAAAATTTAAAGTCGAGTTAATGCAGAAACTGGAAATGGATACGTAAATTCACTATCCGAATGTGCCGGCGCATAGCTTGTCCGAACGTACCCCACTTGCACGGAGTTTCATTAAAACGGTAGAAAATTTTTTCCTTGATGTTAGGTGAAACGAAACTACTACGCGTTTATAGTTTATGTATGGCAGTTACCGGATTTCAATCGCCAGTAAATTTAATTGAGGGATTAAAACGGGAAAGCTTATGTTACTTAGCTCAAAAATTATTGCAGGTTGTTGGAAAACCGTTTTTTTTCACTAAAAATTTTGGTTTTTGCACTAGACAAGCGAAACTACCGTCAAAAAACACGCTTCACATTAGCAACCTACTGTTACCTCCGCAGCGCAATAACACGAACTTTTAACGGAAATTTTGAAAAGTCCGAATGTGCCCCGCGTCCGAACCTGCCCCAGCTTCCCCTATGTATGCTTCTATATAACCAGGTGCCATTTCTTAAATGTTATATTTGGTATGTTAAAAGGCCATTTGACTAAAAGGCTAAAAGGCCATATTTCTCAATAAAAATGGAGAAATATGCAAATATTTTTTATATGCACTATAAAATTTGGTGAAGGTATCATAATTAGCATAATTAGCTTAATTCGTCAAGAACTTTATATTTCAAAATAGGTATAGGTACAGCATATCAGCAAACAATACTCGTATGTACAATTCCATATAATTCTCAGCCATAGCTATATATGATACGAAAGCTGAAAGAAGAATACACTGATGTGATGAAGTGATGATGATAATAGATTTGAAAATCACATAAAACCGAGTAGGTATTTGACAACAGGACAAGGAATGATAACCATTAACCAACCCATAGACGAACACATGAAAATAAAATATCAAAAAACGCATTAACAAAAGAGGAAATTAAAAAAAGACCAAATGGCCAAACTTAAACATGCATGAAACAACTAAATCATATCTTCTGGAACAGACACATCACTAAAACCATTAAAGGAAGATAGATAATCATATGATTCAAAGATCAAAGATTATTCAAAGCAAACAACTGAACTTGGAATTGTCTAGACCTGGAGGATAGCACATCGTGGTCTCGACACGATGCAACAAAAATGCTTCAACTGGGGAGCTGTGATTGGTGCAATTTAATTTTAGGATTTTAAAAATCTCAAAATTTACTTGTATAAATTTTACCAACTTACCTCATCTTGTATAGCTGCAACTTGATAAACGAAACAAACAAAGCTCGAAACTGCACAACCCAAAATAACTTCCAGAGCCAACAGCCTGATATCAAAAACGCTATGTATTCCATCTAATAAGCACATAATTAATAGATAACTGAGGCAGATATAAACAACTATAGTTCCAAATAACCATATTAAGAGGCATGGGTTCAAATCGTTAATAAAATCATTTATTATGTGTGTAAATAATTTGTAGACATGATCATAATCTTGTATCGTTTCAAGCAAAGTCATTTTATCATCGCCAGAGTAAGCTTGTTCGAAATCCAGTTTCAAAGTTTTATGGTATTCTTGTAAAAATATTTTAAAACTTATGATTGAACTGATAATGATAAAATAATGCCCAGAGAGATAAATACATATAATATGACCAAATTTATCGGTCGTATTATAAGGCAAATCGATACAGAAATATAGTATTGCGAAGATCATCAATACCAGCTGTGTAATAAATATTCCAATATATTGCCAACTGCGCCATTTGCGTATTAATTCTACAGTTAAAAATGCCTTTTCCCGCTTTACGAAATCGACTCCACAACAATAACCAACGTACATTAGAGATGCCGAAATGGCGCAACCAGAAAGAACATCCATTTTAGAATATTTCATTTCGAATTTGTGCAATTTATTTTTATGATTGCATTTAAACGTATAACATGGTGAAGCCAAAATGGCTGTTAATTTAAAAACTGGCCCAAAAAGACAATTTAAACAATTTGCAACAATTTCGTCTTCTTGCGACATTTTCGATTAAACACTTCAACCAGGTAATAACTAAAACTATTTGTAAATCGGTTATAAAGTAGTTTGTTCTCTTCAGCTGAGATAATGATATTTGAATTATATTGATATAATAAATAATGGTTTTGAAATTTATTTATAATTACTATTGTATTTAGAGATAGGACCTTAATGATATAACGTGACTGTTATATAAAATTTCATTAAAAATTAACACAAAGATTGCACAAAAACTTGCAAATAGTTGCAATAAGAAGTAATTCCCAAAAATATCATTTCAAGCATTTGCATTTTATTTATAACAAAAATAAATTTTATATAAACATATACATACAATATAAATTTAAACAATTAAAAACTAAGGATTGTCTTGAAATACTTATATCCAACCCTAAATATATTGGCCGATACAAAAACAAATTTCTATATAAAAACCTATTTACTATTTAACTTTTATCTAAAATTAGCTAATGGTAAAACTGATACTTAAAAGTAACATTAAATTGCTTTAATTATGTAAAATAATTCCTAATCACAAGAGGCTGCCACTTACTAAATAACCTTTTGTAGTCAATACGCCTCTACATTTAATATGAACAAGAAATCGTAAGACCCAATTTATTTTTAAAGGCACATCAAACACTCCTTCCATCGAACGTTCTGGTAAAATTTCTACAACAAAATAGTTAATTTTAGTTAAGAATAAAATTATACTTGTTACCATTGGGATCACTATGAGTGAGTAGCTGTAAGTCGTTGTCTTTACAAAAAGCCTGCAATGTTGGAGGTACAACACAACAAGTAGCTAAATTAATTTGAATTATACTCGGCTTAATATCTGCCCAAGCATAAATAGTTTTAAATGCGGCTTCTTCAATGTCGGCTAAACCAAGTTGAAGTATTTTTTTATCCTTCGAATATCTTTCCAAAATCTTCCAAATATTTTTTAATTTGGTAATCACATCAGTTTGACTTTCATTGTGTTTATTATGATACGAAATTATAACATTATGTACAGAATTTACATTCAGTACTTCATAAGCTTTAAAAGAATAAGTAAATTTAGTATAAAAGTAGTTGTAGTTTATAACAAGATAATTGAAAGTCGTAAATCATTTCCATTTAAGTTGTTATAAACTATACAATTTATTTGTTTTACCTTTATTTAATGCTTCAGTTAAATAATCTTCTTGATCACTTCCAACAAAAATTTTTAGAGCAAATTTTAGGTCGGACGCTTCATGTTCAGCCATTTTATTCGAGAGGTCGTCATTTCTTCGAGTTATGCTAACTGTTTCCTTCAATGTTGATAGGGTATTTTCATTATTTTGAGAATCCTTTAGAGTAATGTTTAACGCTTCCAGAAGCTACAAAGTGAAATTATGTTATTTATACAGACACGATCATAAAATTTATAAATTTACTGCAAAAAAAACATTAGAAAAATTAACTAGGGGAACTAAAAATTGAATTGATAATTAAATAGCGGTTTGACGGTTAAATTTTATGGGTAATTAATGTTATCACAACTGCACGTATACAATAACAAGGTTCAATAGAAAGATAAGCAAATATTGTTTCCAATTTTTATTAAATTCACATTTCGTCATAGATAAAACTATTGGGAACTCCTTATGATAAAATTGTAATAATTGAAATTAAAAATGCCCTTGTTCCATGTCCATAAACTGCTTGTACAAGTCGATGACTATTTGCACGTTTAGCACCTATGCACGAAATGTTTTCTAGCATTACCAAGGAATTTTTATGTAGACATTTACGAGCACATGACTATGTCATAAATGAGAAATGACTAATATATATGTAAAAATCTTTACCTCTTCTGTAGGATTTTGTCCTGGTTTCTTAGTTATATCATTTAAGGATAAAATATTCCCAGTATTTATTATTACATTCTTTGCACTTCCATTAATTACAGACGCCATATTAATTACTTACAATGTTTAAATTAACAGAACAAATATGTAAAATAACTTTTTTAAGTTATAACCTTCGCAACGTCGTTGGTAGAAATTTGTAGGTTATTGTAATTTTGACAGCAATTCGATGTTGCCATTTATACCCTCAACTCTCATTATAGGAGAAACTTTATTATTTCTATCTCCATCTATATTAATAGGGTAGTTTTAGAAAATTTATGGTAAATATAATACTTTAATCAATTAAAAATAAATAAATAATTATTTTATGTGGTTTTAATTACAGTTTCAGACTATTTGGCAACATTGCGATAACTTTGACATTTTCAAACTTTGTTAGTGGGAAGTTTTCAATATTTTAAATAATTAAGTGTTAAATAGCTTATTAAAGCTTACCGATTGATTTAAGTGTAATTTTTTTAAGTTTTTCTGTTTATTTTATAAGTGGTAAGTTAAAATTAGATTAAAATTTGAAGTTTAGATTTTGTGTACAACTCCAGCTATTGGCCTTGACAATAAGTATTTGCGATTGCGGATCAAGTATCTCTATAATTTTAATTATTTAAGTGATTTTGTGTAAAAAAAATTCGTTTCAAAATGACTATCGATATTCCTGGATTCGCTTATGCCGCTGCTGTTGCAGCAGGAGGATTTTTTGGTTATTATAAAGCTGGTAAGTATTTTTTGTGAGGTTATGTATTTGTTTTGCAAGTGTATGATGATTTTCATTATGCAAATTATCTAATAATTACATTTTTACATTGTTTTAGGTTCAATTCCATCTTTAGGCGCCGGACTTATATTTGGAAGTGCTCTAGCATACGGAGCATTTCAAGTCAGTCAAGATCCATCGAATTATTCTACTCAATTAGCTACTACTTCGATTCTAACCGGTGTCATGGGTTATCGTTTTTATAATTCTGGAAAAATTATGCCCGCTGGTTTGGTTTGTGCTATATCGGTTGCTATGATTCTTAGAATTGCTCTAAAAGCTTCAGGATTTACCGAGAAGAAGGTTACCGAATAATAAAGTTCTATCGTAAATGTTGGTAGATGTAAGTTGAAAGCAATTATAATTGTACAGATTGTGTTCAATTTTATCCTAGAAATACTTCTACAAATATGTTGCTTCCATAATTTCATAAAATTACTTACGGTTGTGTTTTAGTTATTAGAAATGAACCTATGCAATAATTTTTTATCTTTTAAGATTAAACAAGAAAGTTTGTTTAGGATAAATAAATGTTATCATATAGATGTTAACCTCTTAACGCATAAGCCCGAGTTAACTGGCAAATTGTAGAAGAATTGTACAAGCCTGAGTTGTTCTATTTTGTATTACTGTGATACACATTTACACATGCCTATGTTAAGTCGGTCTTGGGACTATGCAAACATAAATGTTGTTAATGAAAGAAATTGATATTTTTTGCAAACTAACGTGCATTAAGAGGTTAATTAGAGTTGTTGCCATAATCAGGCTGTAAACTGCTTTTTCCGTGATTTCAAAGATTGTCGGATCTCAAGAAATTTAAATGTAGTATTGAAAGTTGCCAAAATTATATCGATTGTATTTTTATGTGAGTAACTCTTGAATAAACGTTTCTTCCTACAAAATGTTTAATTTGCTTCGATCGTCTTTCAAGAAATTGTAAATTGATTTTAAATTTTTTTAATTTAAAAGTTTTTATAAATTATACATACTTTTGAAAGTTAATAAAATAGGAACTTAACTAAAATCTTAATTATAGTTTAAATTCAAAAGGTTAAGGGTACCTGAAATTATGCAATTTATTTTATCACAATGTTTGCAACTAAATATTAGTTTTATTTTTAATTTTCAAAATAAATATTTATGATAAAGTAAATTGCCGCAAAAATAATTTACAAACAGTGGTAACAATTTATTTTCACTGTTTTATTTACAGTTACAGTTTATGAGAAATATCCGGTTGAGTATTTTTCAGATAATAAAAGAACTGCTCTATTACGATATTTTTTACTTGGAGTAGAAATTGAGAATTCGTCATTGAGCAAACGTACATTTTACACGAGTTGATTGTAATTTTTATTTAAAAACAATTTTTAAATGTAACGTCGAAGAGTTTGAAATATTAAAATCGAGTTTTGTTATTAAAACCAATATGGTTTAATTAGATCTACGTTTGACGTATGTTATCGAAACGTAATAGAGCGAGTACAAATATATACAGTAACTTATTTCTATTGTTTTGAAAACAAGAAACTTATAAGTAGCAAAATAAATTGTCTTTTTTTATTATACTCATGACACTAGTTCTAATTTACACAATTCATCACATCTAATAATCACATATATTTACACATTTAATATTGATTCGATTATTAAGACATCTTTGTTCGGATTTAATTTGCACACAAATCAGACACATTCGAAGCATTTGTCCTTTGTAAAATGGATTGTTGTTACAGCATTGGTTTGATTAATACTCATATATTTTATAAATTAATGTTAAACAGTTTCTATTTCACATTTTCACTTTGTAAGCTACTTCAGTTTTCGGTTTTGCTATTGCCTTAAGCTGCAAGAAAAGTAAATGGTTTATTTATTTTAAACTACAAAAATAACAAATCGATGATAATAAAGTTATTTCGTTCAAGTAAAGAGAATTGTTGTCGAGAGTTAGTGTAGATGCTACGTAAAATTATTCCATAAAGATAATATCTTGGACATTTTAGTCCAGAGATACCTACTGATGTAAAGTAATAGAAGTAAGAGGGCGATTTCTAACGAATGGGCGGGAAAGTTGATATTTAGGCATTCCGCTCGTAACCGTTAGCGACTTTAATATCCGGTTGATATCACTAATAGTCATAATCCCTGATAGCATAAGGTTCAAAGAAGGCAATGACAGTATTAGTATAGGAAATAAGAGCCTAATTAGTGAGAAAAGTTCAACTGAACTTGGTGGAATTTAAAATAATAAAGGAAGTTGTTTTTACCCAACATTCTTTATTTTTTTTTATTACACCAAGTTCAGGTGAACTTTTCTCACTAATTAGGCTTTTATTTCCTATAAAGATATTGTCTTTGCCTTCTTTGAACCTCACCCTATCAGGAATTATGACTATTAGTGATATCAACCGGATATTAAAGTCGCTAACGGTTACGAGCGGAATGTCTAAATATCAACTTTCCAGCCCATTCGTCGGAACCTGCCCTCTTAAAACGTTTGAGAAGATGAATAAGGTTGGCATGCTTAAATCTAAAGATATTGAAATATTTTTAAGTTTTTGGAGAAGACAGAATATGTTGTATAGATTGAATTATGTTTTGTGAGATAACTGCCAAAATGCACTTCTTCAAAATGATCGAAATGTCGCATAAGTTGATGAAGTTGTAAATTTAAAAAAATTGAGTAGAAACTACGATCATGCAGATGTAATAGATTTCGATTTGATTAATTTGTTCTGCATTTATCTTACCCTATCCAGTTGCTCTTTGATTACTAAAATTTGTTGTACTATTTTGGATATTAGTACT
This sequence comes from Malthinus seriepunctatus, assembly GCA_963924605.1. Taxonomy (NCBI): domain Eukaryota; kingdom Metazoa; phylum Arthropoda; class Insecta; order Coleoptera; family Cantharidae; genus Malthinus; species Malthinus seriepunctatus. Next base: position 87,881,093 of record OZ004600.1, on the reverse strand, counting down.
ATCGAAAAAGTTTGCCAAGTTTAAAGACCTCTTCAAAAAATTGTTACTTATTTCCTGATAATTTTTTGCAAAGTTTGCAAAATCGTAAGGACTTTTTGTTGTCATTTTTCTTAAAGCATAATAGTCACCTACGTATGGATTTTTGGTCGTGTGGGTCTCGTACCTAGTTTCTGGTTTAATTTCTTTTGCCGCTTGTATGAAAAATAGGGGTCTGGAAGTCGTTTTTTCTGAACGAGGTTGAAAGAAGAAAGGATATATTGTCGGTTCGTAATTTACAACTCTTGGAGTTGTTGTAGTACGTGTTGATGTGAAATAAGGATTTACTGTGGGTACAGGTACAGGTTTATTTGTTGGGTTGTAATGTTGTAGAGGGCGTGGATTAGGTTTATTTGTTGGGTTGTAATGTTGTGGAGGGCGTGGATTTGCTGTAGTGTATTCTACATAGTACTGGGGTTTTTGCGTTGGTTCTTCATCATCGTGGAACCTAGATAATTGTTGTAAAATAAATATTTTAGTAAAACTCTGCTGTAGTTCGTCAAACTAGCAATTATTTTTTAATTACTTACAAAGGCCTGCTTTGAATACTATCTCTTCTGATGTATGATGGAGTATTTTGTGAGTAATCAGGAATGATGTTTTCGTGCTCTGCTACACACCTTCCGTTCAAACAGTACTAAAATTAAAAGTTAGAATTAGAATATTGTAATCGATGAGCGTTGGGGTAAATTTTTACCTGCCCATCTCCACATTGCGATCCTTCAGCAGCTGGTCTATAAGCTACACAGTAACCACTACCAGCATCAAAACAGAAGAGTTGCGCACAAACTCGATCATCTTTCTAAAATACAAATTTTAAATGAAAATCAAAATGAAGGACATTGTAAATTCAGGTTTCTTTATGAGAAACTAAGCTTTAGTTTTTTAAAAATGTATTGGTATTTAGGTAGACGAATTTTTAAGAGCTTTCTAGTTGCCATTATCCAGTTCCTCTGAGTGTCAGAGTCAGTACTCTACCAGGAAAGAGCATGCCAGGTAATCGTATGTGAATGCAAAGGTTGTCTAAATATAGCGATTTCCAGTCAACTTCTCCAATAGAAGTGGTTGCTTATACTCCCACTTATAAGGAAAGACCATGACAACCAATGACAATGTAAAATCAACGCAATAAATGAGTCATCCGATGCTTTCCAAAATGTTATTTCCGTCGCATTTTCTCTCATAGGCAACGGTTGTCAAAGCTCCTTCCTGTCTCTCTTTATTCTAAGCTTGAGACTGTCTGAGACTGTCTTTAGTTTTAAAAAATGTATTTGGTATTTAGGTAGACGAATTTTTAAGAGCTTCCTAGTTCCCATTACCCAGTTCCTCTGAGTCTCAGAGTCAGTAGATAGACTCCATCTTTTGACTGAGACTTAAGACTACGTGGTTAGCCTCTTTTGTTCTTTGAATTTTATGACTTATACAAGACTAGAATTTTATGTTTAACTTACAAAGCACGCACTCGTTCCTCTATCACGCCTGCATTGAGCGTCTAAACTTAATAATTTTCCAGGTAGAACCCTTTGTAAACTATCGTCTTCGTGAGGAGCATTGAACAGACACGTCGCTGTGTCACCACTAAAACAATTAAATCTAAGTTTAAGAATATTGTTACATAATGTTGAACATTACTTTAAGAAATGATGGAAACTCGAAACACTGCAAGGTGACCATCTAAATCCTCTTTCTGTATGACGCAAATCGGACATGATATAACCATCGGTCCATTGACATTTTTCTGCACCAGGTCCTCCCAAATATGATGGTGGAGGACTTCCATCGTGAACAGCTCCCAATCTAATATAAAGGAACGTTTATGTGATGAATTAGAGAAATTTTTTAACACTTACAAATGGCCCACTTCGTGAGCTGCAACTATAATACCGCTAAAACCACCCGTATCTTCGATGATGGCAACTGAGTTAACTTTTTCTAATCTTTTGTTGACAACACACGCTCCTCCAACATACGCAAATCCTACAAGATGTACATAGATTTTAGTGTTAATGTTTTTCAAGTTGGGTGATAAATGGGTTTTTATGTACAAGAGTTATTGATGAGGCGTAGTTATTGTTAATTAATAAAATGTACGTTTTAAATTGATTAGAAGGCAATACACATCATGCTTTAATTATTTTAGTAATCCAAATGCCTATTAAAATAATATGTTGTTAATTAATTCTGATAATTATTGTTGTTAAATTAGCATTATTTTAGCTTAGTTAAAATTAGCTTCATTATTGTAAGTTAACACCTAGAGTAAGTTTTAGTAATATTATTTTAATACTTTAAAATTGTCAGTGATTGCCATTTAAAGTTTTAGAAACAATGGAAACATTAACGCCTTGTCATTATAACACCTAAATTAGCATGCGATCAAGATTAACATGCCATAATTGGATTAAGTCATTCGTTTAGAAATTTGTATGTGCAGAGTGCAGGCAGTATTATTTTTAAAACAAGTCGTGCTATCAAAATGAAATATGTACAGTACAACATAACAATAAAGAGAACGATAAGAAAATTGACAAAAAGTAAACGTGCTGAGAGATATCAATCGAAACTGAAAATAGTTTTTGTTTGAAAACGATTTTTGAGGTGCATTTTGTGCTTTTATTGCTTCGTACCTGCAGTACCACGATTGCATACATCTCCAGTATATTGTCTTCTGCACATGTCTAGTCTGCAAAATAAATATACCTAGTCATAAAACGTCTAAACTAACATTCGACCTTTTTCTATTTGGTCTCCGAGAGAAGATTCTACTATGTATGTGGATAAGTGTGTAGATACCTATGTTAATATTTTTCTTTGCTTTTGTATTTTATTAGTTGTAAATATTTTATAAACACAAAAGCTAAAATTAAGTTAGAAAAAAATACCATTAGTAATTTTCCCAACTAGTTTTGTAAAACCCTTTTGGTCTAAAGGTACGTTTATACTAGAGATTTTATTCGTTACATTTCTCTCTAGAATAAAATGTAATAAGTGTAAACCTTGCTTATAGAAGGTATCGGAGATTTTATTCATATAGATTGATATAGTTGAGATATATTACTTGAGATAAAATGTCGTAAGTGTAAACGGTACTGAGACAAGTTTTAACGGGTCTCGGATAGATATATCAAAAGTAGAATAGTCGTCTACTTTTTATCATTCTCTCGAGAGTTTCGATTTAAAACAGTTTAAGCTCTCGCTAATAAGCAAGTGAAAAATTAAGTAAATTAATTAATTAATAATTAGTAACTAAACAACTAGTTTACGGGAAAAAAATTTCAAAAAGGCGTGATGAAATTCTTATTAACATTTACGTTTCAATAACTAATGAAGCACTTCTAGGCATCTCAAAAACTTAAAATTTGGCACCAGTGCATATCATGTCCTCAACATTTATAAAAAAAAAAAAAAAAAAAAAAAAAAAAAAAAAAAGTCTTCAAGTCCTGAAAATCCTCCGGGTCGATTAAGGGGGGAGGTGGGACGCCGCCGTACTTTTTTAGAAAAATTCAGACCTTTATAGGGATCCTTAGAATGCAATGTATAATGACATCAACCAGAAAACACTGTCTAAAGACCACTCAAATACCATTGGGCTCTTAAAACAGCCCAACGGTTCTTATACAGATAATACCGGAGAAAGTTTAAAAGTGTTGATGGAAACACACTTCCCGGGATCCAAGGTAAGAGTTACAACGAACGAGACGCACATAATGTCCCACATCAATGGAAACCTAAGTTCCAGTAGGGATAGCAGACGTTTGGCAGGAACAATCTTCACCCAAGAGAAAGTGATATGGGCCATTAATAGCTTTCAGCCTTTTAAATCACCTGGTATTGACGGAATCTTTCCGGCCCTACTACAAAATGGAGTTGATATAATCGCTCCTTGTATAACAACAATCTTCAAAGCTAGTTATGCATTTGGATATATACCCACATCATGGAGGAAGGTAAAAGTGGTGTTTATACCAAAAACGGGTAGAAGACCTCCTGAAGAGGCCAAATCATATCGCCCGATCAGCCTATCCTCTTTTCTACTTAAGTCAATGGAAAAAATTATTGACAATTACATCAGAAGCGAACTTCTCAAAGAAGCTCCGCTTCATGTCAAGCAGTTTGCCTATCAATCAGGCAAAGCCACGGTGGATGCGCTCCATCACCTAGTAAGGGAGGTGGAAAAATCCATCGCAGCAAAAGAAATTGCGGTTGGCCTATTTATAGATATAGAGGGTGCCTTTGATAACACCTCATTTAAGTCTATAAAAACGGCTGCTGCAAGGCACAGCATTGAACCATCCACGATAACCTGGATAGAAGCAATGCTAGAAAGTCGAATAATAACGGCTTCCTTAGGAGGGGAAGAGACTTCAATGGATACTGCAAGGGGATGCCCACAAGGTGGGGTTTTATCACCCCTGCTTTGGTCCATCGTAGTGGACGACCTACTAACAAAAATAACTGGCGAAGGGTTCTGTGTACAAGGATACGCAGACGATATCGTCATTCTAATAAAGGGCAAGCATGACGGTGTTATTTCAAGCCACATGCAAACTGCCCTAAACAAAATAAATGAATGGTGTGAAAAGGAGGAACTTACTGTAAACCCTACAAAAACCACCATAGTTCCATTCACTAAGCGCAGGAAGCTAACATTAAAAGCTCCACAGCTACAGGGAATATCAATACAATTTTCCAAAGAGGTAAAGTATCTAGGGGTAACTCTGGATGCCAAACTCAACTGGAAATCTCATGTAGAAAAAACTCTTTCCAAAGCAACGGGGGCCTTCTGGGCGTGCCGCAAACTCTTCGGAAAGACATGGGGACTAAAACCAAAGATGATATATTGGTCATATACATCAATAATAAGACCCATTGTCACATACGCCTCGTTCGTGTGGTGGACAAAAACGAATGAAATCACAACACAAGGCAAGTTGCAGAAATTGCAACGCCTAGCGTGTTTGGGTACAACAGGGGCTATGAGCACAACCCCGACTACAGCTATGGAGGCACTTTTAGACCTACCACCCCTTCACCTACGGGTGAAGAGGGAAGGTCTTCAAACCGCCATAAAAATTGCACAGAGCAAGAAATTCAAAATGGGTGACAGAACAGGTCACCTAAAGATCCTGGACTTTTTACAGCCAGAATTGTTTGAAAAACCCTTGGATATCATTCCAAGAGTGTTTGACTTTCAGACACCATTCGATGTGGTCATTCAAGACCGCAACACGGCGAGAAGTCAATCGATACAACTGGAACAAAACTCCTCCATTTGGTATACAGATGGATCTAAAACTGAACAGGGAACAGGTATAGGCATATATGGCCCAAAATATAGGGCATCAATAGCCTTAGGAACCTATCCCACAATTATGCAAGCTGAAACTCTTGCAATAGATCTATGTGCCCGAGAATGCCTTCGAAGGAATTTAAAGGGTAAAAAAATCTATATAATGTCTGACAGCCAAGCTGCGATAAGGGCACTCAAAGCCAATAGCTTTGAGTCATTATCCACTTGGGAATGCAGACAATCTCTCAAAACTCTGGCAAGGGGCAACAAAGTTGCCCTTCATTGGGTGCCAGGTCACGAGGGAATTGAAGGAAACGAAATAGCTGACGAACTAGCTAGAACAGGCTCAAAAGCCCTCCCGATTGGACCCGAACCATTCTGTGGACTATCTAGAACACATAGAAAGGCGGAGATCCAAAAATGGGAAACTGAGAACATAAATTCTCACTGGAACAACGCACCAGGACAAAGACAGTCGAAGAAATTCATTAAGTACTCGACCACGAATGCTAAACAGCTTCTTCTATTATCAAAGAACGAAATCAGACTAATCACGGGTCTGTTTACTGGACACTGCCCAGTGAGGTATCACCTAAAGAAACTGGGATTGGAGGATAGTGACATATGCAGACTCTGTGAATCGGAGATTGAATCCGCCGAACACATTCTCTGCAAATGCGATGCATTAGCTCGGCTTAGGCTGAAACACTTGGGGCAGGCTCAATTGACGCCTGAAGAAGTGAATAGTAAACTTCTCAGGGACATTCTATGCTTCGCTGGCAAGATTGAATTCCTGAGAACATAAATACGAGTAGGGTTATGAACAAAAGATCAACACTGGTCGCAGTTCTGTAAGGCTTAGAAGCCAATCGACCCCTAAGTACAATACAATACAATAATGACATCAAATTTCAAGTTCTTAGGATGCTTAATAGTGCTTGTGACTCAAAATCACAAGAATTGGTTAAAAAGATGATGAGGCAAATGCACATTTTTTTGAGTTAGTTCTTCTCAGTAATATTATTTTTCATCTAATTCCTAAGATGATGTTACTTTCAATCACAACCACTTTTAGGCGTCCTAAGAAATTGAAATTTGGTGTTATTGTATATTACACTTTCAGGATCCACAGATATAGGTCTGATTTTCTCTTAAAAAAAACGGGAGTGTTGCCCCCCTTCAATTTGTCCTCCGGGAGGTTTTCAGAACTTGACAACTTTTTTATAAATCTTTAGGATATCGTATACACAGGTGCCAAATTTGAAGTTTATGAGATAGAAGTGCTTCATTAGTTGTTGACGACACATAAATATTTTTTTCGTAAACTTGTTGTGTAGTTACTAATTTTATCAGAAGTGTAAGTATTTGTACCAAAAATTATGAAAGAAAGATTCTTTTTAAGATTATGAAAATTGAATTAACAAGAAGTGGTTTAAAAAATGATGAGGCAAATGCACACTTTTTTTACAAACTTTGAGCTGTAAAATTTATTCAAGGCGTGGGTACTTCGCAGTTTATGCTGTTTTCAGTCTAATTTGACTCCATAGTCAATGGAATCATGACAATGATTCAATCATGGAAAGATTTTTATTTTTCTATCTCTAGTCTAAACAAAATTGTAATTAAATATCGACATCTTCTCTCAACCAAAAATGTCAGCACTTAATTCAGTTACATTTATGTCATAGTATAAACACTTCAAAAAGTTTCTCTCCGACATCTGAGAGAAATGTAATGAATAAAATCTCTAGTATAAACGTACCTTAGTTAGTGTAGCTATTTATATACACGCAGTAAATAAAACAGAACGCTGTATTACCAGCAGTTCCTTTGGTGCAGCGACCACCTTTTCTTCGACGACACATATCGTATCTAAACATAGCAAATAATTAAGAAATTTAAGAGTTAACAATGGTAACACACTCAGATCTACTTTTGAAATTTCCAGCGATACCTTCAAATAAAATTAAGTCTTTACAAATGAAAGAAAGTATCAATGGAGCTTCAAACTTAAAGGGGTCGTTTTTTAAAATAAAATCAAAAATTAATACTGACTTTGTAATTGCCACAGCTATATCGTAAACGGGCAGTCTTCTTTCTCTAAATAAATATTTTCCCATATCGGTCAAAGCGGCTGCTGAATCTATAGCGTCACGACCTACTCGATTTCTTTCCAAATAAGGTGTTGCATCTCTTCCCTAAAACGGATACTAACTTTAAAATTTGTTTCAGATCGTAATGGCAACGGACGTCGTTTACAAATTCTTAAAAGAACACAATAGACCATTTTCGGCCAACGACGTTTTAAGTAGCGTCGGAAAAGATCATGGAAAGTCAGCCGTTCAAAAAGCTTTAGATAAGCTAACTGATAAGGGAAAAATTTTCGAAAAAATCTATGGGAAACAAAAAGTATATTGTGTTACTCAAGAGGAAGTCGACGGCAGCAGTATGTCTACGACTTTACGCGAGATGGATAATCAAATTACCGAACTAACTTCAAAGTTAAGTTCTGTAAAAGAACAATTACAATCGAGTTCCAACGAGTTGAAGGGTTTACAAAACAAAATGACTACTGAAGAAGCAAAAATTGAAAGAGATAAGTTGGTTAACGAAGTTTCTATGTTAAAAAGTAAGTTGGGTGGGTTGAAAAGTAGTTGTGAACCGGTTGTAAGCGAAGAGGATAAAGTTAAGATTAAGGGCGAACACGAAAAATGTGTGAAAGAGTATAGAAAACGTAAACGTATTTGTGGCGATATTACCAATTCTATTTTGGAAGGTTATCCGAAAACTAAAAAGCATTTATTTGAAGATATTGGGATTGAAACTGATGAAGATGTTAATTTCACTTTAAAAGTTTAAGTTGTATTTTGTAAGTAATAAAAATTTGTTCGTACTCTGCTTATTATTATTCCAGCTATTGATATTCTTATTTTAGGACCTTTTAGTAATTTATATCTCAAATCGACGCCGTTCCAAAATGAGATGAAGTATCTTTTTATTTGAACGTTATCTCCTCCGTGTAAACGGTATCCATCGTAGTCTACAATTACTAAAATTTCTGGATAAATAATGTAAGGTGCTTCTCGTTTTCTTCTACTGTGTGCTGTAGAATTTAGTGTGCTTCGCCTGTATCTTTTTGATATGTGATCAGGCTCCATAAACGCTAAAAGAATTTTATACAAAATTAATAAATTATGTAAAACTAATTATGCTTAACTTACCATAATCGCTTAAAGTATCTTCTTCGGCATTTTTTCTTTTATAAACAATATGTTGATGTCCTTGTGATTGTGTATTTTGTACATTTCTATTGATGGGAAGTCCAGTGTCAATGGCAACTTCTGCACTAAGCTCTCCATCGGCATCTAGGAACATCTCATCATCATCCTGTTCTGGTAAAGTGTTAGTTTTAGCTTTTTTAGTAGTCATTTCCTCATCGTCGACACGTTTAGATGGTTTGGTCGATTCGTGATTACGAAGTCTTGCAGGTAGCGGTTTTATGACTAAATTTGAACCTACGTTCCCTTCCTGAAAGTAAAAAAAGAAAATTCAATCGGAATTTTATAAAAGAAGCTCATGGACATTAAGAGAATTGGAATAAATTTTCTGAATCAGTGGTTTAATAATTGATTGGTTTTTAATTTTATTGTTAGTCGAATGATTGAAACCATAACTCGAAGAAATCAATTTATTATTTCACCATACTTGTTCCATTTCACACATTTTATTTCAAGTATTTTAGAAAATATTGCTTAAGGATAGTAAGACCATTAACTCTAAATTCTAGGCATTTCATTTACAAGAGAATCTATAGGCAGTGGCGTAACTAGGTAGCCTCGAGAGGCTGTTTTGTCAGAAGAAGCACGTTTGATGTAATTTAAAACAAGATCGATCTTAGTTAAGGATACATTGGGAATTTTTGATGAACTGGAGACACAGACTTACTTAGAGCATCCTAAACAGATTGAGTACCTACTGAACCGCAGTTAGTGAAATAGTACTAATAAGAACAAAATCATGTCTAGGCCACCTCTAATGCGTTGTAATTTATATAAGCACCTACAGAATTTACTGCAAGAAAAAGTAAACGAAAAATCTCCAGGAAGAAAAGTCTTTCTTGAGAAACACCAATGCAAGCACTCTTCTTCATCTCAGAACACAGACAAGAATACCCTATAATTTCACAAGAAAGCACCAATATAGATGAATACGAGGGGTTGCCCACTTCTGCAGTCAATGTACAAAAATTGAGCTGTCAACGGTAGTTATCTGCAGTCAATAGCAGCCATAGCATATGCAGTCATAGTCATAGGCAGTCAACTGCAGTCAGTGTATAAATTCAGAACAGTGGTTGATTCCTCGGATGAATAGATGTACAAATGTACATACGATAGACGATGGATTCTAATTCTAGGCAAATATTCTTGTGATCAATCAAAGAAGCTCAAACTATATTCTATGGAAGGCCCAAAATTTGAACTTACGCTACTGTCTACTACTACAGTGGATACAGAATTCAGTGATAATATTTCCTTTTATTTGATATATCTTTATAAAAAGGTTATATAATTGAGGACAAGTTTTTGATGCAAGTTTTAACACCACACAGGTTTAAGTGTGTCAACAATGGTAATAATTTAACCACGAATAATGTGGATTTAGGTAGGCATTCTTAAAAGAAATTAAGCAACTCGATATAATGGCAATGGTTTCCTCGACTTGATTAACTTTCATTTTTATTAGATATTCCCTTAAAACTTAAAATCCAGTTTCCCTTGTTGTAATTTTTAATACATTCTTTGTGAGGATAACGAATTGAACGTGCTATACGTAATGGATTAAAATCTAACGCCAATTAACGCGACAGTGCGTGTTATAATTTTTATGGATAATTAATCAGTTTAATTGTAAATTTTTGCAATAATAAATAATTGATAATGTAATAGTATCGAATTACATAATTTATAATTAGCCTTCAACTATTATTTTTATAAAGGTGTAGGCGAATTATGAGACAACAACAGACAACTACTTTCACATTTTATTAAGCTACAAAAAATCCGAATAAATTTTTTTCTCATTAAATTCTATTTTACACAAGGTAATAGATGTCTAATTAATTAACTTTAATTTTTAACATCTATATAACCACTTGTTCTTTATTTAATTCTTACGGTGAATTACTTTTCTTCGCTGGTAGAGGTCAAGGCGATGTCTTACGGTAACATTCACTGACATTTTAATTCGTCGATTTTCTCAAATTGAATATTTATTGCAAATTAGTAGTATATTCGTGTTTCGTTTTTGAATTTTATTCAAATTAAAAATGTTAATACCTATTGATGAACGACACTAGTTGGGTCATTTTAATCACTACATTTCGTAGAATTAAGTAATTATGTTAGTTTTTGTGCATATCATTTTTGACATCTAAATTCCAAATTTTTCATATTTGCACGTCATCGGAGCAGGTTTAATAAATTCTTAAAACTAATTCCCAGTACTGAGGTCACTTATTAAGACACCAAGCAGTCTCTCCAGGCTCATGTCATCAGGTCTCCACCCATATCCTTATAAGATGAATTCCTCAATTCTGACAGGAGTTTCAGCAGCCTCATTTTCCAAAGTCTAAATTGTAGGCACTACCTCTGGGGTACTCTACTATTGCTAGTGTATAGTTACGCTTGTTTAGTTGACTGTCCCGTAAATATTCCTGCTATGTATTACCACTCGTAGTTCAGATCCGGACAGATTATGACAACATTTGCAAGCTTTCTAGAGGGAGCTGATATAACTTAGGTTGCTTTTGTGTGATACACGAGTCTAATTCTGAAGGACATGGGTCCTTATACGTAGGGGGCTTTACGATTAGTGTAGAGAAGGTCCATGAACACACCGAGACTATTTTGAACATGTCTTAACCAGCTCTTCTGTATTTTTAATACCATCGTTATCTTGATGTCCAGTTACTAAGTCGAGTGTGAAAACATTATTTGGGATGTGGATACCCGGTTCAGCAACTTCTTGTATGCCTCAAATAGGAGGCCTTGGAAATTTTTAAAGCTTGTAAGGTAGCTCCCGTTGATAGCAGACAAGGAAAGCTTGTGTCTTCCGCATATAGATCAAGGAGAGGGACACAAAACACTTGTACTCAGTACTATTTTATCATATTATGATGCCAAAATGTTGGAAAAATTTGTAAAAAATGTTGAGACCTGCTACCGCACGTCATTATAAAACTTCATTTAAGTGGAGAAAATGCATCTTTTTAAAGATATCGTTTGCTTCAGGAGCTACGAAGATATAAAAACAAAATGAAGGTTAAAGTGCATCTATAAAGATTTTTTTGACATCATGAAACTTATAGAAAGTGCATTTTCTAACAGTTGACACTCATTTTTAGTAGATATTATTTAAATGAACAAAGAGTCAATTTCTGCAATTTATGTGCATATGTTATATTTCTTAGGTGACTTTATTCATTAATAAATTATAGAAGCCCAACATTAATATTTAACTTGAAGATGTGTTTATTCCATTATTCCCGTGCGTTTCCGGAGGCTATCAATATCATAGAACAAAATCAGAAGAAATTTAAATGTTGAAAGCAGAAAGGCAGTCATCCAAGACCATACTGGTCAGCTATTTACAGCTGACTTACCTACAGTAAGTAGGTAGATAACTAATTAAGCTATTCGAATAATGTTCCAATCTGTTCAAAACGATATCAATACACATCTTTGCAAGTACAGCACTGGTGTTGGCAAAGAATCGTCGAAATCGGTATAAATGAGTGTGACAGTGACTCCAGCACAGCATTTGTATAATACAAAATAATTATTTTAAACAACTGTTACAGTCAATTTTTGTGTTTTATTCATTTTTCATACTTGTATTTCCATCTAGTGTGTGTTAAATGTATTTGTTTGTTGTAAGTTGTTTAAATTTTATTTCTGCTATCGGTTATCGTGAATGTGTCTTGATATCCGGCCTTAATTTTTGGAAAAATAATTAATTGGTTTTAAGTAACGGAAGAATAAGTCTGTGCCTCAGCTATTTGATATTTTGTTAAGTTAGTTAAGTTATCTTCGTTGAATTACCGCATTGCGGATCTAAGAGGACAGTACTATATAGTGTTAAGCCCTTTGGGGATTTGATTCTCCGTTTTGAAACCAGATTTTTATTACAAAGTTATCTTGTTGTTTTTCTTCAAACCTTCTTACACAAGAGGGTTTTTATGTAATGCTTTAGACCTACATAATTAAGATCATCGGTATCATTAATTTGGTTGATACTAACCACCTGGTATCATCCATACGAGGCATCTGTTATCGTCCATTAGAAGTGTAATTGGAGAGTTTCAATTATCGAGTTACATACATCATCCTCGCTATCATCATCATCTATTTCTTCGTTATCATCATAATCTATTTAAAAGTCGTACTGAAGTTCTGCGGACGTTGTAAGATAAGATAATATTTTATTCATTTTTATTTCGCCGCTGCGTTAGAGCCAAATTAAGATTTGGTTTTTGGTTTTTCTATTAAATGATGATGTTCAGATTGATTTAACAAATTTGATTAATTTTGAGTACTATCTTGTAATTTATTTATTTGTAATGTGTAATAACCTTTTTGCTTGATCAAGTGTGGGGGTTGATAATTGCTATTTGTGATAAGTTTTTTCGTACTTTACGATTTTGTGAGTCAAAGGACCCCGCACAAATCTTATGGGAAATGGCCCTCGGTGAATTTTCCTAAAAATTTAGTATGTTGTAGTATTTGACCTACCGAACAAAAGTCTCCATGGCCACAAAGCCCTAAACCTAATAGTCTTCGTGTTGTGGAGACTTAAAGTACTGATAATCTTGTCACACACAATTGTGATTTTTTTAATTTTATGCATAACGATCACATTCACACAATTCTTATAAGAAATGGCCCTCGGTGAATTTTCCTAAAAATTTAGTACGTTATGGTGTTTGACCTACTGAACAAAAGTCTCCATGGCCACAAAGCCCTAAACCCAATATTTTTCGTGTTGCGGAGGCTTCTAGTGCTGAATAATGTTGTCACACACAACTGTGGTTGGATTTAATTATAGCTGGAAAAGTTTGATACAATTGTTATCTTTGTAATGTTGGAAGTTTTAGTAAGAATGCCTGGAATAGGCGACATTGATAATAGGCTGGATATTGCAATAAAAAGGCGTGAAGATAATGATCTTCCAAACCTATAATTAGAAAATGACACAAGAGTATGTTTGAATCGCAATCAGGGTATTGAAAGAGAATTAACGAATATTGAAGAAAATTCCATGTGTCTCCGATTAAATATTGTAAAGCAGCGAGGCAACCGAACTTGCATTTTTAAAATAAAATTCAAAAAATCGCAGTTGTGTGTGACAACATTATTCAGCACTTGAAGCCTCCGCAACACGAAATATTAGGTTTAGGGCTTTGTGGCCATGGAGACTTTTGTTCAGTAGGTCAAACACCATAACATACTAAATTTTTAGGAAAATTCACCGAGGGCCATTTCTTATACGTATTAATTGTGTGTGACAAGATTATCGTTAGTTTAAGCCTCCACAACACGAACAATATTAGGTTTAGAGCTTCGTGGCCATGGAGACTTTTGTTCGGTAGGTCAAATACTACAACATACTAAATTTTTAGGAAAATTCACCGAGGGCCATTTCCCATAAGATTTGTGCGGGGTCCTTTGATCGTTGTTCAAAACGTACGTCATATATTTAGTTATTTTATGTTTTTTTGTTATTAATTTGTTTAGACGACAATTTGTCGTTATTTTTAATTATCCGTCGCTACAGTACTGTCCAGTACGATCATTGATTAAAGTTTATTTGAAGTGAGTGCAAGTTGTAACATTTTGTCTGGTATTACTTGTTTTCTTTCAGGTAACATTTACCTTATTATTTATTTTGTCACCGCTAGCCGGAGCACAACAATAAAAAAATTGATTGTAAAACCTTCCGAAACCAAAGCTAAAGAGTTTCTGAATCTTAGAATTGCAGGACTCAGTTAAAAAGGTTTACTAGAAACATCAATCTTTAAGACACACCACTGAACTGTATAGCAGAGATTTAGTGCAGAGCACAGAGGTGCTAGATTAAGGTAACTAAAAAAAACAACAGCGCTAGCATAATAAGTACAGTGCCTTCGGAAATACACTCAACCCACGTGACCAATTGGCTAGACAACCACCATATTTCATTACGTTTTGTTGGTAGCTGCCTAGCCAATTGGTCACGTGGGTTGAGCTTATTTCTGAAGACCCTGTATTAAGCACGTATGTACGAGTATAATGCACTTGGACGAAAAAACTTGAGAAAATCAAGCAATGGGAGTTCCACATCAAGGAAGGCTTTTCGCCACCATATGTCTATGGGGTCTAGGACAATGTCTACAAATTTTTGCCCAACCTCTTGGTACCACTGATGATATGTTTATGTAATAAACAAAATAATTCTTGTTGTAATTACCAATCCAAATAGTTTTTAAATTTTTTAAATGTCTTTAAAACTTAATTTTGGGTACATTTAACTTACAACACTCTTTACAAGATGATTATAATATTATACGTCGTTAAATTTAATAACTATTATTTAACAAAAAAATTAGGACAATAGTTAAGTGACGTAAGTAATTTTTAAATATTGTTAATCGACATTTTTTAAACACTTTTGAAAGGAAATAATAAGTTGATTTTTAATCGGTTCATCGTCTCATCAAAAAGAAAGCTCTTGAACTTTAATTTTTTTTGAGGAACTAAAAATATCAATTGAAATTGAAAGTATTTTTGTTATTATTAACAATAGTAAGATAGAAAGTGATTGAAAATAATAATTAAAGCTAGAACGACCAACAATGGAAAACCTCATAAGTCGTTATACCTTGATGACTTGATGAGGACGGTTTCCAAACTTGGTTATCAAACTAATGTCAGAATGGGAACCTCAGGAAGCCTTAATTGTTTAAACGCTTTTTAAGATGGTTACATTGTAGGAAATACACGTGTGTAATGGGCATGTAGTGTATCAAAAAAAAGAATAACATTCAACGATTCAACATTGGTAAATTAATTAGCAGAGCCCAGTAACCACGATAATGAGTTGAGCAATAAATAGATAATAAATTACTTTTGTTTTCAATTAAACGCATTTCTTTTCCTTCAACCAACTATGAGCGATTGTTAGTTGTTGTAGTTGTAGGTGGTCTTTATAATTGTGACAAATTTCAAAAATCCACTAATTGTTTTATTTATTTATTTGTTAAAAAAACTAGTCTCGCTTCTTAAAGCAGCAAGATCTTCTCAAAAACTCGTTTAAAATGAATTCAAAAAGTTTGAGATTTTTTTAACAAAAAAAATTGGGACAGAAGTGTTATGTATAGCTCTTTTGCATTTTTTATGCAGTTACTTATAAATAATAATAATATGGGATTCAAATCTTTTATTTGGTATGCTTCCAGTTCTGTATGGCTCACAGGCCAGCTTAATTTGGATTTTACATTAATTTAATCTGCATGCCTTTCTATTTACATGCATGTTTTGCACTTTTTTTATTCTTGCCTCAACTTGTTTTCTCCACTATTTGGCCTTTCTAAATAGTTGTTTTAAGAAAAACGAAGCACAAATGCAAAATTTTTAAAAGCAGATGCAATAAATTTTGTTATATTCTTAAGTGGTAATGCGCTTAATGTATCAAAATTATGTCATGTTTTGCTTAATCTTAATCTAATCCATTAGCAGGTAAGAAATTCTCACATTTATTTAGCACGGATCGCTATCTTGAGTCGCGTTTTGTAAAAGTACGTCACTAGCACTACATTTACAACATTTCATTATTTCAAGAACTAAAGGCAGTCTGAAGGTAAAAATGTGACGGAACGCTTTTCAGACTATTTTCTGAATAATGCCATTAGCCACGAGTCTGGAATCCGGATTATAAAATGAAGGAGATATAACTTACAGCACTTAGGTCACTATTCAGACCCATTGTACATCCTTAAAGCAGTCTACCCAGGCTTATTAGCTCTCGTAGAAGCTTACACGGCAGATAAACTCCAGAATTCTGGCGGGATCTGTCTAACTATGTCGAACCTGAAATTCCCCAACGGAATTTACCCTTTCGAAAATTAGAGACGTAGGACAGGGTACGTGTTGAGCACGTTTTCCAAGGGTTTTGACTCTAAAGGGTTCTAACTATGCCTAGCCTAAATTTACCCAACACACGCATCATGTTATGGCAATTAGAGATGTGGGTCAGCGTACGCTTTCAGCACGTTTTCCACTTTACAGCAAAGCTGTCTGGGGTTTTCTACTATTCTAAAGGTCTATTCCCACACAACCGTGATTGATCCGTCACGTCACGTCTCCGGTCAGTCAGATTTTTTTGTGATTTTATTTTGACGGACAGCACGATTCACACACATCAGTCATGGATCCGTCATTTACCTTTAGTTATAAAAGGATTTATAAAAATAACGTTGTCGACGTTATTTTATTTGACTGGCCGGAGACGTGACGGCGTCAAAAACAAAATCGCCGGACCATGACTGATGAGTGTGAATGGATTCATTTAAAAGCACGCTTACGATTTTTTTATATCATTTTCGACTGACCGGAGACGTGACGTGACGGATCAATCACGGTTGTGTGTGAATACAACTTAAGAGTTTAAAGGTGCTTGTTTAATAGGCATATTTCACTTAAAAGTCTGTACATACCAACGATGTATCGAAAAGTACAATCGCGATCACTACATGGATGCCATCTCTCTGAAAGGGTACTAACCATGCCGACCCTGAAATTTCCCAACGCACGTATCATCTTATGAAAATTACAGACGCTTTCCACATCACAGGAAAGCTCTCTGGAGTTTTCTACTATTCTCAGTATTTAAAGGTGCTTGTTTAGTGGGCATAATTTCACTTAAGGATACGAACATGCCAAACATGCATCGAGGAGTGTAATAGTGGTCGTTACATGGATGTCATCTCTCTGTAAAGATGACGTACAGCTGATATTCTTGATGTAGTCATCGCAGTACGCACATCACCTCTCTGTATGGGTGACATGGATATCATCCATGTAGCAATGGCGACCTCATCAATGCCTGTTCGTACCCTAGTATTCCTCGCTGTTAGACTAGCTTAGAACAGCTTTAGAAGCCCATATAGCTTGCTTAACCCAATATGTGATATATGTATGTGGTCTTTTCTTGACCAGTGTCTTCAACTTAACTGTGTGTAAAACCATTATTTATTCCAGAAACTTTTTGTGTTTAAAAATTTTGCAAATCCTAAAAGTTATTCCCGTAAGAGTTTCTACAGACCAATAAGAATTTAATAATTTCAACAAGCGTGTTTTCCTGAAGTACACTTGTTAGTGTATTAAATTGTTGAAATAATACAATTGAGTTACTTGCATTACACTTGCAATATTGCAAGTCATTACTTAACTGCATAAAACAATGAATGCAACATTTTATACTCAATTAATATAAAATTTTAACTAATTAGGTCTGTACTAATTTCACCCAAATCGCGATAAAATTTCATGTCTTAATCATTTTTGAGTTTTACATGTCGTGCATGATCTACTTTTATTTACATATAACTTTTGTAAAATAGGTTACGTAATTAAGATTTTAAGCTTTTTTTTTATTTTCCGTTAGAAAGTCATAATAATTACCTATTAATTGAATTTAAATTAATTTAATTTTGATTGCTCAATTCACTTAGGTACATTAGGCCTTTTTAAAGAGCTATAAAAACATTAAAATCTTTTTAAATACTTTAGTAAAAGTTCTTTAAGTGGAGTAAAGTGAAAAATATGTATGTAAAAGTTTTTTTCCCTTTTAGTTAGATTAAAACCTAATTTTGGGCAAATTCTAACCATAAGTTCCTAACAGTTGACCAATTTTCTATTTTCTATCATTTTCTATCTAAGTCTATTTTAGCAAGTAGACAGAGATAGAGAAAGAGGAATCAGTCACATCGATCGGAAAAGTATGCCATTAAGCCCATAATCACTAAACTGTGCTATAGTCTGAATTCGTCCTTCCTATTCATCACTTTAAAAGGGGCTAAAAGGGTCTCAGATTTTAAGCAGAAATAAATCTACAATTGCCTCAATCTACTTGTGTCTCATAATCATAAATGTAAGAATTACTCAACATCAAGACAATTATTTACATGTCAACTGTAATAATAATCGAATAAAATGTATAATAATTTTTCGAAGTCAGGGTCAAATATTCCTCAAGAGCTTTTATTTAAATTTTAAGATTTAAACTTAAATCTTATTACTAGATAGTAAAAACTATAAGAAAGTTATAAGCGCAAAATTGAACAATATTAAACATAGTTTATTTTGTCGGAAATGTAAGAAATAAAAGGATGTTGCAAAATAATCTTTATTTCGATTGTCATTGCATTAGGCTCACCAATTGCCAAAAAGTACAGTGCTACTACCACATGTAAAAATCTTCTATTTACGGACGAGGCGACATTTGGAAGAAATGGCATTTTTAATACAAATACGTGTGGGCCGAATCAAATCGCCACGCAGCGCTTCTAAAAACGGATACTCTCCACCTCCATACATTTTAATCAAGACATAATGACCTAGACCTAATCGACGATGTCTCACTTGGAATTAAGGCCCATCCATACACACAGGCCTTACCTTCCGGTTTGGCCAATGAAAGCGACCTGAACGTTGTCCAGACGCTCTAGTTTCGCCTGCACTGGAAGGCAAGCCCGTTTGTGTGAACGGGCCTTTAGAGCATAGGCACTGGTATTCTTTGGACTGGATACCGGCTGATCATAGTTTGAAAAGTCGGGACTTGCTTAAACAGAAGACCCAGATCTTTAAATTTCTACTTTTGGGCATACCTTAAGAAAATTGCAAATAAGATACCTGTGTACGTACACTATAGAGGAAGTAACAGCAATAATTATAGTCACTGTGTATCTAGAAGACCAGGATTTGAATGTAATTGAATTGTGGTATGCCAAAATAATAATAATAAAGAAAAAAAGTTTTAAACTTAGTTTTGAAACAATCTACTTTGATCACCTCCTATGACCCATTCAGATTATAATTGCCGACAATTAAAATTTATAATGAACTTCCATTCATCATAACCATATTTCTTTTTAAATATCGGTCAAGGTGTATAAAAATAAAAACACAAAATATTTTTTAAAACAATCACACTATAATGTGTATTGTGCGAAATTCTGTATGATGAAAGACACATTAAGTGCAATCGAGCACACCCCATAAGCGGACATAATTATTCAAAAACTTGAAATTGTCTTTTGTACAATTACACAATGAAGTTTTGCATAAACAAAACTTGAGATTTTAACTAGGGCACATGAAATAAAAAAAAATTAAGAAATATTCTTCACGTAAAGTGACAAAATTTTAGACAACACAGCGGGCAGAGCACACTTCCTTTTAAAACTAAATTAAGACAATACAAATCTCTTATGGTAAAAACTCGACTAATTGCCTAATTTATTAGTCCATACCTTGCATTGTTAACGTGACCTTGTTTTAAATTTGCCTAAGAGCAAGCCACTTTTTGTCTAAATTCACGCCGCTAATTAAATTTAAAAACAAACCTTCAATCTCGTATATTTGTAATAACCCTGACTTTTTGAAAAATACCGTGACTATGAAAAGGAGTTTTTGTTGAATTTTTTTTCTATTTCTATAATGAGAGCGATTTTCACAATCATTAAAATAGAAAATGTATCAATAGTTATAGAAAAAAGGTATTACACGGATGGATTCTTATTGTACGGAACTAGAACCGATGCATAATTATTGAACTGAACCTTGTGATTCTTCAGGAAGAGCGTTTTAATTAGATTTAGTACCTACTCAATATAGCCACAGTATGGCTATATTGCAAAATATGACAAGAAAAAGAACATTTGAACTGCGTTGTATTATTTTATTGTACTAAAAATCGCAATTTGAGGAAAAATGTTAGACCTTCTATAAATTTTTTAAGTAAATAGAAACTTACCACTACAAGTGCTCCATCATCTCTCCTGAGAAGAACGGCGGCTTCCTTATCTACATCTTGATACACTTCGCCGATTTCTTCGTGGGTCTGCAAAAATAAATTAATTTAAAAATAATATGTATCTTTTACACAACTAATTGTTACTAATTGTTACTTTTATTGTACTAATTTTAAACAATTAATGAAAGTGCTTACGCAATATGAGAAAAAAATTTATGAATTAATTATCTACTTCTGAAAGCACTTTCTTTATAGTAGGTACTTGAAGCTTTTCTCATGTTTGTTTATTAAAATCACTTTTTTATCGCTTCAATCGTTTTAATTGTGAATATTAAAATATTAAAAGTCCTATGTTTATATACTGGTAGATTTATAGGAAGTAAAGCTTTTCCGATTGAACTTTCTCAACCTTACCCTGACACAGTCTAATTCCCCTCGATATAAATTATAAAATAATTAATATATCCATATAAAAAAGACATTGCGTTTACACCTACATTATCAAGTTTAGATACTATCTACAGACTGCTCTATTTTTCAGACAATTAAAAGAGTTATTCACAAACAAGTTGCTCAGTGTTTTCTTTTGAAAAGCCAAATTAGTTAAAACAATAGCATTAAAGATGATGGCGGATGATAGATGAGTATTTAAATACCACATCCAGCATTTATGAATTTTTGTTTGTATTTGTGTTGTAGACAAACCATTAAAGCTACACGTGATAACTACTGGGAAATTTTGACTAAAGGCTTTAGGTACATTTCAACCGAAGAACTGTTAGCTTGGGGATGAAAATTACTACGATGGTCACAATTGACGCTTTTAGAACACACGTCGCTAATATAAAGATCATCACCATTCATGAGTAGTTATCATATTCGCGCCAACAGCGAGACCTGTGCCGTTTTAATTTTTGGAGACAAGATCAATTTCCAGTCTCGTGCCGTCTAGTTTCAGCGACACTTTATGGTCACGTAGGTGGAGCATATCGCGCGTTGACACACTTCTATGTTCTATGTTAGCTGCTAATATTGTTTTGGGCTATAGAAAAGAGGGAAACATCGTATTTTTAATAACAACCAAGGTCGTGTGGCCTTCAATATTCCACGATCAGTAAAAACTGATTGTATAAGAATGGAGAATTGCGCCAATTTCACACTCCGGTGCTAAAACTTGTTAATATTTGGTCAATTAGACCAAGGGGACTCTTCAAAACGAGACGAAACTAAATGGTTCAAAAGTGAGATCCAACATAAGTTTCTTTTCTAGATAAATGAGATTAACCCCAAGTCTCGTATCGTCATCTCGTGGGGCGACAACAATATGAATCATAAGAGAAATAGAAAGTCGAGTTTAGGAATATCGGAGATCCAGAAAAATTAAGACCAAGAAATTTTGATTGACAATTGACATATTACCATATTAAGGCGGAGACACACACAGGCTTTTATTTCGGCTTGCTTGAGCGCAGTTCTGGTCGGTATAGGCCTCTACATAGTAGGTTTGCCTGCGCAGTAAAAACCGGAGTAAGAGTTTGTGTGTCTTCGCCTTTAGGCTTGCTGACATAGGTACTCAATTTTCCCTAAATACAGTGTTTTCATGTGATAAAAATTGATTGCAAATTGGATATTTAAATTAGAAAAGTGGTTGAGGTTTTCCATGGAAAACGACATTATAAGTGTAGAAGGAGAACCAATAAGTTTAAACACCGCAGCCATAATCAAAGAAATGGAAATGCAGGAGGTCTTGGTAGTACAACAGCCGAATTACTGAAAGCTGGAACTCCAAAACTGTTCGATATGATCACTAAACTATTCCAGAAATGTATTGATGACCAACAAATACCAGAAGAATGAAAACTGTCACATTAAACATCACTTCATAAAAAAGGAGACAGCAACCTTCAGTAGACTGACTATATGGTACAATACTAAGGGAGCTAATCGAAATGGATTACCTATAACAAAAATGAAGAAGAACAACAAAGCGGGTTCCGGGCGGGAAGATCGTGTGTCGATAATCTCTTCTGTTTTAAACAAATAAGGCACTTACTTTTCCTGGATTTAACAAAAGCCTATGATAGCACTCCAACTACTAAAATGTGGCATGAAACAATGGAAAAGAAAATATGAATATAATCCGTTCACTATTTATTTGCGCTATGGTTGACCATGAACTTTTGTTTTTTAATTTGCCAAAATAAAAAGTCCCTATTAAGTTGACTGACAGTTTGTGACAATATCAAAAAATGACAGACAACTATTAGAGGTAGGTTCTTAACTCTGCACTGATATGTTTCCGTTGGTACGTTGGCCAATCGGAGCAGAGCATTTTTCAAATTCATCTCTCAAATTTTGAGAGCTATAAACCTAGCTTAATACCATTGAATAAATAGCCGCTGCTCTACAATACTTAACCTAACTGATTTTTTTTCTAATTTATACCGGGTGGAATCTGTCACCCTAACATGGCCAACCATAGCGCAAATAAATAGCGAACGGATAAATAATATATGGTAATTGAAATGAATGACAACAATATCTACACTTTACAATTCGCTGACGACCAAGTGTTACTTGCCAATGAGAAAGAAGAAGATATGGCTAATAAATTAATAGAGAGAGTCCAACAAATGGGCTCTTCAAATTAATATCAAGAAGACAAAATATATGTGCGTAGGAGGTCCATCGGAAGAACTTGTAGTAGAAAATAATGAAAAAATAGCATTCTGCAACGACTATAAATATCTGGGAGCGAAGTTTAGTAATGGTAGCGACAATTTGGAAATTCTAGAGAAGATAACAAATGGAAGAAATATTATAAAACGATTAAACAGTATTTGGTGGAATAAAGACATAACAAGAAATAGAAAAATAAATAACACTATAGTAAAAACAGTAGCCACTTAGTGATGTGAGGTGTGGAGGATGACTGAAATAAATAAAAGAAAATAACATCAATGGAAATTGACGCCTTTAGAAGATCGTGTAGAGTTTCGAGAAGAGAGCAGAACATAACATATGATCGAATAAAATAAATGGTAGAAGCGAAAGGAACAATAACTCAAGAAATCGAGAAAAGGCAATTGATTTGGACACGTTAAGCGAAACCGACTACCAAAGATAACACTGAATTGGATCCCAACCGAACGATTAAAGAGAGGTAGATCTACAAAGATCTGGACACAGGTAGTTAAAAAATTGCTTAGTGATCGTAACATACACGAAGACATTGCAATAACCGAGAGAACTGGAAAAAAATAATAGTCACCGGACAGCGTTGGCAGACGCTCTAAACCGAGAAAAAAGTCGTTGAGGTGACATTTAATTATCATTTATCATAAAGTTTGTACTGTGTGGGTTGCATAACCCAAATTTGCCAAAAAAGGAGAACTTTTAGAGAGGATTTCCTCCATAAAAAATGTACTGAAGAGGAATAAAATTTAGGAAATTTGATTGGTGATGTATAAATTACGATATTTACATAATGTGTGTTAACGGTTAGCTATATAAATACGGAAACTTAACTTCCTATTAAGCATCTTCCTGTATCTTTATAAGAGTTATTGGTTGTTATTAAGATGTCAGCAACTCAACACCAAATGTCTTGCAGATTAAACTTATGTCTTCTCACATAGGGAAACTTAAGTGAAATTCACTTAAGAAATTTTCCCTTAACAAAAAAAATTAATATAAACATAAACAAATTTTGATTAATACCAAAATAGATAATACGTCTAAGCGCCAGCATCTTATATGCCGGTATGTTTATCTGGGTCAAACAACTTTCACTCTCCGCGAGCAAACTCTAGGATACCGCTAAACACTCGCACTTTCTTACACTAATCATAACCAATAGAGATCATTGGCTGACTTTATATTAAAGTAAAATTTAAGTAGTTCAAGATCAAACGACAGTGATTTAATTCGAAACATTCTTATAATGTTTTGTTAATTTTTCTAACAAGCAAATTTTTGACCAGAAGAGTTCTTCGACATTATCTTTTGAGGCACGAAAAAATTTGACATTACAGTTACAAAATAAATATTATAATTGTAGCAATTAATAGAAAGTTTTTTGAATTTTTAAGCAAATAGCATTTTGGGTTCGTCTCGTCGAAATTTCCACGACGACGACGACGTCGATTTTAAATGTGTAACAAATACTGCACGCTTGAGTTGGTAATGTTATTATTATTTTTCTTATTATGTAAGGTACTTAATGGTTTAAGCGTGCGTATAAATCTTTCTGAATTCTGTGTTTACAATTTTATGTTTTTTGTACTAGTTTTTAAGATCTTATTTTAAATCGATATTTCCGCTTTTTTTCTAAATAAATTGTTACATAATTATAGATCAAATAAAATAAATAAAAATGTTACCGTTGGCTAATAATGTTTTTGTATAAGACGGATTTATTGTTTTTTTTTTAATGAGGAAAATTCAATTATTAATAGATAATACATAATAATAATAGGAAAGTATACCTTCGTTTTGTTCAAAACCATCATTATCGTAAACTCATCTTCAATCACCAGCTCTCAAATTTTGTAATAATTTAAATTTTTCAAAGTACAAGAAAAAGGTTATTTTCGAAACTGCACCTATCAGTGCTCTTTGTATTATAATAGTTCATCAAATGATGAAATAATATAAGTACAAGAGTTGATTACCATTGTATAATAAAATTTAAATAAATTGCAGTTAATAAAGCAGTTTCGCTTCTTCATTTATTTGTTTTTAATGTAATCCGAGATGTTGGGGATGTTTCGAAATGTTTTCAAGATCATTACACGTTCAATCAGTGTCTAAGAAAACGATTGCGTATACCTACTAACACCACTTTTATGTTTATTTACATGAATTTTCATGTTCGTGGTGATTATGATCTACACAAGATTTAAATTTTCGAAACATTTTATGTAAATATAAGACCAAAGTCTTTTAAGACCAAATTATTTTATGTGATTGGACCCCGGTGCCAATTTAATGCCTTCTAATAATAAGGTAAGTAATTCAAGTTATGCAAAAAAAGTCTGCCACAGTTCGGGGAATAAATTTCTGATAACAAATACGTTTTACCAAAGAGTAATTAATTGTTTTACATATTTATTCTCAAAATATAACAAAATACTAGAATTTACGTCACTATTACAAAAAAATTTTTGAAGAAAATAAAAGCAAAAATAATTAAGATGATTTGGATTAAGTCGCCAAAGAAAGCCAGAAGGAAGTCGACCTGGAGAGAAAATGCCAAGATTGAGTTTGAGGGATTAATGAAGAACTGCATGATGGGTACTTTTATAGACGGATAGTTCTAAAAACAGGAATGTCCAGTGGAAGAAAATAGCTACGAGATCAGTCGACCTGGAGAGACAATACCAAGATTGAGTTTGAGGGATTATTGAAGAACTGCATGATGGATACTTTTATAGACGGATAGTTCTAAAAACAGGAATGTCCAGTGGAAGAAAATAGCTACGATATCAGTCGACCTGGAGAGAAAATGCCAAGATTGCGTTTGAGGGATTAACGAAGAACTGCATGATGGGTACTTTTATAGACCAATAGTTCTAAAAACAGGAATGTCCAGTGGAAGAAAATAGCTACGAGATCAGTCGACCTGGAGAGAAAATGCCAAGATTGCGTTTGAGGGATTAACGAAGAACTGCATGATGGGTACTTTTATTGACGGATAGTTCTAAAAACAGGAATGTCCAGTGGAAGAAAATAGCTAAGTGATGAGTCGACCTGGAGAGAAAATGCCAAGATTGCGTTTGAGGGATTAACGAAGAACTGCATGATGGGTACTTTTATAGACCAATAGTTCTAAAAACAGGAATGTCCAGTGGAAGAAAGTAGCTAAGTGATGAGTCGACCTGGAGAGAAAATGCCAAGATTGCGTTTGAGGGATTAACGAAGAACTGCATGATGGGTACTTTTATAGACGGATAGTTCTAAAAACAGGAATGTCCAGTGGAAGAAAATAGCTACGAGATCAGTCGACCTGGAGAGAAAATGCCAAGATTGCGTTTGAGGGATTAACGAAGAACTGCATGATGGGTACTTTTATTGACGGATAGTTCTAAAAACAGGAATATCCAGTGGAAGAAAATAGCTACGAGATCAGTCGACCTGGAGAGAAAATGCCAAGATTGCGTTTTAGGGATTAACGAAGAACTGCATGATGGGTAGTTTATAGACCAATAGTTCTAAAAACAGGAATGTCCAGTGGAAGAAAATAGCTAAGTGATGAGTCGACCTGGAGAGAAAATGCCAAGATTGCGTTTGAGGGATTAACGAAGAACTGCATGATGGGTACTTTTATAGACCAATAGTTCTAAAAACAGGAATGTCCAGTGGAAGAAAATAGCTAAGTGATGAGTCGACCTGGAGAGAAAATGCCAAGATTGCGTTTGAGGGATTAACGAAGAACTGCATGATGGGTACTTTTATTGACGGATAGTTCTAAAAACAGGAATGTCCAGTGGAAGAAAATAGCTAAGTGATGAGTCGACCTGGAGAGAAAATGCCAAGATTGCGTTTGAGGGATTAACGAAGAACTGCATGATGGGTACTTTTATAGACCAATAGTTCTAAAAACAGGAATGTCCAGTGGAAGAAAATAGCTAAGTGATGAGTCGACCTGGAGAGAAAATGCCAAGATTGCGTTTTAGGGATTAACGAAGAACTGCATGATGGGTACTTTTATAGACGGATAGTTCTAAAAACAGGAATGTCCAGTGGAAGAAAATAGCTACGACATCAGTCGACCTGGAGAGAAAATGCCAAGATTGCGTTTTAGGGATTAACGAAGAACTGCATGATGGGTACTTTTATAGACGGATAGTTCTAAAAACAGGAATATCCAGTGGAAGAAAATAGCTACGAGATCAGTCGACCTGGAGAGAAAATGCCAAGATTGCGTTTTAGGGATTAACGAAGAACTGCATGATGGGTAGTTTATAGACCAATAGTTCTAAAAACAGGAATGTCCAGTGGAAGAAAATAGCTAAGTGATGAGTCGACCTGGAGAGAAAATGCCAAGATTGCGTTTGAGGGATTAACGAAGAACTGCATGATGGGTACTTTTATTGACGGATAGTTCTAAAAACAGGAATATCCAGTGGAAGAAAATAGCTACGAGATCAGTCGACCTGGAGAGAAAATGCCAAGATTGCGTTTTAGGGATTAACGAAGAACTGCATGATGGGTAGTTTATAGACCAATAGTTCTAAAAACAGGAATGTCCAGTGGAAGAAAATAGCTAAGTGATGAGTCGACCTGGAGAGAAAATGCCAAGATTGCGTTTGAGGGATTAACGAAGAACTGCATGATGGGTACTTTTATAGACCAATAGTTCTAAAAACAGGAATGTCCAGTGGAAGAAAATAGCTAAGTGATGAGTCGACCTGGAGAGAAAATGCCAAGATTGCGTTTGAGGGATTAACGAAGAACTGCATGATGGGTACTTTTATAGACCAATAGTTCTAAAAACAGGAATGTCCAGTGGAAGAAAATAGCTAAGTGATGAGTCGACCTGGAGAGAAAATGCCAAGATTGCGTTTGAGGGATTAACGAAGAACTGCATGATGGGTACTTTTATTGACGGATAGTTCTAAAAACAGGAATATCCAGTGGAAGAAAATAGCTACGAGATCGGTCGACCTGGAGAGAAAATGCCAAGATTGCGTTTGAGGGATTAACGAAGAACTGCATGATGGGTACTTTTATTGACGGATAGTTCTAAAAACAGGAATATCCAGTGGAAGAAAATAGCTACGAGATCAGTCGACCTGGAGAGAAAATGCCAAGATTGCGTTTTAGGGATTAACGAAGAACTGCATGATGGGTAGTTTATAGACCAATAGTTCTAAAAACAGGAATGTCCAGTGGAAGAAAATAGCTAAGTGATGAGTCGACCTGGAGAGAAAATGCCAAGATTGCGTTTGAGGGATTAACGAAGAACTGCATGATGGGTACTTTTATTGACGGATAGTTCTAAAAACAGGAATATCCAGTGGAAGAAAATAGCTACGAGATCAGTCGACCTGGAGAGAAAATGCCAAGATTGCGTTTTAGGGATTAACGAAGAACTGCATGATGGGTAGTTTATAGACCAATAGTTCTAAAAACAGGAATGTCCAGTGGAAGAAAATAGCTACGAGATCAGTCGACCTGGAGAGAAAATGCCAAGATTGCGTTTTAGGGATTAACGAAGAACTGCATGGTGGGTAGTTTATAGACCAATAGTTCTAAAAACAGGAATGTCCAGTGGAAGAAAATAGCTAAGTGATGAGTCGACCTGGAGAGAAAATGCCAAGATTGCGTTTGAGGGATTAACGAAGAACTGCATGATGGGTACTTTTATAGACCAATAGTTCTAAAAACAGGAATGTCCAGTGGAAGAAAATAGCTAAGTGATGAGTCGACCTGGAGAGAAAATGCCAAGATTGCGTTTGAGGGATTAACGAAGAACTGCATGATGGGTAGTTTATAGACCAATAGTTCTAAAAACAGGAATGTCCAGTGGAAGAAAATAGCTAAGTGATGAGTCGACCTGGAGAGAAAATGCCAAGATTGCGTTTGAGGGATTAACGAAGAACTGCATGATGGGTACTTTTATAGACCAATAGTTCTAAAAACAGGAATGTCCAGTGGAAGAAAATAGCTAAGTGATGAGTCGACCTGGAGAGAAAATGCCAAGATTGCGTTTGAGGGATTAACGAAGAACTGCATGATGGGTACTTTTATAGACCAATAGTTCTAAAAACAGGAATGTCCAGTGGAAGAAAATAGCTAAGTGATGAGTCGACCTGGAGAGAAAATGCCAAGATTGCGTTTGAGGGATTAACGAAGAACTGCATGATGGGTACTTTTATTGACGGATAGTTCTAAAAACAGGAATATCCAGTGGAAGAAAATAGCTACGAGATCAGTCGACCTGGAGAGAAAATGCCAAGATTGCGTTTTAGGGATTAACGAAGAACTGCATGATGGGTAGTTTATAGACCAATAGTTCTAAAAACAGGAATGTCCAGTGGAAGAAAATAGCTAAGTGATGAGTCGACCTGGAGAGAAAATGCCAAGATTGCGTTTGAGGGATTAACGAAGAACTGCATGATGGGTACTTTTATAGACCAATAGTTCTAAAAACAGGAATGTCCAGTGGAAGAAAATAGCTAAGTGATGAGTCGACCTGGAGAGAAAATGCCAAGATTGCGTTTGAGGGATTAACGAAGAACTGCATGATGGGTACTTTTATAGACCAATAGTTCTAAAAACAGGAATGTCCAGTGGAAGAAAATAGCTAAGTGATGAGTCGACCTGGAGAGAAAATGCCAAGATTGCGTTTGAGGGATTAACGAAGAACTGCATGATGGGTACTTTTATAGACCAATAGTTCTAAAAACAGGAATGTCCAGTGGAAGAAAATAGCTAAGTGATGAGTCGACCTGGTGAGAAAATGCCAAGATTGCGTTTGAGGGATTAACGAAGAACTGCATGATGGGTACTTTTATTGACGGATAGTTCTAAAAACAGGAATATCCAGTGGAAGAAAATAGCTACGAGATCAGTCGACCTGGAGAGAAAATGCCAAGATTGCGTTTTAGGGATTAACGAAGAACTGCATGATGGGTAGTTTATAGACCAATAGTTCTAAAAACAGGAATGTCCAGTGGAAGAAAATAGCTAAGTGATGAGTCGACCTGGAGAGAAAATGCCAAGATTGCGTTTGAGGGATTAACGAAGAACTGCATGATGGGTACTTTTATTGACGGATAGTTCTAAAAACAGGAATATCCAGTGGAAGAAAATAGCTACGAGATCAGTCGACCTGGAGAGAAAATGCCAAGATTGCGTATTAGGGATTAACGAAGAACTGCATGATGGGTAGTTTATAGACCAATAGTTCTAAAAACAGGAATGTCCAGTGGAAGAAAATAGCTAAGTGATGAGTCGACCTGGAGAGAAAATGCCAAGATTGCGTTTGAGGGATTAACGAAGAACTGCATGATGGGTACTTTTATAGACCAATAGTTCTAAAAACAGGAATGTCCAGCGGAAGAAAATAGCTAAGTGATGAGTCGACCTGGAGAGAAAATGCCAAGATTGCGTTTGAGGGATTAACGAAGAACTGCATGATGGGTACTTTTATAGACCAATAGTTCTAAAAACAGGAATGTCCAGTGGAAGAAAATAGCTAAGTGATGAGTCGACCTGGAGAGAAAATGCCAAGATTGCGTTTGAGGGATTAACGAATAACTGCATGATGGGTACTTTTATTGACGGATAGTTCTAAAAACAGGAATATCCAGTGGAAGAAAATAGCTACGAGATCGGTCGACCTGGAGAGAAAATGCCAAGATTGCGTTTGAGGGATTAACGAAGAACTGCATGATGGGTACTTTTATTGACGGATAGTTCTAAAAACAGGAATATCCAGTGGAAGAAAATAGGTACGAGATCAGTCGACCTGGAGAGAAAATACCAAGATTGAGTTTGAGAGATTAACGAAGAACTGCATGATGGGTATTTTTATAGACCAATAGTTCTAAAAGCAGGAATGTTTCTTCCAGTGGAAGAAAATAGCTAAGTGATCAGTCGACCTGGAGAGAACATGCCAAGATTGCGTTTGAGGGATTGACGAAGAACTGCATGATGGATACTTTTATAGACGGATAGTTCTAAAAACAGGAATGTCCAGTTGAAGAAAATAGCTACGAGATCAGATTAACTCAATATGTTTATATTCTCCATACCATCGGTTTTCACCCATGCCACAAATATTTTACAATGGGTCAATTCAGGGAACGATCAGAGGCTGAGATGCTCAAGATGTTGAAATTAGTTTTACTGTGTTGTGATTGGTTGGCACCGTCACTCGACCTCCTCTTAATTGGCTTTATTGGCCCCTTAATTAAAATAAAAATAAAAGTCGCACAACGTACACCAGTGGTGAAAATCAACATAATTAATCTATCAATACAGGGTCCTTTTTTGAAGTGATACTAACATTCGGATTCTCGGAAATGGCAAGAGTTATGAAATTGGTTAAATAAGCAAAAAGTTGCAAATTTTGACGGTCTTTAAGAATCCTTTTAGAAAATATCAAATTTAACTCTTAGTACTAACTTTTAGTACTAAACTCGACTTTTTATCTCATCGATGCTAGGCGTCGCGATGTTCAACTTTGAATTTTTTTATAGGGATCTATTGCTTATTTTGCAGAAAATTACTCAGTTGGCTTGTTTATATTCAGATACCAAACTAGAACTTTTTATCGTATACTTTTCTAGGTTATGTTATGTTATGTTACGTTATGTTTATGTCACTTATGTTATTTGTTACGGCAAATATGACCACTAAAACTTAGTTTTTACAGGTTTAGAAACGCAACTTAGAAAATAATAATTAATAAACTGTAATTTAAGATAAATTACATATTAAAATAAATAATAAAAATAAGATAAAGAAAGTTGTCGTTTGGTAGCCGAATTTAGAAAAGCCACCTGAGTAATTTCGGTGAAAAAACAATAGGTGTCTATAATAAAAGAAAAAGTTGAACGTCGCGACGCCTAACGTCGATGTGATAAAAAGTCGAGTTTAGTACCTATCGTTCGATAGGGTTGCTAAAGACTATCTTAGCAATTTAATAAATTCTTCGAATATTGGATTAAAATCGCTTGTTTCCACTCCATAACAGAACTCCACAGTATTCAAATGGATTACCCACACATGCAGGTGATAGTTGAACAATAAACTATACAGACCCGTATAGACGCTTATTCAGAAGAGGAAGAAGTTCTAATTATGACGAGACTTTAGGCGTGTGGTGTATAGTTTTTTTTTTTAACTTTTTCTACATTTTTCACTATGAATTCCTATAAAAACATTTTGGATAATTATGTTTGGAGCATAATTCAAGAAGGTTACTTAAAATATTATGCAAAAAGACCACCCAATATGTTCAAAGAAAGTTCTAAAGGTACTAAAATGTACATAAATAAAATAAAATATTTCAGTTACGTATTTAACTCCTATTTTCATGAACCATTAAGATTTATTATCCATTTCTACACTTTCAATACTACTTTTTGCTTACACAAACAATACCATTTTATTTGTTTCAGGTGCAAGTGCAAGTCACTATAGGTAAGTATGTAAATGAATTTCACTTAATATGGTCAGTCAGCGGTCATTAAGGTTTGTTAAATCGAGCGAATTGATAACAAGAAATTTACGACGCCATGGTCTATTAACTACGAACATTTTTGTTTAAAAATGACAATTTTTTAAAAAATAATTTAGTGCTACGAGAGTCCAAGTTAAAAATTTATAATAAACAAATCTACCTGAAAGTAAAAGTTTGTTTAACCATGCGCAAAAATAAGTTACTACATAATATCAGATAACGTCATAAAATTTCATCATATTTTTTTCATAGCTAATAGAGTAATTTGCACATTTTTTGATAATTTTTGGTTCGAGGAAGTGCTACTTTCTTTAAAAAAATCAAAAATTATAATATTATTTAAATAAGTTTCCGTAATACCCCAATTAAATTTCTTAAGAATAAAAATGTGACCTGATGTGTTGTGCGATGTTGTGGAATCTTTACCTAATTCAAATTAAAGTTTTGACAGGTGGTAATTAGGAAACTGGTGCAAGGCTAAGTTACGTTAAGAGGTATTTAGGAATTTTTTAAAATCACGACAAGTTGGTTTTGTTGTTTTTCTAGTTAAATTATGCGGATACAAATTGTGTGATTAAATATTGTTCAACAGCAAACTCGTGAAAATTCTTTGTAGAGGCGTGGTAATTACACTGCATAATAGAGGTATCTCCTAAGATGACTAAAGCGGGCGAAGAAGGGACTTAAAAGGACCCTACTGCGCATTTCCCGGAACACTCATGAGTTCATTTTCATCTTAGCTTTTCTGCCTTTATGTCTTTATACAGTACGCATTAGAACAGTGTTTTGTTTACTTTTTCCACTTCAGTCTCACTGCAAGTTCATTGCCTACCACATTTGAATGATTGTCATTGTCGCCTATAAATTTTCTCCGTTAGTTTCTTACTGAAACAGTGCTCAAACCCAAAAATGTCCACTATAACTAGAGATCTTCTCGCCGTATGTATAAGAAGTAGGAGACCTGAGTGAGCCCAGAGGACCCCTGGGACATCAAAGGACTAGTGTTTTGCACAATTTAGATCGCAATTTTTTACCGCATGTCAAAAAATTTTAACAATTTGTTAATTATCAACAAGGAAGACGTTGAGGTAGGTCGTGACTTTGCAACCTACTAAGGTATTGTTATTAAAAGGTTTTCTTTCTACAATAACATTATCTTTTTACCTTTCCATTTGCATAGAAATGAATAAACAGGAATTTTCGAAAGAAAGAATTGCATTATATTACTTACAATCGGACAAGGCCATTCTTATAGTTAACTTGCCGCATTCAATATCTGTCTTAAATGCACGTAATGTTTTATAATTGTTTATAAATGCTAGTTAATTGTTTATCCAAATGTAAAATGCATTGGAGAGTGCAAACCATAACAGTTTGTTTTACGAGTCAAGAGTTCCATATTTGTTTCATTATTTTATTCTTCTGTAGAGGTGGATATAGTAATTTTTGAACGGAAATAATCTGAAACTTTGAAATTTTCATCAAGGAAAAGCGTCGAGACACCTTGAAGAGAAGCATAATTCATGGGTTTACGTGTTTTGTAAATCTTTAATTGATTCATTAACACCGAGTAGTGGAACAATGGAAGACGGTGATCTTCATCCTGTAAGATCCACCACGGTTCTTGTTAGGTTATTGAATATTAAATAATCCCTGTACGTACAAGATGATCTGATTTTTGCCGGAAGATTTTCGACAATCTGGATATGTCGATTGGAGTTTAAACCCAGAAAGTTCACCAAAATGCAGAGACTCTGAATACAGGATTCTGTAGTAGTAGTAGTAGCAAAGGTAGTTTTGCGTAGCGTAGCAAGTAGCTAATAGTTAGAGGATCCCAGATCCCAGCCCAGGGGTAGGAAATATGTAGTTTAGTGTAGGGTAGGGCTGGAATCCTGTAATTATTAGCGCATTGCTACGCTACGCTAAACTACTTATTCCCTACCTCTATCCAACAAACTTTTAGAAATTGATAGGAGAACAGTAAAGGGTAGGTAGCTTCACGTAGCAAGTAACTGATAGTTACAGGATCTCAGCCTAAGGGTAGGGAATAAGTAGTTTAGCGTAGCGTAGCGCTGGGATTCTGTAGTAGTAGTAGTAGTAGTAGTAGTA
This sequence comes from Malthinus seriepunctatus, assembly GCA_963924605.1. Lineage (NCBI taxonomy): Eukaryota > Metazoa > Arthropoda > Insecta > Coleoptera > Cantharidae > Malthinus > Malthinus seriepunctatus. The sequence goes on along the minus strand of OZ004600.1, from coordinate 87,846,393 downwards.
AAGGTAGCTCTGCGTAGCGTAGCAAGTAGCTAATAGTTAGATCCCAGCCCAGGGGTAGGAAATATGTAGTTTAGCGTAGGGTAGGTCTGGAATCCTGTAATTATTAGCGCATTGCTACGCTACGCTAAACTACTTATTCCCTACCTCTATCCAACAAACTTTTAGAAATTGATAGGAGAACAGTAAAGGGTAGGTAGCTTATCGCAGCAAGTAACTGATAGTTACAGGATCTCAGCCTATGGTTAGGGAATAAGTAGTTTAGCGTAGCGTAGGGCTGGGATTCTGTAGTAGTAGTAGTAGTAAAGGTAGTTCTGCGTAGCGTAGCAAGTAGCTGATAGTTAGAGGATCCCAAATCCCAGCCCAGGGGTAGGAAATATGTAGTTTAGCGTAGGGTAGGGCTGGAATCCTGTAATTATTAGCGCATTGCTACGCTACGCTATACTACTTATTCCCTACCTCTATCCAACAAACTTTTAGAAATTGATAGGAGAACAGTAAAGGGTAGGTAGCTTAGCGTAGCAAGTAACTGATAGTTACAAGATCTCAGCCTATGGTTAGGGAATAAGTAGTTTAGCGTAGCGTAGGGCTGGGATTCTGTAGTAGTAGTAGTAGTAGTAAAGGTAGTTCTGCGTAGCGTAGCAAGTAGCTAATAGTTAGAGGATCCCAGATCCCAGCCCAGGAGTAGGAAATATGTAGTTTAGCGTAGGGTAGGGCTGGAATCCTGTAATTATTAGCGCATTGCTACGCTACGCTAAACTACTTATTCCCTACCTCTATCCAACAAACTTTTAGAATTTGATAGGAGAACAGTAAAGGGTAGGTAGCTTAGCGTAGCAAGTAATTACAGGATCTCAGCCTATGGTTAGGGAATAAGTAGTTTAGCGTAGCGTAGGGCTGGGATTCTGTAGTAGTAGTAGTAGTAGTAGTAAAGGTAGCTCTGTAGCGTAGTAAGCAGCTAATAGTTAGATGATCCCAGATTCCAGCCCGGGGGTAAGAAATAATATGTAGTTTGCTACGCTGCGCTAAACTACTTATTACCTACCCCTCTCCTACAAACTTTTATAAATTGATTGGAAAAGAGTAAAGGGTAGATAGCTTAGCATAGCGTAGCAATTAGCTAATAGTTACAGGATTCCAGCCCTGGTGAGTTCGTGAGGTGGGATATTGAACCACTGTACAAATGGCTCACATTCGGCATACGAATCAAATAATTATTAAGATTTACGTCTTGCATTCTTGCATTCACAAATATTTGTATATTTAAAAATGACACAATTTGTGTAGGAGTAAAATACTAATTTATTACAAAATGTTTTGTTAAAAATTCACTTAAGTGTGCGAGCAGTGTATTATTGTCACCAAAAGGTCGAATTGCATTAAAGTGAAATATTTTCGTTATTTAGTAATAATAAATACAATTCATTAATATTAATTTTTCTCGCCTGTTTACTATAAGTTTCAGGCGCGAAATTTTATGTAGCTTAAAATTGGCAAATTTTACAATAACAATGTATAAATTATCATTTAATTATGCTGGTACGTTTAATGTTATATTAATTTCCTCATTTATTTTGAAATATATAGAAATAATAACAACGTTTAGAAATTGTTATTACTTTTATCTTTAAAATTGTTAAATTTTGGTAAACTCATACCTCTATTATGACATGAGTACTTATATGTTCCAGTTATAACATTTAAAAAAAAGTAGGTAGGTAATTGCTTTATTTTTTTTTAGAAATCACCCACTATAAAATTAAATTTTGTAATATCTCGTGTAAGTTTATTTAAGTTCACTTAAGGTGTTGCATAATAAACGTAATACATATACAACAACTTAATAAGAGAAGATGCGCTAAGAAGAAACCTTTCATCAACATTTACAGTATTGTTCATATAACAGGTACATTTTTATGATGTATTTCAAATCTAAAAACAAAACGAAAGTTGGCTGTTGAATTGTTTTGTCAAATTGCCTACGCTCGCAGAAAGCAGCAGAATATTTCTTTATTTTCGGGGTTGGTAAAAAATCTGTGTTACTAAATTTATATTAATTACTAATCGGTAGTAAACCTTTTTCAAAAAGAGGACATTTTTCGTCTACAATTAGCAATTTTCTGCTGCCCTATCCCGTCTTATGATTATCAGAAATTCGAACCTCAATTATTGCCATTGGGTCATGGAGCCACCTAGTGAAAACTGGATCATGCCGGATTAAAAGTTTGTGCGTGTATCTCCGCATATAAAGGCTCGTCTACAAACACATGCTTGCCTTCTGGTTTACCTGTGCAGGCGGCCTGCACAGACCAAACCGGAAGGCACGCCTGTGTGTGTGGACGGGCTATTAGGCGGCCCGCACAGGCCAAACCGAAGCGTCTGGACAGCGTTCAGGTGGCCTGCGCGGGCAAAATTTGCCATTTAAAGGCTGCGGCACACATATGGGCTTATAATCCGGTTTTCCCTGTGCAGGTGAATTTTAAAGCAACGCTTGAAGTTGGACAGGCCAGGTCAGAGTACGCGCAGGCCGCCTGAGCGATGTCCAGACGTTCCGGTTTTGCCTGTGCAGGCCGACCGGCACAGTGCACAACCCAAACCGGAGTATGTGTGTGTGTGGCGCCTCCTTAAAGGTATGCTCAACGGTTTAAAAGACGGACTGTATCATATCGCCACGATTACTCATAGTTTCAGGCTTAGAAAAGAGACTATACCTTGGTTTTGAAACATTTCAACGAGAAAGTTTTATTGGAATTGTAAATTAAATGTGCAGGCGTAATAAAAAAAATTAGGGAAATGTAACATTCAATTAAAACATATAAATGTAATTTGCATAAAAAATTTTATATTTATTATTAATTATATGTAGTGCGCCACAAATTAATTCAACGCGGTGATAAATTGTAGAAATGCGGAAATTATATGTATTAGCTTCATTCGTGCAAAAGTAACCAAGCAGGACTTATAGTTTCAAATACACTTTCCTTCTTATGATCGTAATTAAAATATTTATTTCATTATTTTTGTTCGAATTAAAATCATATTTTGAAAAAAAAATTGATAAAATTTTGAATTAAACAAAAATGTTTAATTATAGAAAATTATCTAATAATTTATGACTTTTATGCTTCAATGAAATTTTTGATTTGCAATTAAACTTTATAATTAGAATATAAATCAATAAAAAAAACAAATTTATTTATAAATTACCATAACTATATTCAATTTAAACAATATTAATTTTTAGCTGTTTATCTGATTTTAACATTTAAGTTTGAATAACTTAATTCGAGTCATCGTCACTATAAAGACGTTGGGACGGGGCCCCCTGTCCCCTCAGTAATTTATAGTATCAATAATTAAGAAGATGCTCTGTTCTTCTTATTACTAAAACCTACGACTTGTACCTTACTTAACCATTGCTCATGGGGCTAGTGCTAAATCTTTATACCTAACCCTACCTAAACCCTGTGCCACACACACAGGCGGCCGGTTTGACCTGTACAGGCCAAACCAGAAGGTAAGCCTGTGTGTGTGGCACGACCTTAAGAGATGAAAAATGAAGTATTAGGACGAGACGGTACACAATTCTCGACACATGTGCTATATAATGTACAAGTTTAAAGCAATTAGTTCTATTCACTCCCACAAGGGTAGCCTAAAGGTATGTGGGCGACCGCTATAGCAAAGGATGCGCCGATACTTCCAATATTAGGAATGTAGTATCACATTGAGAGTGGTCATTCCTATACCTATCCTTATTCTAACACCACTAACAACGTGCTCATGGGTGATGCGTTGAGTACTATGACTCATAATACAATGTAACCGCTGAAAAATGTTTTGATTGTTAATGAGGTAGTCTTTAACAATTGAGTGACCTAACAAATGCTGATAACACTTACATACTGGTATATAACAGAAATAATATCGTTTTCGATAATGACATAAATTAATCTGGCCTAGTCAGAACTGAAGCCATTGGAAGTGTGTTACATCGAATGCGTAAGCTCAAAAACTATCTTGGCTTCACACTAAACGAGAGATGGAACTCTGACGTAGAAGTAAAAATTCGAGTGCCAATGACTTAAGCGTGGGTTTCCTAGAATAGCGGTGCCCTAAAATAGTGACCGTAATATGAAGATCAATGACGTCACAAAAAGCGTAGTACAGATGGGGGGAGCTAGTACTCTCTATATCGCTAAAATTGATGCGACGCTATGCGATCGGTCACATTCTGTGGGTCTGCTTCTTTACAAGACCGTCATGCGACCCATCATGACGTACGCCGCACCAACCTGGGGCTACGCCGCACCATCAAACATCAAGAAGATGCAGATCATACAAAACAAGATCTTGAGCATCATCGACAACGCACCATGGTTCATCCGCAACAGTAACTTTTAACGGGACATAAAGATGATCAGCATACAGCGTTTTATCCGAGAAGCAGCCTACAAGTTCCACGAAACAACACTGAACCACGACAACCCTACCATCCGAGAACTATGGGAATACAACATCAACGAGTCTAGGTTTCGGAAGAGACCCAAGTTGGTTCTTGACCGAGGCTAATACCCTCGTTACCGGAACCATAACAGACTAACGTTTATCGTCAGTGATTTCGGTTACATTTTACACCACAACAATTTTTAATCAACGTTTTTTCGTTTTCAGATCCGACCGATGAAGGAGGTACAGGGCAGAGCCCAGGCACCTTAATAGCCAGTTTCAAGATTCCAGATCGGCCACAGTTTCGTTGTAATGCATTGTCTCCGCCTAGGTATTCTCTAAAAAGCTACCTCTAGATGATATCTGTGGTAGTAACAGGCGATTAGCAGCGTAGTACTGGCAACACTGCCTTTATTATGATGTATTTACTAGCTAAAAGTGTTCCTAAAATAGTATAGCAAATCTTGAACAAAAGTCTTAAGAACAACTGTCAATGGGCTATTGGAGACTATTTTAAAATGCACGAGGGCGAGAAACAGTTGAAAATAGAAAAATTGATGAGTTTTAAATAAAAAAGGATATTTTTGGGATGATTGCCAACTGTAGAAACTGACAAATGCAAATAATAAGAACGCTGTAAAATATATTTTTAAGAGATGATATGGTTTGCTCTTTTGTATTAGATAACAGTTCTTGCTCACGGACAACTCGGTATGGGCCGTCAGTATCCTTCACCTGTATTGGCCACAACCACCGGTGGTGGTTGGAAATTTATTTCTAGAAACAAAGCTAGCATATAAAGATATCAACTCTTATCATTCAAAAGTTATGGAACCAACAGACGAAGAACTGCTGCTTTTTCACAAAAAAAAGGAGCTTTGTCGGACATCGCATCAAGGTTTTTAGATTAACTCTCTCTTAAGCTCTTAAAAGCTATCATGCTGCGCTACATTGCAGTGTAAAGTGTCTTTTGAGTATTCTAAACAAACAATGGAATAATGCTGTGCTACTACTAGCAAGTAAAACTGTAGTTGGGACAACAAACACAAAATGTGTCGCAAACGACACCGGTGGTCCAATAAAGCACCGAGTGGGTGATATTTACCGCTCTTTGGTACACCCTAATTTAAGTTATTGTTGTGGATTGTGTGCTAAATTCGAACAGCGGTATCAGACACAGAGTGGCCAGCAGGCCGCAGGTAAGTTAATGAACACTAGTAGGTAGGTAGAGGTAGACTTGAGGCCCCTGACTGTTTTATTTGATCTTATTGAAAACAGTGGGTTGCTGCAGACCATCCTCCAGCTCAAGGACATATAAATTCGAGCTCCACAGGCAGAAATATTGAGATTTTCAACAGATAATACTCTGAAAAGAGTCCGTTTTTAAGAGGTAGAAAATGGAAGTAATTTGCGTGACTTGTTTTTCATAAATAAAATTTAAAGATTTTCCAATCTTACATTAGTTTTTCTTCGACGTATTTCTTTAAAAAAAGAAAAGTTCCTGAATTTTTCAATAGTAACTTAACTTATGGCCCACCCAACACTACTGTAGTAAGTTAATTCATTTTTCAAAGTTCATTAATGAAAAATTGACAGTTTGTTTGTTAGTATGCATTAATCAATTTAAAATAAATTAGTTTTTAAAGTTCAATGTTATTTACCTCAGGGATTTCCACATATTCAACACCATGTTGTGCTGTGGCATTAGGTTCTACGGACCACACTTTTAATCCTGCCTTCTTCAGTAATCCCGAATTTCTTGTTAAATTTAAATTTAAGTGTTCTCCAAACGCGTGCAATCTTAAATTAGTTAATTCGTCGTTAAATTTCGAATTTTTACTTCCTCTATCTTCGTTCTTCGTTTTAGTATATTTTGAATTTGTTTCACCTAACGAATTAACTAAATTACTTGATGGATAATGTTCTATACTTCTTTGTTGTATGTGGTGTATGTTAATAACTTCATATTCAGGAACTGGAAAAAAAAATCTGTGTTAAACATTTAAAAAATCATCCTAATCGGAAGTTGCTTACATAACCTTTTGATTAACATTTTATTTTTTTAATAGTTACACGTTTCTATTTGCAAACCAAATGATTTCAATTTAACATATTATTAAAATATTAAGATAATAAATATAAAAAATATCGTAGTGCTTTTAAGAATAACGATTTATTGGTACATAATTGATTGTGACGCTGAATATTTCCTACTCCTAATATTAAATTGGTTGCCCTTAAAAGTGTAAATTAATTCAAAAAAAGTGTAAATTTACAAGCTTCTTAATTAAGAATCTCATAATACTCAAGGACAATTTATAATAAAACCATTTAATACCACACTATTTTCTAGATAAGAAAATTTTTCCCTAATTGATAAATTTTTATGTTAATTTTTATTTCGAATATTGATAAAGAGAAGACGATGAGTTTTTATTGAGGATTTATAATTATTACTCGACTTCTTACTATTAAAAATTACGGAATAGACTTGAAAAAAAATATAAAGCTGTGGCACAACAACTATCTTGTGTTAAATTACTTCTTACACTCTTACAAGTAGTTGAAATAGATTTCTTCACATAACCATATCGTTAATTTTAAACTCTAGTTATTAACTTATAAGGCTTATTAAATTATAAAAAAAGCCAATCGACTTATTAATAAACAAATAAATCTTTCATATTGTATTACACCAATTAGACATGGAATTGTCATGCTCTTAATAGATAATTAGATAGTACAAGTTATTTACCAATAGATATTAAGTAATTAAATTACAAATAAGTAAATAACTATAAGAGCTAACCTTCGTTACGTTAGAAGTATACAGTGTGTCTTACTTAATTTTGTATTTGAGGATGTTTTGGCAGATTTGCTCTTATTTTTAGATAGGTTAATAACTAGTGAACTTAGAACTTAAAACATCCTCAAGGAGGGTTAGCAACCGTTGACTATAAGAGAAAATGCGACGGAAATGTCATTTTAAAAATGTATGGATGACTCATTCATTCCGTCGAATTCAAATTATCATTGGCCGTCATGACCTTTCTTTATAAATGGGAGTATAAGCCACCATCTCTATTAATTGAAGAAATTACCGGAAATCGCTATATTTAGAAAACCACTGCGATCCATATTATCAGCTCAATGGCTCTTTCCTGGTAGAGTAGGTGGTATTTTTTTATTCAATGGTTACCACCCTATCCAAAACATAGTTTCGAAGGTTATCAAAATCACAAACGCAGTTTGATCTAAGGCGAGATACTATTCTAAGTTCCCATCTTAACAAACGCTCCTGAATAGCCTAACCGTTACACTAAATTAATAGAAGACTTGGAATATCTTTAAGAAATTCGTGCAGGATCATATGTCATTCTTTTCCAATCAGCTTCCACATTTTCCTTTGACAATAACTTACAATGTCATGTTCTCTGGAACAAAGAATCTCCACTCCCATTCTATACCCACGCTCACTTCACCATAGAGTTCGCTGTAACGTTTGTTTCTGACCATCTCTATTGGACAACAATTAAAACCAACGATTGTGAATAAAGCTTGGTTCTCATAGATCAAATTTTCTAGCCTTAACAAGGTTGAAGCAAGAATAAACATTGCATTTCGATCAATCAGGTAAAACACGTATTTATTATTCTTGATTTATGAGCCAGGGGCTTAACATATTTAATAACATGACGAATCAATCCTTTATAATGGCATTTAATATCTTAGAAAATTAGTAGTTGCTTATACTTACAACGTTACAACTGTTTAACGCCACAACCACTTCCGGAAACTTTAGATGAGTTATCTAAGAGCTTTTAATATAAGTTATTAACTAGAGCAGTTTACACATGACAATAATATTACCTATTGCTTTATATTGAAAAAGTAAAATAAGGAGAAAGCCTCCGTGACGATTCTCATTAGACCAAAACCAGGAAGACAAGAATTGATGATATTTGCAGGCTCTTAAAGAGTTTTTATTTTTTTTCCAGCATTAAATTCAAACTAATATCAAAATTAAGTATCTCAGTGAAGTCCTTATTTAATTACCTATTCAATAAGGCGTTACACTGGTGTATAGTACCATTTGAAACTTTAAAGAGGACAGCAGTGGTAGGTAAAGGGTTCATGATACATTTTTACAGGAAAGGTGTCTCCCTTTTCGTGACTTTGTCCTTTGTCGTGACTTATCTAAGCGATTTTTAAACAAAGAAATATTTTTAGAGATAAGGGTGCTACTTTTCGTTGGAATACTTTGTATTCCTGGCCTGTATAACAGGCCACCTAAACACTGCCCAGACCGCCTGCGCAGGTCAAACCGAAGCGTGTGGACATTGTTCAGGTCATGACACAGGCCATGGTTTGGCCTGCACAGGCAAACCGAAAGGCAAGCCTGTGTGTGTGGACGAGCCTTAACAAACAAACGGTAAACAGATTAATATACAAAACTAGAAGTCAGGCAGGCAGAATCCAGACATAGTGATAGAAAAAAATTAAATAAACTCATAGACCAAAGAAAGATAACAAAGTTATCAAACCAAAGTCATACCTAGCATCCAGACAAGCAAACAGAGACTGGGCTGAAAAATGTTGTATTTCAAAATAAAGGTTCGGAAAAACCATCACAAAGAATTTATAAAATTGTCAACGTCTTTTTCCAAGCACTTTCTGCATTTAGTATGAAAAATAAATGGGACACACTTTATAAAATTTTATTTCAGTTAAAAAACGAAATAATTGATCCACCATAAAATGCAATAAAAAAGGCAAGGTACTTAATGGGAACGGAAAAATTTAAAATTAAATATGCGTTTACCATATTAAATTATAAGTTCTAATTTGAGCTGTTTGACGCAATTTTTAAAACCAATGAAATGTATCATTGCACACTCTTTTAGATCAATCAAATTTAAGTAATACGCTATAATCAATTACACTGCAACTAAAATTAAATTTGACAATGAAGCATTTAAAGGAAAGCGCATTTGAATAAGAAATAAATGCGAAATATTATAAATAGTTTGACATTCAATTTTAATTAAGTAAAAAATAAAACAAACAAGTTACGGTTTATTTTTTGATTTATACCTACAAGGCTTTTCCGTATAAACGTTATTAATTAATTTTCCAGTTTAGAAATTATTGCAGCATTTGCAGTTTACCAAATGAGATTTTGGATGTGCAACAGTACTTCTTCGACACATGATAACTTTAAAAACTTATTAATTTGTACAAGCAAGCATTAACATAATCATAAAAGTCAATTTAAAACTAATCGAAAAACTCTTTAATAACTTAATTTGTTAATTTAGTGCTTCAGTGGATTTATCAGCTATAACTTGCTTAAGAGGCTTTAATATTGCTACATTTACAATTTCACATTTATACAGGCTGCGCCACAAAACTTGTAGGCTCTGACGATTTTCGACTACAACCCAAATAACAAATGAATGTCATTACAGTCTAGATCAGTCTAGATAGCTATATTTTTCTAAATCAAAAATATAATCCGTTTACTATTTATTTGCGCTATGGTTGGCCATGAACTTTTGTTTTTTAGTTTGCCAAAATAAGAAGTCCCTATTAAGTTGACTGAGAGCTCTTGACAGTAGCAAAAAAATGACAGACCATTGACAGACCAACTATTAACACAATTGAAAAAAAGCCGTTACTCTACAATACTGATTTATATAATTATACAATTACATTATACAATAACCTAACTGATTTTTTTTAAATTTATACCGGGTGGAATCTGTCACCCTAACATGGCCAACCATAGCGCAAATAAATAGTGAACGGATAATAGATCAGTGTATACTATTTGTTCACAAATGTAGACAGTTGTGTCATTTTATAGAATGAAGACTAGATTACATCGAGATTTTTCGGTACAGCATTATGAACAATCGTTCGTACACGGATTTACTTTTACTACCTGGATTCGTTCAAATTCTGTCAAATTATAGTAAAGTACGTTATTCTATTAAAGCGGCACGTGTTTTCTGCATCTATCTCAATAGAAGCCGCGCTATAGTTAGCTAAAGCTTGTGAACACATATTAGGAATGAGTCACTCTCTATAATTGGGGAATTGGGCTTACGGTTAATGTCCAACTGAAATATAATTGTAATTTATGACAGTTGTCAAACAATTAATTCAATAATTAGGTTTGATACTTACCTACACTGATCTAAGTGGGTGGACTGATAAAGAAGGGTTCCCTCGGCAAGTTCCCTAAATATAGGTTTTTATGGTTTGAATATAATACCTCTAATGGCTCGGAGTTCATGTTAAATTGTAGGTTTTTTATATCAATCTGTTACTTGGTGAAAATATTTAACATAGTACGTAACAATTGTGGAACAGTTACCAACCGCAGCATCACTACATCTACATCACAAGCGAGCAGGTATCGAGATAGTTGCTACCACAACGATTTCATAGCTGCTCCAGAACTGTTACGTCCGGTGAATGCACCCAATATTATAACATTATAAGGTAAATCTAAACAATCGACGAAAAAATTGTGTTTGACATTGCAAAAATGTACATTTTTTGCTTTAACTGACTGTATTTCTAACTTCGGCTTCGCTTCAGCAATGAAAAGCCAATCGTGGCAGTAAATCTGCCACTTAAGTTTTTATTTATTTAAACAAACAGCTATTACGAGCAATCAGTTAATTTAAACACAGTGCTAAAATAGGTAAAATGCAATTTCGATTTTTAATAAACGGTGTACTTTCTAAGGAATGCGCTAAATTATGGCCTTTCAGGGCCCTAAGCATCGTCGAATTTAAGTGGGAATAAGTATCACTTACTCATTGCAAAACTGTTGATTAAACGATGAATAGTGTAACGATGAAGAACGAATTAAATTCAATACATCGAATTTTTTCGGAACAACCGTATAACCAAACCTATCTATCTTTATTGTTAAACGGTTACTTAGAATGTTTACAAAATAAAAAACGAATCTGAAGGTATTAGAATTTATGAGCAACATAACTGTTTGAAAATGAAGTGTTATGGTATAAAATTAGAAAATTACATAACACATCATGTCACTTTCTGTTAAAAACTTTAAGCCAAACAATTACATAGAACGTTGACCTTCCTTCCTTTATAAACAATTAAATTATTTAAATTTTCCATTTTCTCTGAAACTTTTTATTGATCTTCCCACTTTCTGGCAATTAGAAAAAAAGATCTTCTGGAAAATGCGACTCCCCTACTTAAAACAAGGACTCCAGCGTAAGTAGGAGGGGACCATATGTGATATTTTTTGTCAGTAAACCCAATGGTCAGAATTGCGCCTCCTAAGAACTACAGACAGAATAACCTAAATAATTGAATGGCAATTGTGTCGCTAATATGAGGGCTAATAAATAATGCACAGCCGCACGTAAACGAGAATGAAGAGCTGCGCATTCTTACACTACGAGCCTACCAAGTTGCATTGAATTCTCAGTGAGGACGTGAGGAGACTTTACAGACACACAGGTTTGGCCTGCACAAACGGGAGGCAAGGAGGAACTATTACTTTGCGTCTACACGTACAGGCTTTTACTCCGGTCAGGCCTGTGCAGGCGAATTTTAAAACAACGCTTAAAATTGGCTGGCCTGCACAGGTCAAGTCAAAGTCTACACAGGCCGCCTAAACGATGTCCAAACGCTCCGGTTTGGCCTGCATAGGCCACATGGGAAGGCAAGCCACTCTAACGCCCGATCTAAAAGAGGCTAGTATTTCAAGCTAGTGCTAGTGAGCTTAGAAAACTAGTAACTCTAGCTCCAAGTAGTTTACTCTCCAAGTAAATAGAACTGGCTTCGTTTTTAAGCTAGTAAGCTAGTGAGGACTCTAGTAAGCTAGTGAGGACGCTAGTAAGCTATTGAGGATGCTAGTAAGCTAATGAGTACGCTAGTTAGATATTAAGGACGCTAGTAAGCTAGTGTAGACGCTAGTGAGGACGCTAGTGAGGACGCTAGTAAACTAGTGAGTTTGCTAGTAAGCTAGTGAGGACGCTAGTAAGCTAGAGGGGACGCTAGTAAGCTAGTGAGGACGCTAATAAGCTGGTGAGTACGCTAGTAAGCTATTGAGAACGCTAGTAAGCTAGTGTGGACGTTAGTGAGGACGCTAGTAATCTAGTGAGAACTCTAGTAATCTAGTAAGGACGTTAGTAAGCTAGTGAGGACGCTAGTAAGCTAGTTAGGACGCTAGTATTTTATTGAGAACGCTAGTAAGCTAGAGGGGACGCTAGTAAGCTAGTGAGGACGCTAATAAGCTAGTGAGTACGCTAGTAAGCTATTGAGGACGCTAGTAAGCTAGTGTGGACGCTAGTAATCTAGTGAGAACTCTAGTAATCTAGTAAGGACGTTAATAAGCTAGTGAGGACACTAGTAAGCTAGTGAGGACGCTAGTAAGCTAGTGAGGACGTTAGTGAGGACGCTAGTAATCTAGTGAGAACTCTAGTAATCTAGTAAGGACGTTAATAAGCTAGTGAGGACACTAGTAAGCTAGTGAGGCCGCTAGTAAGCTAGTGAGGACGCCAGTAAGCTAGTTAGGACGCTAGTATTTTATTGAGGACGCTAGTAAGCTAGTGAGGACGCTAGTAAGCTAGTTAGGACGCTAGTATTTTATTGAGAACGCTAGTAAGCTAGAGGGGACGCTAGTAAGCTAGTGAGGACGCTAATAAGCTAGTGAGTACGCTAGTAAGCTATTGAGGACGCTAGGAAGCTAGTGTGGACGCTAATGAGGACGCTAGTAATCTAGTGAGAACTCTAGTAGTAAGGACGTTAATAAGCTAGTGAGGACACTAGTAAGCTAGTGAGGACGCTAGTAAGCTAGTGAGGACGCCAGTAAGCTAGTTAGGACGCTAGTATTTTATTGAGGACGCTAGTAAGCTAGTGAGGACGCTAGTAAGCTAGTGAGGACGCTAGTAAGTTAGTGAGGACGCTAGTAGGATAATGAGGACACTAGTAAGTGAGGACGCTAGTCATTTAGTGAGGAACCTAGTAAGCTAGTGAGGACGCTAGTAAGGTAGTGAGGACGCTAGTAAGTTATTGAGAACGCTAGTAAGCTAGTGAGGACGCTAGTAAGTTAATGAGGACGCTAGTAAGTGAGGACGCTAGTAACTTAATGAGGACCCTAGTAAGGTAGTGAGGACGCTAGTAAGATAGTGAGGACGCTAGTAAGTTATTGAGAACGCTAGTAAGCTAGTGAGGACGCTAGTAAGTTAGTGAGGACGCTAGGAAAATATCTATCTGTCTATCTTCAGCCAGGATAGTTTAGTTGGATTGGGTTCTATTTTTTGAGCTAGAAGCGCCCTCCACCTCAGAATTTAGTATGCTGGCTTTGGGTGCTGTTTTCGTGGGGACGTTAAAACTAGCGTATGATCCTCTGTATGATCGGATAGTGTACAGTGACAACGCGTTTAGTATTTTTTTACTCTCCTAATAATTCGTCCAATTCAAGTTGGTACCATTTCCGCTTTTTGAAGCAACTGTTACAGTCTAATTGCGTTGCTTATGCGATAGCTGTTCATTTTTCCCTACGGACGTCTTCTTACTGTCACCGCAATGATACTGCATTAAAATTTTCTAGCATCGTGTAAATCGCTCTTGCTAGTGCCAAGTCGTAGATTCCTATCCTAACTTAAAAAACTAGCCCCATGTAGACTGGTCATAAACAGCGAGAAATTGTGTAAACTTTACTTGAGGTCTCGGCACTTGTTTGGCATATTTATTAGCAGCTAATTAAATGAGCTGCTCATTAAATAGGAAATTGGAATATAAAAAATATACCTATACAAGGTGTAATTTGAAAAAGTTTTATACTATTTCCGGTGAAAGACGAAGTTTGTAAAAAAAGGTACCTACAGTTACATGACAAACATTTATCAAAAGTTTTCACAAGAGAAGATCTACAGGCGGCTATAAATGGCTAGGCCTTTACTGTAGAAGGTCTGTTCAAACAGGGGCTTCTGTAGATCGTTCAGACGGACTGCGTAATTTTGGCCTACTTTGGTAAAAGCCTGAGCGTTTATAGCGGACTTAACACCTAACTAATGGCGTATTCGATTGGTTACACCGGTGCTGTGCCAGTGCAGTTTTATTTGCACTACCCCAGTTTCACGTGTTTTATTGGTGTGCCCCGCAATAATGCACCCACCTATACCTGCCTAAATCAATTACGTGATTGCACTCCACCGGTGCACAACCGCACTGGCTTCGTGTCGGTGCGGTACGTAAGGTGTACGTACGGTGCGTACGTAAGTAGAAAAATAATTAAATAGTAAGTGTAACCTACCTAAATCGTGATGATCTACGTGAAACGTGCTTTTTAATTCTTCTATTGTCATATGTTTATGCACCTAAAACAAAAGAAAAAAAAATTAAATTGTAACTCATAGAAAAAAAGAACAGTTTGATTTTCAATCTCAATTAAAGATAATTGTAAATTAATTGATCTATTGTAAGTAACCAACCGTTACATCTATTATCAATATTAATAATAGATATTTAATTCATTCATTAAATATTGAACTTCATATAAACAAACTTAAATTAAACTACATACAAACCAATCTACTTTCACTATAGCCAGAAGTTCGAAAATGAAAGGAGATTTTGTTATAGGTACCTAAATGTTAATTGTTAGGTAATTCTTAGACCACAACTTTTGCATATTAATCAAGTAGTATATACAAAAATAATTAACATTGTTTTAATAGAATGATAAAAATTGATACAGCACGAAAAGTGTGTTCATTTATTTAATAACAATAATAAGATATTAGATAACTCGATTAAAATCAAAAGAAATATTATTTAATTGGTTTGTTATTAACGTTATTAGTAATTGCATTGCAATTTTAGCTAAAAATGTATTTGTACAGTTGCATAAACTTATAATTAGGCTGGACCAACTACGGCTTAACGTGTCCTCCCAAACGCGACCCAAACGTGATAGAAATTATTCGAATGATCACCCAGCTGGCTAATAACTACAGCCCGGATTTATAAGCATTTATTATTTCAAAATAAGCGCTTAAAAAAGTTTACAAAAAGTATAAAAAAGCTTTTAAAAATTCTTTGAAGGTATACTGAATTCACCATCACATGAAAACTAATAATTTCTCAGCTATACCCTGTACTTGAAAATAATGTAAGCCTAAGCCTACTATTGAACTCAATAAAAAATAAGCAAAAGGAGTCTTTTGTAATTATCATTGTACGTTCGCGAAATCGATGGCATTTTAAAACTGATATTAAACTTTAAAAAAATAAGGAATTAACCTAATGAAATTTGATTGAGCAAAGGTTAAACACGTTTGCTTTCCGTGTCATCTGCAATTATTTATTTGAAAAAAATTATTAGAAAAAATTGATTCGTTTCTAAAACTTAGTAATAATTGCAAAAAAGTTCTTTCACCTATAACCTTGAACCTAATTTGCACATCTAGACTTATAATTTTTATGTCATAACGTTTATGCAACAATAATTACAGTAATTATAAAGTCAAATTCCAGTAGTCTCCATTTGGTATTCTTGAGGTGTTCGTTCAATTATTATATCAGTTTATTAACATAAAAGTACTGCTAATGTCAAGTTGAAATAATGTCTTCATTTCGTAACAATCAAAGTCACAGTTACTAATTTGTAATTTGTTACAGTCTATCGAAGAACTCTCATAAATTTCAATTTCTCCAATTTATGGCTCAAATCCTCGATGATCCTCAAAGGTCATCAATCCATTAGAATAATTTAAGAGTTTTTTTTTCTCAAATCATAAAAGTAGTTGCATAAAGAAACAGGAAACAATTTTTAAAATATTACACGCACTTTATGCATTATAGAACAAATTTAGAAATTTTCTTTTTTAATGGAAAGTCCAATTATGACCGTATTTGTATGTACTTTTATTAGATATAATACCGTATTATGTTAGAAGTTGAACTACAGTTGAGTTATAGACGTTTGTTTAGCAAATTTCCTTCCTCATTCGATTTAAACTGTTTAATGAAGCCTAAAATGAAAACTAATTAAATTGATTAAGAGGACAATTGCTCATTTTTGAAAAAATGCAAATAAAGGATTACGTAACTTATTTTACTCTACATTTTCTATGGTGATTGAAAAATAATGGTGTATGAAAATTTACTGAAACGAATAATTAGTAATTAATTGAAAATGTCCTTAATCTCTTCTGCATTAAACTGACTTGCTGTCAATAATGTTTTAAACATTAAACGAACTATAAATATTAGGGCGGGTACTTTAGGCGTCGGTTTAACACCTCTTTAAACTAACCATATGGTTAGTAGGTACATATAATTATTCAAGTCAGTGATGGGCGACGAGAATGAAAACGCCTAGTGATAACCATACGTTTATCTCCAACCAGTGCTTAACCGATGCACAAAGTACCGACCCTTAACTAGTCACTTATATAAATGTCTTGTTTTGTCTTTGTTTGTAAAGTACCTATATTTTTGTGAAAATCATCGACCTAGTAGCATTATAATTCTGAAACAGAGTAAAACCGCATGACTGCGGCTGCAATTACTAAGGTGCAAGATTTTATGTTTAATTTTTCCTTCCTTTCTAACTAATCCTCAACAAGACCCGACGTAATTTATGAATTATCCATTGGCCCATTAAGGGCAATAGTTGAGTAAAGATCAGGCCGCAGAACTACTAATTAATAATAGGAAGATGATAAAGGAGATATAAGAGGACTACTTGAAAATAGCTATAGTACTTCTTGAGTTTTAGAAAAGTTGGATGTCGGCACTTGAAAATTCAAAACCGAGGAGTTATCCACTCTCTGCAGTCAATGTAAAAATATTGAACTGTCAACAGTAGCCATCTGCAGTCAATGGCAGCCAGCCAATGCAGTCAATGTTAACAAAATAGTGTTTTAGGGGGCCCGCTGTTAGGGGCTCTCACACAGCTCAAAAACTGGAATTGACCAAAACAAAAAAATACGGGTACCTTAACTTTAGGTTAGGAACGACCCCTTGAATTTGTCCACCTATTTCGGATACACCCTGTATATTTCCAATTACGGTTATCACTAATATTCAGTACAGCCGTGTATAGTATACAAATAGATATATGAACCCGACTTCTAGAAGTCAACAGTTGCTCATCAGCTTATGCCAGTAGACAATAACCAACCCTATCGTAAATCATACACCATTGCCTATTGTACTGTGACCATTGTTAAGTTAGATACCCTTTTAGATACTTGCCGAAGCAGGTACGTAGACGAAAATACTCATTATCCTTAATTTTTATGTATTTTACCTGCTTCGGCAAATATCTAAAAGGAAACCTAACTTAACAATCGTCATAGTACAATAGGCGATGGTGTACGATTTACCATAGAGTTGGTTATTGTGTATTGACATAAGCTGATGATGAGCAACTGTTGACTTCTAGAAGCCGGGTTCTTATATCTATTTGTGCACTATATTCATAAATACCTTTAATTTGAATGCAGGGAAGGTATGACTACGGTTTAGCACACAAAGAAGAAGATTAGTATCGGATATCTTTCATGTAATGTCTAGTCACTCATTAGCCATTCCTCTTGAGATTTAAATTTGTTTCTATGCTAGTTTTTGAGCGAGAGGTCCTCAAAATTAACTAAAAATTGTACCTCGTTCGTATAGACAGGGTCTCAAGAATCAAAAGCTCTTTCTTCATTTATATAGTGATAAAACTTTTAAATATATTTGTGAAAATTCTTACACCCCTTCCAAGAGACCTGAATTAATATTTCTTGTCTTGCTTGGTTGGTTCTCTCAGAAAGCTTTACATAATATGTAATGACCCTTTGGATATGTCAAAAAGTTTAGCCCTCAAACACAAAATCGATGTCTCTTGATTTATCTAGTTGGTAAATGAAGAGTGCGTAAAATATCGAAAATACAGTTTTGTAGGTTTCCAAAATAGTTTCTCAAGACCTACATGATGAGGTGACATATCGTCGCCTCAAAGCAACAGTAGGACATCCAAAAAACAGATACACTTCAATAAACTTAAAATACAATCCAATACACTTGTGCAACACAAAGTTATGGTTTGTACAAAGGTAGAGGCAAAGGCAAACCTCATGGGCTGTGTCCTTGAGGAATCCTGGGCTTAGCATGAGCCATAACTATAAATTTTGTTAACAATGGACTCTGAAAACATTGACTAGGTACTTTGAAATGAATTAAATGTGATATTAAATCCTTTTAAAAACAAAATTTTGAAATTTACTTGAAATTTCGACAAGTTTTAGTTCTTTACGACTCGGTCACGTGCAGCCCACGAGCTTTTCCCCGACCTATAATAAGATATCATAAAGTATAACTTTCGTATTTCATTAGATTCAGGCATTATTTACAACACCAAAAATACAGATATCTCCACTCCACTGCGTCTTTTATTTGGATGTCCTACTGTTGCTTTGAGGCGACGACATTTATAAGCATTTTGACCTTCCCTAGAATCTATAGAGAAAACAGTCTTTTTTAACTGAGGTGTCCTATTTAAATTGCAGACTTGTACAGTCAGCCTCACAATTATTCAGGCGCCCTGACGTAAAGCCAGGGTGGTTATTAGCCAACAACGACAAAAGGACAGAAGTTGTTGATTTACTACTTGCTGGCAAAATAAAGTTACCCCTCAATTTAAGTATAGGGTGTTATGATGGTTACATGCACAATTCGTGCTAAACATATAACCAGGGTGGCCATTAATTGTGAGGTTGACTGTACTTATAAGCACGCATACTCACACGGTTATTACTATTAATTATGAAATTACGATTATTTGTCCCTAAGAGAGCCTCCGGTGTAAAATGTCGCGTGACGTCTGTTCAAGATTTGCAGAGTAATTACTGTTGAGATACCTCATTTAGCATTTTTAGCTTTAAGTTATTGAGTGAACATTAGAAGGAATAATAATTAATGAATTAATATCGGAATTGTATAACGAACTGATGACATTCGTTAATTTAATTATACAAAGAATTGGACGTCGCCTAAAGAATTAAGTCAAAAATTAAGTTTGACCAAAACTACCTGTGGACCTGTCTACTGGCTGTAGATCTGAAAACTTATAATTTTTCTTAATTGAGCCCTAGAACTTGAACCAGTAGTTTACCTGATCAGTGATTAGGAACTACGAGTATGAGGTCAAGAGGTATATTATTTGGAAAATATTTTTTATAATTCAGTAATGCGTATACACCGACAGCTTTATGTTTGCTTTTCAAAGTAGTACAGGGGTTTTAAGACAGATTAAGAAAATGTGTTTTAATTTATTTGAACCCTGGTAGGTTATTCAAGTAAGAAAAGAGTACAATATGCTCGACACCTACTCCCATTTAAAAACTGTCGTCAAATATTTATGAAAGGAAAAACTATACCATCAACAGACATTTGTAAAAATCATTAAAATAATAAACATATTGGCTTTACAAAGTAGCAGACTTACGTGTTTAATCAAAAACCGTAAATAACTAAAAAACGTAAAAGAATTCAAACTTGTTCCTATAAGGTGAGTATTTGGATGCACCCAGAAAAAGGTCAAACTTGGAGAAAAAAAATGCCTTTTTACTCATACATTAAGAAACATCTCAATGTCGTATTTAAAATAAAAAATTCTTAATTATTTGTCATTTTGTTGTATCTCAACTATATTACTTGTTTTTCGTAAACAATGAAAAACCTTCACGCTGTGAATTGAAGGTTTTGTTAACAAGACTTTTCAATCATTCAAGCAAAGAACCTGAGTTACTCAGCTGTCTTACTACATATTACAATAATTACTAATTATTACTAAATGGCTAATAAGTTTAAAACTAACAATTATCGTAAACATTATCTCACCACTAATTGTTCCAAAAAATAATTTCTTCCTCTAAAATTATAATAAATTAATTGTTGAATTGCAACTAATTTATTTAACGAGCGTGTATAATACCTCTATTGAAAACGTTGCCATTGGTTGTCAACTTTAAATAATAACTAATTAATGCAACCAATAAAAAACATCAAAATTAATAAAAGAACAACCTTATAAAATCAATTAATTAATGACTATTATTAGTTATAAAATATGTTTACTTGTCAACATATATTTAAAAAAATTTCTAATTAATTATTATTGACATAATTTTTGGTGTATCTCCAGACGTATACATATTACCTACATAATAGTACCAGTCTTTATTTTGTATGTGACATTAGTTGAAATGGAAATTACCTTCCAAGACCCATTCATAATATTTAAAACGACTGTCAATGTTTTTAAAGGTCACAAATGTATGGGAGGAACAAATGCAAATATTAAAATTTGTTATGATAAAATTTGCAATGTAAGCTACACGTACACGAAAGGGGGTTTCTAACAACTCGAACAATTAAAGAAAGTTACGAGTTACAAAAAAAGTAGTGGGTTGTGTAACAATCGGGAAAAGCGTGACCGTTTCCCAGAAAAGTTTACGCTCGCCCCAACAGCCACCACCATCAGTAGCCAATCAATAAGAACTTTTAGTTGTGTTTGAAGATTTTGTACTTTTTGTAAGGTTTGGGGAATAATCCTGGACACAGCCGAGTCGAGTCTCGCCTACTTGATATTTGTTATAATCAGTGATCCAACAACATTTTTTAGAGAAGATCTTGTATAATAGCCCATCTAACCTAAAAGGCCCGCGTGTCGACATGCAAGCAAGTTGTGATAGTTCTTGCAGACGGCTTCGTGAAGTAAGCGAAAAGTTGAAAGTACTAATTTTAAAACAGTAGCCAATCGTTGGAGTCCTCATTAGTGCCTCTTAGTGCTTTTTGAAAAATTTACCCTTCTAGTTTAGGAGTTATTAGCAACTATTTTTTTGGAGCCAACTTCACACTTAGCACCAACATTTTCAAATATTTGAAAAAAATTTATGCCAAACTTTAGTGCTTCATTAGTGCCTTTTGAAAAATTCAACCTTCTAGTTTACGAGTTATTATAGCAACTATTTTTTGGAGCCAACTTCACACTTAGCACCAACATTTTCAAATTTTGAAAAAAATTTATGCCAAACTTTAGTGCTTCATTAGTGCCTCTTAGTGCCTTAAAAACCGCTTTTTTATCTTTAACGGTTTTTGAGTTATTAACAAGTAAATTTTAGCCAAGTGTGAATGGCACCAACGCTTTCTAAAAAAAGATTATGCCAAACTTTAAGGTCTCATTAGTGCCTCTTAAGCTTGGGTTTCCTAGGAAAGCGGTGCCGTCTAATAGCGGCCGTAATATGACGGCCAATGACGTCACAAAAAGCGTTTCTATATATTTAAATGTACATGGTTTCCTAGATAGCGGTGCTGTCTCACCGCTTTTGGGGATATTTTCGACTTCACCGCTACGTGACGTCACCACCGTCATATTACGGACGCTATTTGAAGGTACCGCTATCCTAGGAAATCAAAGCATTAGTGCCTTAAAAATCGTTTTTCTACCTTTAACGGTTTTTGATATTTTTGAAAAAAAATTACAAAGGATCACTTGTGAAAGCGGGATATTTTGAACCTTAATGAATATAATGTAAGTAGGAATATTTCCATTCATAAGCAATAAACCAATAGGTAAACAGTAGGTACCTAGCAACAGGAGAAGATACAAGGAGAAGCCCTTACAGACACTGCTAGCGTTGCTGTTCACTCTACACAATTTACTGTAGCAAGTAACTTTTGTGCTTCAGCGTATACCCGTCGTTATTGAAATATTCCCAAGAGCGCTTGTATACTTCGTCTGTCTCTTGTTCACTTTCCTTTTTTGAATTTTTCTTCATTTCTGGTTTATCTGAGTGCTTAAATTACGCAGTCTGCGTCGAATCTCACTTTCGCTCCTTTGGAGCAATTGTGCTAATTTAAACAAAGCAGCTTGTTTTGATTGAATTCTGTTTTTATATTCTTGACTAGGAACATTCCATAGCTCCGTGTACAATTAAAAATTCTCTAGTGATGGAAAAATTTCTTCTTTGGTCCAAGCACGTTTTTCGTCTATGTTGTAAATAAAATTGCGCATTTACAGAAAAATTTTCGGAACTGTTTCGATAGCACTTGCTCAACTGGGTCTTGGCATGTGCACTTGCAAGTCATGACAAGCTGAGAGCGCTTGCGATGAGAGCATTAACTCGTAGAAATTTTACTTTAGGTGCTGCTTACACAGTAAGCAGCACTTGCTCTCAGACAGCAACTCTCACAACTTTTACTTGCATGTGGACACGAGGCTTAACCAACTATATCTCTAGAAGTCAACTGAGTTATTTCCCAAGTGTTACCAAAAATGACCTAAAGACAGTTCAAGATTGGTGGGGGGGGGGGGGTTAAAGGACCTATAATCTATGCCCCTAGCTAAATATAAGCCTAGTCTATGAAACGTTAGTGGCAGCAGCAAATCTTTTGCGTTCA
This sequence comes from Malthinus seriepunctatus, assembly GCA_963924605.1. Taxonomy (NCBI): domain Eukaryota; kingdom Metazoa; phylum Arthropoda; class Insecta; order Coleoptera; family Cantharidae; genus Malthinus; species Malthinus seriepunctatus. The sequence goes on along the minus strand of OZ004600.1, from coordinate 87,823,494 downwards.
AAATAAGCTTTTTGTGTAAATGTGAGTTATCATCAGTACTGTCTAAAATGTTCTTTTGAACCAACAAGATCAACTTAAAAATCTAAGATACAGTGTACAATAACAGACTTTACCTATGGTTCTATGGACCTAAAAACGACATCAAAAATCGCTCAAACCCTTTAGATAGTAACGTCGTTACTTTTGAGCTCGGGGGCTGACTCTTTTGGGTTAGAGCAGATTTAAAAAAACTACATCATCGGGTTTAGCCATGCGTTGTAAAGCAATAATTTTGCATACTATAATCTACAATTACAACAACTGCTATAAAAAATAATTGTATAATGGCAACAAAATTTACACAAATGAAGATATTAAATTTGTAAAGAAAAATAAACATTTAAATAATTTCCGGAAAAGTACTACTTATTAACATACATGCGCTAACTGTAAATTTACGCTTTTTGTTATAATCAATATGGCATATGTACGAATTACTTGAAGGTCTGACAACTATTCTTTTATTAATGTGTTAACACAAACAAGGACAGCCAGTACAAGAACATAAAATACAATATAGAAAAAGGCGTGCCTGAGTTTCGTATTTAATAATATTTTGTTTATTGTTTTATAAAAATTTAAATTATTCGATTTGATCGTACTTGTACCATTGAATAACAACATAAAATGATTACGACTGGTTGACAGAAGCTTGCAAGATAAAGCGAAACTTCCGACACTTTTCACACCGATTTTCTCAAACATCCTTTATGCAAGACATTCTTTATTTATTTATTTATTGATTGAGTGATTGATTATTAACACAATTTTTATTTCAATAGACAAGGTCTTAAGTTATTTATACCTAACTATATACTATTATAAAATTATGACAATGAACTATTGGTCTTGACTCTGACTGTTACGAGTTTTCGTTAAAGTGAGCGTTTTATTATTGATTTGAATTACAATGGAAATATATTGTATAAAAATTTGCATTATACAAAACAAATAAATATATTATAATTATTAAATAATTTAATTTCGTCATCTTTTAATATTAGAAACAATAGTAATCCACGAACGATTTAAAATTTCCACTGGAAATACTCAACCACAGCATTTAATTGCCGAATCCGTCAAAATGTAAAAAATTGCTTACAAAAAGCAACATCTTTTCTGTGCCCCCCACCCCAGCAACAGAGCTTTTTATGGCTACCCATTGTATAAAAAGTATAGGTAGGAACATTTATATTTAGTTTACTATGTTTCTATATGCCCTGTTTGCCTGTATTGTAATTAAGCAAAATTAACGAGAATGTACGTGTTAGTAGAAGTTAAAGTTAAAGAACCAAATCCCAAAACCGTTAAATAAACAAAAAATAATTACGAAAATGGCAAGCCAAAAACATATAGTGAGGTCCAAACGAACCCCATTCGGTATTACGTAGGTTAAACAAGGATATAAGCGCCTATCGACCTACCTAAAATGACCACTTTATTCTTTAAATAATGCAGAATGCATTTCCTATTGAGAAATTAATGTAGTCTGAATATTTTTCTGAATTATTTTAATCCTTAATCAACTTGAGCATTTATTACAAATAGTTGAAATATTTATAACGACACAATATTATAATCTTAAGTAGACCATGACTAAACTCATCCATCATGAGATTGGAAATCAACTTCAGTATAACTTTATATAACGTTCCGATATTTTTTCATTGTTGCACCAATAATTAGAAAATTAATCCATAAATACGTATAAGCATTTAATATATACCGTGTGCCTACTTTCGAAGCGGAACATAGGGAAATAACATTGGAAATTGCTTATTTGCATAGTTTGCTGCTCGCTAGAATTATTTTCTGCGTCTGCTGAAAACGAATACTCTTTTGTCTTCAAAAAGTAAGGTTATTATTTTTTGCGCTATCGAACTGTTTTTATCCCGTACTTTCTAGCTTTATTCATTTTCATGTTCAGATGAACTTACCGAATCGGCTTTAGTTGTTATGGAAACAATAAAAAGCGAGTAGATTATGATTTATAACGGCACCTGTAGTGCGATTCACTAACTATTTTCGATAGCGAGCGACGTCGGTCACCATAAAATTCGTTAAGTATGAATTTTATAATTCAAAGTTAAAGATTTATATGGATAAATATATCATTAGGTACATAGAAAATTGCAATTAATTAACGATTTTCGGTAGCTATAGACATATTTATCCACAAAAATCGAAAAATTTGAGTTACAAAATCGAAACATAACCTCAATCGCTAGTTATCGATATCGTTAAGCTACCGAAAAAGTTAGTGAATTCCGGCACTGAACGCGTTATGGATCCTAAATCCTAAATTAAAAATTGGCAGTTGTCAAAAAATTTGACGCATATTTTTTTATATAATTTGTAAATTAATAAATTAAAGTAAATACGATAGCGCAAAAAATAGTATTTTTTACGACATTAGTATTTTTTTCTATAAGACACTCAATCGTTAAGTGCCTTATTGTAACCAACCTCGAAATTAGAAAAACTCGACCCTAGTGGGGCTCGTTTTTTTAACTTTTTCTTGATATGTTATATGCTTATATGGCACTTACCGATTTAGTATTGTAATATGTGAACTAAGCGTGAATAACAAATAAAGTATTATTACATACATGACAGGTAACTGTTTTCGCAAGCTCAAAGAGGTGACAGGCTCCCTGAGCGGCTCGCCAGTCATAATCCTCATTGCGCCATTAAAAACAGTTTTACCTTGCTTGTAATGTTAAATACTATTACTGTTGAGTAGAGTAATATCAAAGTTATTAGAATTTGACATGTCAAATTGTGGAAATATTTAAATTACTTTTTCATAATTAAAAAAACTATTAATTAATAACTGTTTAATGTTAACAGACCCACACAATTAATAATTATCTTTCGATAGATATCACTACTGCTTTTATAGATGTATCTGGCGACCAGAAATCTGCAAATAAGTGACTTCCCATGTTTTTTTCGCTATGTTCCGCTTTGAAAGTAGGCACACGGTGTATAAAATTATAGAAAGTATTATTATAATAATTAGTTTTGATTATTCCTTCTGGCTAAATTGAAGCTTTTTAGTTGAAGCTCCTTTTATGATTGATATTAATTTTATGGTTTAGAAAATGCATTTTTCTTAGATCTTTTTATGTTTTTACATACATTCCTTGTGTTTACACACAAATTGTCCAGGTAAACGATTTTATTACATTAATAATAAACTACATATTTATAGCAGAGTTCCTTCTAGGTGAACTGAGAAGCATTTAATTTATTATAAATTGTATATTTCAAACGGGCCTCAGGGATGTTACATTCGCGGTGCGATTAAGTACATGCAGTGACACGTTAGTGTGGTGACTGAATAAGGGCATATCAACATTATAATTAATGTCAAAATTGTTATCACATAAATTAAATCGCTGGAATTGTGAGAAATGCAAGAGGTATCGTTTACTTTGAATGATACGCTAAACAGCCCGTAATCATCAATTTTAACAAACCCAGAAGAGATTTTCAGTTAAAAGTTAACAAACCCAGCATTAAGGAGTGAAATCCTGTTGTTTTTTTTTCCAGTTGGGGTCCTGGGATTTATATATTTTAATTAGCTTTTGCTTCAAAGAATTATTTTTTAAAAACATACCCTTCAACAGATATATAGGAAAAAAACAATGAATTTGTGAATTGTGAACCTGTAAAAGCTCTTCTAAGATGCCTAAATTTTGATCCAATTTTAAGTACAATAATTTCTAAAATTAGGCACAAAAAAATGGCAAGTATTTGGCAATTGAGCCCTTAGTGGTAAAAATACTTTAGGTTATTTGAAAATTTTTCGAAAATATTTTCAATAGAAGATTTATTTCTTATTAATTTTAAAAACTTAAGAAAAATTAATCTCGAAATCCAGGGATCTTTAAATTCCTAATCCAGAGATTTTGAGATTGAATATTCGGGCGGGATTCTGGGATTGCAAACCCTACCCAGTACGTAATTTTAGAACCACTAAAACTTGAATTAACAACTTCTTCAGAAATTTTGCAGTGGACAAGCAAAATATTGAGGGAGATCATAGTTCTCTCATGGTGTGACGTATTCGTGTCAAACCATGAATGTTACTAAAAAAAATAATTTTGGCTGACACACAGAAAAAACAATTTGGTTGAATTAAGAAAATTGGTTTGTTTGACTTTAATTTTGTTGTCTTAAAGAAATTAATTTTGAATAAAAACAAATAAATTTGGATCAAGAAAACTAAATTTCTTGATCCAAAGACATGGATTGTTTGAATAATCCAAACCGATATTTCTTTCGGTTAACGAATTGAAAATTTATCCCAACAAAATGTTACTTTGAAATGATCAACTATTTCATTTGTTTAATTGAAACGCAGGTTTGTTTGAAAGAATAATGCGTGATTTAGAAGAACAAAATAATATATTTGTATTAATAAAATTATAATATCAGATTTAAAGTCAGTTAAACTCACTACCTAAGAAAAATATCGTTTGAATAAAAAATATATTTATTTCAATCAACTAAATAGTATAATATGACGCCAGAAATTAGTCATGAAATCGTCATATCAAAATTAAAGAGCTTGCATTTTTGCAGCTTGGTATTCTCGCGTTCCTCGTGCTCGTGGTATTCACCGGCATTTTAAAAGTTGCCTTAAGCGTGTAGTTTGTTCGAAATATTTCGAAATTCTTTTTAAGTTAATTAGTGATTATGGGTGACATTGCTGATTTTTTAAAATCTTGTGATTAGATCCACTTACTATCTAACGAAAGCGTTAGAAATGGATTTTTGGAGAAGAAGCAATAGAACCTCTAAACTACAACACATAAGAAATGAAGTCATAAGAGAGCAAATGCAGGTAGAAAAAACTATTATTGATTATATAGACGAACAAAGATTGAAATGGTACGGACACCTACGTAGAATGCAAAATGAAAGATTACCACTATTATCATGGAAATGGGTACCTTTAAAGCGAAGAAAAATAGGTCGACCGCCTAGAAGCTGGAAAAGAGAAATAGAAGACAGTATGGAAAGAAGAGGCTTAAAAGAAAATGATTGGGAAGATAGAAGGAAATGGAATGTAGGATGCGGAAAACAACAACATGTTGTATAAAAACCGCCATATATATATACTACCTAATTTTTCCACTGTAAAAGCAACAGAATATTAATTTCAATTAATATCTGTATTACATAAAACCAAATAAACATTTATTTCTGTGTCATTTTGATTTAGTTAGTTTAATATTTGGTTTTCTTGAAAATTATAAAGGATTGTTTTCAGTTAAGATAATGTTTCTTTGGTTTCAATTATAGTAAACGATGAACCTAAATTTTAATTTCTTTCAGTCAAACAAATACCAGTTTAAAAATCTCAAACAAATGGATTTCTTGAAGTAACAAACAGATTTACTTCGCCCTATTGAAAGCTGTAATTTGTTTGATGCAAATATTTTTTATTTGTTTTAAACAAATCCTTTTTTCTGTGCAGTTCATCGTATGAGGCAAGAGGTTACTTGCCGACGCAGCATAGGGATTTCAATGGCAAATTTTTAATGTTCAATTATTTGCTCCCCAAATTATTTAAGGCTCGTCTTCACACACAGGCTTGTCTTTTGGCTTGCCTGTGCAGGCGGCCTGCACAGACCAATCCGGCGGCCTGCACAGGCAAATTGGAAGGCAAGTCTGTGTGTGAAGAGGGGCCTTTAGAGCTAAAGTGTATTTAGGTTTTTTGTAGAGAAAAAAATACTGTATCCGAACATACTGTTTAATTGGTTACAAAAACAGTTGTAACGTATGTATATTTTTGGTCTTAACTCTATTTTTATAATTTTTATTCTATTTGTAATTTCTAACTACCTCTAGTTTTTATTTATTGCATAACTGTAATATTGTTATAGTTATTATTAAAATTCTCTGTTCCTTTTCTACATACCATTATTGATAAAAAGATCCATTTTGTCAATTGTCATTGGATTGTAAATGTGAAAGCAATCATTTTTAACATCTTACAATCGTAGTTGAATTTTCGTAGTCGTTTTAATTGAAAACTTATCGTTGTTGTGATATTAGAAGTTTTTATAACCTTCGGGGGTCTGGACTCAAAAATTCGTTTGGATTTGTGTATCCGCCTATTTTGTATCGTATCGTTATTTGTATAATCATAATTTCAATCTTATCATCTTCGTTTCATTGTGGGAAGTGAGTTGCAAGAGTTCTCGAGCTATTATTGGAATCATCGGATTATTTTTGGGCTACGATTTGTAAAATCGTTATTCATAGTTCATCTATACCTTCAGATAAGTTAATATTTTTGTGTACCCCGTGGTCTGTGACCTTAAATTTTATTTGATTGAAACTATTGTTTTTTTTTGTTCAATCACATTTATTTAAAAATTATTGAATACTGTTACAATTTATTATTACTTAAGCATTGAATTTTAATGTAAAAACAGTACAAGTGAATATAGTACCGATCTGGATTTTAAAAACTTTTATTTGATTTTTGATAAGATTGACTTAGTAATTGTTTTGTACTTATTTTTTTTTGTTCATCGTTTCATGTTATATACATGGTGTTCGCGAGAAGTGGGCCACTACTGCTACATCTGTTAATATTAAAGATACGAGGTCGGTTAAATTGGTAAAGTAGTATAACTTTTTCCGCTGTTTGCAATGGTCAACACAAAAAAATAGTTGAACATCTAGTTTTCAAGATATTCACTAAAATAACTTTCTTTTAAATGGAACACCCTATATATTTTTATGTATTCGAAGAGAACGCTGCATTTAGAGTATAAAATGTCAGATGACTTTTGTCCTAAAATGAAAAAGAAAGTACCGATTTCGTATCTTCAGTATTGAACGGATAAAGCAATAGTGGCTCACTTGGCATGAACACCCTGTATTTTTGCTAATTTAGTAGGTATCTACATTTTACAAGGGATTTAAATTTGTATAAAAATACAGGGTGTTCGTGCCAAGAGGTCACTATTGGTGTATCTGTTTAATGCTGAAGATACGAAATCGGTAATTTATTTTTTATTTTAGGACAAAACTCATATGACATTTTATACTCTAAATTCAGTGTTCTCTGCGAATACGTAAAAATATATAGGGTGTTCCATTTAAAAAAAAGTTATTTTTGTGAATATCTTGAAAACTAGATGTTCAATTATTTTTTTGTGTCGACCATCGCAATCAGCGGAAAAGTTACACTACTTTACTAATTTAACCGACCTCGTATCTTCAATATTAACCGATATAGCAATAGTGGCCCACTTCTCGCGATCTATAACGATCATTTGAATTATTGAGTTTTGCGTATACTGACGTTATCATTGTACATGTTGAAAGTAATTTTGAATAAATATATGAGATTATTGCGTGACTGTGATTTTTATTTTTGTTTCTCCTTTATCACGGTTTCAGGATGGTTTCAGGACAAGTGTGAGGTAAATTGTGTGACGCCCGTAGTTTTTAACATCTTTACCTACGCCCGTCTCACTAAGTTGGCCAGCAACCTCACATTTGTTAATTTTGTTCTATTTATAATTTTGGATTTTGTTTCGTATAATTTCGTCACACAGTAGTTGGCCTAAGGTGCGACCTCTGACTTCACACAAAAGAGATTTTGGGGGTTCTAAGGTGCCCTTTCTTATTAACTAGTGGCTAATATAAAAAATAATTATTAGAGAATAAATTATACCATTACAAAAGAGTAGAAGAAAGAAAAGTCATTAAAAGTACAAACGAATGCCAAATTTATAGCTGGTAATCCGTTTAGAATTTAAAGACAAATTTGCAATTGAAGTATTTGTATATTGCTTAAAAATAATTTCAAAAGCACATACATGAGCCGTGTTTATTGTTATGTAATGTAAATGATTAAACAATAAAGCTTTGTTAAATAAATCAACAACATATCAATAAAAATGTGCTTTTACATAAAAATCACAAATAACTTGTATTTTTATTTACAAAAATTAACATTTGTGTGGGAGTGCGTATTAAAATTTTAATTTTATAATTAAATTAAGATTAATTCTATTCATTATCACGTCGTATTTTTGCAGCTATTGTACATACAAAATATAGAAAAATATACAAACAGGTGTAAAAATTTATATTGCGCAACAAATGGGAAGGTAAGGACAAATTCTTGTTAAATATATTAATTAGAATACGCTTTTAAAATAGGTATATCACTTACGTAATTTACTGTAGCTAAACCATAATATTTTATTATTTCCTCAAAGATTACTCTACCTATTAGACTATTACTATTGTTTGGATAAGAAATAAATGGAATTACTATTAATGCTGTGGCTTAGCATTAGAATATGATATAAAACAAGTACGAGGTGTAGGTGGTAAAAGGTTATTGTTATTTCAAAAAAATGCATTTTTGAGTATGCAATTCAATAAAGTAAATAACAACCAACACAAAGTATGCAAATGCAAAATTTGAGTACAAAGAAACTAAAATTTGCTTCAAATTTATTACTATTTTAACATTTTAAGTCTAAATTTACTGAAGATAATCTTTAAAATTTAAAGTCAAATAGGTTTATTTTATCTTAATACGTTGCAGTTATACCAAAATTTAAACCACGCAGTCGACAAACTCTTATTATTTTTATATTTTTATTGGAACGTTCAAAAGATTTAAAAAAGGCCATCCATTTCGACCATATTACACACCATAAGAAATAATATTTAAAGTATAGTTTTCAATGCTTGTAGTTTTAATTCTACGAAAAACTTCACAACAAGTTTGAGGATTTTTTGCATTATTTTTATAATTAACACTCCAGGTATCTTCAACTTAGCCAAATTCATTATCCGAAACGTTTAAAAGCATCTTGAGATTTATTTAAATTTCTCGTGTTTCTTACCTTTATAAGTATGTGAATTATTTAAATAATCTGAAGCTATTAAAAAGGTCAAAATAATTGTTAATAAACATTAATTCCCATTAATGTGTCCTTCAATAATATTTACCAACATGCAAAAAACTCTTTTACAAGTCGTGAGAGTGAGTGGTTTATTGAGAGTGAAAAACAAATGTTGACATACCACGTATAGTATACGTGTAGTAAATAATAAAGTTCGTCGTACATCGTGTACATTCAACTTGAAGTGTAAATGTGTACAAGAATAAAATACAAGAATGAATGAAGAACATTCTGTAGTAATTGATGGGGATTGGTTTGCTGGGGTACGAAGTTGCGACTTTATGGATGGGACTGCGGATCCTTTATAACGAAAGAATTATGGGTATACCATCCTAATTTGAAGGACATTAACATTTTGCGAGCTACCGACAAAAAGCTAGTAAGATAGGCTATTTATACAAAACTGCTAGATTCTTATATTTAGAAAATTTAGTATGAAGATTCTTATTTTAGCCTAATACCTGGACACAGACCTCAGATGAATGACTTTAAGAAATGGATACTTTGAAATGTAAAAATCAACTACCTTGTGACTGTCAAAGTATTGTTAAAACTTCGTAGATAACATTGAAATTTATCAAAATTAAAAGATAAGAATTAGATATAACCATAAAGGTAGTTGGAGATCACTGTTTGTGAAGTTATACTCCAGTCAACGAATGCCCAAAACGGAGTGTTAAAAGACATGGAAGAGGGTAGAATATTTTTATATAGAAATGTGTTTCGAATAATTAGAAGGTAAAAATACTAAGAGTCTCCGGTCCTAGATAATATGGCTAAGGGAGGGAGGAGGGTGAAAAGGTCCCATTTTTGGAGTTTTCACTTATATCTCGAAAACGGTGAGTTTTAGAGAAAAAATTATTATTAGTGAAATGATAGCTTATCAAATTTCCTACAAGATTATTTCTATTCATTTTATCTCTCTTCTTTATAGTTTTTGAGATATTCACCTGCAAAAATCGTTAATGTATGAGAAAAACTTTAGCCTCACGTTTTTCGTTAAACTTTTGCCTCTAACACCTCAGCCCTTCGTTTTACAGTAAAAGTCTTCAGAGAAGAAGTTGTAGGGCATTAAAGTTTTTTTACTGTCTTAGGACCCACGGTTTTCTAGATATAGGCGAACACTACAAAAACTGGACCTTTCCACCCCCCTCTCATTACTTATTCATATAGCTGGAACCGGGTCCATTAGTTAAGCCTCCCTTCCTACAATGAAAAATTTTCAAAACCTCAGAAACCTCAAGAAAACTCAAGATATTCTGATCGAGATTTGCAGAAGAATCTATCACTGAGAGGGGAATAAGTAAATTAACGGACACTTGAAATAGGTCGTGTGTGTGCCCTTTTTAATGCCTAATTCACAACCTTGATTTCAACATTTATATTGAGGGGTTTCGTTCCAATTTTCAATTTCCAATTGAATTTTTGTTCTAATTTTTAAATACCAAAGTGAAATACGTACAATAGCTAAAAATTAAATATCACAACGATAAATAAGATACAATCATAAATATTATTATTTATTATACAACATTTGACAGAAGTGTGCCTTTTATGATATCATTTCGGCTCCAATAATTGGTAAAGATTTCTATTTCTCTTTTATAACGCGCTTATATGCGAATACACTTCTACTTTCAATAGAAATAATATTGATTTATTTAACTGAGATAGACAATAGGCAATTACCTATTTACTATTCAGGTTGGTTTTTAACATCAATTATTATGAGAGTAATTTCATGAACTCGTAATACACGCCTGTGCATATTGCGCCACTTCAAGGTTATTACAATTTACAGACTAAATCACTTTCGTGTAGTAAGCAATTGAGCGATTTGAACATTTATGTATAGGAGAAAACTAATGCAAAACTTTAAGACTTAACTTTGACACCTATTTAGTCAATGTGGATTTAACTCATTTTATTAACAGATTCTTTGTGCTAATTAAGATCTTTGGTGGTAATGATTTGTAAATAAGGCACGCTTTTCCTTTCCGCTATTGTATTCTTTTAAAATTTGACCGAGTTTCAAGTCTGTGATAAAATAGATCGACCAGTTGAGTATTTACCGCCAAACTGGGTGACAGAACTAGTTACCTAAACATCCTGGACTTTCTATAACCAGAATTGTTTGAAAAACCCTTGTATGTCATTCCAAGAGTGTTTGACTTCCAGACACTATTCGAGGTGGTCACTTAGGATCGCAGTACGGCTAGAAAAGTCAGTCAATACAACTGGAATAAAACTCCGCCATCTGGTATTCAGATGGATCTAAAACTGAACAGGTAACAGGTATAGGCATATATGGCCCAATATATAGGGCGTCAATATACCCTTAGGAACCTACCTTACCCTCTTGCAATAGATCTATGTGCTCGAGAATGCCTACGAAGGAATTTAAAGGGTAAGAAAGTCTACATAATGTCTGACACACAAGCTACGATAAGGACTCAAAGCCAATATCCACTTGGGAATGCAGACAATCCCTAAAAACTCTGGCAAGGGACAACAAGGTTGTCCTTCATTGGGTGCCGGGTCACGAGGGAATTGAAGGAAACGAAATAGCTAATGAATAAGCTAGAACAGGCTCAAAAGCTCTCCCGATTGAACCCGAACCATTCTGTGGACTATTTAGAATACATAGAAAGGCGGAGATCTAAAAATAGAAAACTGAGAACAAAAATTCTCACTGGAACAGAGCACTAGGACAAAGACAGTCGAATAAATTCATTGAGTACTCGATCACGAATGCTAAAAAACTTCTTCTATTATCAAAGAACAAAATCGGACTCATCGCGGGTCTGTTTACTGGACCATACCCAGTGAGGTACCACCTCAAGAAACTGGAACTGGAGGATAGTGACATATGCAGACTCTGTGAATCGGAAATCGAATCAAACTTCTCAGGGACATTCTATGCTTCGCTGGCAAGATTGAATTCCTGAGAACATAAATACCAATAGGGTAATGTACAAAAGATCAACACTGATAGCAGTTCTGTAAGGCTTAGAAGCTCATCGACCCTGAATACAATACAATAGAATGAGTTTACCTATACATATTTGCTTGTTTTTCAGTGGAAGACAAGACATGGAAAGTAGCTTTGAACGATTAAATGAAAACAAATGGATGTCATTTTACTTTGAAGAAGTATTATGTTTCATCTTCATCTAGGACTCTATGGAAACCATACTAATACTAAGCAAATGACCATTGTCTTGTAAAATGAAGTGCTCAAAAACCAGTTACACCTTAACCGGGATGGAAGAGTCTTAACTCACCCTAAACGCCTTAATTCGCTACCTCATGATTATTGGGTGGCCACAAAAATAGGCACAAAAGGCAGAATTGCCAACGGCAAATTATAGAAGCAATGAATAATGAAAAATAAAAGATGAAAAGTGCATAAAATATTAAAACCCTCAGTTTTCATTGAGATGAAGAGCAGAGCTCAAAAGATCTTCCGCACTACCAGTACATATACACAGATAATGGCGTAGCATGCCATCTCCGGCAGGGAATTTTACATACCCTTTGGAGTCTTTAATAAAAGGCAACTATAAACACGTACCTACTACTGTTCTTTTAAAGGTGGATTAGGATTGTTAGGGTAGAGGGTACACCGAGGTTTACGCGCACTTAGGCCACTTAGTCGGGCCCATTTTGCTGCCTCCTTTTAGCAACTTTTTCCATCCCTTCAGTCCTTGATCCAACCCAACTTTTTGAGGAACTCAAGGATACTGGAGGGTGAAGTGTCGTTGATACTGATCGGTATTTCCGATTCCTCTAACATAGATCCTCAAATTAGCGTTAACGCAGGGCAATGACAAAGTATGTGTCTCTGTACTGTATCGTAACCTTTGTAATGAGACAGTTACGAGAGAAGCATTGTAATACTAATAAAGAAAAATATAAACAATTGAAAATTTTTAGCAAACGACATGCATTACAATAAAAATTTCCGACTATAAATTTGCATATTTATGCAAAACAAGGTAACAGTACAAAAGTTGTTAAATTATCGATAAAATTAACAAGTAATAAAATGTTGTAGTTGCGGAAATCTATAAGAGAATAACAGTACAGTAAATTAATTAAATAATAAAATAATAACATTGTTTACACTTGGTGTCATTTATACTTGGGTAATTACATAATAATTAGTATGCCGCTTTTTTCCCACTTACATGTGTTTAGAATTTCATTGATACATAACTTTAAATTTATTTAAATATTTAAGTACTCTAAGTATTCCTTATTTATGTCCGTTAATTGAATAACAAAAAAAGACCATTAGCCACCGAATAATTTAGCAATTAAAAATAGTAAATTACCCCATTATGAAAAATGCACAATTAAAAGTCATAAATCGCATTTAATTTTTTTACTACGTGTTGTCGGGATTTTTTTTAATTTACACCTTTGAATTAAAACATTAGAAATGACAACCTACCTACTGATTGCTGATAGGTAAGCTTTTACTGTTTACAAAGCAATAAAATTAAGCCTACACAAATTCCTGATTACTTTTAATTTTATACTAAAAGTAGCTTGTCTAACTACACCTAATTTGAGATTTTTTAAATTAGAAATATCCAGTGCGTTCTAAAGCCCCCCCCCCCATAACTTTTTGAAAATAAAGTTCAAAAAATTAGTCAAACAGGAGGTAAAATCTTATGAAAGAAATTATTTCTTAAGGTAAGTAAATTAATTTTCATAAATTCAAATATGGTCTTAGAGGCACTGTCAACGTGTCAACGTGCCAACTTAAAAATCTTAAATTGTAAAGCTGGCCATGGGATGGGTATATGGGCGTGTTACACATCATTTGACAAGTATTTTTATTCTTTATACTTATTATCCGTTCTCTAACTATGAATTTAAATTGAAGGATTAACAAAAGTATAAAACCGAGAGTTAAACTAATTCCAGAAGATTTTTCTATTACCAGAATGTTCAAAAGAAGTTTGGCAGTTTCAACCACATCTTTGGCAATTTGTGTAAAATGATTTGGAACCTTCTGGCAATAGAAAAAGCTATTGGCAATCTTCTGCCCACTTTTAGAGTGCTTATAATCGCGCACTGTATAAGTGAAGACCTGAAGGCTCCGAAGCCCTAAAAAAGAGGCTTTAAGAACCGACTTTGTCACAACGAAACTATTCAAAATTACAAGAACTGTAAAATAGACCAATTAACTACTTATGAAAATTAAAAACATTGGAAATTAAGTACTACTTACGTTATATGCTCCTACTGTGACCAAAACGGTTGCAAGAAAAACTAATACATGTTGTTCCATATTTCTGCAAAAAAAAAGAAAATAATATATTAAAACTTCTGCTTGAATTATTATGCAAATTGAAATAATGCGAATAATGATACTTGTTAGATAAGTATTAAGTAAAATTTTGTTTTGCTATTAAATAATCATACTTGCATCAAATAATTTAAATAAAGGAAAATTATTGATCAATTTCAATCTCTTTGGTTTACGGATGAAGTTTATAAATTTTCAAATTGCACAATAAATTATAATAAAATGAAATCTTCTCTAGATTGACTTATATAACTTTTAACTTGAAATTGTAATAGTTTCTAACCTAATTGACTACTAAAGTGACAGTGTGTTGACAGCTGATCGACAATTTATTACTAGATCTACAGAGATCTGTATAAATTATTTATAGCAAACTAGATAATCATTCAGTATCAGATGAGAATTTAAAATCTACTTCTACAATATTATACTGCTTATCGTATCTATTTACAGACAGAGAGATAGGTAGGATATGTAAACAAACGGCCATGAAGAATACAGAAAGAAAAACTCATAAAAATAATGTTTCTCGCCATAAAAATGGAAGATTCCGAAAAATCTCCACAAAAATGTATTAAAATCCACAATTATTTATGAAATAATGAAGTACATTGGTACAGTAGATATTAAGACGTCAAGATAAAATAGGTATCTACTCGTACCTATTTATAATAAATACTTCACATAAATGTCAATAGATGGCGCCTCCGTCTAAGCATTATGAGAAAGCATAAAATGCTATTTTACGGTATCTAGACCGTAAAAATGTTGCCATAGTAACAAAATCAAAATGGTAACGAAATTAATTATTTTCAATATTCGAATGTAAACTGCCACTGTTTGATACAGTCGAATTTTTTATTTCAACGATAATGATCAAATTATAGCTCAACCACGACGACATTTTTAGAAAATCTAAATGCACCATTAGATTCCTTCTCTAAAAGTGCATTAAGAGAGTTCAGAAAAAAAATTACTTTTTTGACTATGCGCCCTAAATTCGACAATCTTTCATCGTACAAATTTGTCTTATTGTTAGGATTACGTCCTGTTTTAAACTCGACTATCATTCATGGGGGATCCATTCAGTACCGTGAGTTCTGTTAGGACCTACTTAAACAGGAGACTGGTCTAATCAAATTATCTGAAGATTTTTCTACAATTGTTAATATGGTCTTGAGCAACCGGGACGCACGGCTCTCCAAAAGCAGAGAAACTGACGAAGATTGCTGCTATCATGGTTAAGGATTTGAAGCGTAGTACCTTAATAATAGTAGCAATAGCACGCTCCATGTCTCCCATTAAATATTTTTTTAGCTTATTTATGCAACTATAGTCTAGGAATATGCATTTCTTCACAAAAAAATTTTCCACTTACTTTATAGACATTTGAAATACACTTTTTGAAAACTTTCTATGTTTTATTTCAGTGATTTAATAAAATATCAAAAAGTCTTAATAAATCGATCGTTTAAGATAAGAGAAAATCAAGAAGACAGCCAAGGATCTAAGAAGACGGTGTAGCGTAACGGATGTTATAAAATTTGTAAAGAGAAGAAATAAAGATTTAATTTTTTATTTGGAGATTTTGTTTTCAATAAATTGAGAAACAGGAAATTACCAAAGTATGTTTTTATATGTGAAATCTTTATGAGCGAGAGATCCGGTCACCACTCTGTAGGTTCTTAAACGAAACATTTTCCTCATTGCAAAATTTGTTTTCGATTATTTTAGGCTGTTCAAAAATCTTTTCGACTAAAGAAACATTAAATCGACTCTCGGTGCTATTCAAAGACCCATAATCTAGAAAAGTTAGATATAAGTCTCCTATCAGAAACATCCCCGCAAGGGCTGCTATTTGGATGCAAACTTCTATACCTAAATAACAGTCAAAAATAGCAGTCTGTTTGAAGATTAAGGTTTTTCTAAAAATCAAATCTAAAAAAAAATTGTAAAAATCATTTCTTAAAATAAATGGCCAAAACAAGCACTTAGAAAGAGGTCTTGGCATCCCATGTAACAAATTTAATACAAACAACGAAATATACAATATTTCTCTGCAGGTAAACAGTGCACTTGAAGCAAGTTTCTCAAGTGTTGATGGCAAACCACAAGACAATTACCTTTCTCATGATTTATAATATTTCAAGGAAAGCAAACCCCAAAAACCTTCTCGTTAATCCTCACAATCAATAATTAAACATACAATTTTATAGAAATTTTGAACAATATGGTAATGACACTTAAGTGATATATTACGACCATGATTAAAATCCATGTAAATACAACTTTTTTTAAGTAAAAATTGTAAATTATAATTAAACCATGGACAACATCTGGTGTAAATAATTTAAGGACAAGTGTGTTATGAATGAGATACTTCAGAAACGTATAATTTTGACCTTTATTTATCTTCTGTAGGAAAGGCCACAGTTACACCTAAAACAGTGATGACCATTTAAGAATTAATTAATTTTGAATAATTAACGTTAGTTATACCGAATATCCATTAATATTCAGGAAGATACGTTAAAAAAAATAATATAAATTTTTTATACGAGAGAAAGTTTGATAAACCAAGTAAGCTCTTCCATGCAGTTTGTTTTGCTACAACTTATAATTTCTTTCTTCCTGATTTAATGTTAAATTAACTCAATTTGATTCAATTGTTTTTAAACAAGGATTATTCTTAAAATTGAAATTTATATTAATGGCGTTGATTTTTTAAATAATTATAAAAATGAATAAATTATATACCTCTCGACCAGGTTTATGATAAATTAATTTAAAATTTAAATATTTGTTACTTAACATTATTTAAAATATTTCATTATTCATAAATTAATCAATTCCTCATAACGTAGGAAAAAAAGATTTATAAATTAGATAAAACGATGAATACGGAAGGAGAAGGTATATGTTATTAAAGAATGATTATCATTAAGAAAAGTGAAATTTTCTATTTGATACAAAAATAATTAACCGTAACAATAATACTATTTTGTTTTGAAGTGAGGTTTTCATTTATTTATTTAAATAATATTCAGTTTTTATTATTATCGAAGTTGACATACCTCAGATAAATAATTTTTTTCAAAAAACGCGGTCCTACTATCTTTGCCCTACATTTTGTTTCTCTTGCAGTTTTACACAATTCAGATAATTAACATTAGTATTGGAGTGGAGGGGGGATAAACAACAATACTGAAGAGTATTAAAAACTCCTCAATATACCATTGATAAGAAATTTTAACTAAAATTTTTAATGGCCCCAAAGACTAGGAAGCTGATTTAATCAACTACTTTTTACTGCAACTTGATGTTTTGAATGGTTCTGTAGATACAAAGGCATGTGTTCGAACTTCGAAATCAAAATGGTACAGTTCGTTCACTACGCTAGGGTAGGGTAGGGATTCACGCGAGTCTCGTAAAATTGCGAGAATCTCGCTTTCTCGTCCCACAATATATCGCGAGATACGAGGCGAGACAACGATTTTAGCAATTTTTCGAGATCTTGCAAAACCTATTTAAAACCTAAAGCGCATGCGCAGTGATTACTGTGAGTTTTAAGGAGCAACATAGCGATTATCAGCGAGCACAACAGTTACTTCAACCTTGTGTACCTAACGCAAACTGTATGGCTGGTAATTAATTGGATTGGATTGGATTGCTAATGGCAGGGGGGCTGGCTAGCCAACTTACACTTAGGCCCCTTAATCGCCGCATTGTACAACCTCCCCAGAGGCACCTCCTTCCCCGTCACTCCTCGAGTAATTCCAACTTTAAGATGAACTTGAGCCGCTTGGTGGGTAAAGTGTCTCTGATTCTGACCATATCCAGCCAGTAGTCACCAAGTATGGATCCTCTAGTTGATGCTACCGCAGGATACGAGCAAAGCATGTGCTCCGCAGTTTCAACTTCTTGATTAAAACCTCTGCATCTAGGGCTATCGATTTGTTCCAGAGTGTGAAGGTGTAACGATGCCCGTGAGTATTCGCAGATGTAATCGAGACAGGTTGAGGGAGTATTTTGCGTGTCGTGTCGAAGGAGCAGCAATTGCTGCGACACATGTATCTATGTGAGCTTAATGTGTTTTGTTTTATGAGGCTGTTTAGAATGCTGACTGCCAGAATCAGGGTCGGTTCTGTCCTATTCGGGTAGGAGCCCGAGCCCTGCCTTGCCAGCTCATCTACTCTCTCATTGCTTTCGTTACCTTGGTGGCCTTTGATCCAGCAGATTTCAAGAGCATTACTTGTCGAAATGTCATTTAGTTCTGCGCTGCAGTCTTAGAACAGCGTCTAATTTATTCTCTGGAGGTTCAGGGCCGCGATACCCTTCTATCCGAAAGTATCTGTATATTATGTCGTCCTGTTACCGGACTCTCTTTTGGCACTTTCTAGTTGGCATATTAAGCTCAGCTAGGAAATTCGAGCTGAATCTACTTAATGGTATACTGATATTTATTTCTAGTTCATTTCTCAATCTAGTGAGAATATTCCTGTTCCAGAACCGGATTCAGTTCTGACCCATATCGATAAAGATATGGATATCAGCAGTACCGGGGCTCGTGTTGTTAACCAGCTTATAAACCTTTTGTTAAAAATGAGTTCTAGACAATTTCTTAGAATTGACCTCTATGATGTTAGTGTAACCTATACTCCCTTGACTGGTTGTCCACAGTCCTAAATCGCGCAGTTTTAGAGCCGACCTCCGTGCCATTTACTCCACGTGTAAGTCAGGTGGAGGCAGACATAGAAGCGTCTCCATAGCTGCAATGAGTGTAATAGCTCTAGTGATTGATAGGCATGGTAATTATTTACAAATGAATTTTTAATTTTTGATTTTTACAGTTTTCGAATTTTTAGAAGCTGCAACTAGACCACGGTTTTTTTAACATTATTTTAGAAGCACTAATGTGTGTGGTCATTTATTAGCTTCATATGTGTAAAGTTTTAAATTTTTATCCTCCAGCACCACCGGAGTGGTAGGTACTAGTTTCCAAGTTTCCAATACTTTTGAGGTTTAGAAAAATCTTACATTATAACAGTTTATGGACTTTGGGAGCTGCAGGTGATCACAGTTCGATGTAAAATTTTTTTAGTCTTGTAGTGTGTACGTGCACTTGTGCAGTCATCTATATTAGCTTCACATGAGTAAAGTTTAAAACTTTTATGCTCGCGCACTGTCGAGTACTAGAGCTTCCCAATAATTTTGAGTTTTAAGAAATTTTTTTCCTGTAATGAACAGTTACATTAATTTGAGAACCACCATTTTTATGACGGGCACAGTTTGCGAGAATTTCGAGCAAGAAATTTCGCAAGTGAAGCTCGAAAGGAAGACAAAGTTAGCTTTTAAATCCTTAGCGAACAAACTATACAAGCTCGATAACCTATTGGTGGTTTATAAGCTAAATTCCTAGGATATTGCAATCAAAATAGACTGCATCAGGCTGCAGTGTGCAAGCTGAAAAAATTTGCTCAGAGCTTGAGTTCCCTTACTGAAATTGGATGTCAGAGCCGGTAAGAGATACGATCTCGCTTAATCTTCTGTTCTCAAAAGACCAGTTGCTTGTTATGCAAAAGTTTAAATTGAAACAAAGTTGCATATAATATAAGTGATTGCTAAATGGTATGCAAACAAACAAAATTCATAACATTTTATTTATTTTTGAGATTTTGTAAATAAATAA
Organism: Malthinus seriepunctatus; assembly: GCA_963924605.1. NCBI lineage: Eukaryota > Metazoa > Arthropoda > Insecta > Coleoptera > Cantharidae > Malthinus > Malthinus seriepunctatus. Next base: position 87,803,492 of record OZ004600.1, on the reverse strand, counting down.
AGCTATTAATTGACGTTGACCCAAAGACATCAGATTAAAAATTTTGGCTTATTTTTAGAATTTCCAATTATACAATTGGTCCCAATTGAAACAGCTTTGTATCTCTCACACCTCAAATGTCGATGTCAAGCTGAAGGAAGAGCGAAAAAACAAGTTATACTGAACAACCAGCGATCACGGTTTTAATTACATTTTAACATTTTTTTTGACAAACGAGTTTGAAACTTTTGTTTAATTTTAGAACTTCATAAAAATATGTTGTATAGTGGCTATCGCAACAACTGAAGTCGGAATAGGAACCACAGAAACCAAATTATCTGTCATTAAATCTGGAAATCAATCGAATTCAGCAGAAGTCTTTTTCTCTTTCCGAAAGAAAAAATTTTTTTGAAGATATAAAAATATGGATAAGACAAATAATTTAGGGGTCATCTGCGTATGAATGAGTAGGAAATACGAGTTTGGTATTCTGCTTTATTGCCACTTGGACCACCTGCTTGAACCAATTTGAGAACTTTGGAATAGAAACCGTGAATGAGTCATACCAACGTAACATGAGCTCAACCTGCTTAAATCAGGGTGAAGTGTGAGTTTTTCCAGCCAATAGGTCATCCTGCGAAGCAGTAACAAACTATTCAAGCTGCTACTTCGTATTTGAAGTTGTTACTTTTACAAGTAGGTCAACATGTTTAATCGCGGAAGAATTGGAGGAATCCCTTGAAAATTCCTACTATCGTTCCTAGATTAATTTTGAACATACTTTCAGAACGTGTAAATACTATTGTCGCTTTAAATAAATTGCTTGAAGTGCTTTCTCATCTTACCGTAAGAAATAGACGGATGCTTTCTGTTAAGAAGATATCGAGCTTTTTATGGACGGCATAATGATTCTTTATAGAAAGTAAATACTACCGTAATGTCACTGCCAAGTGTAATGAAACTTTGATAGCATTATAAGTCCATTATCACTCCCTAGGGTCGTGATCTCCATTTCAACTAGATGAAGACTCCGATAATTCCACAAATCGATTAATATTCGCTTAATCTGACTTATTGGGTAGAAATGTTCTTTCTACTCGTAGCGATGCCAAAGATCTAATTTTGTAGTGTCATTTTGCAGACGAAACTTTCGCTGTTTTTCTATGAAATTTTTGATACATGTTATTATTCAATTATTATCTTTTTAATTTTTTTAATGCGTGTTTAGAGCGTTAACAAAGTTATAATGATTGGAAAGTTCAAGGTAATTTTCTACTTAATCCGAATCTATAAATGTAGCTTTAAGTTACAAGCTACATGATTAGTTAAGTTTCATTTACACAAGTTCATTATTCGTAGATTTGATGAATGATACGCATGTAAATATTTATCGGGTCAAGTTAACAGGAAAAAAGGTCATCTTCCTCATGGTAACTTTCTTCAAGTATAGAATCATTACAAGTTAGAAACAAATCGCACTTGTGCGAAGAACTTTTTACTTGAACATCATTAGAACTATTTGATCTTGATGTTGATGTACATTTCGAATGACACATCAATAATAAACTGCTTCTTTTACCTTCAAATTATTATTTTAGATACATTTTTTTTTCAGAATATGGTAGAAACGCACTTGTGCTAAATCAAAATTATTTTTCCATTCAAAAAGAAGGTCTGCTTCAAGGTAATAATAATTTATCTTATGGTAAATGCAAAAATAATTTTTTTTTATTTTACATAATGCACATGCAACTAAAGTTTACATTGTATGTACAAGCATGACTTTTTTGTAAACGTCTAAACGAGCCAATGCCATTCAAAATTTCTACACATAAATTTCGTAATTATCGGTAATAAAACTTGTGGCTTCTAAAAGACTTAAAACCTACACTTTCATTTTCATTCCGGTCTTATAATAAACAGATAAACACACACACGAGATCTAAAAGAGTAATGATGATGATTATAATGAAAGTGAGAGCATCTATTATTTAAGCTTCTTCACAGTTAAAATATTCAAATTCCGTTATATTTAATTTATAATTCCGCATTTCGATTATTATTTTTTAATCTCCACATTAAAAAATTAATAATAAAATACAAAAAAGTGAAAAACAATTTTAAAAGCATCGCTATGATACTTTTTTGATCCAAGTGGGCTTTGAAATTAAAAATAGAAAATTTTCTTATCTTTTAGGGCTTAAGTGTTTTCTTTAATTGTTAAGGTTGCTTAAAAATGATTAATTGAGTCGATAAATTATCAATTTGTCAATTCACAATAAATGTCATGGTTGACTTGACGTTATATAATAAAAATTAAGAGTTTGGGCGTGTAATTAAAATTATAATTACAGCAAACAACACTCTATTTCTTGCATACTCAACAGACTAAAACGACGAGTTTTGTAACAATTTTTAATAATTGAGGAAATTTTTCCGACGGTTTTCAGAGTTTTCACTTTTTATAGCAAGGAGTTTAATTTTTAAAAGCATAACATATTTTCTGTATGCTCGTCTGTCTCGATGTGTCCGACTTTCGCTTATCTGTCCGTTCGCACGTCTATTAAAAAGTCCCGTCCGTCAGTCTGTCCCTCCGTTCATCTGTAGTATGTTTAGCAATCCGCTCGTCTGCTTCTGTCACTCTGTCTATCTACATGGTCGTATATCTATCTATTTGCCCATTTATTGATCTGTTCGTTTCTGAAACGGCATCTGGGGAGGTCTGGGTGGGCACCTGCCCACCAGGGTGCCCATGCCCACCCAAAAACTTTAGAGAGCACCTTGGAAAGAAATTTCGTTCATCAGTCTGTCTGTATGTACTTTCTTCTTTCCTAGATCTATTGTTATAAGTAGCAAACAGTATGATAATTGCTGGGATAAAGCGTTCAGCTTTTATTTGAGAAAAAAATTTGTCCGAAAGGGAATTTCTTTATCCCTAACACGTCTTTTATGGAACTGAGAAAGGAATTAAAAAAAATCTATTTCTTAATGAATTCATATTATATGATGCCTTTCTTTATAATATTTTTCAGGGGCTGAAAATCAATAATTAAAGAGTATTTATTTTAGATTAACACTGTAGGTGGGGAAAACCACTTGGCGTCTGCATTTATTCGTGTTTATGTGCTTAACAATAATTTTTTACGAGTTGCATGAACGAGTACACAAAATGTCTTCTTACATCATGTCATAAATGTCAGTTACATCTTGTGGGCATCACATTTCTTCTTAAATCAAATAATAATTTGCACAATTTTTTACAATTTTCGATAAGTACAGATAAAATTACTCAATTAGAAATTGTCGGTTAAAAAATGTCCTAGCAGAGAAAGGAATATCGAGTTTTGGAAATTGTGTCTTGTTCTACTGTCTCTTTACTTTACGACTCATTAATTTATTTAAAAAATTTTGGAAGCAATTTGCTTCCTCAGGGTATTCATTGGATGGGGATCTACAACTACAGTCTGCGCTTTGTCCTGACCCTTGAGGTGTCCAAAACTAAGTCGAATTCCCCCCTCCCCATTTAAAGTATAATTTTTAGTTTAATAAATATAGAACATGAGACTTAGGTAGAACCTGAGGTTATAGCTGAAATGAGTATTTTCAGGTTTACAGGTTATTCATTGGGTGGGGACCTACAACTACAGTTTGCGTTTTGTCCTAACCCTTGACGTGTCCTAAACTGAGTCGAATGTCCCCCCTTCCAATTTAAAGTATAATTTTTAGTTTAATATAGAACATGAGACTTAGGTAGAACCTGAGGTTATAGCTGAAATGAGTATTTTCAGGTTTACAGGTTATTCATTGGGTGGGGACTTACAACTACAGTTTGTGTTTTGTCCTGACCCTTGACGTATCCTAAACTGAATCGAATGTCCCCCCTCCCCATTTAAAGTATAATTTTTAGTTTAATATAGAACATGAGACTTAGGTAGAACCTGAGGTTATAGCTGAAATGAGTATTTTCAGGTTTACAGGTTATTCATTGGGTGGGGACCTACAACTACAGTTTGCATTTTGTCCTAACCCTTGAAGTGTCCTAAACTGAGTCGAATGTCCCCCCTCCCCATTTAAAGTATAATTTTTAGTTAAATATAGAACATGAGACTTAGGTAGAACCTGAGGTTATAGCTGAAATGAGTATTTTCAGGTTTACAGGTTATTCATTGGGTGGGGACCTACAACTACAGTTTGCATTTTGTCCTAACCCTTGACGTGTCCTAAACTGAGTCGAATGTCCCCCCTCCCCATTTAAAGTATAATTTTTAGTTTAATATAGAACATGAGACTTAGGTAGAACCTGAGGTTATAGCTGAAATGAGTATTTTCAGGTTTACAGGTTATTCATTGGGTGGGGACTTACAACTACAGTTTGTGTTTTGTCCTAACCCTTGACGTGTCCTAAACTGAGTAGAATGTCCCCCCTCCCCATTTAAAGTATAATTTTTAGTTTAATATAGAACATGAGACTTAGGTAGAACCTGAGGTTATAGCTGAAATGAGTATTTTCAGGTTTACAGGTTATTCATTGGGTGGGGACCTACAACTACAGTTTGCGTTTTGTCCTGACCCTTGACGTGTCCTAAACTGAATCGAATGTCCCCCCTCCCCATTTAAAGTATAATTTTTAGTTTAATAAATATAGAACATGAGACTTAGGTAGAACCTGAGGTTATAGCTGAAATGAGTATTTTCAGGTTTACAAGGTATTCATTGGATGGGGACCTATAACTACACTTTGTGTTTTGTCCTGACCCTTGACGGGTCCGAAACTGAGTCGAATGTCCCCCCTCCCCATTTTAAGTATAATTTTTAGTTTAATGTAGAACATGAGACTTAGGTAGAACCTGAGGTTATAGCTGAAATGAGTATTTTCAGGTTTACAAGGTATTCATTGGATGGGGATCTACAACTACAGTTTGTGTTTTGTCCTAACCCTTGAGGTGTCCAAAACTAAGTCTAATGCCCCCCCATATAAGTATAATTTTCAATTAAACATTAAACATGAAGAAAATTTTTGTTTTTAAAGTATACAAACATTAGCGCTACAGCTAGAAATTTGCACTAAAAAAATTTACTCAAACAATTTATGCATTACATAACTAACCTCGTTAGTAGAGCAAAACTAGATCATTTGACTTATACAAACTAATGCAACTAAACTTTAATAAATATATTTTTATTTGTTAATATAAACATAAACTGCAAATTCAATTAACACTTTATTTAAATGTCATGCAGGTACTTTTACTTATTTTTAAACAAAATTATTATCGATTGTATTTATTGAGAAATTTCCCTAAAAAAACTCAAACTTTTTCCTATTAGAAAAGTATGGTAAAAATTGTCCCAGTTACCTATTACATAAATAGAAATTCCACGATTTTTACTTTTTATGGCAAATTTTCTTTTAAAAAAGGTATAAACATCCTTAAGAAAATAAGCACAAATACAGTTTGAAATACAGTTCTATTTTTAATGTTAAACGGTACATTGAGCGAAAGTTATACAGCTATTGAGATCATAAAAATAAAAAAAAATTAACATTCACTCTTGTGCGGTTAAATTAATTCCACCTCTGATTTAAAACCGATGAGCACTCAGTATTAACCTCTTGAGAAATAAAAATTAAATTGTTTACAAATAAAAATTAACAACAAAACGAATTATAAACAAAAGATTATCTTTTTTTTGTTGCAATTTCCCATAACATAACATGTGATGCATTCTGAAAAAAATTAAGAATTCACATGACATAAACTCGTCGTGACTGACTTTAATTTCCCTTTCACTTAAGATGGTTTTACTTTCAAAAATTTTGTGAGTTAAAAAAATCGTTTTTTTGGTGGAAAAAAATTGTGATTAAATTAAAATTACCTTAATAGTTGAAGCAATTGAATCCTTTTTTGAAATAAAAGTTAATTATCACAGTTATACCACAACACAAATTACACTACTAACACTTTACTTATTTGTATGAAAATTAGCACTTCTTTTGTCTAAATTGATATTTGATCTTGTTTCAAATCTCATCTGTTGGTTTATTTCGATTTTGATTTGTTATTATTGAGTTATTGGCTGAAACTGCAAATTTTAACATTAATTTCCTTAGTTTCTACTCTCAACGCTGCTGTAACGTTAAGAAAAGAAAGTATGGCAAGAGATTGATTTCTTCTAATAAACTAATTAAAATAATTGAAAAATAAAAAAAATACAAAAAATATAAAAAATTTATAAAATTTAGGTCAATTATTAGGTAATTACGATCATTTCGGCGATTCAAAAATTTTAAAATTATATAATTATGATTTAATCTGATTATTGTGAAAAAGCAGTAATTAATGAAATTTATACACACAATTTTGATAAGAAGTGCTTAAACAATAGTGTCACGAGTTGAACTAAGAAGTAAAATTTAGTTTGTTTAAGCATTGTTGAATTGTTGAGAAATTGCGCGCGCATAAATCTCTTAGTACACCACAGAGAGGGAAAGTACAGGTGAAAGGAACTACTAAGGTAAGGACACTGGTACGTCTAATAACCCACCAAGCTTAATACGATTAGACTGCTACTCACTGCCAGTTGTAGTTCAGTAGAATCAACAGTAATATACGATACTGCTCAGTGCTCAAGCAGCAAGATAAATCGAAAAAAATATCCTCTTCCAAAAAAAACTTTTATTTACAGAAAGCAAAGTCACAAAAATTTCAAAAGTGCTTTCTACTATTGAGAATTTCTTTGTAATGATTTCATAATAAAGTGAACTCATTTTACTCTTCATAAATTAATAATCATGGTACGCTGGTCAATTTTAAATTATTTTGCTGTTGCTGACATACCCCACAACTGAGCGCAATGCATTCGTATTTCGAAAATGTCGTTCAAAACCGTAACAATTTCAAAACAATAAAATTAGATATTGAGCTCCATTAATTTTTATAGCGAAATTTTGAATAATTAAATGAAACGTCCCATATATTTTTACGTTTTCGAAACTAAAAATTTTTTATTATAAAAAATAGGCTTTGATTTAAAGAGCTGCCAGTTGGTTGAAATTGTTCATGATAAGAAATCCTTTATAAAAATTTATTACTTTCTTCAAAAGTTCATGGCTATTATTACCTATAGAGGTAGGGTTTGCACATAATTCAAGGTCTCAAAATGGAACCATTGGGATTATGGAGTGTCTGAATTTTTTTTTCCATTTCAGAAACGTAATTAGCGATTCACTAAACCTGTGGAAACTCTATTTATTTAAAAATTCTATTATAGATAGATAATATTTAAGGAACGAACAAGATTAAAAAATTTTCTAAAAGACGCTTTGAATAAGTAAGGGAAAAATTTATTTTTAAGAAGCGATGATTGGTAAGATACATATAACTTTTCGAAGCAGCTGATGCGTTTCTGAACAACAATTCTAACTACAAATAGTATGTGATAAGACGTCCATAATCATTTTGTAAAGAATGTCACCCATTGGCTCTGGCTGAGTAGAAGAATCGGGTAGAAGAGCGATCAATTGGCGAACGTCCCTACTATAATTACTTAATTACTTAGACCGAGATTACAAAAGACGAATAAATCGTCAGTTACTATGAGACTTAAAACATGAAGAATAAAATAAAGTGTACGAAGTAAAATTTGAGCATTATAAACAAAAGTTAAAGATTTACAGAAGAAACACACTAGAAATATTGATGAAATACTTTTATATAATGTCAACTTACTATGTTAATAAAAATTTATTCGAGTGAAATCGGGAGGTTAAATTAGTTCCTAGATTTATTCGTTAGTAAACTTATTCTTGCTTTATAATCCCCAAATCTACGGAATAAATTTACTTATTAGACAATCTACCAAGTAAAATTAGATATTTTTCGTTTATTAACCTCGGCCCTTAGTTACTTAACGCAGGTCATTTTTTTACTTCTAGGAATTGAGATTCTCTTCATTTATGTTTGCGCTGCTGGTTATAACCCCTGAAAAACTTGCACCACTCAATTCCACATCCTGTCCTGTCTTTCTGGGATTCTGAGCTACTGAGGCTACTTAGATATTTCCTGTCTCGCCTGGTAGAAATTTTTAAATCGCAGTTTCATCTCTTGCAAACTGCTCCTGTTATTTGTTACAGATATGAACTAGAATCTTACTTAAAGCCGGCTAAACGCGTATAGCCTAGTAAAATAATCATAAAAGATACTGAAAAGGAAAAAATATCTAGCAGCGATTTTATTCCTGAAATACGATGGAGGTAACCTCCGGAGTATATGATAAAAGTGCACCACCCGCACCCCCTCTGATTACCTCAGGGGGGAGATAAACGTATGACTAATTCTAGTTTTTCCAAGTTTGCTCTAAAGTTAAGCCAGATACGTCAAAATAGCTTAGTTAAAAAATAATGTAGATGAAATTTTCAACAAGGAAGCTTTCTTTAAGTTTTTCTCTAAATATGATAGCAGCGGCGCTACAAGGGCACAAAAATTGGATAATATATTATCTACAATAGGTTTTTAAAAACATACAATAAATTCTCACATTGAACGGTTTGTATCCTATTGCATAATAGTCTTTCCTCTTTTGGTAGTATCCCAGTGGCGCAGATCTGAGGGGGGGGGGTAGTTTTAACATTAACCTCATTACGTTAATTTAACAATAAGTATACAAATTACCATCAATTTCCGTAGAATAATTGTACCCCCCTTCCCTCACCGAAAACCGTTTTGTGCTCCTGTATATCTTTCAGCGGGTAATCTATTTATAAATATATAAATGATCATAAAACATATTTAGGACAAATTTTTAGGTTCAATACGTTTATTAGTTCTACTGCCTCTGAACATTTCAAATCTGAAATATTAAGAATAAAATTGACCTTAACTTTTAGACAACGGAAATAATTCTAGTTCATCAATATAACACAAAAAGACTAAAAGTGACCCTTAACTTAATGATCTCATTGAGATATTGTTAAATTTTTATTTATTTGAAATCTGAATATTATAAAAATTGTCAACTGATGCAATTACGTAATTAGTAATTTCCAGTTCAACTTATAAAGTAACAAAGTAAAAGCAGATGTTTTCCTTTTTGTTAAGAAAAAAATAAACATCACATGTTGCACCCCAAAATTTTGAAATTTTATTTTTCTATTTTTTCTATTGTTAGGGACGACGGAAATTAAGTCACAAAGAAGACACAAGGTCTGATAATTTTGTAAAATACTGTAAAGGTACAGTTGTAGTTAATAAAGAAAAGTTGATGTATTTTTTTTCCTTTATCAAAGGAAGGGGAGAAATCGTCTCGATTAAAGATACACATACGGATGGGCATGTGAGATTTTTACTCACCAAAAACCCCCTCCCTGTGGGAGCATCAGCAGAACCTGAGGAACTCACACGCACATTGCTGCAGGTACTGCTGGTAATAAAAAATTTGTTAAACAAAAAGTACGTCCACCGGCCCAGTTAGCTATCTCCGGGAAACTTGAAGCAGCCTACTTTTGCTACTAAGATTGTCAAATTTATTAAACGTCAAAATTTAAGTAATTTATTTCTAGCTAATTTTATGAAATTAGATAAAACATTGTACTTCACTTGTTTCGTATTTTCATATTACGATACCCGATAAGTTATCAAACTCGGCTAAAGCCTCGTTTGACAAATTTTTCCATCACGTATCGTAATATGAAGTAATACGAAACTTGTTACGTAAATAACTATTGTTCCGTTGTAAATATATCTAAAAAGGTCGGTTGTACAAATTTTAGAAATAGTCTCAAATGAACTTTAAAAGGAAATAACTACCTAACTGGATTAAAGTAAAAATATATTATGCAGTTATGCAAAATCAACAGACGATTAATTCTAGACCAATAACGTACCCTGGTTCAGTAGATTCGATGGAAAAAATTCGAAAGCACCAAAAGCGGAACAAAAATTAATTTTTCGCTGCATTGCAAGAAAGTAAAAAAAAAACTTTTATGTTCAAGGAAAAGAGAGTAGATACTTGATGAGTAGAACCGACTTGCCAAAGTTGATATTCTCAGGTGCAACCCAACGACCAAAAAGTGCATGTAGACAATCAAAACTTGCCAGGGTTATCATTTATGCGATCGTTATGAAAATCATAAAATGTTTTTTCTAAACATTCGTCTTTGAACGTACTATTTGCTAAAGAACAGAAAAATTCTATTTTCGCTAATTTATGTGTACTTTTGGCCGTTTTTTACAACTAATTAGTTATACAGCCTGTCCTAAAATTGCGGGGCACAAAAAGATCCACATATACTAGACATAAAATAAGGTCGATCTAACCCAACTTGCCATATACAAAAGTCCTCGGCTACAAAGTTACAGCCCCTGAAAGAGGCGAAAAAACAATTAATTTTTTTGTTTCAAATAAAAACGGTTTGAGCTAGAGTGTTCAAATTTGGCACCGATCGTTTCTTTATTAACAGTAATACTTGAGAAAAATTACATAATGATTGCTTTAAAAATGGCGGAATACGGTGGGGTAAGGGGTAGTTTTTTATTCGTATTTTATTTGTACGTAACAAATTCGGAAAAACAGGTTAAGAATAGTCAATTAAATTTAAAATTTTAACTTTTATGCCTCTTGTTTCATTTTACTGAGATTAGTCGTTTACGAGCAAAATGCAATAAACCATTAGCTTCTGTATGGGGAAGCTACGATTGTCATAGCATAAATTAAGTAGTAGCCTTTGGAAAAACATTTATTTTATTACAAAAATTACAAAATTTAAAGTAAGTGCTCAAAGTGGCCTCCGTTTTCATTAATACAAAGGTTTACCCTTTTTCTAAAGTTAAATACTACTAAAATTATTGTTTTTCCAAAGGCTACTACTTAATTTATGCTATGACAATCGTAGCTTCCCCATACAGAAGCTAATAGTTTTTTGCATTTTGCTCGTAAACGACTAATCTTAGTAAAATGAAACAAGAGGCATAAAAGTTAAAGTTTTAAATTTAATTGACTATTCTTAACCTGTTTTTTCGAATTTGCTACGTTCAAATAAAATACGAATAAAAAACTACCCCTTACCTCACCGTATTCCGCCATTTTTAAAGCAATCATTATGTAATTTTTCTCAAGTATTACTGTTAATAAATAAACGATCGGTGCCAAATTTGAACACTCTAGCTCAAACCGTTTTCATTTGAAACAAAAAAATTAATTATTTTTTCGCCTCTTTCAGGGGCTGTAACTTTGTAGCCGAGGACTTTTGTATAAGGCAAGTTGGGTTAGATCGACCTTATTTTATGTCTAGTATATGTGGATCTTTTTGTGCCCCGCAATTTTAGGACAGGCTGTATATTACTTCTATTATTTTAAGTTGAAACTCTTTCAAATTTTCAATTAGGTAAATTTTTAATGTTGTTAATGTCAAAAAATGTATGGGAGGAGGGTTAGGGTCTACTACTGGAGAAGAAGAAGAATGACTGGAAAGCTGTTGGAGAGCAATCTTAAAGCCATTTTCTGAAATGCTTTTCAAATCAGTCACCATAGCTCAGTCAGTCAATGGGACTGATCATATTGATCATAAGTTATGATCCATAGGATTGATAATGAAATTATTTAAGCTATGGTGACTGACTTAAAAAGCATTTCATAAAATGGCTTTAAGATTGCTCTCTAACAGCTTTCCAGTCACTTGGGCACGCAAATGTGAGTAGTTGCGCAAAAAGTATTTTAAATAAAATGTCGGATAAGTATAGTTGTACTGTTAAATAAAAAAACTCTGGGGATGAGAGGTTATGAACTTTGTAGTAATTATTACTGCAAATAAAATTTAATCAAACAGAAGAAAAATGTTATGTAATGTAAGAAATCTATACTTTGCACACTTGGGAATTTAGTTCACAGAGGGAGAAGGACCTCCATAGCCCACATTTTTCTAGCTTGCTTGGAACCAATATAATCTCTCCTAAAAAAATTAAAATAGTTTTATAAGAAGTTTTTTATTAACGATGAATGAATTTAAAATATTCAAATTTTATTAAAAATGTGTGTTAATTAATTATTTGAAGTTCCACTCTTTCAACTACTATAAAACTAATACAATACTTGTTATGACATGACGTTTATAAATATTACAATAACAAGTAACAAGTTTTTTGTTCATTTATACCTAGAATCAAAAACCGTAATTCGAATGTTTGTAAAAAATCATTAAACAAACCAGTCAAGTTATAAAAAATAATTGGTTTCTCATAGAGAACCAAAAGATATATACATTTTATCGTTTTAATAGTTCATTACACTATTTCGCAAAGTTTAATGTTCTTAAAATGTAAAATTATTTATATCCCTAATTTATTTTTCTTTACCTTTATTTTTTTTTTTTGAGTTTTTGTAGAAAAGCTTTTAGAGGCGGCCTCCGTTTTGTTATAAGGGCGAATTTTGATTCTTCTAAATCACGTTTGGCAGTTCTATGTATAAAGTTGGATAACTTTTGAAATATTTGCTTTGTAAATTATAGTTCTTATGTTACTTAATCAGAGAGATATGAGATTCGAATACTAACAAATCTTTCAAATAAACAACTAAAATACAAAAAAAATAATGTTTTGTACAGTCGAACCTCGGAATTAAAATCATTAAACGGTGGTACATACACTTACACATACACAATGGTCTGAGTTACTGTGGCTATACAGTAAGAAGATAGAGAAATCTGATTTAACATAAGGTTATCATATGATGAATATGATGAAAATAAACTTTAATAACAATTTTAATCCACCCCTTTCATGAAGAGTTCCTAGATTCTTTTTCTACTCCAAACAAGCCTAAAAGAAGTAATAGTTTTGATTTAGGGATAGGGGTTCTTGGAAAAAGTATTGGTAATAAAATACAAAATAACGTGTACCTAAACCAGAAGTAATTTTTAATGGTCGTTTATTTGTTACGAAAGTAATTTCTAATTCCGCCCCCTAAACTACGACCTTTCAGGAGACAAAATAATTTTTTATAATTTAAATATAAACTTTTACCTTACGAAAAAAGAAATTAATCAAAAGAGATAGATACTAAAGTAACCTTTGAGTTTAATTTTTATTCAATGTTAAGTATTTGTGTATGCAATGAATCATAAAAATGGTATAACAAAGTGGAAAAATAAGAAGTAAAGTAAGAAGCCAAGGTTTTGTTTTAATTTAAATTATAATATACAGTCTACTCGAATTAACAATTATTTTAATAAATAATTATAGAGAAATAGAAGGTTTGACGTAACTGTACATAAGAATCGTGCCAAAAGCGCATTTAGAAAAATCCGGGTACCTAACTAGCTGGAGGAACTCACCAACACCTTTCATAAAACATATAATTTCCTTAATAATCCTACACAGCTTGTTATGATTTATTATTACATTAGGGGTACTACAACTACATAGAAAGTCAACAAAGTCACAAAAGGCAAAATTAGGAAATATAACCTATTATCCAATGTTGCAGGACATATTAATTATCCTGACGACTTACGTACTTACACTACGACCTTAGTCGAATTACATTACGACCTAATTGAGGTAGAACACAACCAATTAAAAACCACAGACTTAAACGCAATTGCAATTTGATATTTCTTTTGTTACTTAACAAAACTTACTGGTAGAGTAAAACAAAAAATGTGATAAACCATTAAATTCTTAATTGTTTATTAATTGAAAGACGTAAAATATCCGCCATATTCTTAGTAGTGGTAATAAACCATGAATGATTTAAAAATGTAAAGCCTTGATAAGCTCGTATTAAAACTAATTTAGTATGTTAAACAGTAAAATGACATTACGAAGAGTCGCACTTTGGCAGTCAATTAAAATTATTTTATTGATTATAGCTAAATTAAAAGACGTTTTCAACTGTTACATGTAAATTTGATAATCTAAACTGTAAATCAATTTTATGATCAATCGAATAATTAACAATTTTTAGCGCTTTATGATGAAGTTTTATGATCCATTAGAACTAATTTACCTATAAATCTACGCAAAAATTGTTTGTAGAATGATTTATTGAATGAATCATTAATTGTAGAATAAAAAGATGTACGTATAAGAGGGACTTTTTTATGTTTTATTGGTCTTCGCAAGAAGTTTGTTGAATAATTTTCAGGAAATCCACAAATTGGCAACTGGAATTAATAAAAAAATGTGATTATATGAGTATCTACATATATGTAATAGTTTGTTTACTTGATATTTGAGGGTGACTGTTTTTCCATTAAAAATAAATGGATTTTATTCCCGACGATCTTTAGAACCAGTGACTCGATTGCCAAAATAAATAAAATATGTTAAAGGCAAAAGCTGAACTTACTCGTAAATACTGGTAAAGTATCTCCGTAAATCTCGGGTAACTCTAGCTCAACTGAAAAAATCATATAGAAATAACTCTTTCCAAAGCAACGGGGGCCTTTTGGACTTGCCGCAAACTCTTTGGAAAGACCTGGAGGCTAAAGGCAAAGATGATCTATTTGTCATATACATCAATAATAAGACCCGGTGTCATCAGTTATGGAGGTACTTGTAGACCTACCACCCCTTCACCTACGAAGAGGGAGGGCCTTCAAGCCATCATAAAAATTGCACTGAGCAAGAAATTCAAACTGGATGACAGAACAGGTCACCTAAAGATCTTTTCTAGTTTCTACAGCCAGAAGTATCCCCTCTTGTCCCACCCTTGGATTTCATTGCAAGCGTGCTTGACTTCCAGACACCGTTCTAAGTGATCATTCAGGACCGAAACACGGCTAGAAGTCAATCAATACAGCTGAAACCAAACTCCTCTGAATCCATCTGATCCATCTGAATACCAGATGGATCTATAACTGAACAAGGAACAGGTATAGGCATATATGGCTCAAAATATAGGGCATCAATAGCCTTAGGAATCTACCTCACAATTATGCAAGCTGAAACTCTTGCAATATGCGAGAATGCCTAAGAAGGAATTTAAAGGGCAAAAACATCTACATATTATCTAACAGCATATTATCTAAATGGCCGCTGGTCAAAGAGAATGAGTATATGGAAGCCATAGATTATCAATCTTTTCATCCTCCCTGTCAAGTTGGACATTTGCCAGTAGTAAAGAGAGAGGTAGAGCAGATAATTTATGTTTTTATATGTTGCTAACAGAAGAAGCATTCTGCAACAAGTATTTTTCAAAACTTACTCCACTCCTTAAACAGTGGTAGTTTTGAAACAGGATTTAAACATCAATTATCTCAGTACAGTCAATATTTTGCTATATCTGCTTGAGACTCGACGGTATCTTGAAACATCACATTCACGAATAGAACTGTTTAAGATTTATTTTATTGTTTCCTCGTTTTCATTACTTTTGCCCCATGAAATGTGAAGAATAATTTAATACCTATCCAACATGAAATTCGACCAAGTAGTTGGAGATATATTTGTAGTTTCCCTATCGCTAAGGCCAGCGGCCATTTTTCAAAATAGCGGCCAAATGCCAAAAATTTGAAAGCGGCACTCACGCTGAATTGTATTTTTACCATCTCAAAAATGAATATCAATCATAAAAAAATGGTCCCCTCAAAAAATGCACGGATTTTGGTATCCCGAAAGGACTATCTGTAATTGCGATGCATTGACTCGGCTTAGGCTGAAGCACTTAGGACGGGCTCAATTGACGTCTGAAGAAGTGAAAAGCAAACTTTTCAAGAAAATTTTATGTTTCGCTGGCAAGATTGAATTCCTAAGAACATAAATACGAGTAGGGTCGCAGTTCTTTGTAATGCACAATAGATACTAGTGGTTTTGCTGGTGGTTGTACAGAATGATTGACCAATTTAATCTGGAATGGGCTGGTAAAAAGCAATGTGGTAAACGAACAGGAACAGGCAGTGTAATGACTGGAAAATACACCTCAGTTCGAAGAAAAAGCATAATATAACAAACAAAATCAAGGCAGAACACTAATATATACATAGACCAATGACCAAAGATAATTAAGTACTTAACTCTGACATTTACCTAGAAGCATCAAAAGACAAACACATGACAAAACACCCTATAAGATTCGTAGAATTTTCCTATGATGTCAAAAATTAATTAAAAGTACGTCTTCATTTGACGTACATACATGATGTAACATAATTAAAGAAAAATATTAATTTTTAAGTACCTGCCTCTACCTATTTCATACACTTCATTGACTTCATATTATTGGCAATTAATAAAAATCAGCAAATTAAGTTTTTTAAGCAACTGACATGGTTTTACCTTGTTTTGATTAGATAAAAAGTAAAAAAAGCATCTGTATCATCTCGGTAATTAATTATACAAAATACAATATTTATATAAAACTTAATTTAGCACTTAAAAGCAAAATTTAAACGTCAGAGGTTAATTTATTAATTATTCCAACAAAACACAAGTCTAGTAACCATTCTATTAATAATAAATTGATTGAATTTATTGCAACTTACAATTGAATTAATTTTACTCGATATTCAATTAAAAGTGACACCTCTTTATAATAATCTTAATTAAATCGTTGTAGGTATTAAATTGTTATTATTTAAGTTGTATAAGAAGATAAAATACTATTATTTTCTGTAGGTAGTTGTAAAATAAATAATAGAAAGTAGAAATATTTTCTGGAACATTAAAATGAATTAAAAATTTCGTTGCTTACAAAAATATTACTTATTTAGGATATGCGTAATGCGTATTTATGATATCTTTATGTTCTTTGCCAATAATATTCATTTTTTTTAATTTTTTAAGTAAAGTAGTAAGTATACCGGGTGGCGACTTTTCAAAATATACCGCATTACAACTAGAGCTTCAGGCGAGAGTCTATGCTAGCCTTTGCAAAGCAACTTTTTGCGAGCCAAGGCGAGGCGAGAACGCTGCTACAAGGACACGAAAGATATATTTTCGCAAAAACTACCAAATGTGGGCATAGCTCAGAATAATCAAGATGCGTTAAATAACAAAAAAAAAGACAATTGAATTAAGAAGATTGTTAGTTAATTAAACTATTACAAATTCGTATTCAATTGTTTTCTCTGTTGGTCGGACTAAGACACTCCCGGTCTCGGGGAGATATACTGCGTTGTAGTATATTTTGAAAATTCGCTAACGGGTGACAATGTTTTAGAGTAAATCCAACGTAAGCTGAGTACACCACGTGATGACCGTTAAAGTTGATTATTCTAAAATACCTAATTATTATTTTGATTAAAATGTTGTAAAAATGGTCAAATTTCGATTATAAGTGTTTGCGGAGTCAGAGTCCGCACCCGTCTCTGCGTGTTAAATTTATAACCCCCCTCGACTAAGATACTACTTCATGAGTAGAATGGACTTCCAAAGTTGAGATCCTCAAGTGCAACCAAACAGCCAAAACCTATTCAGGAAATCAAAATTTGTAAGGGTTGTCATTTAATGCGATCGCGATGAATAAAAATCTTTTTTTATGAAAACATTCCTCTTTGAACGTACTATTTGCTTAAAGAAGAATTTTATAAATATCCGCTAATCTTAGTCCACTTTTGACTCTTATTTTCGAAACGCACTTTTCTAAATCGCCAAGAACTTTGTCAATACTTGTTAAAAAGAAAAGTCATTATTTTAGCTTGATAGATCTTTTCAAAACCTTTGATTTCAAATAACAAAAATCCCGATTCATCAACTTGGAGGCCAAATATGGATATTTTTGTATTTACAACTGCAGTGGTTAAACGGCTAACTGTTTTTAAATCGTTTTTGTCTCAACTGAAAGGCAAAACATTCTTTTGTTGATATATGATATCTATATTATGTTACGTATCTTCTAATTCAACATCAGAATAAAAAGAAGAAGTCAGTAAATAAAATTAATCGAGCGTGATTTGTAAGTATACAAATTAAAGAAGAAACTATCGAAAATCACGTCAAAATAGTAACAGCCATGAAGTTTCTTATATTAAATTTGACACTGACATATAATAGTATGTTATATACTTAGGTTAAGAAGTATACTATTATAACCCTAGCGCAACTATTATATCCAGAGGCGCGAAGCGCCGAGGGATATAAAGCGCGAGGGTTATAATAGTATTCTTAACCGTAGTTTATATATTATTTTTTTTGCTACTTACTAATATTATAAATTTGCACAAAAATATCATTTAAAATTTTCTAAAAGAATCAAAAAAACAAAATGTTTAAGATTTAAAAAAAGTAGTCTATGGCGTAGGTGTCAATGTCAGTTTAAAAAATTGACTGTAGTATACGCGTTTTAATCATTTAATCAAGATTATTCTAATTCTTCTAATTTCAATTATGTCTGAAAGTGAAATGTGTACGTCACCAGAAATACGGGAAGCTGCTAATAGCGTTAATGATAATCTGTTGCCAGAAAAATCAAAAAAGCTATATGTGAATGCTTATTCTCAATTCAAAGATTGGTGCCAAACAAACAATGTGAATAAAGTATCAGAAAATGTTTTGCTTGCCTATTTTCAAGAAAAAGCACCGACTCGAAAAGCATCCACGTTATGGGCGCTATATTAAATGTTAAAAACAACAATTTCTATACAAGAAGACGTTGATATATCAAAATATTTTAAGCTGATTGCATTTTTAAAGCAAAAAAACCGTTCATATAAAGCTACAAAATCTTCTGTGTTTTTAAAAGAAGAAATTACTAAATTTTTGACTGAAGCTTCGGATGAAACATTTTTGTCTACAAAGGTAATCTTTCTTATTTAATTATAGTCATAAAAACTTATGTTAACGTTGTAGGCGATTCTTATAGTTGGAGTAGCAGGAGCATGCAGGTCGGATGAATTATGCAATATGGTTTTAAAAGATGTTGAAATAAGAGAGGACCTAATACTTATAAACATTCCCAATTCCAAAAATGGAACATCTAGAAAGTTTGTTGTGATGGATCATCAATGGGTCAATATTTTAAAGAAATATCTCAGTAATACGAGTAGACCTGACCTAAATAAGGTTTTTATTGGGTATCGTAATGGTAGGCACACAAGGCAAAACATTGGGCACAATACAATTGGAAAAGTACCTTATGTAGTAGCCTCTTTCCTAAAATTAGAAAACGCTAAAACCTTTACTGGTCATTCGTTACGTCGCACTTCAGCGACAATTCTAGCTGAAAATGGTGGCGATTTATTAACTTTGAAAAGACACGGGGGCTGGAAATCAGCAACCGTTGCCGAAGGCTATATTGAAGAGTCAATTGCGGATAAAAAAAGGATAGCTGGTTTGCTCCAGGGGGCATCTACCTCAAACACTTCTGACCAAACCAATAAAAGTTCGGAGATCAACTGCCCCTGCCCTGCCCCAAACGCAGGATTAAGTATGACGTGCCACAATTGCACCATCAATTATTTTAATTAATTTTGTATTTTAAACTGTAAGAAGTTTATATTTATTATGTAATAAAATGTTTAAGATCGTGTTTTAAAGATTTTTGACATCAGTGTCACTTTGACAGTTTTCATTATTTACCTAGGTAAATAATATTTTATTATTTACCTAGGTTGAGAAATTTAATTTCTCTGTTTAAAAATGGGTCAATAATGATAGCTTCTCAGGCTAGTAGTAAAAAAAAGTACATGTATCCAAAGTCAGGAGTGGGGTAGCTTGCCACCTGCAGTACCAAATACAAAAATATCTACATTTAGCCTCCAAGTTGATGAATCGGGAATTGTGTTTTTTGAAATCAAACGTATTTTAAAAGATCTATCACAAACTAAAATAATGAATCTTCTTTTTAACAAATATTTACAAAGTTCTTGACAATTTAGAAAAGTGCGTTTCGAAAAAAGGGTCAAAAGTGAACTATGCAAGGTGATAATTTCTAAAATATTTCTTTCACAAAATAGTAGGTTCGAAAAGGAATGTATTTGAAAAAAAAATTTGTTTTTATTATGATCGCATAAAATGGCAATCCTTACAAGTTATAACTAGGCTGGGCGATACCTCGAATCAGGTATCAAGTATCGATACCACGACGGTATCGATACTATTCAAAAGTATCGAAGTATCGAAAGTATCGAAGTATCGAAAGTATCGAGGTATCAAGAGTATCGAGGTATCGAAAGTATCGAGGTATAGAAAGTGGGAACAAGGAACAAGTGTAGGTTCACAAAATTAGGATTGAATAATGAATATTAGAAAGCTGTAATTTAAAAAATAATGTGTAGAAACTGTTGAAACCAATGTTAGCTTTGTTAGTGGTAACTATTGCTAACATTAATGCATTGCTATTCAATACTTTCGATACCTCGATACTTTCGATACCTCGGTACTTTCGATACCTCGATACTTTCGATACCTCGATACTTTCGATACTTCGATACTTTCGATACCTCGATACTTTCGATACCTCGATACTTTCGATACCTCGATATTTTCGATACTTTCGATACCTCGATACTTTCGATTCCTCGATACTTTCGATACCTCGATACTTTAGATATCTCGATAGTTTCGATACGGTGCTGAAGAAGTTTTATGTCCAAAGCTACTGAGTCAAACTATACATTTTTTGGTCTAGAATTCATCGTCTGTCAATTTCCCATAATCCCATAATTTTTTATTACGATCCGATGTTCAGAAGTTGAGGAATTAAATAAAACGTCAAAGAAAACGGGTAAGTGTTCTTTAAAATGCTTTTTTCGGAAGGACGCCGTGCGAGTTTGAAGTCCAAAACTTACCACATTATTCCTGACATTGTTCTAAACATTATTCAATTATAATATTTCTATCAGCCAAAGTTTAGTCTCAAACCGTATTTCGACCCCACTATTATTGTTGAAAAGAACTTCAACATAACGACCAGTGGACCAGTGTAGAAAGCAGGGACCCGTCTCATTCTAACAAAAAGTCTCATATAGTCAGGTGAGTTGTAGTGTTCTCGTCAAGAGCCCACTTGCTATTAATTATGATGATAGGTCAAGCAGTGGATTTTTACTAACAACGCTCAGTGGAGTAAAAAACACAGAAAAGCTTTAATTGAAATTTTAGAGGTTATAAAACTATATTCTTCAAACTGATCTACTGATGCCTATTTTAGAATAATATAATATAAGTAAATAAATAGTTATATTATTGATTTTAAATTTTTTTACACAAGGTGATTCTAAATCATAGTCAGAAAATTCTTGAGATGATAGAAAAAGTCAATACAATCATTTTTTGTTAATGTTATGTGGGTCTCCGACGCTTCGTAACTCACCCCAACCGAGCCGCCCATGAGCTAGATATCCAATTGCTCTTCTAGTATTAAATATGCAATAATTAGAGTGATTCGTTGTAGTTGTAGTTTTCGTCCAATTCGGTAAAACAGTTTTTTAAATACTTGCGAAAAACCTTATTTAACCCATAAGTTTTAATATGGAATTACAAGGTTACTAATGCCCATATTTATAGACAGATCTCAAGCACTTGCTCGTGCTCAAGACTGAGACCAGGCCGGTTGCTATTGGTTTTCATTGTATAATACAATAGAAACCAATAGCAACCGGCCTCGTCTCAGTCTTGAGTACGAGCAAGTGCTTGAGATCTGTCTATAAATACGGGCATAAGCGTCGGCGACCATCATCATAACATAGGTATAACAAAAAATGATTCTATTGACATTATTCTATCATCCCTGAAATTTTCTGATGTTGATTTAGAATCAGTCTGTATATAGAAAATTGTTTTATCATCTGCATCAAAGATTCTCACAGCTATTAGATGCAGCTAAACCACTCCCAAAAAATTTGCGCGATATTCGAATAAAAGTTTTTTATTGGTCGAATTTTGAAAATCCGGTTTACAACCCTCACACAAGAATTGACTTGCATTAACTTTATTTGAGAGAAATTTGGGAGTGGCTTAGCTGAATCTTGTCATTGAACAATGTATAGTTGCAAAAATTAACGTGGGTGTAATTAAAAAATTATTTCTTAATTATTATCAGTAGAAGAAATTATTAATTACTGACACTTCTTAATTAAAACATAAAATTGTAATCTTTTTCATCAAAAGATAATAAGCTACTGTAGGACGCAAGTAAAAATCCGTGGCCACCCGTTATGCTGCTACCTACTTACTTATGTTGTGATTAATAAGCAGTTGAGTAAATATTTACAACATTAATTTAATTATATCTTTAAGTAGCAAGAAACAATTATTAGTCATTATTTTACTTTTAACAAAGTCTGAATTGTTACATTATTAAAAATTACTTAATTTACCTTTTAACTTTCTTATATTTGGATTTTTTATGTTTGGGTAGAATTTTATTCTAACGTTAAGAGATGCTTTGAGTAAATGGGATCGGTTCTAGGACATCCTGTGTTATGTACTAATATTACAGTGGCTGTAAGCTACAAATGACTGGAAGCTATAATTTTAGCAATTTTGTTAACTAATAAGTAATAAATTGGATCATCACGTTTCCTATTGGAAATTACTTCAAATCGAAATTAAACACTTGGAATTAAAGAGCTTGTGGGCTACTGATTAAATGTTATCTTTGACGTAAACTTTTAAATTCCGTTGTTGAAGCTCTACTTATACAGGATACAAAACTTGTGGTTTGAAGGGTTGTTGCTTGATAGTTAACTGTAGTTAGCGGTTAACTGGATGATCGCCTATTATTTTAGTTTGTAAATGTAGCCATTACGTTGATACCATATTTAATACCCTCCTTACATACAATATACCATATCATCATAAATGTATAAGGTAAGCGTCCATCTACAGAGCCCACATAGAGCAGCAGAGATCAATGCGAAATCACGGACATTTCAAGATATTTAGAGCAGCGTCTCTCAACCTATTTGGTTCGCGACCCTCTAAATTCTATAGTTATCATTTTTGACGACCACTTGTCTCTCTGAAAGTTTTATGCAATTATTGTTGCTGGTTCTCTCAAAGATGTTCAAATTAAAGCCCAAATTTTACTGTATATTTGTCTAGTGGTCGCGACCCCCAAAAAACATTATGCGACCCCTTTTGGGGTCGCGAACCCCAGTTTGAGAAACTCTGATTTAGAGCATGAACTACAGAGACTCACCATAAGCAAGAAGATTCCAAACTTCGAGACGCTTGCAACAACCAGACAAGGAAGGTTACTCAATACATTTTGACATGTAGATGTAGAATCACCTGTATAAATAAATGTACTTACTTCAGAATCACCATGTAGAAACTTAAAAGAGGTGTTATTTCAATTTAAAATTGTATCATAGGCGGAACTGTAATCATTTCGAAGGACCTTTAACATTGCAGTGCGTAGGCCTTGTAAATTAATATTGAACTTCATTTTTTTATAGACATTTAAAAACGACTTCTTGATTTATTTTGGGAAGCATTATAAAGTTCATATTAATTTAAAAGTAGTAAATTAAATTTTTAAGTTTAAAAAAAACAAATTTCCGATTATAATTAAAATAAAGCAAATAAACTATCTCAAATTATAAATTAATATTATAAAAGGTCAAAATTAAATTGAAATAAAATGGTATAAATTAGTACATAATCGCTTTCTAATGACTTCAAATCAAATTATTTAAAATATCAGAAACATTTTTTGACCACTGTCGTCCCAACAAATTTGAATTGCTAACTATTAACTCTTCAATTAACATCAATTAACATTGAACAAACGAGTAAGTAATTAAAAAATTATTTATACCTTATCTTTAAAATCAATATTACTACATGTAAATAATTAATTAATTATTAATAATTAAATTCACGAATATTATAATTTTCTTCTTAGATTAATGTAAAATGTAATAAAATTTGGCTAAATTGATATTTGAAGTATGATAAATTTTGCTATAAAATTATAATTTATGAGCGGTCAATTATCAGATTTAAAATCTATTATCTAAAAAGAATTAGCAAAACACTTTTAATAGATCATCTTCAGGTTTTTCTTTATGACTTACAGGAACTGTATTGGTTCATGAGGTAATTGCCATTTATGATCCACTCTATTGCGGTATAATAAACCACTTCAAATAAAAATCGACTATCAAATTAGGTAAGTTTGAGACCTTCGTTCTATACTACACAGGGGCCTTCTTCGTGCAGTATCAACTTATAGAAAAACGTTTGGATTGGCAAAAATTTTGTTCACGATGTCCACTAGGGTGGTCCTTAATTATATAATTTAATTTAATTTTTAATTTTAAATTGATAATTCAGTCAAGGCCTTGTGTTTTCAGATCAGGTTAAGATTTTACAGAGATTCTCATCTTTCTATTTAGAAAAGTTTTGAGAAATGAGACTGCCGACATTTCCAAAAATAAAGATTTCTTGCAAATAAGGACCACCCTAATTTCCACCATAAGTATGCTGATAATAGAAAAATATTTTGGAAATCTCCTGGAGCACTTGAACTGCGTCTAATTATTTATTTAATTTATTAATAAAAATACTCATGTACGAGTAGAACGGATTAAAGAATCATTTTCGACTATACATGTAGAGATTTAAACTACTCCATTTTAAGAACTAGCAAAATGACTGGTCCACTCGAGAGATGTGATTGACAAAAAAGTAAAATTGCAATGCTTCCTCGAAGGATCTTGTATTTCCAAGTCGAGTACTACTGGATTTAAAATGCATATTTGATTCTGTCAAACCCTGAACTATAAATTCACGAGATTTAAGGATTTCCTAAGATCCTAAGTTTCTTAAAAAGTATAAAAATATAACATAATAGGGACTTGATGACAGTAGGCGTTGTTATTGTATAAACCAACGAAACTTATTTAATAAATTAGTCAATTGCTATGTTGAAAGTTATTAATTTAATTTTTGTCTTAAGCTTCAGAACATAATAGGTAATAAACGTACTGGGATAAAATTAATTAAGTGTAAATTAAATAAAATAATTATTATATTAAAGTTTAAATTTTATATAATCGTAAACTGTAGTATATAATACAAAAGTGGGTATTAATTGACCAAACTATGTCAAGTTTAATAATAAAAAGGATAAGGCTAATTATAATAATTGTTTTATGTACCTACTACGCGTTTTTATACGAGTATTCACCTTCCTACAGTGTATTTACTATTATCAAATGTTTAAGAACAATATCTTCCATTCTAAATATAATTATTGAACTAATAACTTAAACTTATAGTCAGGGCTGTAACAATTGAGAGAATGATAAACTAAGCACGTGCTTACAATGGCTCATTGTGACGCTAAAGTTTTCAATCTTTTACTTTTTATTTCATGAAGTTTCTATGTGGCTACATTGGCGCACCACACTCAGAACTGCCCCTAGCACTGTCCTTAACACCGCACTTACCAGCACACCGAAAAAAATAAATATAGTTTAGTTGGCGACAGCTTTTGGGTGGGAATTCTGTTTTAAATGGAAAATTGAAGTAGTCAGATACTTTTCTTCCATTTATATTATGGCATAATATGAAAGAAGATATTTATACCAAACGTTTCATAGCGCATCCCCACCAAAAAGCTATCGCCGACTGAACTATAAAGCATTGTTGTATAACATTAGCTATATTGAAGCACCCACTCTCGCTTTCCACAGTCTCATGTACTAAGGACAGTGCTAGGTGCGGTGCGCCGACGTGGCCACTCACTTAGATAAATATTAGAACCGAAAAAGAATAATTCAGCTGAATTTTCTTCTACATTTCAATCTATCCATTTGAAGTCGTCTAGCACTGGATTGTTAATTTCTAAAGAAGTTTATTTAGTTTTAGGACTAGGAAGGGGAGGTTTGCTTGTTGAGAAGAAAATGTTTTGAAACCATTGAGGTGCAAGAAATTTAGGGCCGTAGCCAGGGGTCAGCCAGGGCAGGCTAAACCTGCGCCAGAACATTTTAAACCTGTTCTTGCCAGAGCTTGCTAAGGATTTTGCAATGATAGGTAATAAAACGCTAAGTTCCTTACTGGTGCGGAAGAAGAAAACGATGATTTAGAGAATGTCAAAATTTTACAAACTTTGTGGACAAAAAACTCAGAATACATATCCCCAGAATAGATTACAGTGGTCAACGAATTTGTACAAACTCAGAAGAGACAAAACCCTGATTTTAGCTTTTCACTCTCCCTTGAAATTTTTTGAGCCTGCCTTGATAACACAGTCTGTCTACGGCCTTGAAGAAATTGTTCTATATCAAATGTCTGATGGTTTCAAGATATAAGAGATTTTGTATTTTAGAGAGGAAGTACTAAATGCCGAACAGCTGCACTTCTCGACATGACGCTATTCATTCCCATCCTATATCCAAGATCGAAACGTTAAAAGCAGAAGAGCTCGAAACTGCTCGCAAAAGTTTAAATGTTATCAACCAAACATATAAACTTGGACATTAATACTATCACGTAAATCACTTTTATAGCAAATTAAATGCAAATGGCCTCTATTACCAATAAAAATGATTTTATAACTCAACTTAGAATATATTTATTTTGATCATGTAACTTGAAAAAAAATCCATTATAAAAGTTGAATGAACTTTAAAATTTTGTAATTAGTGAAAATAAAAATTAATGTTACAAGCTTAAGCCATCATTAGTGGATTAATTTGTTTATCAAAAAAATTTTATTCTACTCGAAATTGAATATTTTGGATCTTTATGCTCATAAAATGTTTCTTTTCGACTTTATTGCCTTTTTAAGAAACTTTATTGACTTTAAAGAGTGTAATTAAACAAATTAGCAAGTAGAGGTTAAAATATTCATTGCTAGGTTATCTGACCACCCAGAAAATCTAATAATTTTATTTCTTCCTTTGGACGAACAAAAAACTGACAATGAAATGGAAAACCACTTTAAAGTTATTTTTCAGCAGTTTCTTTGAAGCTTTTTTGTAATGTTTATAAAAGTGTGAAGAAATTGAGAACATTGTTATTTGTTACAGGTCACTTATTTGTACTACTTATAAATTCTATTATATGTAATTTTTCAATAAACTAATTTTTAAACTAAAGAATTAAATGTTTGGTTGTTTACACACACTGTGCAGTAATATTTCTTGTAGTAATACGCCTTCAAGTTTTGACATACAAACCTTGATGTCATATTTACTAACATTCAGGAACTTGCATTAAATTTTTCAACCGTAACTTGCTATTATAATTAAAATTTTGTAATATAATAATGACAAATATAATTTTTAGTCAGTCCCACCCTGATATGAGGTGATGAAAACAAAACTCTTGTCGAGTGGGTCCTTCTCCATGCCAAAATCTGTTCTTCGCTCCATCGTAGCAAAAACCGGATTACGAATTATTAAAGCTTCCATCAAGCTTCCAACATATATATTTGAAAAAAAATTATCGCGTCAATTTTGTTTGTTTACCAACAAAAATAAGATGTTGTTTGTCAAATAATAAGTATATTTATTTAGTACCTATTTTCCTATTTATATAATATTTTGTTTGTCGACCGTTTTAGTTTAAAAAAAGATACCGATTTCAGCTGCAGACCTACCCAAATTTTTATTGATTTTTTCAACTCATTTTAGAACATTCCACGCATAATTTTTTGATATTTTTAACAATCGATTTGTACCTTTTTAATACCAAAATAGAAAAGCTTGGCTAAAAATAAATTTTTTCTCTGTCGGTCATTCTTTTACAAACCGCCGGGTTGCCAATAGATTGGCAACCCCATCTACGAACAACTGTTCGTTGCCAAGTTTGTGGTACATACAGCCCTGTATGGTACCACAAACTCTTGATAAATTGAAGAACTATAATAACATAATGCCAGTTGAAATGTTCAAGGAAGTAATGGAAAAGAGTCATTATAAAGAGGCAATTTCTGTAGAACCGCTAAAGGCAAAAATTTTTGAAAATATACAAAAAAGCGTAAATATACCATTTGTTTGAGAAACAACGCAAAAATGTTTTTTTTATTTCTAAAACATAAACAAGCCTACATTGTTAATAACGTAATAACCTCAGAAGTCGAAGCCTAAACACAAAAGAAAATAAACAAATATATTACAAGGTGAAAATAAGCTTCCATTGGTTGTTACTACTACTAATATCTCTGTTGAATATTGTAGAAATTCATGATTAGGGATAACTTAAGCCCTAAAAATTGCATAAAACGAGTCTAAACTAAAAGATGTTTTCACTATAGAAAAAACATATCACGCGGTATATTGCTTTACCTGTGTTAATTTTTATGATGTAAATGACAAGAAATTAGTTAGATATCTCTTGAATTAATTTTCAGAACATTGGTGTTTGAAATAAACGCTCTTTAACATTCGCTCCTGCAGAGATCGCAGTATGACCGTTCTCACAGCTTACCAAGAATTCACAAGAGTATGTTAGTTATTTGTTGACTAACTTAACTTTCGAAAAAATATTTGTGTTCAGGACCACCTAAACAGCATATTTTTTTTTGATCTTAAAGCAATTAATTAAGATTAGCAATTCCGTCACTAAGTTTTTTTGGAGTCTAAATTTTTCTTTTCTGATGCTCAGGTGTCATAGTTGTTGTCCAACACCCAAGACTATGCAGGATAACTGAGTCTTTTTTAGAGAACTTATCAATCAATATGAAGCTTGTATAAGAAATAAATTCGGTACACTGTTATTTCTATAGAATCATTTGCTTTCAGGGATGAAGTTATCAAAGCCAGCCCTCCCCAATTTACCATCGACGATTTTAAAATAATTCAGAAGACGTTTTTGAAGGGATGGGTGTACGGGACTAAAAAAATTCGAAATTGTAGCATTTGGATAATGAACATAAATGGAGTCTGTAACACTTGCATCGGAATAGTCTCAGCTAACCTATTTTAACTTCTTCTTCTTGATTTAAATTTTCCAATAAGAAATGTGTCAAAATAAAAATTTAAATGTTAAAACCATATCGATTACATAAGCGTTTAAAGTTCATTATCTTAACAACAATAATAAAGTTTTTATTATTTTTTTATTTTTTGAATAATATTTTTATAAATTTTCAATAAAATTAATTAATGCTTCCTATGTTGTGGAAGGTAGAGGTATTGAAAAAAAATTATAATCAAATTCAATACCTTGTTAATAATATTCAAGTTATAAAATAACACTTGATATAATATTGTTTTGTTGAATTTAAACGACCAATTTTCAAAAAATTAAGAAAAAATAAATAACCAACCAGTAATAATTAAACATTTCCATATATTAAATTAAAGGTTGCGAGCATATATTTGCTAAATATTATTAATTTTGATGTTTGAGTTCCTATTTCAATTTTTTTTAAATTTTTACGATGTACCTCAATTTTTATTTTATAAATAAAATATTTTATAAATAAAAATTCAGTCCTTCTAAAAATGTCAAACAACACCAGTTGAGGTTATTGCAAAAAGTAAAAAAAGAATCATGGTAAATTTCCAAAAGTATAATTTTAGAATGACACCGATTAAATAAATCGAATTTATACACGTCCCCCTTTTTTAATTCTTTTTAATTAACAAAAGAAAAAAATATTAGTTTAAAAGCCTTTGATAAAGTACCCCGATGACCCCGAAGAGAATTTTTTGTAACGTCTGTGATTCAAAAAATCAATTAGACGAATAATGCTAAAACTATACTATACAGTGTGGTTCAAAAGTCGCAGGCATAGAGTCCTTTTAAATTATAAATTGAGTTTCACCTCACCATCTTGAGAAAGTTCCATAAATATTGGGAGGAAGCAGACAAATCGTAAATTACTCAGTGAGATCCCCAGATTGGCTGCTCTAGACTTTTTTGTGGAACGAGGGGCTACGTGAAATCAGAAACAGTCGAAAATAATCTTCGAAGTGTGGGAAATTGACCGTTAAGGCACTAAGAATTTTCTAATGGCGTGAGTCATTTTCTATTTTTTCTAATCCTAAATACCTTATTGATTAAATAATTATTCTAATAACAGAGAGGTGCGATTTACATTTTCTGAATTTGTGCAATTTTTTTAAAATTTCTACTTCATTTTTGAACCCAGAAAAATGAGAAGTGATCTTTCTGAATATAATTAAAATACCTATTAATTACAATTGAATTTAATAAAATGCTCACTTCCGAGCTCGAAAGAAGAAAATTTTAAAACTTAAGGGGCAGGTATGTCCTAAATGATCCTTATTTTGAACCACACTGTATACGATTCAAATTGTGGTTTCTTTACATAAAACATGCCACATTATCACATACTAAATTTATTAGTAAAATCGCAAATAAATTATGTTTTTAAGTCAGCAGGTGTTTTTATGTTTTCAAGTTCAAGGATGACAATGTTCGTTGATAAAAGCCGTCAAAAAAACTTTGCATGTTTTTTTGAAAATTAAGAAAATAAATAATTAACCAATTATTAATTTTTTTCGATATCCTAGAATTCGGCACCCTTTTTTTGTTTATTTACACAACAAGCTTGTTTGGCAAATGATACGTAATTAATTATTTAAATTTTTGGGGATTTTTAAGTTTGCAAAATTAACAAAAAATAGAGCTAAAAAAATAAAATGAATGCACTTTAAATTCAAGTCCATTACCCTTTCGAAATGATTTTCCTACTCAAATTAGTGGAGAAGTATGAATATTTGGGAAAAATTGAAATTTTGTCTTCTAATCGAACACGAAATTATTTCTTTCCTGTACCATTAATTAAAATTCATTCATTCATTGGACGAATCTCAGGAAATTGAAAGAGAGGCAAACAACATTATTATAAAAATTAAACAGCTATGTAATAGATTATTAAAATACCTTGAAATTGAATAACATAAATTGCACGTTGTCGACTGCTTGTAAACATATTTATTTTTATTTTATTATAGGGGATTAAAATGTCAAAGATCCCAAATTGCCTTAACCCAAATAGAGAAAATCATAACGAGTGATCAAAAGTCCAATAAGTTCAAGAAAGTTGTAAATCTCCTATAATGTGTAGTACTAGTTACACCTTTTTATTACTCTGTCATAAATTTTATTTTTCTACTTGTTGTACCCAATAAAAAAATATCAAATAATTATAACAACTTTAAGATCAGAATCTTAAAAAGGCTCCATTAAGTTATAGAAAAGGTCTTTTGAAAATTATGTTCTAAAACTGCCAGTGGAGCCGTTACAAGAAATCTTAGGTGGGTGTTCTGGCCTTAGGTTGGCCATTTTAAGGGCTATTTGACATGAACTAAGTATCTGACTAACTGTTAGTAACTGAATCAACTCAAGAAGCAAAAGTACGGGAATCTAAGCTTTAACGTCGTCATTAGAAATTTTGACGCATGACCGTGAACGACGTTAAAGCTTAGATTCCCGTGCTTTTGCTCCTTGAGTTGATTCAGTTACTAACAGTTAGTAAGATACTTAGTTCATGTCCAATAGGCCTAAGAAGTTGCTGTGAGAGTTTAATTTTATTTTCTGTTCAATGATGGCCTTTAAAAAAGTATGAAAATTTTTCCTTTGCTTTATTCTCTGGTGTTTTTTTTTACTATCTTACACTAACATCTACGAAACCCCCTTCAATCTCTTGTACTTACTTAGAACAGGGTGCATATAACTTGTGATATAACAGATAATAATTGAGAGTACGTAATTAATAAATTAAATTAGAAATAATTAAATCAGGTTTCTATTAAATAAAAAACTTTAAGAAACTAACCTTTTTAACAGGGAGATGATTATCTAGAAGCGTCCAAAATGCCCAAAAGGCACAAAGTACAGTTTGACTTCATATCACAAAGTTCAACAATCGACTAATATTGTACAGTAAAATATTAAAATTTAAGTAATTCCTGTCGTATCTTCCCAAATGTGTTAAAAACACCTTATCAAAACCAAATGCAACTTTACTCACATATTTAATTTTAAAATAAATTTTTCTAAATAATTGATAAATATTATTTATCTCAATAGATTATTTTTGAAAGTATTTAATATACAAGGTGATTCAAAATTTAGTTATTTAATTTTTAAATGTCCTTTTTAGATAAATAAGTTGTGTTTTATAACACAAGGCGACACTGCTATTTTTTTATGGATTAAACTGTACTTAATCGAAAGGGTATGCATATTGAAGCTCAAAAATAAAAAAATAAAAATTTTTTTACGAGTTGTTTTTGAGATAATCCACAATTTCTGATTTTTTTACCATTTTTTACCATTTGTTTTTCTCAAAAACTACTAAAGAATGCTAAAAAATTCAAAGTTTATGTTAAAGAAAACATTTCAATCTTTCCAAAAAATATTTTTGAATTTTTGAAAAAAGTTCCAAAAGTTCAAAAAAAAAGTTCTAAAATTTTATTTTTAATTTTTTTAGAACTTTTTGAACTTTTTTTTTGTTTTTTTACTTTACCTGAAAAGAGCAATTTTTTTTACACAAAATAGTTAAAAATTACGAAAATCCTACGAGTCAATAAAATATGAAGCTTAAGATTAAAAACAAAAGAAAGATTTGTATACAGGGTGTCCGGCATAAACCTCCGTTCCTTGAAGTGGGTGATTTGTGAGCTCAAAATAGAGTGATAAAACCGAATTTACCTTAGTCCAAAGTTGTTTGCCTACCAAGTTACAGCGCTTTGAAGTTCTTCAAAAAAAAATCGATAAATAAGCGTATTTGGAATTAAAAGTGATGGAACAACGAAATTTATGGAATATGCTTTTCTTGATGAGAGGAAAAACTTGGTAATCAGTAAAAGTTAAAAACAAAAAGTTAAGGGTGCGTTAACATCGAGGGAGGGGCAACTAACCACCTCAGAAGAATCATATCGATTTTTACTGATTACCAAGTTTTTCCTCTCATCAAGAAAAGCATATTCCATAAATTTCGTTGTTCCATCACTTTTAATTCCAAAGTTACGCTTATTTATCGATTTTTTTTTGAAGAACTTCAAAGCGCTGTAACTTGGTAGGCAAACAACTTTGGACTAAGGTAAATTCGGTTTTATCACTCTATTTTGAGCTCACAAATCACCCACTTTAAGGAACGGAGGTTTATGCCGGACACCCTGTATACAAATCTTTCTTTTGTTTTTAATCTTAAGCTTCATATTTTATTGACTCGTAGGATTTTCGTAATTTTTAACTATTTTGTGTAAAAAAAATTGCTCTTTTCAGGTAAAGTAAAAAAACAATAAAAAAAGTTCAAAAAGTTCTAAAAAAATTAAAAATAAAATTTTAGAACTTTTTTTTTGAACTTTTGGAACTTTTTTCAAAAATTCAAAAATATTTTTTGGAAAGATTGAAATGTTTTCTTTAACATAAACTTTGAATTTTTTAGCATCCTTTAGTAGTTTTTGAGAAAAACAAATGGTAAAAAATGGTAAAAAAATCACAAGTTGTGGATTATCTCAAAAACAACTCATAAAAAAATTTTTATTTTTTTATTTTTGAGCTTCAATATGCATACCCTTTCGATTAAGTACAGTTTAATCCATAAAAAAATTATCAATTCTAAATTTGTCGCCTTGTGTAATTACAACTAGAAAATTTTTGTTTTTCTTCTTTAGCTATATTTTTGCAAAAATTTTGCAAAAATTTAGATAAATTGAAAAAATCATAATGAAGTAATAAAATAACTGTAAAAAAAAAGAATAATGAAATCTTTTTGTCAAGAAAAACCGCATTATTTCATGGAAATAGTATGTGGTTTATTTCTATCAAATTTCTTTATTGTAAATAGCTTTGTAGGTAAGTGATTTGTTTCGTTTTTAATAATATACGGGGTGGGTCGAAGGGCAGCCACTGTTCTGAATTTATACACAGACTGCCGTTAACTGGCCATGGCTGCTTATGCTATGACTGACATTGCCTGTCGATGACTACAGTTGACTGCTCAATTTTTGTACATTGACTGCCGAGTATGGATGACCCCTCGAGGTGGGTGTTTACTAGGGCTGGGCGATACCTCGAATCAGGTATCAAGTATCGATACCACGACGGTATCGATACTATTCAAAAGTATCGAAGTATCGAAAGTATCGAAGTATCGAAAGTATCGAGGTATCAAGAGTTTCGAGGTATTGAAGTATCGAGGTATCGAAAGTATGGAGGTATCGAAGGTATCGAAAGTATCGAGGTAACGAAGGTATCGAGGTATCGAAAGTATCGAGGTATCGAAAGTATTGAAAGTATCGAGGTATCGAAAGTATCGAGGTATCGAAAGTATCGAGGTATCGAAAGTATCGATGTATCGAAAGTATCGAGGTATCGAAAGTATCGAGGTATCGAAAGTATCGAGGTATCGAAAGTATCGAAAGTATCGAGGTATCGAAAGTATCGAGGTATCGAGGTATCGAAAGTATCGAAAGTATCGAGGTATCGAAAGTATCGAGGTATCGAAAGTATCGAAAGTATCGAGGTATCGAAAGTATCGAGGTATCGAAAGTATCGAGGTATCGAAAGTATCGAGGTATCGAAAGTATCGAAAGTATCGAGGTATCGAAAGTATCGAGGTATCGAAAATATCGACATATCGAAAGTATCGAGGTATCGAAAGTATCGAATAGCAATGCATTAATGTTAGCAATAGTTACCACTAACAAAGCTAACATTGGTTTCAACAGTTTCTACACATTATTTTTGAAATTACAGCTTTCTAATATTTATTATTCAATCCTAATTTTGAGAACCTACTTACACTTGCTCCATCGGATGATTTCCGGTGCAAAACTCGGCTAAGTACGCAAAAACACGCAATCTGATACTTAGTGTAGCAACTATCTTTGTTGCTCTGCGTAATATAACCCTAAATTGTAACGGCGTATGTGGTGTTATTGTTACATACAGCGGCAAAGATTCCCCCTGGAACAACTAACATCTGTAAAAAATTTTTCTTCAACTCCAGTAGGTACCTCGATACTTTCGATACCTTGATACTTTCGATACTTCGATACTTTCGATACCTCGATACTTTCGATACCTCAATACTTTCGATACTTTGATACTTTCGATACCTCGATACTTTCGATACTTCGATACTTTCGACCCTCGGTATCGTTATTCGATACCACCTAAGGTATCGATACTTCGAATAAGTATCGATACTTTACCCAGCTCTAGTGTTTACTCTGTGGACGGAGGATTACTCCTTAACTGTTCGAAATATATCAAAACCAATTTTGGCGTGGTAATACATGTTATTCGACCTACATTTTTAAAATTTTTAGATACATACAAGGTAATTCACAAAAGAATGCCAACTCAAACTTGTGTTTTTTATTAATAGAACACCCTGTATATTTTTACATATTCGGATTATCCGTAATATTTAGAATAAAAAAGTTTGAGATCTGATTTACCTATCACTAGCTGTTCTTTTGAGATATTGTAACTTTAATGCTGAAATTAGAGTCAACTTTGGAGCCATGTTGTCAGAGCTGTAATCAGGTTTTTTTTAAATCTATTTGTGCCACCGACTTTTGATAGTAGATACTAAATTTGCAAAAATATCCAGGGTTCCAATATATTTTTTTACGATTTTTCAAATCTTTATATTTTTTCGAATTTAGTAGGTATCTATATTTTACCATGAATCCAAATCTGTAAAAATATATAGGGTGTTTCATTAGAAAAAAATCGAGAAAAATTACATTTGCCGTAAAGTAATCACCCTATAATACCGGGTGATAACCACCAAACCAGGCCATAGAGCG
This sequence comes from Malthinus seriepunctatus, assembly GCA_963924605.1. Lineage (NCBI taxonomy): Eukaryota > Metazoa > Arthropoda > Insecta > Coleoptera > Cantharidae > Malthinus > Malthinus seriepunctatus. Next base: position 87,767,884 of record OZ004600.1, on the reverse strand, counting down.
GGCGACTTAACATTATGCATATTTTCAAAAGTATATGGATTACCATGGTAAGGTGCTATATAGCGATTTCATATATCATAGGAAATAGTTTGAAAATTTTAAACTGTCAGTATGTGACTTAAAGAAATATATTTCATGACAATTCATATATTTTTCAAAATATGCACAATGTTAAGTCGCCCTAAGGCCAGGTTTGGTGGTTATCACCCGCTATAGTTAGTTTTACGCATTTTAGAAAAGTTTACTACGTATTTTGTAAGTTGACTACTAATTATCAGTAGTCGATGGCACAAACAGATTTAAAAATCATTAATGCACCCCTGGCCTCATGGCTCTAAAGTTTACTCGGTGTCGGCATTAAAGCGACAATATCTCCAGAACGGCTAATGATAGAGGTACGTAAAGCTTTATACAGTTTTGATTCTAAATATTATGGGGAATCCAGATATGCAAAAATATAACGGTGTTCTATTTAAAAAAACGTAAGTTTCGGTTGGCATTCTTTTTCGAATCACCCTGTATATACCTGTACCTAAATATTTTTAAAATGTAGGTCTAATGATCAGGTATTACCATATATGCCAAAATTGGTTTTGATATATCGAATAGTTGAGAAACAATCCCCGGGGTTCACACAGTAAACACCCACAATTTTTTCATTTTATCCCCCCACCCTACAATACAGTGGCCCGCTTCCAAGTGACCCAGACTATAAGATTTCCAGGTACTAATTATATTCCCAGTCCAGCCCTGGGCTTAGCATGTGAGTCCGGCCTGCACTGTACATCGTTCAGGTGGCCTGTTCAGAAAAATCTGTATATCTAGAGGCCTTGTGGCGTAAGTTACAATCAAAAATTCTAAATCAACAAAATTTAACACTGCCAGGCCATTTAAAGAGATGGCTGTAGGTAATGATGTTATTAAGAGGGCGTTACACGATTTCCCTCACAAATGTCCTTTTATAATCGTGAAAAGGAGAAAAATAATCAAAATAACAAGCAATCACTCAAGTATCGATAAAACGTTAAAGCCTGTGCAGACAAGCTGGAGTAAAAGCCTGTATGTGTGTCTCTGCCTTAGATAAGCGATTTCCAATGTTATTTCCGTATACGTCTCGTTTTGAAACTAGACACAACCACCTAGTTGAGCAAATCTCTAAATACGAAATTGAACAAATTATATTTATATTCAAATGTCTATTCAGCAAAACGATTCATCTAAAAAATGGGAAGAAGGTATTGTTATCAAAAACAGGACGATTTAGATTTATAACTGGACCTGTGGTAAATAAATTATCAAGAACTCCGTTACATCAATTCGATATTTCAGAGAGAAGAATCCAGATATAGTTAAAAATTTCGAAAAAGAAGGAAATGTTATAAATGCCTACTAATCATATAACCAGTCTAATCGAATACTAGCACGCTGTTATACTTGTCATGCATTAAGATGACTTCATTTGATCAGCAACTAAGTCACTGTTATATGGATGAAGAAAAATACTTCACTTTGGGGAACACAGAAATGAAGGAAAATGATGGTTGATACTTGATCTTGATAGTTACGCGGTGAATAGCAATTGATTGCTTAAATAATGTGGAATTTGACTAAAAAAGCTAAATATTTCTACAAAATGTTGTGATAATGTGATAATAAAATTACCACTGTGGAACAGAATTAGAAAAAGATTGTGTGTTGGTGGGGAGAATTAAATTCCAGTTAATAATATTTCTATTTACTATTTAATCTATTAATAAATTACTTCAGTTAGATTACTGTATGTATTATTGAGTAAAGAAATACCTCTTCTCTACCAGGAAAGAGCTATTTAGCTAATAATATTATAAATATAGCAATTTCCGGTCAATTTCTCCAATAGAAATGGCTGCTTATAGGTACTCCCGCTTATAAGCAAAAATCATGACAGCCAATGATAATGTAAACTCGACGGAACGAATGAGTCATCTATGGTTTTATAAAATGGCATTTATGTCGCATTTTTTCTTATAGGCAACGGTTGCTAACCTTCCTTTCAGATGTTTTAAGTTTTAAGGTATGTACAGTCAGCCTCACAATTATTGGCCACCCTGCTATAATTCTAGCACAAACTGTGGATGCAATCTTCATAAAACCTCCTTCCTAAATTGAAGAGTAACTTTATTTTGCCAACAAATAGTAAATGAACAACCTCCTCTTCTGTCTCTTTGCAGTTATTGGCTAATAACCACCCTGTCGTATAGCCACAGTGGCCAATAATTGTGAGGCTGACTGTACAATACGAAAATGATGCTTATAAGAACTTAACATTTAAAACCAAACGTTCATGGTAGATTATAATTTTTTCTGCTTCCGTATCGGCTTTAGACAAGAAACAAAATATTACTTTTTTTAAATTGAAAAATACTCGACGAGTAGGCGCAATGAGAAAATAACAATAAGTGAGAGAAAAATCGATTATTACATTCGATTACCCACCATGATTTGTAAACAAGCAAAAGTGTTGTTTATGTTCAGCATATTAAATTTGAATGTTCATTTTTTTTGCAAACAATGCCGTCTATGATGGTTTTAAGTTATGGCTAATTGGTTGCAATATTTCCAATTTAGGTTTAGCAATTTTTAATTTTCTTATTGCATTCTTCATGTTAGAAATTCCAAACCTACTCATCGTCATCAGAAATAGTTTTCAATTTCAAAAAAGTTTATTTTTTGTGCGAATCAGGAAAAATCATGAACATGGTTTTACTTGTTAAACCATTATTAATTACCCACAGAGCGCTGCTCTACCTGGCAAAGAAAAATTTTCAAAACTTTTGAGACTTACGCTACAATTTTTTATTAAGAACAGCGTTGATGAAGAGTCCTTTTTGTGCTAGTACTCTTGATGAATTTTTCAGGATGTTCCGATAGTTGATAGCACAAACCACAAACCTCGAAGATTCTATAAACGTCAGTGTACCACCCAGCAGGTTCTGACCACCTAAGTTGTCTAAAATGTCGACGTCGAGTCTACTTCGTATAAAGTGCTACGCAGTAAAAGATAATTTATACTTGTCGTTGTTTCCTCGTTCATGCCACATGTTTTTTTCATTGTGAAATTTTACATATGGGTCATTCTTACACAAACCCCACGGATTTCAGAAAAAGAAATTTTCACTTCTTCAAATGCGATAAAAAAATTTTTTCTGCATCTTTCAATAAATTTAGATGACCCATATTTCAGGATTTTGCTGAAAAAAATTTTTTTTTCGAAAATATTTACATATGAATTTTCGAAAATAAGCTGGATTTTCTCCAATCTTCTCAAACTTGAAATTTATTATCTCCAGTTGTACTAATCGGATCAATTGCGTTTTTTTTATTTTACACTTTATTACGTTAGTACCTTTCGAAGTGTATTAAAAAAAAAATTTTTTAGGACTTGTAAACGAGCAATTGTTGCATCTGAGATCTCTGACGCTCCCGCATGTGAAGCGCGCTGGGTGACTTAAATGCGCGCTCGAAAATATTTAATAACTTTCGATCTATTAGAGACTCCACTTTTTTGTAAAATGATTTTTATAGATAAGAGAATAAGGAACAAAATGATATTTTTTCCAATTAATTCAAGTTGGGGGCGAGCATGTTAAAACTATTTAAACAATTAAATTGTTATTATTTTTCATTTGTTCACAATAAAAATTTTTTTTTAATACACTTCGAAAGCTAATGTAATAAAGTGTAAAATAAAGAAAAACGACATTGATCCCATCAGTACAACTGGAGAAAATAAATTTCAAGTATGAGAAGATTGAAGAAAACCCAGCAAATTATCGAAAATTCATGTGAATATTTTCTAAAAAAATATTTTTCAACAAAATCCTGAAATACGGGTCAATTAAATTTATTTGTTGAAAGATGCAGAAAATTTTTTTTTATCGGATTTGAAGAAGTTAAATTTTTTTTCCTGAAATCCGTGCGGTTTGTAAACGAATGACCCATATATCCTTTATGATATGGGGTTCCATTAACTTTTATAAAATTCTGATTTCTTAGCTTCTTGAGTATTTGCAGATTACCCAGCTTGGAGCTGCTTTTGTAGTTTTGTAGAGTTGTGGTGACTGCTCTCTGAGTAAATTTTTATTTTCTTCTAGTATCTCATTTGTATTTGCTCTCGTTAATGTATTCATAGTTTTGAAGCCATATTACACTTACTGGTCTACTCTATTGGAGCTGGAGATCAGGATAGGTATACTATTGTAAAAATTTGTGTATACTGTAACTATAGGAAATGTGTTTCCAATTAATTTTTATTCGAATTATCCGTTGAGCATGGTTTAACCTGTAGTTATAGCAAAAAGTCAGAAATTAAAATTTTCATGTTCAAAAGGAAAGGTTATAAAACCTAACAATTTTAGTTATACAAAATGAAAAAAATAAAAATTAAATTTTATTCGAGTTCATAGCCTTTTTGAGTTTTACGAACTTGGGCAAAAAATGAAATAAAAAATAGATCACTATAAAATAAACTAACTAGGTATACTATCTATAGAAATAAAATACAAAAAAGTGTAAAAGTCATTAATAAATGCCAATTAAAATTTATGTTAAATTACACAAAGAAAAATATAAAGAAAAAATCATCATAGTTGTTATAAAACGATTAAAATCTACAATATCAATCCGAAGCTTACTGCGATTCAAAAAGTTATATTTTATTAACTTTGGGGACAACTACCTAATTATGCAAATTAATTGTATAATTTATACCTTATTGAGAAAATTTTTCCGATATAACTCATCTCCTTCCAGATTGTCTGATGTAAACCTATTAAATTATTCTGGAAACACGCATTAGCAGAATGTTGATTTGTCGTTAAGAGAATTATATTAAATACAAAATGGACTTTATAGTCTAGTGACAATTTTTAATGGCCAAATATAAGGTCATGGACGTTATAGATGTCACATCATATAATTTTCTTTAACTAGCCGTCGTGGCACCAACATCACATAACCTACCTACACCACTCTATCTTCTATCTACCTATACAAATTTTGAATCGAGCTATTCGTTTCAATTTTAATACTTTTAAAGAGATTTGGATTAGAGATGCAAACTGAGTTTGAAACTAACGCCCAAACTCATCAAATGGATAGCGAAATTGAGCTTTTATGGCTAATAATCGTTACAATACATGTGTAAGTCGGCTATTATAGCGTTGACTATTACATGCTTGCTTTTCAGATTAGTATAAATTTATTGGCTGATAATATTCCTTATAACATGGAATTTGGCGTCTTTAATATATGGTTACGCAAGTTATTATCTGCAAAAATTGTTCTATAGCAAATCCATTAAATAAAATCACCTTTAACGATAATCGTTATCAATTAAATGGGTGTTTTTTTAAAAAGTGAGATTAGAAAAGGTATAAAGGGAATTTTAAAGTGTTAAATAAATTACAAATTTTTTAACAAATTATATAACTCCATACGTAAAATAAATAAGAGATGCTATCTTTTAGCGATTTCCCATGGATTAGCATACTGCGACCATAAAGTATATTTTATTTGACTTAATTTTGATTTTAAATTTATTTCGAGAGTATTAAATAGAAGTTGATCAAGTTGAAAAAAATCCAAAGATGTATTAATTTATTCCATTTGTCATCTTTTGTCATTTAATGATTTTTACCAGTTTGCTAATTTAGACTTATAGGAGCGACTTTTTCAAAGCTATTACCTATTTATAGGTATAAATTAATAAAAATGTAAAAAACAAATTTTAAAGATCAAAAGATATTATTTTTTTTAATTTACTAAATTTGGATATGTAAAGCCATTAATTGTGATGGATTTGGTCATAACTTTTGGGCCAACTTTTTTCATGCTGCGCTTTACCTACTTTTTCGACGCTCTTCTCGGCTATTTATCATTCCAATTCTCTAGAAATACAAATAGTATAAAAAAATGTTTGCAATTATTTATAAATAACACTAATCGGTTAATAATGAGCTAAAGTTCTTGGGGGGCTCTAAGCTTGTCGTGGACGACTTTTGACATTACCTCATAGTGCTTGAGTTCGTTATGGAAGTAACTAAAATTAAAATTAATGATTTGAATACGTGGAACTATCACGTGTTTTACATTACCCTAAAAGATATATCACTCTAGATTATAATATTTAATTATATTCGAGCATCTACGCAAAACGTGCAAATGATCTAAAGTAACTCTATTTCTAAGGATTTTTTTTTGGTCTCAACTTTTGGTTATAATATCAAAGGTATCTTTGAATATTATAAACTTGTTTCTAATGTATGCTTCAGTAAAGTTTGCTCCTTTACCCTTTGGAAAGATTGTTGCATAATCTAAAAAATAGTTTACTTGACAACTAACTGTTGAGGGTGTCCCCAACAGCCAACACCTTGAACTATGTTGAAGTATCATAAAATATAAACGTTAACAGATAAGATTCATTAAATTTTTATTTCTTTTTGTGTATTTTTAATAATAGGAAAATAACAAAACGACTAGTTTTTATATTACAAAAAAATAAAAGTTGTATATTTCGTAATATTTTGAAAATATGTATACAGAATAGGTGTTAAATATCACAAAATCATCAAGTTTTTCTTTATTATTTATTTATTTATTTTAAAAAGCTCACAAACACACAGACTACTTACGGAGCATGACAATATATGCACTAGTTTACTGTCAACTATGGAATGGAAAAACATTAGCAATTTAAACACTGATGTACAAAAATGGTTTCCTACCCCTAAAAATAACAAAAGTGTATAATGAAGAAATAACATACTGCCACACTGCCAGTGACGTAAATATAGGGCCCACAGGGCCCGCGTTGCGTAAGGGCCCCAGAAACATGGATTAGTATAAAATTTCGTTATAAAATCGATTTAAGTTTAAATAAATAATTAGTAACGGGAATGGGTAGGGGCCCTACTCTAGATTTTGCAAGAGGCCCCCAAAACTCTTAGTTACGCCACTGCATACTGCAAGAGATACAAATATCTGATAAGCATTCTTTACTAACTTAAAAAGAAACGAGTTAAGCAGACATCAGATGGAGATACAACTCGAGGAAGAACACAGTTACCTGGACATCTAGAGACTCTTAATTCTCTCTTTATGATAAACTCATGTGAAACTACAGATACAGTCCCCCAAAAACACGTCAAAGAAAATTCGAGTCGTAGTTAAAATATTTCAAAAACTGGTCACTTGATGTGATCAATTTTAAATATTATGAGCGAATTCTTCGGTCACTAAAATTAGCGATTACGTTAAGAATTAAAGTGTTGTTTCTGAAGATTCTAAATTCTAACCAGTTTTCCACATAATACAACGGGGTAAGATGATTCAATTTGTGGTCGTTTTATATAACAATCTTGATTTTTATTATTTTGAATAGAGTAAGTCCGGGTAAAAGTGCGCAGCGGGGCAAAAGTGTTTTTCGCGATTCCACGTAACTCATAAAAAGGTGAACCCCATATATACGAAATACCAAGGTATTAACTACCCTTAAACTAATTTGCATTATTAAGTCTAGTTCAAAGTGCCATAGTGAGCAGTTATGAGGTGAGTTTTGAAAATTGCGTTTTCGAGATAAGTTTTTCCATTCCAAAAATAGGTTATAAAGAGGTAAAAAAAATTCTGTATGCCAAATATTACTGGTTATGTTCAAAGGGGTTTCTTGTGTATGTAAACTAATAAGAACAAGTGCATAACAAAATAAGAAGTTGTCTTTTTGTGATTTCAAATTATAGACTTGTGACTTGTAGTGGGGTAAAAGTACGAATTTTTGTGGGGCAAAAGTACTATGGACAATTCCATATACATTTTCCATTTGTTTATTTAATTTTAAAAATGTCTAAATTTCGTGGTCGAATTTTTTTCGATTTAATTTTTTTTATACATGAACATTTTTTAAATGAAATAAATTATGCAAATCTCATCAAGTGTTTTATTTAGAAACTAAAATGGAAAATGCACAAGCGCACTTTTATCCGCCCTGATGCGGATTCTTGCCCCATATAGAGGGGTAAAAGTGCGAATTGACAATCAATTCAATTTTGTTTTCTAAACTTTATAGTTTTCAAAAATTTAAATTTTCAATTATGCAGTTTTTTAGACAAAAATGATGGTACTTATGTACAAAAATTTTTTTTTAACTTTTTGTCGTATACTGGCTTTTCTACAGCTTCTAATAAGTTAGGTGCGCACTTTTACCCGGACTTACTCTATAGTCGATATTAATTTTCTAAATAGCTGAAACTATGCGAATATATCCAAAGGTCAAGAACAAAGTTTTATTGGAACAAAAATAACAAATACATAGTGATTCCATCAATCAGTGAAGATGATTCCAAGAGATAAAAATTAAAAACTGGAATATTTGCTGGCCTAGACCATAGTGATTCCATGGTGATTCCATCAATCAGTGAAGATGGTTCCAAGACATAAAAATTAAAAACTGGAATATTTGCTGGCCTAGACCAGCAAAAACGTGTTCTGGGCGATTTAGAGTATGTATAGAAACTCGAAATTTGCAGACGGAAGTACGAACGACATGTTGAAGAAACCTAGTAAGCAAAATATCTTCAGTTTATTGTAGCTGATATGTGTATTTTTCCTACCATTCTTACCCAGTAAAATTGGAATCAAAGAAGGGATTAAAAGTCTCAACTAAAAGAGTTTTTTTTATTTTCTTCATTTATTTCTAAACGGTTTCCCAATGGGAAATAGAAATTTGATTGAAATTTCTATTGTAATTTTATATGAAAGCTTCGCCATTTAATATGGAAATGGAATAAATTATTGGACAAATATCCACCATCGCTTGCCTTGCCTAGACAAGCACTATTTTCAAGAAGATTTCTTGTCATCTTTGGGCTTAATTGCAGTTAATCTCATTAAGGACGTTGAAGACTATGAATATCGTTCTTCAGCTTAGAGATCGTATGGAGGTTATTGATATAGACTAGCACTGGGAATCATATTCGAATAATTCGAATACAAAAGTATTCGAAATTCGAATTATTCGAATAATTCGAATATTTCGAGTAATTCGAATATTTATTTAATATGATTAAGATATCGAGTATATGAACTCATTCGAGTATTTTGGAATATTCCATTACATGATTTACATACTAAGTCTTTGAATTTTCTGAATATATATTTTTTTAGTAGTTCATGTGATTAGGCATATTTCACATGCATTAATTATTAATGAAATAGTTAATTGATTATGTACTAAAATTTTATCTAAAACTGAAATATTGGTTTTTACTTTATAACTTACCTATAACACAAAAATGAGGGGTAGTGTACCTATCACCTAAGTACATATTGTAACGATGCAGAATTTTATCCAGATGCTGGACCAACATACTGATACTTGATACAGTATTACAGCATCTTGGAAATTTTGTACCGTTTAAAGCAGCTACTTGTCATTTTGTTCTTTAGTTTTCCCCTAGCGCCGCCCCTGAGATCAAAATGGAGATAAGTTTTACCTTCCCTTGTTCAGCTCTTCAAGCGATTTCATTTGAGCCCAATCTCGAAGAGATTGGATGAGAATTACTCAACTTTAAATTAAAATTGTTATTATCAATAGTTATCAAGAATAACGCAGCTGATTCAGGTTAACTTCCGAACCAGGCCACCTAGAGCTTCCATTTAATTTTTAGTGTGACTCTAGGGTCATTTTTAACCATTTATAATTTAATTCAACCTTATTACTTCATTATTTCGTAATCTAAACTTTTTAATTATAGGTTTCTAAAGTTATTGAATATTTAAATTTAAATTTATTGTTAAAACACGTGAAGTGTTATAGTTAGTGATAGGATGTAGTTAGTGGTTTTTTTCTTTTACTTTCGTATTTCATTGACACCCCTGAATATTTTACAGCCCTTAATTAATTTTTAATAATTACTTTAAGGTTGAAATTTTAATTTATAATTACAAATTTTAGACCGATGTTCTTGTAATTTTAGTGCGGTTCCATTGAGCTAATTTTTATACTCGAGCTCGGACTAATTACAAAGTTATTAATTTATTTTTAATAATTAACTGATAGTCGCTCTTTGATTCAATTCCTTTTGCTGCTTTCCTATTGGTTGTAGAGTAAATCCGAGTCGGTCGCCGGGTTTCCAATAAAAGCTCCCACTCCATTTTGATAACGGACTTCCATCATCACCATCGTGGCGAGTGGAAGCGCGCTTTTATTAATTTTCCCCCTTCATTCAATTTCCCCTTGCCTTCAGTAAAGCCGTGTTCAATAATTCATTTTTATTAATTTTCCCTTGCCTTCAGCAAACCCGTGTTCATTATTTATTTTATTTTATCCCTTTTTAATTATTTTTTTTCCGTGTTAAATTAATTAATTAATTTAATTTTATTAATTAATTTTTATTTAATTTTCCGTTGCCTTCAGCAAACCCGTGTCCGTGTTTACTCTAAGGTCTAGTGGTCTTATCTTGAGGTCTGATTAGGTCTCAAGAGGAGGTCTGTTGGTGTGGAGAAACATGCAGCTTCCGTGTCTTGTTAGTTAGGTCTGTTGGTCTCACTCAGAGGTCCTTTCTGGGTCTTAGAGTGAGGTCTAGTGGTCTAGCAACAGAAATCACCCTTTCGACTTGTTGGTTTCCTTTTAGGTCTGTTGGTCTCACTCAGAGGTCCTTTCTGGGTCTTAGAGTGAGGTCTGGTGGTCTAGAAGGGAGCCAAGTCCGTGTTCCTTTTAGGTCTGGTGGTATCACCCAGAGGTCTGTTTTGGGTCTTAGAGTGAGGTCTGTTGGTCTAGAAGGAAGACTATTCCTGCTGGCTGAGTCATATTCACATCCGAGAGTTAGCCAAACAAATTATTTTTTTTCTCCTTTAGCCCTCCATTCAACGGGTGAAGCCTGTGAGTGCAAGCAAAAGTGAAAATTGTCTGTAACTTAAAAAAAGAAATACTTTTTACTGTAATATTCTATCTACCTTCTTAACTTGTAATAACTCATATCATCAGCATTTGCTTTTCAAATTTTTTCAAAAAATGAATCCTCTAGGACACAGTTTGTTGTGACAGGCTTCACCCGTCGGTTCGTGTAACTTTGTGATAACCGATTATTTTTGTTATAAAGCATTATTTAAGCGCAAAATTTATCTGCAGACCATAAAAAATAATTGGTTTTAAGTTTCAATGCTTGTTTGTAAATTTATTGTTTAGGTGACAAGTGCAACATAAGCAAAAATTCTTATTATTTTTCCAGTTTTGTAAGGCTTGGTTATGTATTTAGTACATTGAAGCCTGCTATTTCAGTGAAATTTAGGCCCTTGCAGTTTGTGTTGAGAATTTTATAATTTAATTTTTTTGTAATTTTCTGCTTATTTGATCAATATACTAAATATGTATTATGATAATTAACTTTATTTTCCTTCAATGTCCATAAAAAACAGTTTTCAATAAAAAATGTCAAAAAAGAATAAAAAATTTAAAATTAAAAAATAATAACTAACAAAAGGACCTACGCTTTAATTCTTCTGTAAAATAATGAAGAATAAGGTAGATTTTCAATTAAAACAATTTCAGTGCAATTCTTGCACCCTTACTATTTTTTAGCTATAGATATAAAGTGAGCCTGACAGGCTTCACCCGCTGGCTCGTGTGATTCTAGACCCACCCGTTGGATGGAGGGTTAGAAACGTTTTTTTTTATTTTGTACACGTACCTTTAAGGTGCATAGAATTTTTTTTATTTAATAAAGACTTTGTTTTATATTCCATCCGCAGTGTGTTTTATTTCCAGTTACGAACCCCCCTGTCTCCTACTGAGCGATGCTAGAGGGATAATTAGTGCATCACCCGATTTTCGGTGTTACAATATGTACCTAGGTGATTCAAGTATTAGTTTCCCATTAATTGAAGAAGAAAAAGAGAAAATGATAAAAAAGGCTTACTATTTATATGTCTTCTGTGCCCCGTGTTCCCCTAATTTTTAAACAAGGATTTGCTTCAAATTTTACTAAGAAAAGGTTATGCTTCTTTTTATTCCTACCACCAAATAATAAGATAATAACAAACTGTAATAGTAATGAAATGACAGTCTAAAAAGTCCAAAATCACAACAATGGAGTGCTTTTATTACCACTGTTTAAAGAGGCAATAATATTACCCATTGTTGAAGCAAATACACGTTTAAGTTCCTTAAAACGGAGAAAAATTTTAATAATAAAAATGTCCGACTTCCAACTTCTTCAAAATAACACAATTAAAGAAAAAACGATTATGATTTTCCACATTATATTTGCAATCACACAAGTGCCTCCATCTCTTAACAATTCTCGAAACTGTGCTCGAAGCGAAGCTATATGAGTTGCATATACCACAGGTGCACAACTAAAGCTATTTTTAATAAATTGATAAAAGTAATTGCTAACATTTTTTTTATAAAAATGTAAATTCGAATACAAAATATCCTTGTACGTACGTATCTGTAGGACCCACACGTGGTGTTTTGTTCGTTACCCTCACGAATTATTATGAGATCAATTAATTCATCTTACACCTTTACCAGTTGTAATTCAGAGTATTTCAATTATAATTCAGATTAGTCAATTGTATTTCAGAAAATATCATTTTTTTGTAATTTCTTCAACTCTTCTATTGCCTATAATCTCCTTGCTCTTAGAAATATCGTTTCTGCTGCCTGTAATCATTTTTTCTGTTTATTGGTTCTAGAGAATTGGTTCTACTGGAGAATTTTTAATGCTTTAAAACCAACATTAGTACAGTTGGATATCATCTTATTTTTCTACATTCTATCCATTATTTTAAATTCACGTTTAGGGGTTTTTACGATTCCGAAAAAGGGAAAGATTCTATCTTTACTTTTTTTTATATTTATTTATAACAAGATCCATAGTGGGTTCAAAGTTGTCCCTTATCCGAGCTCTGTCTGAAGCACAGTCTCATTCTCGTAATGGTTAATGTTAATGCATAACAGGTTCCTCGTACAGTAAAATTTTACGATCTTTGTTTCATATCAAAGTAAAATTTGTGCGAACTAATGATTCATGAAATTAATATTACCAAAAAATCATTCTTAGCCACCATTTTTCTTAGGGGGCGGCGCTTGTCCAAGGGTGCTAAAGTAGCACCCGGCAGATTTGTAATCAGCGGAAAAGACAGACGTACTTCTCCAAAAGTGGAAGTATATCTGACATTTTGAATTTTATCTTTAACAAGAAATGATTTCTAAATGGGCAATGGGCACCTTCTTTGTGGTTATCCGAGCTCTAGGTCGTAGGGATTTAATTCGTCAAATAATACTTTGCTAATTTCTTGCTTTCCAATTTATTTTAGATAAAAATTCTTGAATAGAAGTTTTAGAGCATGAAATTCTGCGTTCAAATTCATAAATAAAAATAATTTTGGATGCTTTATAACGCCAGAAATTTACCTAATATGAAAATTTCTAAAATTAGTAGAAATAGCAATTGCTGTGTCCTGTAAGGTAAAACAGGGAGAGATGACGCGCTGGGGGGGATGACGCATCATTCAAATCTCCCGCCCGGAGCCTTCAAAACATAGCTAGATATGAGATTTAACTAACAGTGGTACGAAGCACATCGTGCACGACAAGCTTGAGTTAAAAAATTGTGTATTTAATTAAATATTGTGAATTTTATAGTTGATAAGTACCTCGAAGTTTCAAAGCATGTTCGGTTTTTTAAATTTTTTTGTAAAAACACTTAGGTATAAATTTTAATAAATTTGCCACTGTTTGTTACTACTTGTTAGGTTAGAATAGCATTGACATAAATTCGTTCATATCCGCATAATACTGAATGAAATAAACGGATGCGTCATCTATCCCGTAGATTTGGAATAGTCGACGCATGGAAATCTTATGTGTGAAGAAGAGACTGATTCAATGGAAGGGGAAGATTTCGATGAAAATGAATGCGTCGAGTGTCTTGAAAAATACGAGGAAACTGCGTCAAAATCTGATTGGATTCAGTGCACTCGTTGTTCCAGATGGCTTCACGAAACATGCTCAATTTTCCAATATGAGTGCGGGCCATGTGGAAAATTTGTGCCAAAATGAGTACAACCACCATAAGTAAATTTTGTGACACCGCAGATTTGACTTTTGTATGATTTGCCTGGATTTGCCATAAGCCATCTGTCCCATACCTGTTGCGTCATCTCACCCATAGTGTTTGATACTTGGCTCATAAGTTAGTTTTTTTTCTATGTTTATTTTTTTGTATAATCTTTTAATTTTTTGTTCTAAATAAAATATATATATTAAGTGATAGGTTTAACTATCCATTGGCCTAGTTTTAATTCACATATAACTTTTAGACGAAGAATTACGATTTTTTTTCAAAAGGTGCGTCATCTCTCCCTGTTTTACCTTATGTCTGCGAACACAATAAGTTGCAAACCAATAGTTATTTAATTTCAAATTGGGTATTTAGTAATAGTAAACCATATAAAATGTTTCAGATTGTAATTGGCCTCACTAGACGGTGTTAAAATTGATAAAAAGACGTAAATTCATCAATATCCAAAGATACGCAACAAATTGGATTTGACACTGTGAATTTAAAAATTTCAATTCGTTTAAACGGTTGATATTCCAAGAAAACAATTTACTATTAGATGTGTCATTGTTGCCCTTTTCTTTTGATAAAAACTTATTGCTACTCTGCTGTTCCAATTTTCAGGTTGTTGGAAAAATCGATTTAAAAAAAATGTAGGTATATCGTGATGGTTTTATTTACCTACGTTAAATTTGAAATGTAGAGAAAAATTTTTTTCCTACTTACTATCCTCTTAATATTTAGAGATAGCGTTGAAGTTGTATAGTAAGAGAAGCATCGACAGCAATACCTTGCAGCTGTTTTGAAATAAAAGCGGATAAAACATTATTGATTGATTGGTATCCAGTTTTTACTCGAGTTTTTAGTAATAAAAGTGGGAAAATTTTTGTTTTTGAAATAAAACATTTTTTTTGCTAAACGTTACTTCGTAATAAAAATAAACTTAAATTAACCTCAGCCTTAATTATTATATGTAAGCTGTAAGATATAAGATTCGTAAGAAGCTCCCATCGAAGCAGGCCAATTGTTAATTATTGCCTTATCACATTTTCAAGCAATATAATGCAATAAACTTGTATTTTAATCTCTTCTGTTTTTAAACATTTTGTCAATTTTGTATTAGAAATATTTTAAAAGTTAAGAAACGCTATTAATTTTTCCATAGTGGAAAATTTGTGGTTCAACAAATCTAAAAAAATTTCCACACAACAAATTACATGCACAATATTCTTAAAATAAATTAGTATCTTGAGCTTGACTTAATAAAAATATTTCAGCATTTCATAGAAATGAAAAGTATAATGAAAATGTTATTATTCTCATGATGAAATATAAGGAATTTTTGAATTTGCTCTGCATACCTATTGCTTTTGCATTTTTCTGTTAATGAAGTTTACTAAATTATGTTGAATTCATATTTCTTGGCTTAAGGACATTTTATGTAATACGAACTGGAATTTATAAAACAGTAATGTAGTGCACAAAGTTGTATTTAAGGTCAAATTTGCTAATATGTATACAACTACTTCAAGTTTCAACTTTAAATAAAACTTAATTACTAAAACACTACGTGCTTCATAATATCGACGTCTTTAAATTAATTGATTGATATTTGTTTGCGTTTTACGTAATATCGAAATTTTAGTGCTCAATAATTTTTGTAATATTAGGAAATCAATTATTTCTTTTACCAAATGCAAATTAACTTAATGTTATTTTCTACAGTTCTCTATTAATTCATTATCACTCAAACTTTTATTTATTGCTCGTACTTTTGTTCTAATGACCTTAATTTTGAAGATATTAAAATTGTAAGGACATATTCTACATATTTGAAAATTTATAGTTTAATTATTTTATAGAACATAGTCAAATGAGATCAGAAACTTTCAATAAAAGGGTTCATCGTGCACAGAACTTTATCAGTGATTAAAAGTTTTTTTTTTTTAAAAGGAAAAACCTTTTTTAATTTTACTTTTGACAGTAAATAACTTGAGTGATAAACCAGACACCAAGAATTGACGAACGTAGGTCTGTACTCATCTCCGTTACGTATGGTTTGTCAAATCTGGTCAAAAACCGTGCATTTTATTTTTTTTTTCATATTGGAAACACATGAAACTTCTTCATGAAAGAAGGACACTTAATAAGTATTCATCGAATTACAAAGCAAAAGTTTTCGAGAAAAATGTTATTGAAAGTTAACCTATTTTGTGCCCACTGCAGTAGAGTAGTCCCAACGTAAGATGAGTACACCACGTGACCAAATCTGCGCGCGTGGCGTGGCTTCAGAACTCAGGGGTGGAGCTAGTTATTTCTTCTGTCGAAAAATTTTTTTTTAAATTGTCTAAATTGATTAAATACTAGTTTAATACTTTGTGAATGAGATCTTTGCATTATTAAAATGCTTGTAATTATTTTGCTTCGATAAAAGTAATGTAATAACTAATACGACGACACTGTCTATGTTCGTTTCTAAGCAATGGCAGTACAGAACTACTGCGCAACTTAAACGATCATCACGTGGTGTACTCATCTTAACTTGGGACTACTCTACCCATGCATTGCGCGATGACAGCGCATTATTTTACGTTATTGGAAATTACTCATTACCTATCAGATCTAGAGAAAAACAAAAAATACGTGGTCGAAGAGGATATTTCCAACTTTAAATTACATGCATATTATTTTGATTTTCAGTAATTTATCATGGTGAAAAAAATTAATGAATGAAAACATAACCTAATTTTCCTAAAAATTTAAAAATCTTACAAAGTAATTGAGGAAATATAAAATCCATACATTATTACAATCTTCATGATGTATACCTACTTTAAAGCCCTAATATGCACAATTCTTTTCGAGTTTTATTTTGGAAAAAACCGGCTTTGAAATTCATGATTTAAAAGAAAATGTTTGTTAGGAATTTTCTATTCCTCTGAATTAATAAAGAAGAGATCTAAGACGATAATTTTTTTTTGTAGAAATATATTTTAACATAGCATCTTAAAAATTAACATTATTTAACGTTTTCATCAAAAAATGTCAATTACTTTGCGAGATTTTTAAACTTTTGGAAAAAATAGGTTATGTTACATTGGTTAATTTTTTTCTCCACTATAAATTACCGAAAATCAAATTATTGTGCATGTAATTTAAACCTGAAACTGTCATCTTCAATCACATATTTTTTTTGTTTCTCTAGATCTGATAGGTAATGAGTAATTTCCAATAACGTAAACTAGGGCGCTGAGTATCACTTGCATCGCGCCACCTATATGGGTACACTTTCAATAACATTTTTCTCAAAAACTATTCAATATTTTGAAAAAGAGCATAACATCTTTTTTGTAGATAATTACCTCCTCTTTAATTTTTATATGAGACATTTTTCCGAAAAACTAATAGAAATCGAGATATTTACGAAAAGGTAGTTTTCGTTACCTTTGAGCTCGAACAGTCTTTGAAGCTGACATGTAATCGATGGGGACTTCTCACATGTTGTTTAAAACGGTCTAATAAAGGTGTATGCAAAAATTCAGCTTGATACTATTTATTCTGAAGTAAAATTTTAAGTTGGTTGGGCTATTATTTCTAATCGCCTTCTTAAATCATTCTTCTTAAAAAAGAGAAATCAGTAACGTTAAAATAACAAAATATTAGTGATCTGCACGTGATCTGATAGATGTCAAATTATTAATAAATTTCAATAACATTAATTAACCGTCTCATACCATGAGTTTACAAAAACAAGTTAATCCCGGTGCACTTCAAAAACTATTTTACGCGCTTTCTGGTTTTCATAAATATGGACTGTGGAGGGATGATTTATTATACGAAGATAGTGATGTAAAAGAAGCATTACGTCGTATACCCCAATGTCTGGTTGATGAGCGTAATTATCGTATTCTACGCGCGACTCAATTGAGTATTACTAAAAGTGTCCTTCCAAGAAAAGATTGGACAAAATTGAAGAACGACATCCTTTATTTAACACCGTACGTAAATGATGTTATTTCTGAACGAAACGAACGTAAAGTGTGGGAAGCGTGTCACTGAAATGCATAATATTGTAATATTGCGTTTTTATTATGATTAAAATTATTAATATTTGGCTTTTTTATTATTTCCGTGTTGGTAGTCTTTGAAAAAGTGTATTATTACTCATTTACATAAGTCGGGCTTCCGAAGCCTTACAGTGCAATTAATCATTAAATGATTATTTTATTAAAAATTAAATTCTGAACGCTTTTACGCCAATATTCTCGGCGTGAAAAACAGAAAATCTAAGAAGTTTCTTATGATGAACAAAAATTGCTATTAAAACCCCAATTGCAATACATTAGTTTTCTTTTTGACTAACGCAACATCATGGTGTACAAATGGATTTAGTTTGATTGTCTGATTTTAACAAGAGGACTCTGCATCACCACTCAGTACGAGTACGAGGCATAGGCGACTGTGTCAATTAACTGCTACAAAAGGATTAACATACAAGCTTAGCGTGGAACAGGAAAATTAAAGCAGTAGATATATGCAAATAAATCTATACCTCACAGCCGAATTGTGTCAAGTTTAAATTTTCCAAAGATGAGATTATGCATTCCATGGGCTTAATAATACGAAAAGTAAAAAAATTTTAGGTGATGTACAGAGTGGTTGAAATTGCTTGTCAGTATGGGGTATCTCAGTTACTGTAAGGGTTAGGAGAAAATTATTACACGTTCTCACCTTCTCAGTCTACTTTTTTAAGAGAAACTCAATTATAGAATCAAAAATCTGATACCTACTTTTGATTTCGAGTTATAGCCCAAAATTCATATTTTCGTCATTTTAATTTTGATCAATATCTCTGGATATTAATTTCAAAAGATTTTCATATTTATGAATTTTTACTTTGTATTTATAGCAGGACAGTTGAACAGAGCGACCCTAGCACATTGCACATGCAACTTTCCTCTTAATAAGATGTAAATTGGTAACTTAATTATAAACTGAGAAATTCTTATTAAAGAGGAAAATTACTAACTTGTTTTAAGGCGAAACTACTCAAAACACTAAAGTAATGAATTTCACATCAAGAGAATATTACTCTCATAAATAACAGTTTTTCATTTTTTTAAAATTCTGTGTACCAATCATATTTACAATGGAATGGAATAGAGAATTTAATTCAAATTTTAATTGGAATCTAATAATGTAATTTGTTCAGCAACTATACTATTATTCGGGCAATTATAAAAGTTTTGTTTTAATAAAGTCACGTGCTCGATTTTGTTATATCATCACCTATTACATTATTGTCTATCAAATAATTACGTCAAAAAACAGGACACGTTAATGACCACGTGCTCGCAATTTAACAAAACAAAAATTACCTACTTCTGCTTACGGATGTAAATGGAAACTTGCATTTTTATTGTAATTCAATGTTTTCTTTAGTAATTCCATATCAGATCGGCCACGTTTGACTTTTTTTTTTACCCCAGGTTTTCCAATTTTGACGAAATTTAGTGTGTCGGTTGGAAATATGTTCAAACTTAGGTGTAGAAAGTGGTTTTGCGAAAAAATTATTTTTTACGGTCAAATTAATTTTTGAACTATTTTGAAAACATGAATACTTCAATAATTTATAACTTGCGATCTATAAGAGATATATTTCTGCAAAATACGCCTATTTAAAGCTAAAAGAACGTACTATTTATTTTATGCATCGCTTCTTTGATTTAAAGTCTTTTTGGTCAAACTGTTCCAGTATCAAGTGTTCAAGTCAAAGTTTCCAAAATACTCCCTCTTCGATTTTCGCAATTTTTTTATATGTTGAGTCCTTATAATGTATGTTTAAGTGAAAAGATTCAAAACTGTGGGCACTCGTCAACTCTTGACGAGTGTTCGAGTGAAAACAAAATTTTTGAGAAAAGATTGGGGATAGCAATTTTAGTTTAGGAAAAACACAGCCTAACAAACCATAACTCACTGCCTCTACCATAAACACAATGGTATCATGATCTAGCAATATATCTCTTACAAATAGCAGATTTAAAGGGCGGCGCAGAGGGATTACCAGTGACGGCGGAAGGAGATATTTTGTGGTCAAGTAGAATTTAAAAAGTTTCAAGGAATGTGGTCGTTCCTTGTGACAATTCTTAGTTATTTTGCTTAGCCGATAGACAAAATCGAATTTTTAGAACTTTTGATCAATTTTCACGTTTATGGCTATTTTTTAACATCTTTTAAGCATAAAAAGGACTCTGTCTGTCGGTTTGCCTGTGTGTATTTAGCACGGTACCTAACTTGCGAACGAAATGGCATACAATTATACATGTGCGGTATGTTGAGTCAGCGATTCACAGTAGCGTAAATAACGGCCTGCGGAGCCCGCGTTGCGGAAGGGCTCCAAGATAGAAAGAGCCCCAGAAAAACCATTTAGTATGAAATTTTATTATAAAATCGATTTGGGGTTAAATAAAATGATTATTAACGGAAATGGGTAAGGGCCCTACTTTGGATTTTGCGCGAGAGTCCTAAACTTTTAGTTACGCCACTGGCGATTCGGATTGTATTATACCGCTAGGATCGAGGGGTTATCCACTCTCTGCAGTCAATGTACAGAAATTGAGCTGTCAACGGTAGTTATCTGCAGTCAGTGGCAGCCATAGCATATGCAGTCATAGGCAGTCAACTGCAGTCAGTGTACAAATTCAGAACAGTGGTTGACCCCTTGGCTAGGATATAAAAATTGTTATTGGAAGTTGAAAATTATAAAAATCAAAAAATATAAGTAAATACCTTTTTGTGCTTTCTCGTGATTGAAATTCATGAGAAACCACGTTCCTCACCTTTGCTCTATACAGTGTGTCCAGTATAACATGCACAGCATGGGGATCTCGGATACCGTAAGAGATACGAAGTCGGTTAAATGGAGAAAATTGTGCACGATTTTATGGCCACTTCGGCGCTGCTTTTGTTTTTTGAAAAATTTTATTAGCACTCTAGATATTGAGGAAAAACTGAAAAATTGAATTTGCTTATAACTTATAACTTTTATAACTTATAACATGCTTATAACTTTTTTATTAATGGAAATAATTGTAATTTTCAAAAAAGAGATAATAGGCACTACTAAAATGCAAATAATTGATTCATAAAATAATTTTTTTAGTGCGCCCTTTTGGAGATATGATGCAAACTTATGTTTCTTTAAATGCAAACCTAACCTCAATTTTATGTTTTTAAAAAGCTAATTTTTTTCTCTTTTCAAAAATATAAGGGTTGATTGGGTTGTATCCGACTAAAGACGGTGTAATAACTAAAAGAGAAAATGATTGGGTCGCAGGAATAGGCCACTTCCTTATAAGGAAAAGCTTTAGGAATGCTGTTTTAGACGCTCTTTTTTTTTAATTTTTACATCCTCAACGTATACAAACGTACCTACCCTTTTGAAAACTTAGACGAAACAGTCAGCACTTGCTTCAAGTAGCAATTATGGACTGTCAGTGGCTCCCATACGAAAAGCAAGTAGGGGAGAGTTCGACAAAACCGGGTAGTCGGTTAAAACCGGGTAGTCGGTTAAAACCGGGTACCAGTCATTATAATTATCTTAGGGGGTGCTATTATCTAAGGGATTTTAACTTTACTAGACGTACCTCATCATAGATAATTGCTGGTAATAAAAGTGGTACCTTTTAAAATATTCAAATAATATTCATTTCAAATGTTCATTTCGTGTCAGTTTTACTGCGTTTTTTGATTCTTTATCATTAGTCATAGACGAATGTTACTATTTAGTGTGACAATTACGTTGCTGATAGTGCCTTTATTTAGACGGTAATTAGTTTTATCAAAAGTGTAGTATTGTGGCTTTGGTTTAACATAAAATTTTTGTTAATTTTCCATAGTGTGTAAAGCACCCTGCACTTTTTATATGGAAAAACGGTTTCGGTCAAATTTTATGAAGTTTTGGTAAGTTGTAGATCTTGATTTTCTGAACAAAAGTCTCCATGGGCAAAAAGTTCTAAGATATCGCTCTTCTGAGATAGCCACAGTCGTTGGGATAGTTTACCCAACGCGCTCTAGCGGCTATTCCAAAACTAATATGTTAATAAAATAAAACTTGTTGTTATATGCGAACCCTTAAAGTTTCAACTAAATCGGTCTAGGAGGGGTTTGGGACTGTTTCGAGGCGTTGTCTGTTATACTTTGTTTTGTATTTTTTAAAAACGTAGGCGTAACTCTTTGAGCACCGCAAATGACTTAACAAGAACAACTCTAAACGAATACTGAATTTATTTTACAAAACAATAGTTTATATACAAAAATGGTATAAAAAAAATACCAAAAAAATACTATTTTTATACAATAGAATAGAAAGTTGGTGCCAAAAGGCTTAAAAAATGTCTGTAGACAACATGCACTTAAACACACAAGATGCGGCAGGTAGCAAACACCCTTTACAATAAAAATTTAAATACTAAGAAAGACGTTTTTTCCAAAGAACTTATAATGGAACACATTTTTCTAACATGATTTTAAGGGTGGAAGGTACCCGCAATAATTTTAGACCTTAATCAATTTTTTTCTGGCTTATAAATATTTATTTTAATAAATTGATGATGTGAGGAATGTTAGCTAGGGCTGTACTTAATATTTGTAAAATATAGAAGTCATAATCGTTATAGTTTAAAAGATATTTTATTAAAGTTATTTAGATATTTATATTTTAGAAAAATATAATATTTTGGAAACTTGTATACCGCCATTTTATTAATTTTATTATGACTACTTTTATATTATTGAGGCGTATAAAATTGCATTATATAAGTTTCCAAATAATAAATAAAATTATAAAATATGTCATACCCTAGACTGAAGGATTGTCTATAACATGGCTTAAACGCCGATTTAATTGAACCGATATTAAGGCCGTAAATATCTAAATAACTTCAATAAAATATCTTTTAAACTATAAACATTATGACTTTTATATTTTACAAATTTTAAGTACAGCCCTAGTTAACATTCCTCACATCATCAATTTATTAAAATAAATATTTATAAGCTAGAAAAAAATTGATTAAGGTCTACAATTATTGCGGGTACCTTAAAAACGCCGCATATCGGCGTAAACATGCTCCCGCGAATTAAATATAAGTATTCTTACACTTAATTTTTTAAAACTTTTATTTTCTTATTTTATTATCTTCTACAATTTTTATACTGACTCGAAGTAATAGTTGTACGAACAATTAAGAGTTGACTAAGAGTGACGTTCTTCTCCTAACAATTATCTTATATTATGTCATTAAACATTCAAATGTTATTTTGATGCATTTAGCATCTTACAGAAGCTATTAGTTATTAACCATAAATATTAAAAAGGCATTTGTTTTAGGAGATAAGATCGTCTAGGTGATTGTTACATAAATGCATAGACTGTTAGTCTATTTAATGTGAATATAAAATAAGGTTACAAATTAGATTAATTTGATTATACATACGAAATACCTAGAACTATTGAATTAGAGTTTATAAAGTATAAAGAATAATTATTATAAAGTAACCCTTAAATCTAATATTATAACTCGCGTTGAAAGAATTAGAGAATGTCTTTCAAAAAACACTTATTTTAATAAGCTGAAAAACATTAAACATTTTAATAGGTTGTAACAATGTATGTAACTCATAAAATTGAGACATGCTACATAATACATAAATAAATGCATAAATGATTAGGTAATAATGGAATAAGTTAAATTTAAATATGGTAGTATAAAAAAAAATAAAAAATAAACACACAATGATTATAACTAGTGCTTAATATCAACGTCACTCGCGACAACTTATACACTTTGAGTTTTAGCGTTACTCCACTGGAAGCACAAAAATTTTGGCTATAGGTAGCTCGTTTTATTATGCCATTTGTAGTTTTTAAACTCACGACTCGCACTAACCCGTCGCTGCCAGGATGGAGCTCGCAGATTCTGCCTAATCTACACTTACATGGTGGAAGATTTTCTTCTTTGATTAAGACTAATTTGTTTATATTGGTTTGATCATCGGTGGTGCTAGTTAGCCATCGTGATCTCTGCTGCAAGGTATTGAGGTAGTTCTTGGACCATCTGGTCAAGGATTGGCCAACCATCAATTATGAAGTGGCCAGGAGTAAGCGGCTCTAGGTCAAGAGGATCGCTGGACAGGGGTAAAATAGGTCGGGAATTTAAAACTGCCTCGATTTCAGTTATGATTGTATAAAATTGTTCGTAATGCAAGCTGTTATTACCTATTATTCTTTTGATAAAATATTTTGCAGATTTTACGGCAGCCTCCCAAAGGCCACTAAAGTGTGGCGATCTGGGAGGTATGAATTGCCATTTAATGTTTTTTGTAACAAGATAATTTTGAATATAAGAGTCGTTCAAAAGATTAGCTAACTCTAATAATTGGCGATTAGCGCCTACAAAATTGGTGCATTATCCGACATGATTAGTTTACACAACTCCCGACGTGAGACAAATCGCTTTAAAGCGTTTAAAAATGAATCAGTGCTCAAGTCACATACTAATTCTAAATGCAATGCCTTTGTGGTTAAACAAATGAATATACATAAGATAACCTTTAATCAACTTGCGATTTCGTAGTTTGTCATCCTTCAAAGTGAAGGGGCCAGCGTAATCAATTCCGACTGAAGCAAAAACGCGGTCATGAGTGACTCTAGCTGATGGTAGGTTTCCCATTTTTTGGGTTAAAGATCGTGGGTTAGCGCGAAAGCAAGTTACACATTTACGCAATAGACCACGTACTTACCGTTTGCCTGCCATTTAAGATCCAGTATTCTTGCCTTAAATTGGATAAAATAGCGCAAGCACCAGCATGAAGGTTGCGATGATGCTCGTTACGTATGATTAGGATCGCAAACGGGTGATTTGACGGCAATATTGCTGGGTGTTTGTTTTCATATGTAAGATTTGCGTTAATTAGACGCCCGCCTACACGCAATATCCCCTTTTCATCTACAAATATGTTTAACGAAATCAACTTACTGTTAGAACCAAGAGGTTTATTCCCTAATAATAGCTGTAGATCCTCTTGGAAGCATTCCAATTGAACCAGTTTAATCAATTTCACCTTAGCGCGGTAACCAATCTGGACCGTTCCACCACATACTTGAATTTTTTAAATCTGCAGGGTTAATGCCGCGAGAAATTATATCGGCGGGGTTGTTCCCTGATGGAACACGATTCCATGCCTTTACGTGAGACAAACGCTCAATCTCTGCTACGCGATTTGCAACGAAGGTTTTAAATTTAGATGGATCTGTTGATATCCAGGCTAGTGCTATTGTGGAGTCACACCAGTAAAAAATTTGATTAATGTTAATGTCTAAGGCAGCGATTGTCTTATTAACTAAATGGGCAAGGAGGACAGCTCCACATAGTTCTAAACGAGGAAGTGTGATCTTTTTAATGGGGGCAATGCGAGATTTAGCACAGATCAATCTTGTAACAACGTTACCGAAATTGTCTGACGAGCGCATATAAACTGCACCACCATAGGCCAGCTCTGAAGCATCACAGAAACCATGTATTTGCAAACAAATGTTATTAGGAATGGCAATCTGCCGAGGGATTTCAATATCAACTATTTGAGGCAGTTGCTCTAATAAATTTTGCCATTTATGTGATAAGTTTTGAGGGATACTCTCGTCCCGATTAATGCGTAGTTTCCATAATTCCTGAAGTATTAATTTCGCTATTATTATTATAGGACCTAATAATCCGAGAGGATCAAATATTTTAGCAGTGATTGATAGTATTTGTCTTTTAGTGAATGCTTGAGTTGCATTTTGCGGAAGTGAGGTGGTATATAAATAGCAATCCTCTTTATCCATCTTTATACAGCCAGTGTAGCACTCTATATCTGAAGGGGCAAGAGACTGTAAAACTTCTTCGGAATTTGACATCCATTTACGTAATTCAAATCCTCCACTGCCAAGAACAATATTTAAATCATTTATGATTTGTTTAGCTTGTCGAACACTGCTAGTTCCGGTTATTAAATCATCAACGTAAAAGTCAGTTTTGATAATTTTGGAGATTGATGGGTACTGACTATCATTTTCTATTGCTAGTTGAAATAGGCACCGTGTAGATAAAAATGATGCTGGGCCATAAGTAACGGTATTTAATTCGAAATGTTGAATTTCAGATAGAGGATCTGATCTCCAAACAATTCTTTGTAAAGATCTTTGTGACTCGTCTACTCTAATTTGCCTATACATTTTTGCTATGTTGGCCATGATTATTATCTCGTGTTTACGAGACCTAACTAGAATCAAAGACCATATATTATACAAGAGACTACCGAAACCTATATTAAAAAATGTGAAAGGCTTTTAAAGGTCAAAATCGCTTAAAATCCCTCGAAGGTTAAACTTGTTTTACCCCTTTCTTTGTTGCTCCCACCTCGACATGCTATCTTATTCACTCGAAAATGCCCCGGTGACTAGCGACATCTTCTGTAGCGGGGATTTTTGGTCACATTCGGCCCGTAAGCTTTGCCAGTCTTACACTGTATAGTCTTTGCTAGAATTGAGAACAGACTGTCTTGAATTGAGGGACCCGTTTTTAATACATCATTTAAAGATAAATTTGAAGGTGATTTACATGATCCGTCAAACACTACTCTAACTTTGGTAGTGGCACTCGATTCTTTGACCACACAGTGGTGGGGTAAATAATAATAAATTTTTTGTTCATTATGATCAATTCGTGTCATGTGCCCTAACCTTTGATATTCTTCCATAAAGGAAATGTATTCCTTTCGCAATGACGTATTTTTTGATAATTTTCTTTCAACTGATAAGAACCTTTTAATAGCAATTTCCTGAGAACTACCTAAACCTTTGTAATTATCCTTTACAGGAAGCTTAACCGTGAAGCGGCCTTCTAAGTCGCGATTAAAATTTTGCTGAAAGTGCTCTTCGCATTCCCTTTCTTCCTTAGAATAGATTGGGTTGTTTACCTCGCATTCTTCGATGTTCTAAAATCTTTCCAACTGATTTTGAATTTCCAGATTGGAACTTGATATAAGGCATACCTCGTTGGTTTCCTTGTAATTAGCTATTTTGCTCAAAATTATCCACCCCAACTTGGAGTCTTGTAATATTGGTTTGTTGGGCCCTAACTTAATCTGTTGAGCACAGAGCAATTTGTAAAATAACTCTGCTCCTATCAGCGCATCGATAGGCTGAGAACGATAAAAATGTTTATCCGCTAACTGAATGTTGCTGGGTATGCCGAACAATCCCGGATCAAATGAACATTGGGGCAGGCTTTCTGTCAATTGATTTATAATTAAAAATAAAGTATTGGCTTGAAAATCATTATGTAAGGATCCAATTTTAGCCTTGCCCAAAATGTGAGCAACTGAGAGTTTTATACCTGTTACCTGTTACCTGTTACCGTCTCCTAGTACCGGAGACTTTGTGTAGCGGTACACGAAGCTTATCATAAAATTTCTTTGTTATAAAATTTGACTGCGCACCTGAGCCTAGTAGTACCCTACATTTAACAGGGTGCCCATGATGATCAAAAATATAAATAATTGCAGTGGATAACAAGACAAGTGACTCTTTGTTTGTCTGGCTACAATTTGCCACTATAGCAAGTGACCCATCGCTAGGCGAGAGGTCAGTAGGCTCGGATGTAGCGATTGACGGTGCTACTTCTGCTGGTTCTGCTGCTTCGTCCCTTAAGGCCGAGCGAAGATGATAACATTTTTCAACGTTACTAAACAAATCGTTAAGATGTATTAAAGAATTAAACATATCATAAAAATATGACCAATTTTCGTATGATCCCGTAAATTCGGGTAATTTGATTTTTGGTACTTGAACCTTATTTAGTTGAGAATAATTAGTATGTGAATTTGAACTACTTGCAGTAGCATTTGCATTATGATTTGATGTCGGAGGTTCTATAAACTCTTCAGCCCTAGCCTGAACATAATAATATTTATTTTCAAATTCTTCCCTTTCATTATCGAGTTCTGTTTTCCCTAATAATGTTTCAATTTCTATTTGAACCTGATCCAAGTCATTGTATACAGGGTGTTCGCGAGAAGTGGACCACTATTGCTATTTCCGTTAATATTGAAGATACGAGGTCGGTTAAATTAGTATAGTAGTATAACTTTTTCCGCTGATTGCGATGGTCAACACAAAAAAATAATTGAACATCTACTTTTCAAGATATTCACAAAAATAACTTTTTTTTAAATGGAACAACCTATATATTTTTATGTATTCGAAGAGAACACTAAATTTATAGTATAAAATGTCATATGAGTTTTTTCCTAAAATGAAAAATAAATTACCGATTTCTTATCTTCAATATTGAACGGATAAAGCAATAGTGGCGCACTTGGCATGAACGCCCTGTATTTTTGCTAATTTAGGATCTACATTTTACCAGGGATCTAAATTTGTATAAAAATACAGGGTGTTCGTGCTAAGCGGCCACTATTGCTGTATCTGTTTAATGCTGAAGATACGAAATCGGTAATTTATTCTTCATTTTAGGACAAAACTCATATGACATTTTATACTCTAAATTCAGTGTTCTCTTCGAATACATAAAAATATATAGGGTGTTCCATTTAAAAAAAAGTTATTTTTGTGAATATCTTGAAAACTAGATGTTCAATTCTCTTTTGGTTTTGACCATTGCAATCAGCGGAAAACGTTATACTACTTTACCAATTTAACCGACCTCGTATCTTCAATATTAACGGAAATAGCAATAGTGGCCCACTTCTTGCTAACACCCTGTATAGTTTCCAATTTTTTAAATCTACCTTTCAATTCCCTGATTTTAGCTAGATCTTCTGAACTCAAATTATCAACCAACGTGACAAATCTGGTTAATTGTGCTTTTATATGACCACGACGAACGACTAAAGCGTCCATTTTGATAAAATAATGTTGACTTTTTTGTTATAACAAATTAATTTTAAGCAATGCTAATTAGTTAGTAATGAATCAATATTTTTATGAATAATGACAATGGTTATGAAGTAATGTGCAACTTCTGATAATAAATAAATAACCGTAATGGTTATAATTACTTAACCTTCCAGTACTAACGTGCCAGAGAATATAACATCCATATAACGTCGGTCTCACAGACCGCTTAGTTTTAATTTTTTTTAACGTATTTTTTTACAACTTTTTTATTGCAAATAGAAATTATTTCAAATATTTAGTAATTTTTCTGGATACTAATTATAATTTTAGCAAAAAAAAATTCATTTTAATAACCAAAATTCACTTTTATAAAAATAAACAAAAATAAAAAGATGCATAAATTAAATAAGCGATTTCAAACGAATTAAACAAAATTTTTTAATAACTAGTAATATTATAAACAAACCTAGGAACAACACTTCTAAAAAGGTAAAAATATTTTTTTCATCTTCAACAATAGCTGAAATATTTTGGATAGAACATTTGTCGCATTTTACATGTTAGAACATGTAGAGCATGTTACCGCATGCACCAAAAAGAGCTACTTATTAATTGAAGTAAATGCAAAAATCTCTTCTGTTCTTTTTGTTATCCTATTTCCATTCAAGACAAGTGGAAAAAATAATTTTTAACTAAAAAATTTTAAATATTTTGAAAAAATATTGAAAATTTTTAGTTACTGTTGTACTAACGTCGGTCTCTCAGACCGAATTCAATTATTATAATTGAACCATTACAATCTTCGTTTCTCAACTTCGTTTCGTCTGACAAGCCTAAAAAAAGTGAAATTTTTACTCCTAATCAAACAATATACTATTATTTTTGCTTGTAAAATGCGATTCATCGATGTTGAAATGTCTTCTATGAAGTTTTTATTTCAAATTTGGAAATGGGTAATAATAATTTAGTGCCAAATCTGTACTTTAGGGTGGATGAACAATTTCTTCGAAAGCATGACGTCACGGCACTCATCGCAATTATTTACCTTGTGAACAGATCCATTGTTTTTCAGTAACTTTTAAATTTGGACAATTTTCCTCCCCTTTTTGATTTAATTTTTTCTATTAATAGATGTAAACTATCAGCGTAGTATGCGCCTGTTATGGTGGTAGCTTTATTTTTGCAATTAATTAAAAGAATTCCCTTAGAATCCCAAAAGATTGTTGTCACTTTTCCTTTTCCAGCAGAAGACGAAACTTTCTTCAAATTCAATTTTTTTGTATGATGGACCACCCTTAAAATGTCACTCCTTAGACCCCTGCTTCGATTAAAATCATAAAAGTGAACCAAAGATTCATCTCCTGTGCCTATTTGGTTGACTATTTCACTAGAGTGTATTATAGCGACAATAAAATCAAGTATTCAGGTGACAAAACAAGTACCTTGGCAAAACTAACAACATGGTATTTCAGCGACAATTTTTTTGACGTTTTAAACGTTCAAAAGTCAGCTTGGAAATTAAATCATTGTCAAACTGACATTTTTGCATCGCATTGCGTTTTGCAGTAAAAAATACGTTTTTTAAGTGAAAATAGACTTAATTTTTCTCTCGTAAAATAGTCATGTCGAATACCATTCAAGATAAAATTTTGTAGGCAAAATTGTTCTCTTGTAGTATTCAAGTTTGTTTCTTTTTGACAATTTCGCTCATGACATTTAATTAAAAATCACTCGCCGTACGGCTCGTGATTTTTTAAACAAATGTCATTCGCGAAATTATCAAGCAACAAACTTTCATAACAATCGAACAATTTTGCCGACAAAATTTTATCTCTCGTGGTATTATATATGATAATAGTTCGAATTAAAAAAAAATTCGACAAAATTCAAAAATCCAAAATTCAAAATTATCATTTTGTTGATTGCGACTAAACTACTTGATATAATTGCATACAATTTTTAGTGTATGCTTGTAAATAAAAAAGGGCATTAATTACAAAAAAGAAATAAAAATGACCGCCTCCTTCTGTCTCATTCCGCGAACTTAAAAATCTCCCCTCGTATTTGAACTACTTTGTTGACCCCTATCTCAGAAGGGTGAGGTCTTAGGTATTTTTGCCCATGGAGACTTTTGTTGAGAAGGTCAAGATCTACAACTTACCAAAATTTCATGAAATTTGACTAACACCGTTTTCCATATAAAAAGTGCGGGGTCCTTTTGAACCATTTCAAGAAAAAAAGCTGTTTATATGAAATGAGACTGTACTATAAAAAAATTACTATGAGCAATCAAAACTACTGTAGTCTTTCAACTTGTCAAGTTGTCGCGAAAACATTTCCTACGAAAGATGAGTGTTTTACCACTCATTTCATTATAATATGTATATTAACTACCCGGTTTTGTCCAACCTTCCCCTACTTAGCTTTGATTTCAATAAATTAATATAAATAAATTGTATATTCAGTAAGTCACGTACCTACTAATTTCGTAAACTATCTTTATGAGGTGGATAACTTAAAAAAATTACTCCTACTATTTTTAGTAATGTACGGTACTAGAAGCACGTAGAGCTACCATGCTTCTGCAATTATGGTATTGTGAAAAATACGCATCCAAATCAGAAAAACTAACGATTTCATTAATGCGCAAGTTTATTTCATTATGAAGTGTTTAAGCTTCTTGAGCTTGATGAGACTCAAATTTAAGTTTAGAAAATTATATATCAAAAATATTGGAGCTGGGGAATTGAACGCTCTATTACCGCTATTGATAAGCACTAAGCTGGAATTCAATCAATCGTCTAACTGGTTCACGCTCAAGTATTTCAAATGAATAATTTTTTCCGGTAACTTAAATGGAATCTAACTGTTTTTGACTTAATCCCAATTCAAAAAACAGTATCTATTTAAATCATACTTGGTTATATTAAAGCGTGGTCAACACCTACACTAGATAGGTACATCGCAACAGGTGATTTAAATTTATAAAGCAACGGTAACTGCGCGTGATAAGCTTTTTTGAAAAACTGTGTTGTCGTCAGCTTTTAATGTACGGCGCCTAGATTATATATACATCCACCTGCCAATCCAATTCACTCTTACGTAGTCCGGCGGCGTAAATTCCGTCATCGAAACGTGTTAGTTGCGTCGTAGCGGTTCGTATAATAAGCCGCCAAATTTAAGATGAATGAAATCGGAAGTAAAATAACTTGACTTTATAAAATTGTGTTAAGTGATATTTTAAATATTTAATTTTTCATTTCTTTTCGGAAAAAAAAGAAGAAATTTGTTGGCATTTTTTATTCAAGATGCAACTTGATTTAATTTAATTTCTTTTTGAAAATTAAACTTTTGTAAGTTGTTTTACTAGTGTTGCTTGTTTTATTTGAAATAGTAAAGCTTTATTTTGGCCTGACGAATTGTTAAATAGATAAGGAAAAAGTAGATAATTGTTAGGTTTTTAATGAATTGAAAACCTTGTTTTCAGTAGAAATTAATCCATTACTAAATATCTTTTTTATTATCGTGTACCTTTTATTGTTAATAACTGTGTTATATTTAGAAATTGATTAGTTTAACCTTAAAATTTTGCAAGAAAAATAATTACTCATTTAATACATATTTGGATATTTATTAATTTTTGAAAAATTCCAATTTACATACAGTGTGTCCCAACTTATTTCAGTACATCAGCACTTGAATTTTACGGCAGTTAGGTACAGCTTTTTCCAATCTATCAAAAAAAATCGAACTTTCAATTATAAAAAATAAAAATTTTATAATTTATAAAAATCAAAACTGCAGAGCCTTATTTTTATAAAATCTAATCAAGTCTTGCACTTAGAAGATTACTATATTAAGTTCAATTACACAACAGTATGTATGACATTAATTAATGCTTAAACACAAACACAACTCATTAACTAATTTATTCTTACACTGTAACTTCACATTTCAAGCTTAATTTTTAATTATTTCAAAATTATAAACGATTCAAAACGATTTAAAACACTCATATATTTGAGCGTAAAATTTAATGTGGGTGATGTAATTGATTTTTTTGTCATACGAAATTGATTATAAAAACAGACTATTTAACTAAGTACACATAAATCGAATTGGGAATTTAAACAAAAGATATAAAATATATGAGAAAAGAAATTTTGATATGAAAGTAATAAAAATGAAGTAGGTAATGTGTTAGCTTAAGGTTTTTTATGAAAAATGTAATTCGGAATCGGTTTTAATTCGGAATCGGTTTTAATTAAAATTGGGTTAAACTCTTTGATAGCTAAAATGTAACCTGTTGCACGTCCTTTAATAAACACATGATCATTATGTAGTTATAGCCTAGTCACTCTAGCTCAAAAAAGGGTCGATTATTGAAATAATTGTCTGAAGGTTGAATTTTTGGAAATGTTTTCTATTGATAGTTATTAATAAAATGTGAAATTTCCTATAAATTTACTTACAATTTTACGAGTTAGAAAACCAAAAATAAATCATAGATATTATACAAAAATACAGAGCATCCAAATCTACACGTAAAAGGTAATATTATTTATTTTTAGTCGAGCTGATAGTTTACTCGGGGCACAGGGCAATAAAAGTACAGATGAAGCCCTAGTTAAATAGTTTAATTTTTTGACTTTCAAGGAACTTAACTCACTTAGCTTGTACGGTAGTTTCAGTGATAATAGCATAGGGTAGGGATTGCAATCACCTTGAATTTTTTCAATCCCCGAATTTCGAGATTGACTTTTTTTCAATACCCGAATCCCAGGTTATTTTAATTAGATTTGCCCAAAAAATTACTTAAATTTAAAAACGTACCCTTTAACCAGTGAATTTGATAATTGTAAAGCTGTAAAAGCTCCTCTAAAATGCTCAAACTTATCTCAAATTTTCAAGTACAATACTTTCCAAAACTAGGTCTAAAAAAATTACAATATTAGTGAGTGATAAAAAACCACTTTAAGGCTGAATTCTACATTACACATTTATCCCCAGGATTTAATTTTAGTCTTATAAACCGGTTCACGCTATTGTTAAAACTTCTTTATACTGAACGTAAATTTAAATCCTGGGGATAAATGTGTAATGTAGAATTCGGCCTAAGTGTTTGAATTATTTCGAAGTTTTTAGAAAATATTTTCAATAGAAGATCTATTTCTTATTAATCTGGAAAAACTGATTTTTAAATTTCTAACGGGATTTCGAGATTGAATAAACGAGCTGGATCTCTGGATTCTGGGACCCTAGCATAGGGCGAAGCCCACAAGATTTGCAGTGCTTGCTTTGCCAGAACCATATTAGCATTGTGTAAAGCCACTTTGGTTTATTAGCTGACATGATCATCCCTGATCCGATCTCATGATGGCACGCTATCGACTCAACAACACAAAATGTGTCTATCTCGGGTGGTAGGAACGTTTGGGCAAAGTAGTGAAAGAGAGTGTCAGGCGCTGCATTGGTGGCTGTCCGGTTCAGATGCCTCCTGACTGCATTTTTTATACCTAATCTTTGAAATTGGTTGTATTTACTACTTGTACATGTACATCAAGTCTAAAACAGACTCAGTTAGATATGTGTTAAAAGGTATGTTCCCACAAACAGTCGAAACAGTTCAGAACGGTTCAGAACTGAACAGAGTACGAGCACATTGAAGTTGGCAATACAAATTTCAATTAGCGCACACTCCGCCTAGTTACGAACTAGTTCGAGCTAAATGAGGATCCTTATAAACTGAGAAACTGAAATCAATACACCCGTCTACTTCAGCTCACGGAGTCACTGGGATGTCGAATTTTTACATTTAGGACCGAAAACGTAGTCCTCAGTGTAATCTAATAATAGGTGATGTCATTGCCACTACTGAATGGGCACTGTCGTCTTTGTCTCTTTGTCCACATCAAACCGTACTTTATTAGCTAATAAACTAAAAATAAAATTTTATTGGATTTTCCCACAGCGCTTTTCAATGCAAACATGGCTCAAGTAGTGCCGGTACTGCACATTAGGATAAATATTATTTTTTTTTTGATAGCGGCCATACCAGCGGGGTCGAAGTTTCTTATGTAAAATGTACAGGGCTTTTGGATAAAACGGAATAAAAAAAGTTTTTCGTGAAATTCGTATTCTAAAAATCTGAAACTTGGTAGATTGCACGTTCATAGACAAACAAATTTAAAAAAATTAAAATTATTTTTTCTAGCAAGAACTAGTACCAATTTTAGGGATTCAAAGTTAGCGCCACCCCCTGAAGAGGTAGTAGAATTTCTACCACAGGATGACTATTCAATAAAATCATTAAAATATTTACAGTACTTTTGAAGATAAAACGATTGTTTAAATTTTAACCCCAACTTTAAGAGCCTATAACTTTTTGGGGATGCATTTTTTGATAATATTGCAAAAAGTCCAAATGTCCTATTTTGGGCCCAGGAAACCAATGTAGACGTTTGTCAATGTTATTCGGTGTTATTCGGATATTTCTAGCTTTTGCAGGTATTATTTGTCCCTTAAAATCTTTATAATGAAATGGAATGACCCATACATACTTTTAGGGTAAACTATAACAGTTATAAGTTTGTTTGTCCATCAACATGTTATTTACAAAGTTTCAGGCTTATAGACCACGAATTAGTCAAAGAAAAACATTTTATACTGTAATATTCAAAAACCTGTGTATTTTACATAAGAAACTTCGACCCTGCTGGTAATGGCCGCTTTCAAAAAATTATCTATTTATGATGTGTATAATTTTTTTTGAATGATTTGGAGTTGATTGAATTAAGATCGTAAGAATTAAAATTCAAAAATAGGCCAAATAAGAAGCACCCTAGTGCACATGCTGCAAATGTCACCACGAACACCGCAAAAATTTGAAATTTGTCCTGTTCTTAGATTAGAGGTTTATTTTTAAATTTTCATAAAGCCTGAAATCTTTAAAATAGACAGTTATATTAGAATTAAGATCGTAAGAATTAAAATTCAAAAATAGGCCAAATAAGAAGCACCCTAGTGCACATTCTGCAAATGTCATCACGAACACCGCAAAAATTTGAAATTTGTCCTGTTCTTAGATTAGAGGTTTATTTTTAAATTTTCATAAAGCCTGAAATCTTTAAAATAGACAGTTATATTAGAATTAAGATCGTAAGAATTAAAATTCAAAAATAGGCCAAATAAGAAGCACCCTAGTGCACATTCTGCAAATGTCATCACAAACACCGCAAAAATTTGAAATTTGTCCTGTTCTTAGATTAGAGGTTTATTTTTAAATTTTCATAAAGCCTGAAATCTTTAAAATAGACAGTTATATCCATAATACTCAATAGACTCGACTAAAGTAGAAATCACCAACCAACGGACCTGTCACGTTTTCATCATGGTTTATTGTCGTCAGCCAATAGTAAAGCATCTTTACTCTGATCACGCACTTTTATTGCTCCGTTCCTTGGTGAATTCGAAAATAGTAGGGTTTTTATTAAAATTTTGTATTATTTCGTTAATTTTCTCAAATTAACAATAATCGTCAGAGCAATATGAAACTTTATTATTTGTCAAGTAACTTAAGTAACATTGATATAAATTTCCACAGAGATAGAATTACTCTTCCATTCGCCTGTTGCAACATACATTTGTGAGAAAAAAAATTATTCAAACCAATAATGGTGATTTTAATAAAAATCACGATCGTTTATAAAAAGCCAAAAATAATTTTTCAAAATCAAAAATGCATATGTATTTGAATTAGATTTTAAAAAATCAAAAATGTCTGCGAGCTTTTACGAAAATTTACCACTAACATCTCTAAGTAAAGAAAATAAAGAAAACATTCAAATAGAAAACGACGAATTGGCGCAATCGAATAAAATTAAAACTCTTCAAAATTCGTTAAATACGAATCAAAATTTAACGAGTAGTCCTTCCACAAATCAAAAAACGACATTTCAAAATAACGTTCCGAAAACAAAAAAGGTATCGAAAAGCATCGCGGATATTTTCTTCAAAAATGCCAAGAGAATAAGAAACATAGACGGTCATCAAAAAATTCATAAAGAAAAATCTTTTGAAAATGAAATTTTGTCACCGCAAACAACAACGAATGATCCACAACTAGTTGTCGACAGATGTGACGATGATTACACCAAACCACTCGAAAGCATTGAAGACGATAAAAAAGTATGTCAAAAAAGCGGAAATCAGCATTCGACTCCGACGTCGACTTTCGATGACGGTTACGAATCTTGTAATAGTACTCCTCTAGGTTCAGGTGAGAAAATTTATTTTATTCTCTTTTGTAACACCTTTGTCAGTTTTGATGTAAAGCCGGGATTTACAAAGACGTCTTAAATGGTTATAAAAACTGATTTAAAAAAAAATTCGTTACTTCCAAATTTTAACTTTTTAATTCCAAACTTTTATTTGAAAAATGAGTTTGTACACACAAGCTTTTGTGTTTGTACTAATGTATTTACTTTTGCCGAGAGTTGCTTACTGCCAACAATGAGTCCATTTATTAAAAATACATTGGATGTCGAAAGAAAAGGTGTCTAGTATAATTTAATAGATGACCATTTGTCGTGGATGATTTAAAAAGACAACAAAAAGTATAAATTCAAATTTTGTCAAGCGTACAAGTAGTTTCATACAACATACGTCTATTCCAGTTTTATGTTCGGATAAGCTATGAAGTGTGACTGTTTAAAAAATATATATTTTTTACAACTCGACGAGGAAATGAGTCTTTAGGTCAAATAATGTTAATGAAAATTTTTCGTAAAATTGGATTTTCATATAATTAATGTTTAAATTTTAGTTTTAATTTAAGATACTTGAACCTTGGTTCAAGTAGAAAAGTAAGCAAATAAAATCGTGTTAGCTTTGATATGGAGATGCAATATTTTATATTATGTGAACAAAACGCTCGTAAAACCATCCTCGTAGGTTACTATTTCTTGAAAACTGGACGCTGGCCAGTACAAAACATAATGGTTTTGCACTAATCGTTAAAAATTGATGTGAACTATACCATTATGACAAAACAAATTTTTGAGTATTTTAATCACTCTCGACTTTTCTATTATAGGCCAATTATATGGCTCTTTTTGTTATGAACAATTATATTTCAAGTATTACAGTGTACACAGTACACTTTTTGTCACCTGTTTTGGGTAAGACACTGGCAAATTTCGTAATAACATTATAGAAGTGTAGAAGTAGTAAATGTAAAGCTGTGAAAACTGCTACAAAACTACTTTACGTTTTTCCGAATTTTCATCTGTAATTTAATCTTACGGTGGTGCAGCTATTTATTAGTGTTCTCAAATTATTGGAGCTTTCACAGCTTAATATGTATCAGGGCTCTAATATTCTATGCAAAATTACTCGTGTGCCTTAAACTTGTTTAATTAGAAAATCACAAACTGCAAGCGATTAACGGACCACTAACATATTGGAAATTCCAAAGTTAATATTAAAGTATACACGTTGCAACGAAAGGTCATTTTTTACACAAATTACCTAAAAATTATTTTAATTATTGTATGGCAACATACAACACGAAAGAGATCTAGAAATTGTATCTTAATATAAATTACATGATATTAAAAAAATTTAAAAAAAATTATGCGTGTAAGAGCTGTATGCCACTATACTAATTTCAGTGCTGAATTCAGGACTAAAAAAATTGGATGAAAATTTGTAGTTGAAATTATGGAAGTTTGACGTTTTTGACATTTTTTAATAAAATAATTTAGAACATAGCAATAAAATAGAACATGTTCTAAATTATGGGATGTAAATAATGTCTAAAAACGTCAAATTTTAATTTTCTTTTTCAATAAATTTTTTTAGTCCTGAATTAAGCACTGAAACTAGTATAGTGGCATACAGAGCTCTTAAGCAGAATTTTTAGACATAAATTGTCTGAAATACTAATTTCATATTTTTTTAAATTTGCCATAAATAGAAGTTCAAAATATACATTATTTTATATGTTCAGAAAGATAATTTTACGAGCTTTCAAAATATTTAAAAATATGTGTTCCATTGAAATTAAGAAATTTTATTCCATTTCCAGTTACACCGGAAGTTAAAAAATAAAGTATTTGGTATAATAGCTAATTTTACGATATTTTAAAATATTGAAAAATATACAGGGATGAGTTTTTAAAAGGTTTGATATTTTTGTAATTTCCGGTTTAACCGGAAGCGTTTTGTTAATCGAAAATAATGTCAAATAATAGATATTCATCGGATTGATATAAATATCCAATTTCAGGTTTTCATTTTTATTACAAAAACAATTAGAGATTATTGAAGTTTTGACATGCAAAAAATCATAACTCTTTAACATAATAATAACTATTAACATAATAATTTTTTTTAGTCCTGAATTTAGGACTGAAAAAAATTGGATGAAAATTTTTAGTCGAAATTATCGAAGTTTTACGTTTTGACGTTTTTAATAATAAAACATTACCTTTTTACATTACAAATGCTTAGAATCATTTTACGTTACAATTTGTTGTAAATATTTAAGGTTAGAATTTACTTTTACCTCCTAGGATGTAAAAGTAGAACTTACTTGTTCAGTAACAAAATGTCAACCTTTTTTGACGTTTTAAAAAAAAAAAAATTTTTAATTTTATCCTCAAATTCAATCGACTATTTAAACAATATTTTAATAAATCCTTCTTTTCCCATTTTTTTTTAAATAAAAAATATTAGTTGGAATAAAGCACAGATCATGTTGTTTTAAAATGAAATCGAATTAATATAAAATTAAAAATACAATGTGTTCATGAAAACAGTTTACAATAGTTAACTTTATTATTTTTAAAGATACGAATTCAGTTAAATGAGTAAAGTTGTAGTATTTTATCTTCCTGATTTAGCTATGCATTCGAAAAAATAATAAGCGGGCTGTTTGTGGAGTTACAGCAATTTTAAACTTTTTTTTTAATACAACACCCTGTATATTTTTTGATATTTGGATTTTTAGAATTATTCTCTGTATAAAAGTATAAAAAATATTATCAAAATATTTACAAATAACAGAGTTATAGGGCATTTACTGTTTTATTGAAAAAAAAGCGTGCTATGGAAAACAAAAGCCTTGTTTTGATTTAAACTGATATTACTGATTATAATACTACTAAAAACAGCGATTTTATGACAAACTTGAATAAAATAAAGTGTTTTGTCTTCCATGGCCCCCTTTTCTTTAATAAATTTTACTTTCACTTTTATACAGAGAAAAATTCAAGAAATTCAAATATAAAAAAATATACAGGGTGTTCTATTAAAGAAAAAGCTAAAAAGTGCTGTACTTCAGAAACGAGACCTTTTTTCGTTTTTCCAACAGCATAGATAAATGAAAAAGATTAATTACTACAACTTCGTTAATTTAACCGAATTCGTATCTTTAAAAATAAAAAAGTTAGCTATTTTAAACTGTTTCGTGAACAATCGTATAACCAAAGAATTGGCATAACTCAAAGCATATTGGACCACATAATGAGCTGTAACTCGGTTATTTCTAAATATTTTGTTAAAGTGCCTTAATACTTTTATACAGAGAATAGTTTGAGAAATTCTAATATCGAAAAATATATAGGGTGTTCAATTTAAAAAAAAATTACATTTTTTTGTATCTCGGCAACTAGATCTTTTTCCGTTATTTTAAGTACATCACTAAAACCAGAGGAGTAATTACCACAACTTTACTACTTTAACCAAATTCGTATCTTTAAATATAAGAAAGTTAGCTATTGTAAACTGTTTTCACGAACACACTGTATAAAGGACCCCGCTCAAACCTTATGGAAACTGGTTCCCGGCTAATTTTTCTAAAATTTTAGTATGTTGTAGATTAGGGCCTCCTGATCAAAAGTCTTCATGGGCGCAAAGCTCTAAACTTAATATTTTTCATTCTAGAGGGGCGTTAAAGCGTTGCATTTAACGTTGTTGGTGGTTCAATTAAATGAGATTACATCAACAAATATCGCGTTTTGTGATTTGTTTTGTGATCTTCTGATGATTTATAGAATCAAAATCTTTAGCTCAATATTTTTTTTGCAAATATACCGGGTGTTCTAACTTTGCGTGTAGGAAAGATTATACGTATACTATTAGCTATTGAAGTTCCAAAAAAATTAAACACATACAGTAATATGGGCCGTTTGGGGTTACAACCTGAAGCCTAAACAGAATTAAAGAATGTACTTTTGTATTTCAAAATTTTTGTTATATTTTTCAGAGGGCTGATCAATTTTCAATGATCAAAAGAGTTTTTCAAAAAGAGAGCTCTAAAATATCTACATAAGGTTACATAAGAGAATAATTAACAAGCTATTTTGTACATAATATCTGAGAGGACTCTCAGTATTTCTAGTGCTCAGTTTTGATTAGGAACATCTAAGCTGATTTATTTATTCCACAAAAGGGCGCTTTTAAAGATTGTTTTTAAGATAGTTGAGCTTCTATTGCCTCAAAAAAAGTTGAAAGAATTTTTGTCGTTCAGAGAGTTCTTTAGATTAAATTTTCAAATTTTAACCTACTATTATTTTCTCCAAGTTTATGTTTCTCTGTTTCTCGTCAATAAGTTGCTAAGTGCATCTCTATGGAGTAAACTTCGTTCTTAAGATCGTTTGTCGGAAAGATAAAACTAGATTGAATATAAAAAATGAAGGAATCAGACAACCATTTGATGTTCCAGGCATAATTTTCACTAAACGAAGAAGAGATTAATAGAACAGTCATGTCAGTCGAGCAGAGAACAACAAGCTCATGGAGACTGCGAGAGATTTGAAGTCGTTCACTAAAATACTCTCGGGTAGACCGCCAAAGAGATGACTACAGAGCTGATAGTCATGGTTACTAAAGACTCCGTGAAGAAAAACAGGCAACCTGCCTATTGAATATAATAAGAAGAAGTAACATCACAATGAGTTTACATATAAGTAAAAGGGAGAAACTATTCTAAAATCTTAAAAAAGCTTAATTTCGTAATAATAGAAATAGCGTAATAAAGTAAAATATAAATGTGGTAATAAAACATTAAAATTATTTGACGAAATCTTATTTTATATTTTATGTCAAGTTCCTAGGTATAAAATTAGGATTCGAGAAAGCTGCAGTTTCTAGAAATTCAACCACTTTAATTTAATGAAAAATAGTTTACATACCACAATTTCAAATTCCGGTTTAATAATATAATGCAAATATTTAATTACTCGTAATAAGAAAAATAATTTTTTTTAAAATACTTGTAATACTCTCTATTACTATCAATATCACCGTCACCGTGTTCACAGACTCATTCTCATCATGAGGATTTCCGTAATATGAAAAACATTTTACCAGACCAGAGCTTTTGTTAAATGAATTGTAAATACCTATACCTTCGATCAAATAGTATCAAACCACAATAAATTAGGTTCTATAGTCAAAAATAGTATATTACTTTACAAGAGAAGTAACTACGATTTACTCTACCGAGACAGGTTTCCAGCCCTGGAAAAGGCTGAAGCGAGACGTAGCGATATCCTAAATAACTTACGCTTACCTATTTAAGTTACTCTACTCTAATAGTTACAAGATGCCAGCCCTCTGTAAACGTAACATAAAAATATATTGTAAAATCGAGATAACTACTAATTAATTTTTGAAAATTAGGCAACTCTGAAATTCGTTTTGCAAGTACAGCTTAACTATCAATCCATTAGGGGTGCCAAGGTTGTGACCAACCACCAATCTGATTGGTTATTGCCTAGAAAATCCACTCAACGTGGGTTGAGTTAATTTCTGAAGCATCGTTAAAAAATTCATCGTTCTTAAAGTACGTACGAATACGTAGACATACAATTTAAATGATTTATTACCTTTAAGTGGCAATAATTATTTAACAATAAAATAAAATATAGATTTTAATAGTATTTACGTAACGAGTATGTAACGATGGCTATGGTTCACGAGGATTAATAAATTATGACAAGAGTTGTAGGTAGTTAAATCAATTCTAAAAAGTCTGAAAGTCAAAAAGAAGTTAAAAAATAACTAAGATTCTATTACCTTGATAAGTAGCTGTTATCAGTGGGCACCAAAAAGTTTATGATTACAATGTTTGAATTATCATTAAAAAAGAGAGTTCTGCTTCACTTAATTTTATTTGCTTGTAGATATCAATTTTTGGGTATCTAAATCTAAAATCAATAAAGAAAAAGTTAATAAGACAAATAGATTATATGTTCTTTGCCCTAAAGCAATACTCAGTCTAAAACTGAAAATTTAAGTCAGTTGATAATAATTATAATTACACGAAGATCAATTTAGCAGAAATAAAAAGAGTAAACGAAAATTATTGTCACCCATACACACAAGTCGATATTTGAATGCTTTCAATTAGTTATACCACCCCTTAACAATTTTTTTGTTTCTTTCGTTAATTAAGTCAAAAATAAATTTTAGATCCCCACTGAGTGCGAGTTTCTGGTACGTTATGGTTCCATAACATTCCATAACTTAACTTTATGATGGGCCGAAACATTGTTTGAAAACCAGTTTTTCGACATTTAATATTATACCAATATATTTATTGGTAAAGCGATAACTATCTTTCGAGAAACTGGGAATAAATAAATTTCTTTCATTCTGTGTGTTTTGGGTAAAACTGTTTTGCCCCAGTACTTAGCTAACTATCTATGATCATTTTACAACGTCTTTCGTCATTGTCCGATTCCAAACATCTATTCTTGTCGGTTCTATTCTTTTCCCAGATTTTGAATGCTCATCTACCTTTTTATTACTTGCATTTAGTTCTTTCTTGGTTTCCTTCTCTTTCGTTTTACTCCTGGTCTCCATTCCATATTTTTTTGGTTAGTTATTAGTTGTGCATTCTTTTAAGGTGGCCATACCGTAATAACTGTTTTCTTTCTATGTCTTCTATAATCGATCTCTCTATGCCAGTGTTTCCCAACACAGGCGCACGCCCTACAGAGAAGCAATTTGATTGTTAAGGCAGGCAATTCAAAAATGGACTCGTCCAGAGCTCGTCCAGAGCATTTAGATTTCTTCAAAACAATTCAATTTTTTAGTATTAAAAATTATGCATCTGTTACATAAGAATTTTAGAAAGGCAAAAAAATTGGGAAACACAGCTCTATCCCCTCAGTGTTAA
The DNA here is from genome assembly GCA_963924605.1 of Malthinus seriepunctatus. Taxonomy (NCBI): domain Eukaryota; kingdom Metazoa; phylum Arthropoda; class Insecta; order Coleoptera; family Cantharidae; genus Malthinus; species Malthinus seriepunctatus. The sequence continues at coordinate 87,723,633 of OZ004600.1, read as the reverse complement.
TCTTAAATTCAAATGTGTAGTGACTCACTGGCATATGGTAAATTATTTTTTTTTGACCTTTTCAAATCTTGCAACAGAAACAAAATAAAAGATGCACAAAATTGATAAATTTGAAATTCGTTAAATTAGCTGGTTATTATCTTTCATTAATCCATTTGGCTTACAATAAAAAAATAACTGTAGTAGAATTCATAATAACTAAGTAAACATAATCATGAACTGTAACTTAAATCATAGTAAAAGTAGAAGATAGACGAGTTCAAAACGAGCTCTATGTATGTGATAACAACAACAAACTGTTTTTAATATTAAACTTTTCTACAAAGTAGAACAGCTACTAGTGCAAGGATAGCCTTCAATTATTGTTTAGAACAGTTAATTTAAATTCATACAAAATTAAGGATAGGAACGTTACGTATTTCATACAATTAAACAAAATTTAGATTCATAAAAATATGTCTTAATTTGCAATTAAAACTAACAATAAACAAGAAATAATTCGTAAAATAAAATAATAAACTAGAAATGAGATGAGCTTAACATTCTTTAACTAAAGATGATTTTTTTTATTAAAATTTGAGCTTATGTAATAGGTGTGGCATGCGAATTGAACTACATATTTTAGATAGCTTACTGGAATAATCAATTTATTTGACCTAATTTTTAATGAAATTAAAAAAATATTTTGGAAAAATTACCAAACTACGGAAAATCGCCAAGTTATGAAAAACATACATAGTCAAAGTCACCTTTGCTTTACAGGGATTCCGGGATTTATACCGTGTGTTGATTTGCTTTGCGGGTAATAGGAGTTTTACATGTAAAAACAGTCTTTATGATTTTCTTGCTTCCCTGAAAACTTTAGAGTAAAAACATGAAGAATAAAATGTCTTTAGAATTAAAAAATCTAGCTGATAGGTATCTTTTTAATTTACCATTAAGCGCCGTTTAATAAAAAAATTAATTTGTAAATACAAAATACAAACGTCAAATTTGACTTATCTACTAAAACAATTTCAATTTGCTTTTAGTCTTGGGTAAACAGATAAGATTTAAATTTATTGTTTAATTATTATTTATTTCTTATAATTTTGGTGACTTCTAGTAGATAACCAAAAACTATTATTTTGCTATCTTCATCAGTCGAAAACTTATGTGCAAAAATAAAAAACATAAAAAGCAAATTAATTTATAAATAAATTTTAACAAATAATTACTTATGGTCAACTTTGACGTCTCTACTAAAACAATTTTAATTTGCTTTAAGTCATGGGTAAACAGATGTAATTTCAATTCAACGCTTAATTATTAATTTTTTCTTATTAGTTTTTTTTATTAAACGAATCATATTGGTAAATTTAAAAAATACCTATCAGCTAGATTTTTTAATTTTAAAGACATTTTATTCTTTATGTTTTTACTCCAAAGTTTTCAGGGAAGCAAGAAAATCATAAAGACTGTTTTTACATGTTAAACTCCTATTACCCGCTACATCAATCAACACACGGTATATTTTAATTAGATGTAGCCCCAAAAAATGATTAAAATTTAAAAACATACCCTTTATAAAATATTTAGGAAAAAAACCCATGAATTTGTGAGTTCTGAAACTGTATAAAAGCTCTTCAAATATGCCCAAAATTATCTCCAATTTTAAAGTACAAGAATTTCTAAAATTAGGCCCTAAAAAATGTTAAGTATTTGGCAATTTAATCCTTAGTGATAAAAAAACACTTAAAGTACGTTCCTAAATTATTTCGGAATTTTTGGAAAAGATTTTCAATAGAATATTTATTTCTCATTAATTTTAAAAAACTTAAGAAAAATTAATACCGAAATTCCGTGATTTTTAAATTTCTAATCCCGGAATTTCGAAATTGGATAATCGGGCGGGATTCCGGGATCCCGGGATTCCAAACCCTAATTTCCTTCATGACTAGCTGCACCATCTCGTGCAACTGTAAATTTCTTTCATCTCATTCGTCTCAGCTTAATATTTACAAATATTTTCAACATTTCAAAATAGCAATCACAACTTGTATGTATAACGGCGTAGCCGAAATCACCATTCAGCACCATAACCCTCACTATACAGGGTCATTCAAATTCGAAGCATAGATTTATGTTTTGTTATACCGGCTTTTGTTTTAATTCTAGAGCAGCTTGATCCTCAATTTTTATTAACAAATTAGCTTATTTGAGTACAAAATTTAAAAATAAATACTCAAGTGATCTACATTTTTGAAATCAGTAAAAAAGGTTCTATGAGATGGTGCTAAAACAAAAGATTGCGCCTATTTAAAAAACTATAGTTGATGATGGTTACATCAAATGTGTTTTCGGAATCGGGTGTAGAATACAAAATGGCTTAGGAGAAGTTAGGTCAGATTTTAAAAATTTTTGATAATAAGGAAAATAAAGTCAAAAAACGGGAAATCAATTTTTTGTTTTTTTATCAATAATTCAAAAACAAAAGCAGCTAGGGCACTTTTCTTTTTAGATTATTAGTCGGCATAAAATTCCGCAACTTTGCCCCAATTTAACCGTTTCTCTATCTCCTCAAATAAGCGAGATCCCCATGCTGCCGGTTGAATTTGAATAACCTTGTATATTTAGCTATGAAAAGCTTTTCATGCAGCTCTCTTGGATTACGTGTTGTGCTCAGTTTTATTTGTTAGTTAGGTGGAAGAGTGGGATTCGACTGACATCAATTTATTGGGCATTATTCAATATTTTTTAGAAATTGCATTTATGTGGTCACTGGAACTCTCGGATTTGACATGTAAAATCATACTTTGGTGATTTCATGCTTTCCAATTTATTTTAGAAAAACAATCTTCCAATAAAAATTTCAAACCATAAAACTCTGCACCTGAATCGAAAATTTTCAAAATTATCAGAAATAACGATTGCCATGAAATACTTCAATTAATATTATTTTTATTCAAACGTCAAAAAAAGTCGACTTTGTGTCACTCAATATGTAAGAGTGAAGTTTAATTTTCTCGCCTCGGCAGGAGAAGTTGTCAGACAATAGTAGTTTGTTTAAAAAGTACGTTTTTTGGCTCGTCAGTAGTTGTCAGACTCAACTTCGTTTTTCTAACGTTTTTTCTTGTGGTCCTTCGAGCCGGATTGCCCCGCCCAGAATTTTATTATAATTTTGGTTATTAATTTATTATACAGTCCACTTCTCCAAAACAGCAGGAAACTAGCAAAATATGATTTTACTTGTTAAAGCCCTATGACCGAGAGGTCCGGTCAGCACCCTGTATATTTGCATATAAATTAGAAAGATTACTGGTGTAGGTACGACAAAAGTGTATTTTTTTATAAAGGAAAAAATTTTTTTGAACACATTAAAAGCTCTGAAATTTCGAAATTTTTAAATTTAGTTTGAAATGCCTAAAGCTTAATTCTCAGCTATCCGAAACCGTCGTATACGACGATACGAAAGTCGAAAACGAAAACGAAATAAGATACGCAATTTCAAAAATTTCGAAAAATTTTGAAATTCCACCAATAGGAAAACTTTCGTATCGTCGTATACGACGGTTTCGGATAGCTGAGAATTAAGCTTTAGGGATAACAAATTTCGTGTAAAATATATTATTCGAATATGTCACAAAGGCTCAAACTGTAAGTGTTATAGAAAAAAAGTTATTGAGCTTTAAGTTTAAACCCTCAAAAGTACAGGTGTACTAATTCACAACGATACCCTAAGTTAAATTGATTTATTAATCAAATAATAAAGTAAAAAATGCACTCATTAAACAGAAACTCAAAAACCAAAACAATTTTTATTTTAAAAATAATTGGTATTACGATTATATGTATTACAACAAAGTAAATGTATCGTTTGGCCTGAAAGGTAAATTGAAATTTTAAAGTAAACACTATACTTTTTGTAAAATAATTACAAATTAATGACATCCAAGAATATTTGAAATTAAAGTCTTCAAACAATTTCCAAAAAAATCAATTAACTTTTGTTAACAAATACTTTATGCTTTAAAATGCAATATAAATTTAACGTTGAGCCACTCGTATTTTGAGTGTACAAAAAAAATTGAAATTGAAAAAAAGGCAGCTGAGCACTTCATATTTTTTTTAATATGAGGTAAGTTGAAAGACGTTGGATTTCTAATTTTTGTCTATCTTATTATTATTTCGAGTTTACTGACGTGGGACGAAATAATTTTTTAGAATCCTACCTTTTACTCATTCGAGTTATATCAATTAAGTATCTTTTAGTATAAATGCTAATTTTTTAAAAGGTTGAATTTTTCGTGGAAATAGTTGATTTATATTCGAGTACACTTTGTGCGGGCAATTTATTGGTTACTTCAGTGGTTCGCAAACTACGAGCCGAATGATACTCCAATATTTTCAATGAACTGAAACTTTAGGCCAGAAAAGACGATTCAGCCACGTTTAAGAAAAATAAAACACTTCCAGTTAAACTGAAAATTAGAGATAAAACAACAGTTAGGTAGGTTTACGTGGAAAAATCCCAATAAGGACGCCATGAACTGAAATAGTTTGAGAGTCACTGGCTTACCTACTAGGAGTATAATATAGTTAACCAGAAATATATTTTAAATTGAAAAACATGTTATAACTTGAGATGAACATTTTATGAAATACATTACCTATTATAGGTTGTTGATACACATTTACCTACATTTATAATATTTACTACAACTGAAAATTTTTTCTATACCCATCATCAAATTTTCTAGAACATATTTTAGCACAAAATTTAGTGCAGAAAATATATTTTATAAATAATTAAGAAATAAATTTTAATGATAATTAAAAGCACTCTAAAAAGGATTTCAATAATTATGATTTTGCAGTGAAAAGACTACGGAATGACCCAGACATATTTTTAGTAATATTGGTGGTCTGGAATGCAGTAATGTGCAGCGCAGGGTGTTGGAGATTATTGAGAGGCTTGGGACGGGCCTTCGAGTGTCTATGGAATGTAGGTATAATGGAGAACCGTTCAGCCTGTTATAAAGCACACGTTCAGTAGGTATTAGGAAGGAAAATGAAAAACATATTACGGACTACAAATATTAATCATTTTAAAATATACTTCTTTCTCTCTTTTTTAATATTTTTACTATTAACTCTTTGTTTATTATTTCATTTTTAAACATGCGAACTTCTTAAAAAATGAAGCGACTGATACAAAAGTCATTATTTTATATGCAAGTCGTGTTAATTATTTCGAAATTAAAATTTTTAAGTGATGATGATGATGTAACCATGGAAGTGTGTGTGTATAATAACATTTTCATTAGGTCGTACACGTACTTATTTGTTTTCTAAAACAACCTGAAAGAAGCTTCAACACACGATCAATAATTTACGTCAATGGCTTGCATGTAATATTGATTATATTGACACAAACGTGTAAAGACCCATTGACATAAATCTAATTTAATAGTGACATCATCACATTAATGTAATCGAAATTATCAGATTCAAAATGAGTTTTTTGGAAAATCCCTCCTCCTCCTCGCAGCAATTTAGTTAAACCCAATTTAGTTCAGCCCAGCAGCCAGCGAGCTACGAAAAATAGAGAAAAAGTCAAACCACTTGCTTTAGAATTAGACAAAAATTTGTTAGATGAATAAAATTTTTGTTGCAAACTATCTCGTTCAGAGTAGTTGTTAAATTGTTATCCTGGAAGTTGGTGGTAGAAAATTTCGATGTTAGAGCATAAGGATGTATTAACAACTAATTGCTCTTTTTAACAGATATCTTACCTGAGATACTACTATACGATAAAATGTGTGTGAAGCACCTCTCTTTAGATTTATAGCTATACTAAGCAATTAAGCATCTTCAATAGTCTATCAGTACCCTGTAAGCACCGGATTAATCAGCTGACTAGATTTGGCATTGAACCCTCGTTTTGGAGTGGTGAAATTAACGCACTCATCATAATTATTACGACCACTCATTAAAATCATGAGTAAAATGGTGTACACTGAAATTAATAAGAGTTTCTTAATTAAACAAAACAATTAAAAAAGATACTGAACTGCATAGAACAACAAAAAAGTATAAAAATTATAATAAACAAAAAATGAAGTGAAAACTATGTACTATGTGCCAGCTTAAGATTGGCGTTTATTAGAAGAGAAATTCACTTTTTCGATAGAACGTGATGAAAAATGTTACCATGACAACAAAAATAAATTATTTAATTTTATTCGAAAAGTGAACGCATATTACATCTATACTTTTCTCTCACTACTCAAAGTGTTTTGATTTTAAAGATCTTGCGGAATAAAAATGTGTCTAAACCCCATTTATTTCTAATGGCATAAATGCCACCCTTAATTAGAACAAGATCAGTCAAAGCAGTAACAATCTTCTTACACATTTTAACGCAATAAAACGCTATTATACAGGGTGATTTTTTAAGTGGTACTATCATTGGAATCTCGGAAACCGTGAGTGTTACGAAATTGGTAAAATTAAAATTAAAAGATCGTTAAGAATCCGTTTAGAAAATTTCAAAATATTAAATAGTTTCCCAGATAACGCAGACAAACTGAAAATTTGCAATCATCTATAGTTTTAAAATGGTTTACCTACTTTACCTAGTAAAAATCTCTTTGAAAATATTCAGTAGGTCAAAAAAGCTATCAAACGATACCAAACTTGACTTTTTATAACATCGACGCTAGGCATCGCGACGTTCATCTTTTTATTTTATTATAAGAGAGCTATAATTTTTTTGCAAAAATTGCTCAGTAGGCTTGTCTAAATTCTGATACCAAACGAGAACTTTCTTGATTTACACACCTTTTTAGGTAACGTTATGTTACTATCCATATATTTAAAACGCGAAGCCTTTTCTTTTCCGCTAATTTTAGCGTACTTCTACTGGACCGATTTTGATAAATTTTTTTTTAAATTGAAGCTCTCGACCCACAGATATGTCACCACTAATTTTTTTCTCAAAATTATTAATTTCATACATTGTTTTATATTTTATAATATACGTAATAAAATAATCAATTTTATAATTTAAAATAATCCAATTTTAAAAATTATAAATGAGAATAAATGTAGATAGTATTTGGTTTTATACGATAAGGCACACATTATACATTTGGTAGTGGTGATAAAATTTTCAATACTTTTATTCGACCAGTACGTTTCTAATACGCGATATGATCAGGTTGGTGCGTGCATTTTTAATTACGTTTCGTGAATTTTGGATTTTTGAGACGGTTTTTTATGTTGCCCTCTTTCGCTTAGTTATCTTTAAGGTTAGTTTTCTTAATTTTTTTTATCAAATAGTCATAGCTCCTTCATATCTTCAAAAACTTCGTCGATTTCGACGGGGGTGACTGCTATTTTTTTTTAAATTGAAGCTGTCGACCCCCAGATATGTCAGCACTAATTATTTTCTTCAAATTACCAATTTCATAAATTTTTTTAAAATATAAATTAACAAACAATCATCGGTGTAGGTAGTAAGTGCATTATAATAATTTTTGAAAATTTCATTTTTCTAACACATTCATCTCTACAATTACTTAGTCGAATTTCGACGGGGGTGACCCACTAGTCTTACTTTATTTTTTATGATGAAACAACGTCTGGAATTTAGTTTTTAAAATTTGATAAACGTAGATTGATCAGGAAATTAATATAAATCAAATTATTATTTATAAAATTTTAGTAGATAATGTAATTTTATTTTCTGCTTAATTTTAAAAACCAAGTTTTAGTCGTTATTTTTCATTGTAAAAAATAACATATTAACACAACGTAACATAAGTTAACCTGAAAAGTTGCGTTAATTAAGAAAAGTACAAGATAGAAAGTTATCATTTGGTATCCGATTTTAGACACTGAGTAATATTTATGCAAAAAAATAATAGGTTCTCCAGAAGAAAATGAAAAATTGAACGTCGCGACGCCTAGCGTCGATGTGGTAAAAAGTCGAGTTTTGGTAACCTGAAAAGTTGCGTTAATTAAGAAAAGTACAAGATAGAAAGTTATCATTTGGTATCCGATTTTAGACACTGAGTAATATTTATGCAAAAAAATAATAGGTTCTCCAGAAGAAAATGAAAAATTGAACGTCGCGACGCCTAGCGTCGATGTGGTAAAAAGTCGAGTTTTGGTATCGTTTGATAGCTTTTTTCACCTCTTGAAAATTTTTTCTGTTTTTATAAAGTAAGCTATTTTCAAACTACAAGTCTAAACAAATATTAAACTAATAAACTACAATTTTAAAATTTCTAAAGGTCATCAAAATATGCTACTTTTTGCTAATTTAACCAATCTCGTAACTCTTACGTTTTTTTACATCCCAATGTTAGTACCACTTAAAAAAATCACCCTATAGTGTTAAAACCTTCCTCAAGTTGCACGTATTCTGACTACTTTTGATATCGCAACGATATATCACTGCGACATATATTATCTTATCGCTATCGTGTATCCTGTATCAATGGCCTTAAGGTGAATTTACCTAAATAACTATGTTTATTTATTTATTTTATTTTTTAACTTTTTCCAATCCAAGAAAAAGTTATTACAATCGAGAAAAAAAAATAATAATAATAAAAAAATTAATTTGCATTTTTCGACGTTTTGAGTTCTGATTTCAAAATGCAAAAAAAAATTTTTTTGATTTTTTTTAAAAACAAAAATGTCTGTATGTATAGATACAGACATACCCCCCCCCCAGAGCAAACACAACTGAAGCGATTTTGATGAAATGTCGTTTCAGCCACTTTAAAATTATTTCATCGGCAAAAATAGCTTTAATAAGAAATATATACAGGGTATCAAAAAATAAGATGGTTACTTTGAGCGCATATTTGCAAATTTACATCTGAGCCCCAATAGAAAAAAATATTTCAAATTTTTTTATTCAAAATGGCGGTCAATAGAACGATTGTCCCATTCTGTGGTTTTTCCCTTATAACTTGGCCTGTCATTAAAAATTTCAAAACGGCATTGTACAGCCAAAATATAGGGCTTTCGTCCTAAACAAGTCGATTTTAAAAATTGTTTCAAAATTGCCTAACTTTAAGGAGCCAAAGTAGGTCAAAATTTTGAAATGGATTTTCTCAAAAACTGGTCCGGCCGATTTAAACAGATTTGGATATGTTATACACAACGTGATTCTCTATTTAAATTTAAATTTTTAAAGACTTGTATGATGCGGATTCGGGGTTATGATTTTTTGAATGTCAAAACTTCAATAATCTCTAATTGTTTTTGTAATAAAAATAAAAACCTGAAATTGGATATTTATATCAATCCAATGAATATCTATTATTTGACACTATTTCCAAGTAAGAAAATGCTTCCGGTTAAACCGGAAATTACAAAAATTACAAAGGTTTTAAAAACGCCCTGTACATTTTTCAATATTTTGAAAGATCGTAAAATTAGCTATTATACGATACTAAATACTTTAATTTTGACTTTCGGTTTAACCGGAAATGGTTAATCTGCGCACTTGATCGCTGTCGTCTAGGAGATCCACTGCTAGTTTGTTTGGATGCACAGTGTGCATTGCACACTTAGTCCTTCGCGATAAGTGGAACTGAATTTTGTTATTTCCTGTTTAACCAGTGGGACTCGTAAATCATTGTGTATTACGTCATTTGGCAAGTACCAGGGAGCACTTACGGTTGATCGTAGAACCTTAGACTGATAGCCCTGAAGAATCTCAATGTTTGAATTTGCCGTTGTTCCCCACAATTAAATGTCCACACTGGCTTCAAAATTGTTTTGTACACCAATACTTTATTGTTTATGGACATCTTGGATTTTTTTCCCAGTAGCCAATGCAACTTTCCAAGCTTTAATCCAAGTTGCTTTCTTTTTGTCCAAACGTGTTTTTGCCATGTAAGACGACGGTCCAGGTGCATACCTAAATACTTCACGTTATCCGTTTGTGGCAGCTGTACTGCGTTAAACGTTACCAGTGAACATGCTCCACTTCTTGTCGTGAATATGAGCAGATTTAACCAAATTAGATTTGATGCGCCACTTTTTCAACCAGAGTTCCATTTTATTTAGGCTTTTTAGAAGTACTTGGGAAGCAGTAGATGGATCGTCGTGCGTTGCTATCACCGCGGTGGTGTTATCTACAAACGTTGCAGCCATAATTCCGGCTGAAGTGGGTAGGTCAAGCTGGGTAAAGTAGTAGAGCATTGGCCCGAGTTCACTTCCTTGAGGAACGCCCGAGTTGATCTGGTAGATTTGAGTGAATTATTCTCGGTACTTAACCCGAAAATGTCATTCGCTTAAGTAAGATTTCAGAACTAGGTAGTAGGAGGTTGGTAGTTTTGATTTAAGTTTGTATAAGAATCCGACGTGCCATACCTTATCAAATGCCTGTGTGACACGTTCAGAAAAGCCGCCGAGCAGTATTTTTGGTTTTTCAGGCCTCCACTAATCTTGTCAACGACTCGGTGAACCTGGTTATGGTGGCGTGTTGTGATCTAAAACCGAATTGGTGGTTTTGAGTGAGCCGGTTGCGTTCTAAAATTGGCTTTAGCCCAGCCAAGAATACACCTTTTCGAAGACCTTTGATTGAAGTTACGTTCTCTGGTTCTTTACCTGGCTTATTATAATCATAATCATTTCTGCGACTTTTCAGGCTAGTGGAGATTAATTGATTTTGTTTTTCTAACTGGCTGACTATTCTTTTCGTACAAGCTTGGGATCCTCGCTTATTATGATTGGTAAAACACGTTTGAAAATGAAGAAATAAATTACTTACCTTAAATTAACTAATTTAGGTTTTTTGGGATAAGTTTATAATTTAAAAAAAAATTATTAAACTTTTTTCATAACTCGAAGTACCTTTAAAATTTAGTCATAATTTTATTTTCACAAGCTTGCCATAACTTCTTGATAATACTATGGAATTTTTTCCTCCTGCTCATTTATCATTTATGTAGCAAAAAAACAACTTCATAGTGTAGTGAATTTCCGGAAATTAAAAACACTAGTAGATTATGTATAGAAATATAAAAACCTACCTATGTAAATTAAATTTGAGGGCTTTCAAAGCCAACCAGTTTTTTTAAAAGCATTGTTGGAAGAAGTTAAAATTCCAAAACTTTTAAAAGCTGCGGTTAAATAAAAACCTCAATGGACTTCCTTAAGTCGACGTTATGTATCTCGGGAGTTTTAAGTTGTAATACTTACACAAAAAAATTGATATTGTAGTAAGTTATAAGAACAAATAAATTTTTTAAAAATATTTAGGACGTAGGTAGGTACTAGTTTGCGAACATTTTGTGTAGGAGTAGATTATCAACTCTACATTAAAATACTTTTCGTCGGCTGAAAGCATTGTTATTGGAAAGTTTAGCACACTATAGTGAATAACATACAGAGTAAATATTTTTAATAGGATAAACTACAAACATGACAAAAAATTAAAATTGTTTTTATGTTTTTTTTTAAATTTCGAAGTAAAAAAATATTTAATTAGATAATACACTCAAAGGCACAAAATTCGATTGAAAGACAATATAATGTCTTCAAAGCTTATTTATTGTTATTTTTTTTTGGTGCTACACAATACATGCCCAAAAGATATAGAACATTTTGTGATTTAAATAAACTGGCGCGAATATTTTTATTCCTCTAATTACAGAAATAATGTAACATTTATTTATTAAACGAACGATTCTAGTAATGTGGTAACGACCATCATCACGAATTAACTTGAAACTGTCTTCTACAAATGGGGCAAAATGTACCACGTAGGTTTCTAGGCTATCCCAAATGTACCTGTCTGCAGTTATAGTTCCTCCATTTACCACGACTACTTCAGTATGAACTGTTACAGTTATGCCACTCCACACCATAGTTGACCCAACATCAAAACAAAGCCTTGGTACAATATTAAATTTGGCAAACCTCTCGCTAGTCTTTTATCATACTTTTTTATGACCGTCTGAAGTGTTCAGGCAAACCCTGGACTCGTCGGTGAAAAGGATTTGCAACCATTCATCAATACCCAGTCTTAGTGTTTGCGAACACAGCGAATTCGCTCTACTTGATGTTCCTTGGTCAGCTCCGGACCACTTGCAGGTCTTCTTGCACTCACTTCTTATTCCTGCAACCTTCTTCTTACAGTTCTTTTAGTGACTGCATATTCTCGTAATTCTTGGAACTCGGTACGGACGTTTACTGCAGTAGTGGATCTGTTTTAAAAACTTTCAGACGAGAGTTTGGACATGGTCGTCCTGAGCAGCTCTATACACACCTTCATCTAACTGATTCAATTATTCTAGTGTAGCATCTAATTTTTCGAAGCCTTTCGACAGCTCTTTAAACGCTGCATGTGGTAGCACCAAGAACTTGAGCCGCGTAGTACTGATATCTCCCCTCCCATCTTGGTACAATTAAAGCAACAGCTTTGGCAGTATCGGTTGGATTCAAAACCAGCCTTATGTCTTCAGACACAACTTCAAAATAGTAGGTATTCAAAATAGTAGGATTCAGTAGGTAAGATAGCTAACAAATTGACTGCTGATAACGCAAAACACGATAATTAATGATATTTGGAATTTAATCAAATTTTAGACGATTAAGAAGTCGTTTAACATTTCTCAATGCTTACCTACTTGTTAATAAAATAAAATAAAAAATAAACAAGTTTTGATGAAAATTGTCTATTATGAATAGAATTTTGTGCTTTTGAGTGTAGTTTAGTTTTCTCACTTTAACGACACGTGACCACCTTAATCCTAGAAAGGCCAGTGGGGTCTTTCAGACCCCATTTCATTTTTAGACTTAGATTTTTATACTTAATTTTCGAATTTCAGTCGTGCTCTTTTCCTAACTTTTAATATAGATTTTGAAAATGTAAAAACATTTTTTAGTTAAATTTCGAATTAGTAGAAAAACGATGATTTTGAGTTACTCCCAGTGGGTTTCAGACCCCAAATGCATTTTTCGTCATGACTATTTTTTTAATTGTAATTTAGCATTTCTCTTATAATTTATGATTCTGATAGCATTTTGTCGTTCTCCAGGGGCGGCTCAGATATCGATTTCGCGGGCCCTAGGGCCCAAAAATTAAAAAAAATTTTTTTTCAATTTTTTTGGGCCAAAAGAATAGAAACCTTTTTATATCAAATATTTTAGTGTCCTGATATTAAATATATCAATTAGATGAAAAAGATAAATATTTTTTCTAAGCTGTAAAAGGTGCAGCTGCAAGGCTCGTTAAATTTTATTATTTTGTATGGAAATTGTAAATAATTGTTTTATTTATTCTTATAAAATTATTATTGAGGCTTTAAATATCTTAACGCTACATAAGATTTTTAAAAAAAGTCATAGTTTTGGCATTTCTAGCTCTACTAATTGGGATCTAACGGACCCAAATGGTAGTTCTTGGTCGTTTCAAATCGTGGCCTTTCTAGGGTTAATATGTACAAATACAGATTATTAGTAAATTTAATGATTTAATTTAGTTAATACATTTATTAATACATATTATTATTAAATATTTATTTAGAAAATTTATTAATAAATTAATTATTTATTGAGTAATTTAAAAGTCACGTGTCGATAAAGTAAGAAAAACCGAATTTTAGGTAATTAATCAGTACCTAATGGCCTGTCCATTCACACAGGCTTACCTTACGGTTTGGCACCTGCAGGGCGCCTACACGGGCCAAACCGGAGCATGTGGACACCGTTTCGGCGGCCTGCAGAGGCCAGACTGTAGCATCTGGACGGCGTTCAATTGGCCTGTGCAGGATGCCTGCACATGCAAACCGGAAGGCAAGCCTGTGTATGTGAACGCCCCTTTATGTATGAAAATAGTTGAAGATAAAATAGTAAAGAAAATTTAAGGCTCTACAACTTCTTTTCTAAACATTTTCACTGTAAAATAAAAAACAAGAACTGAGGTGCTAGAGGCAAAAGTTTGACAAGAATGTGAGGCAATTTCTTTTTCACACATTAGCGAATTTTGGGGGCGAATATCTCGAAAACTATAAGGAATAGAGAAGAAATGAATAGACATAATCTTGTAGCACATTTTGATAGGCTTTAATTTTGCTAGAAGTAGTGTTTCTAGGACTTACCGTTTTTGAGATATAAGCGAAAATCATAATAACGGGACCTTTCCACGAATAAACTATTAGAAGCGTTGAAATTTCATTGAAGATTATTAACTAACAATTTCTCTACATATACCGTGCGTTTCCAAAAACGGGCCCCAGCTTATAGGGGGGTTATTTGTAACTTTAGACAAATAAAACCTTATATAAAATTAAATGAGACGATCTTTTCTACAATATTAGCGAAAAAAAGTTATTATTTTCCGAACAGTTAAGGCTGATGGCATCTTCGTTGCTTTTTTTAAATTGCACCATACACGTTTTTTAATCTCATATGATAGAGAATTTTTTTCTATTTTCAATAAGGTAAAGCATTCGTAGGGTTAAATAAGAAAATTTTAAAGAAAAATTGAAAAAACTAAAGCTTAATTATTTTTATCAAGCAAGCTGATTGTTAAAAAAACAAATAATTTTCAATTGTTTAGGTAACTGTGTAAGCTTCTTCACTCAAATCTAATGTTTCATTAAGCCAAGGCCTGTGGTTTGATTACCATCAGCTTGTTACGAATAAATTAAAAAAAGAAAAACTTTTTTATATGGAGCTACATAAAGACTTAGTATTTTGAACAGTGTCTGCTAATGTAAATGGGTTACTATGTTGTCAACTTTGTGTAGAAAACAACAGCTCTCACTTTGAACAATTTTTCTGAAAATCTATTATTACTTTCCGATACCTTAAGGTATTAAAGGAAAGTATTGTAATGGGGTAAAAAAAATATTTTGAGATAACACCGGATATATCTGTTTTGAGGTCCCCCGAAACGATCTAGACCATTTTTAGAAAAAAGTCTGTGTGTGTGTATGTGTGTGTGTGTGGATGTAGTTCCCCACGAAATCTCTGAAACGACCGAATCGATTGACTTGAAATTTGGCGTAAGGTCTTATCAGATAACAACGGAGTGCAGAAAGGAGTTTGTTCAAAATCGGTCCGCTAGGAGGCGTGCAATTAAGGAAATTTTGTTTTTTTTAAATGGCACTATATAATTTTTTTTAAATCATCCGATAGAGAATTTTTTTCTCTATTCAATGATATAAAATTTTTTAACATTATTTTGTTTTAAAAGGAGTTTTTACGCAATCAAATATCTAATAATATTTGGCAGCTGATGTTTCTGACAATTGTCAAAAAATTTGACAGTTGTCAAAAAATTTGACATTTGTCAAAAAATTTTGACGTTTATTTATTTTTATTCAGTGATTATAAAAATGTTCAGTATTCTTTTGTTTTCTAACTGTTTTGATCTTAGAATAATCAACTCAATCGGAAAGTCTTGTGTTGACACAACAGATATTTTTAAATATTCATCGTCAATAGCTTTAGTTGATGATGCCAATTAATAATAAATAAATAATGTTTTACGAGTTTTTTCTTTTAATTTATTTGTTTCTACTTTTAATTTATTCGTAACAAGCTTATAGTAGCCAATCCAGCGGTCGTGGCGCAATGGAACATTAGATTTGAGTAAAAAAGCTTAAACAGTTAGATAAACAATTGAAAATCATGTTTTTTTGAACAATCCACGTGCTTAATGAAAATTAATCTAGATTTAGTTTTTACAATTTTATTTTTAAATTTTCTTATTTAACCCTATCGATGCTTTACCTTATTTAAAAGAGAAAAAAATTCTCTCTCTTATGAGACTAAAAAATGTATATAGTGCAATTTAAAAAAAGTAACGAAGACGCCATCAGCCTTAGCTGTTTGGAAAATACTAACTTTTTTTTCGCTAATATTGTAGAAAAGATCGTCTCATTTAATTTTATAGAAGGTTTTATTTGTCTAAAGTTACGAATAAACCCCCTATAAGCTGAGGCCCTTTTTTGGAAACGGACGGTATTTCAAGCTAGATGTTTGATATTTCTATGTTCGAATACAAATCGCACTCACCTTGTATAAATGTTAATTTTTATTGTACTATAAAAATAATAATTTATTCACATTAATTATAGACTTTTTAATTCCCATTTTAAGTATATTATTATTAAGGCGATCAAGCAGTGAGAAACATTTTGTACATTTCAATTGAACCAATTAATAGCAATTAAAATAAAACTTTAAGATAAAAATAGAATTTTTCTGGTTGATCGTAGCTTGAAGCAATTTTGTTAATCTATTGATTAAAATTTAATAAGTCTTAAAAAATCAAACTGATAGCAAATTGTTGTTTTTAAGCACTCACATAAACCATAACATTCTTACCTATTGACAATACCTACCTAGGCTAATAAATATCTAGATGCGAATTTAAGAGTAAAACATCACAAACCGTTTGTAAAAAATTAAAATTCTAATTAAGTAAAATTTAAGTAGTTTATAAAATAAATCTGATGTTTATTAAAAGTTAAATCTAAAATTAACATGTAATTAAGTTAATGGTAGATGCAACGAGTTGCAGTGGTTAGTTTTGCAATTAGAACCTTCGTTAGGATAATCATTACCTACAGCAAAACAATTATAACAGATTATTTAATTAACGAAATTACTTTTAGTTGCATCAATTAATTTGTACCAAACCTACACAAGTTGTGGTTTAAACAACTTGAAGTTTAGTGTGTAGCGTGGCGTGGCTTTTAGTGCATTACCCATTTTTTATTAATCAGAGTTGAATACTTGATTTCAATTTAAATGAAAAAATTAATTAGAATTTCTTTATTTACGTAGTAGGAGTTTGGCGATTTTACTACGTACGTAACACTTTTTACAAATAGTAGTTTATGATATGCGTGTTAAAAGGGACGGGTTATTTTGTAAGTTTGAGAAGATTACGAAACGAGTGAAACGAGTTGAGTAACTCAACGAACAAAATAAAATCACTTTTAACACAAATGTCATACAATATTTTTTATATTTCGGCCTTTAAAATTAAAAATTGTAACAAATTTAAAATTTCAAAATTGAGGTTATTTTTTGTTGGTTGGTACTTCTGTTTATAATATAATGACAGTACTGACGTTTCAAAATTTTCTAACTATAAAATTATATTTTTTTTCGTCTAAAATGTATTGAATTGAAATAAAAATTAAATAAAGACCTAAGTACATAAATATTAAATATTCTTTAAAATTTTAATACACAAAAATAACGTTTATTACAAAATATAAATTATTTAAATTCCTTATTGAAATTTATCGCATGCTAATGTCATATTTTTGAACAATTAAAAGTTTACTATTTTCACAAATTTTTACAAGTTAAATTTCTAGATCAATTTTTTTCTATAAAAGAAATTTTAATTTAAATCTATAAAAGTACACACAGTCCAGTTTTTGGTTCCACCATTAGGTGATTACCATAAACATGGTATTTACATGTCGTGTCAACCGTTGACGTTTTTCACTATTAATAAGACAATTGGAACTTAAATTTATTGAAAGTCCGTTTGGCCTCATTGATAGAAGTGCGACTTCTGGTTATCAAGGTCGAGGGTTCGATCCCCGAAAAATTAAAAAAAATATTTAAAAAAAATACATAATACCAACTTCGAAAAAATAAATTTGACTACACTTTTCAGACACGCCTTCAGCTATTACGAAACTCCTTTCGGTATCGTAATAGCTCCATTACAGAACCGAAATATAAAATAGTAGTTTATGATATGCGTGTTAAAAGGGACGGGTTATTTTGTAAGTTTGAGAAGATTACGAAACGAGTGAAACGAGTTGAGTAACTCAACGAACAAAATAAAATCACTTTTAACACAAATATCATACAATATTTTTTATATTTCGGCCTTTAAAATTAAAAATTGTAACAAATTTAAAATTTCAAAATTGAGGTTATTTTTTGTTGGTTGGTACTTCTGTTTATAATATAATGACAGTACTGACGTTTCAAAATTTTCGAACTATAAAATTATATTTTTTTTCGTCTAAAATGTATTGAATTGAAATAAAAATTAAATAAACACCTAAGTACATAAATATTAAATATTCTTTAAAATTTTAGTACACAAAAATAACGTTTACTACAAAATATAAATTATTTAAATTCCTTATTGAAATTTATCGCATGCTAATGTCATATTTTTGAACAATCATGCTAATGTCATATTTTTGAACAATTAAAAGTTTACTATTTTCACAAATTTTTACAAGTTAAATTTCTAGATCAATTTTTTTCTATAAAAGAAATTTTAATTTAAATCTATAAAAGTACACACAGTCCAGTTTTTGGTTCCACCATTAGGTGATTACCATAAACATGGTATTTACCTGTCGTGTCAACCGTTGACGGTTTTCACTATTAATAAGACAATTGGAACTTAAATTTATTGAAAGTCCGTTTGGCCTGATTGATAGAAGTGCGACTTCTGGTTATCAAGGTCGAGGGTTCGATCCCCGAAAAATTAAAAAAAATATTTAAAAAAAATAACATAATACCAACTTCGAAAAAATAAATTTGACTACACTTTTCAGACACGCCTTCAGCTATTACGAAACTACTTTCGGTATCGTAATAGCTCCATTACAGAACCGAAATATAAAAAAGCATTTTTACACGACCGGGCGTATTTGTCGGTTTCTATGATACATAAATCGTAACAGAAATGACAATTTATTCCCTCGGTGTATAATATTTAAAAATTTGCCCTATAATCCGGGAGCCCTTAACAGAAAAAACGGGGTGATAGTATTCAGGCTCATCTTTTGGGAATAAGCTATTTGATGGCCAGCGAACACGAAAATCTGGTTGGCTTCCATAGGCAGTGGCTTAAGGCCTCAGGATCCTTCAATGGAATTCTTAAAGAAGGAAAAAAGTAAGAAATGTGACAGCATTCGGGATGCAACTTTGACATTTTATCATTCTTATAAAAAAAATCCCAAAAAAAAATTGACTGCTCTCTACAATGTCTCTGAGAGCGTGGCAGCTGGACTGAAATTAACGTCTTTATGCTACACACCTGCAAACACTAACTCGTGACTCATAAACGGTATTTGAGTTGTCCACTGGCAAAGTAAGTACTTTTTACATAAAAAGTAAGATTTGACTTTGCCATCCCTCTCAGGTGGGTTTCCCGCCTTCCTCACCAATTAGAAATTTTTTATTAACAGCTCTGAGGCCTTTAAGCCACTGCCAGTGGAAGCCAACCAGATTTTCGTGTTCGCTGGCACTCAAATAGCTTATTCCCAAAAGATGGGCCTGAATACGATCACCCCTTTTTTTCTGTTACAGGCCCCAGGACTACTAGGGAGTTTTTATTATGAGTCGAAAATAAAGACAGTATTAAGAAATTTTGTGTTTTTTAGCTAAATTTTCAAACTACTATTGCAAACAAAAACCTAGAAAAACGTTGCATTTTATCGATTTAGTATAGTTTTTATTAACAACAATTTACATTTTCAATATTAGTAAAATTAGCGGAAGGAAAATCATGAAACTAATAAGTTTTATTTGAAATTAAATTTACTGAATTCTTCACAATCACAGTACTTGAGCCACTTAGTTTTGCAATAGCTGATTTGCTGTCAATGAAATTCTCAATATTAACGTTCTGCAACAGTTTGTTGTTGAGCGCTATCCTCGTGTTATTCGCTAGCTGGTCCCAGTTGCTCTTGCGTCAGCTAGAATAGAAACCGAAGATCTTCACAGCTTCTTGGTTAATTTATTCTTTATCTTATCGATTATTAGAAAAAGGCCTACATCTTGAATGTCGGCTATGAATAAATTAGTCAATTCTTCGGTGTACCATGAGCCAGCAATGCTCAAGTTTGGTCAAACCTAAAACGATTTAGAAATGTTTATACTAAGTACTAAATTCAATATAAATGATTTTTTACCTTCATTTGGAGAAGTTATCCGCTTCAGATCAATAGGTGTTCAAACGTTCCCTTGTTAGAACTTTCAATTTCTTGGGCAAATATCCATCTAATATCTTTTTAAAGAAATAATTCAAGAAATAACCATATATTCTTTTTGCATTAAATATTGGGCCCATAAATACAAAACTTTTAATGTTTTTGCTCGTTAACTCAAGAAAACAATTTCGACCAAACCCAAATTTGTGTACTTTGTGTACATAAATTTTCACGGTTGTCAAGTCAACGAATTTTTTTAATTAATCGGGCTACTATTAATTTTATATCAATTAAAATATTAGTAAATGACATTTTAAGAAAAAACTTTTTTTCGTTTTAATTTTGTTTGGGTCGTGTAAAAAATAGTATATATATCTCAGGACAGAATGCCATTATTCCCTCGGTGCTATGTAGCCCTCGGGCTGCGCCCTCTGGCTACAAATTACACCTAAGGAATAATCCTGCATTTCTGTCCCTTCATATATAATATACTATTATGATGAGATGATATGATGAAATTTCTAAATATTTAAGCTTTAGGAGCACGAGTTAATTCTCAAAATCGGAGAGCATTTTCTCTCAATTTTATACTATCAGAACTATATTCATGTATTCATCCTACGAAAAAAAGTTTTAAACCTTTTCTTCTCTAAAAAATATCATCTTCTTTAAAAAATAATTAAACTTTTATGTTGTTGGATCTATATTGCTCGAGATATTTAAGAAAAATTAAATTTTAAATCTTCGAACCCAATTTTTTCAATGTCATAAAAATGTAACAAATTTTTATTTTAGAGAATGTAATTTTAAAAAGACCATGCACGGAGTTTTAACTGCTCTCCAATTTTTGCAAGGTTAAATTCTTTAAACTAAACTAATAATAATTATCTGCAATATCAGAATTTTATCATAATACGAACAATAAATTTGAAATAGCTTATTATTCATCTTTTATTATTAAAAATTAAAACAAATCATAAATCTAAAGCTAACCTTAATGAAGTCTATATGGTAGTAAGCTCACAATTCCATTTTAAAAATCCAAAAGGGACTGACTATACAACAAAAAAATAAAATAAAAAGCACAGAGCTTTGCGGCGTTTGAAATTATACTATACAGGGTGTCCCACTTAGCATGCTCACTATGGAATTCTCGTAATCCGTGAAAGATACGAGGTCGGTTAAGTGACACCAAATGTAGCCTCCAAAAAACTGAAAAAGTTTTTTCGACATTTAAAAGAATATATCGTTGCATCATATCTCCAAAACGGCGCAATAAAAAAATTCTTTTGTATATTAAATTTATTGGTTTTAGTAGTGCCTATCACTTGTTTTTTTTAAATTGAAATTATCTTGATTAATAAAAAAGTTATGGGCGTTTAAAGAAAATGAACTTTTAGAAGTATCTAGAGCCTCCAAAAAACTGAAAAAGTTTTTTCGACATTTAAAAGAATATATCGTTGCATCATATCTCCAAAACGGCGCAATAAAAAAATTCTTTTGTATATTAAATTTATTGGTTTTAGTAGTGCCTATCATCTGTTTTTTTTTAAATTGAAATTATCTTGATTAATAAAAAAGTTATGGGCGTTTAAAGAAAATGAACTTTTAGAAGTATCTAGAGTGCTAATAATGTTTTTCTAAAAATAAAAGTAGTATCGAGTTGGCCATGAAAGAGGCTAAATTTGGTGTGATTTAACCGACTTCGTATCTCTTCCGATACTTCCAGAAGTATCGATACCTTAGGTGGTATCGAATACCGATACCGAGGGTCGAAAGTATCGAAGTATCGAAAGTATCGAGGTATCGAAAGTATCGAGGTATCGAGGTATCGAGGTATCGAAAGTATCGAGGTATCGAAAGTATCGAGGTATCGAAAGTATCGAGGTATCGAAAGTATCGAGGTATCAAAAGTAACGAAACATTAAAGTGAAACAACACAGTGCTGTCACGAGACGCAACATCAACAATATAATTTCTTAAGGTGCGCGTCCTGCCTATACTGAGTATATAGGGAAACATGCGGTCAGTAAAATGAGTTAATCTTCCGCATTTTTTAAACGATCTAGTTGAAAAAATTCTATCATAAATTAGATAAAATTATCTACCTATTGCATGTTTTTTCAAAGTCCTTAAGATTCTCTAAGTACCCAAAAAAAATCACAAACTTCGACATTTTTTTGCATCTAAAATACTGCAACCTCGATACTTTCGATACCTCGATACTTTCGATACCACGATACTTTCGATACTTTCGATACCTCGATACTTTCGATACCTCGATACTTACGATACCTCGATACTTTCGATACCTCGATACTTTCGATACCTCGATACTTTCGATACCTCGATACTTTCGATACCACGATACTTTCGATACTTTCGATACCTCGATACTTTCGATACCTCGATACTTTCGATACCTCGATACTTTCGATACCTCGATACTTTCGATACTTTCGATACCTCGATACTTTCGATACCTCGATACTTTCGATACCTCGATACTTTCGATACCTCGATACTTTCGATACCTCGATACTTTCGATACCTCGATACTTTCGATACCTCGATACTTTCGATACCTCGATACTTTCGATACCTCGATACTTTCGATACCTCGATACTTTCGATACTTCGATACTTTTGAATAGTATCGATACCGTCGTGGTATCGATACTTGATACCTGATTCGAGGTATCGCCCAGCCCTACTCATGACCATGAGCATAAGCATTTGATATTAGTTTAAACTCGTATCCCTATGAATAAAAATTGTTTTGTCTAGGCAATACATGCTCGCCGTAATGTGAGTAGATACTCAGCATTATATACAAAAATAATTCAAGTTTGCAAGTTTTCGAATACAAGTCGACCTACTCGAACCCCTCGTTGCTAAATTATATTTAGTTTACTTTTGGAAGTCGGTTTGAATAGTGCACGTAAATACTTATTGATAATTATTTAAAATTTTCCCTATTGATAAGTTAGGAGCATCTTCTCTGCCCTGTGAATGCTGTAACGATTTCTTGTGAAAGCCTCACAATGTAGCAGAAGATGAACTGAAGATTCCTCTTCCTCTGCACATCCTCTGCATGGCGGTAACAATTAGAAACAACACACAAAATTGTTGGGACTTGACTCATAATTTTTTTAAACCAATTCTTGTGAATGAAATTCACAAAATTTTTTAATGATTATGTATCATTAATAATTATTAATTGATAAAGCACTTCTCTAGACATAACGTAAACTTCAAATTCGGTACTAGTGTATATCACACCCTAAATATTTTTATTAAAATCTGAAACTGACTAAGATCCCCGCTAAGTGATTTAAGCCCCCCCCCCGAAGCTTTCTCGAAGAATTTTGAATTTTTAAGGGATCTTTGGATGTGGTCTACAGTGAGACTAAATTTCAAAATTTTAGGATACCTTGAAGTGGTTGGCTTACTTAAGATGGTTTTTCGTTTAGACAAAAATTCGCCATTCGTCTCAACTGAAACTAATCGATCTACTATCATGCGATGTTACCGAACATGAACCAGAGAGAGTCAACAACGTCGTAGAAGAGGATCCGGAGGACTAAAACAAACCAATACCTGTATTTAGCCGTGAATGGTAACACAAAATGTGGTCGATAAGATGTCAAGCCGAAGTTAAACCGTTCGAAGAATTACAAGACGACTTTCATTACCTAACCATTGGACAGCAATTGCTCTGGTACTGGAGAATGGGTTTCTTAATGCCATAAGCCGAAAGTGGCGATCCTGCACTTCATTGGTTCGTTTTACTCCTCTGGATCTCCTTGTTGACTCTCTCTGGTTCATGGTCGGTAACGTAGCGTGATAGTGAATTGGTTTCGGTTGAGATGAATAGCGATTTCTCTAACCGAAAAATCACCTTACGTAAGCCAACTATTCGACCTCTTTCAAACTCGCTCAACTGACGATAATTTGCACGCTGTCGTATTCTAGGCATAATTACACTCTCAAAACAAGTAAAACAGAAAAATGACAAGCACAACAATAACAAAATTAAGGAAAACCAGCAAGGAATGCACAATGTACGAACAAACAACACCAAGTGTCAGATATACCGTTACCACTTAAACGATTTTGCCAAATTTTATCAAAAAATTCCTAGTCCGTCTTGGTGTTGCAATTTCTATGTCACTGAGAATACATTATCGATATTTTAGTGAAGATTTTATTACAAATAATTTATCATGTCAACATTTTTATAAAGCTGAGTTGGCCGTGTCGATCCACTTTTTAAATTGTTTTCTTCGTATTGTAAAGGTTTGACTATGCCGTTGTACCACGCCATGTCTGTATTTTTTGTTTTTTCTTAATTTAAAATTTGCAATGGCTTTTGTAATTAACGAAGTGCCCTTGAATTCAAGTTTAAAAACATTAAATCACGTTAAAATGCCATTAAAATTGAAAATCCTTCATTTTAATAAGAAGTCATTTTCAATCTCAAAATAGGTAGGTACTGCTGCAGTACCTACTGCAGCAGTTTAGTTTAAAAATGAAAATCAAATTATAAAGACTTTAATAATATTTTTATAGGAAAATTAAATTTAATTAATAGTTAAAGGTTACTAGTAATAAAATTTAAAAAATTGATTAGCTTTGAAAAAATTATGACGGACTTTTCTAATATTTTGTACAGAGAAAATGCATTTAAACCAAATTGCTTTTAACAAAAGAAAATGAGCTTTTAAATTTTAATACAAAGCCATTAGACATAGATATTTAAATACCGATGCATAGTTGTGATTGTAATTACTATCAAATGGAATCAAACGCTTTTTATTTGTTATTTGCAATAATGGCGATATAACATTATTTATCATAATCTACTTCCGATATAAAGATCAGAATCGAAAAAAAATTTATATGTTATTTTTTATGGTTGGACCAAAAATTTAAATTTATTATAATTTATGCTTTTAATTTAAACATTTTATGCAACATAAATGCCAATATTGGTAAATTTTGTCTTTGCATCCATTCACTGGTATTGTTCTTGCTTCTATTGTAAAACCGCAGCTATAGAGCAATTACATGTAAATGAATATCGGAACTCTGGAGGTATTTCAATATCAAGCACCTGCTAGGAATTGAGAATTACCAAACTGAAAAAAGTTTGACTTTTCTCTGTCATTTTAAATAAAAATATATCAGTCGACGTTTTCATCATTTTCTCGTAGGAAGTCAATATTTACTTTCGACAAGCAAAAATTTTTACTGACCCTTCATAAGACGCATTATTTTATCAACTATCGAGTATTTACTATTTCTTCTATACGAGCAAATTAATTACTTCGTGCAAGGAATTTAAGAATTGTATTTGAAAAATTGAACAATAACTTTTGAAACGTCAATAAAAGAAGAATTTAGAAATTAAGAATTTTTGTAAAGACGGTTTAATCATTAGGTCAAGGTACTTAAATGATTATTTTTAATATCTTTAGTACTTAGCTTAGAAATTGCTTATTGGATGAAAAACGTATTCGCGAACAAAAGAAAATACGAAATAGAACTTCATACAAAGAGAATTTATTCCACATGTAATCTCAAACACTGAATTATTCGCAAACCTGATAATTATAGGCTATGAGCCCCTGATAAAAAAAATTAAGGTGATTTTCTTTAGACCTTCTCTTGGGGATAAGCTGTTTGAGTACCACTGAACAAGAAAATCGAATTAGCAACACTAGACACTGGCTTTCCTTATAGGAAGTTGTTAGAGAAGTTGGCTACTCTCTAAAATTAGGGCTTTACACGAGTCTCGCAAAATATCGAGAATCTCGCATTTTCGCCTCGCAAAATTTACGTGCTGCGAGGAGAGAAACGCTCATTTCTCGCGAGAAATTTTGCAAGTGAAGCTCTATCTACAATGACTTATGCAATGGATTTTATTTTGGCATCTCTATCAGTTGACTTTCCCGCCTTTTCACCAATTGAAAGTTGATTTTTAACAGTCCTGAACGCTCAAGCCAGTGCCTGATGTAGCCAACCGGATTTTCTTGTCCAATGGTACCTATACGTACCTATACGTACCTATAGGTACCATTGATAGCTATTTATAAAAAGCTCATCCTCTAAAGATGAGCCTAAATAAAATCATTTCGATTTTTCTGTTTTGAACCCATACTCTATTAGGGTCGAATTGAAAATTATTCCTGAATTAAATTTGTTTCAAGAGTAATGCGATTTGTTAATTTTAATACTGAATTTTTAGTACTCAATTGACCCAAAAGCATTTGCAAACAAGAATCTAAGCGTTAAAGCCGCCGGTAGAAATTTTAAACGCACGATCCTGCACGAGTTCATTCAGAACTAACAGGTACGACAACTAGTCCATGTAAAACGGCTCTAAGACGCTTTATTTCAATATAGGTTTAAACATAAGTTTACCGTTAATTTGGTGCATTTCTATTGGTTGAAAACCAGTTTAAAGCTACGCTTAAGTTTAAACTTGGAAGTAAACCGTGTAGAAGTTGTGAAATGTCGAAAGTTACTTTAAAATTAACAAGTTCGTTGATTTACAGACTACTTGCGCCTGTGCCTCCTTGTGCGAAAATGGGTACCTGGATCTGGCTTATAATTCAAGTTTAATTAACTTATAATGTGCATTTCTCTCTCGCTTAAGCCACCGGAGCACTAAATTTTAAATAATGTATGGTCACATACATTGTGTTTACAGCCCACTCTTATCTTTTCTTTATCCATCATAAAGCAATCTGTAAGTCGTATAAACGTCGTATTTGCATCGAATCAAATGTAATAAATTGACTTTATAGATTATGACTAGACCGTATAAATATTTTTCTCCAAGACCTACTTTATAGTTATGATTAATCGTCGATTATAATTTTAAGGGGCCCATTTACGATCGATATGTTGCTCAAAACGTAGAGCTACAACACGATGATGTACAATGTAAAATTTCGCACACGCTCACTTGTGGTGAAATTAATGCTGGCTTGGTGGTTAGAAATAGAAAATGTGCTACTTTTACTACCATTCATAAAGTAAAGTAGTTACGCAACAGGTGTGCAATTTCATGAAAGTTTTGATTTTATGTATGCAGTGTCTACAATGAAAGAAGTAACATTGAACAATTTATCTATCTTGCAATGTACAAAAAAAGTAGAGATAATTGTTTTTAAAAGTGTTATCTAGAAATTAATTGACCTATTTTTATATCAAACGGCCATCTATTAACCATGTGGAGCTCAAGATCAGTCGGGATTAGTTTTCAAGATATTAAAAATTACAAAATAATTCTTTAGAGACATGTTTTTATGTTGGTTAAGACTAATACCATATAAGAGGAGATTTCTGCTCTTTCGAAAAATTTATGCTTTCAACAGAATGTGGCACCAGCTCACGATGTAATTATAGTTCAACATTTCAAGAATACTCCGACTAAACATTTAACAAGCAGTGAATAGGAAGTAGGAACAGAGCCATTGTGTATGGCTTCCCATATTACTATATTGCATGCCATTCTGTTTTTCTATTGGCCATCTAACAACGGTGGTATTTGTAAAAGATATAAGGAACAAAATTGCACTGTCTTGTACTGTGGATTAACTGAAATCAAATAAACTATAGTTGAGAACTATCTATATTTCAAAACAAACGGTCTTCTGTTCATGTTACTATAAATTATGTTGCACATGTTCATTCAGCATTATTGCTGAGGTAGATTGATTGTATATGAGTCCCTATACCTAACGTTAAAAAGTTAGTACCATTAAAAAATTTATAAATTATGATATAGTATATATGGTAAAAGGTGATAAACTAATACCATTTTATTTACAGGAAGTACAAAGCATAAACCGCATTCTACACCTACGTCAACATTAGTACTTACTTGTCCTCTTAGAAAAAGTAAGTAGTAAAGGGAGAGTCTCACAGGGGGGGGGGGTAATTTAAGGTGCAACATGCATGTGCATGTAGTTATTTCTGAGCACGATTTTATAAATAAACTATTCAATTTATAGCAATAATTAAATTACCTATTGAATATTCATTCATGGATGCCATAGTTTCTTAAGGCGGATTTCTACCAAACCGACAAAACTGCAACAAAACAGAAACTCTGTTTATTTCAACTGGAGTTTCCAAAATCAGAAACAATTTAGAGACTTTGAGTCGCCGGCAACTGTTTTCATCAACAACTGAAAGTCCCGTCGCGTGGCGGAAAGATCAAAGAGTTTCTGTAAACTGTCTTTGTTTTTGTAAACACAGTTTGCTCGGTGGAAACGGGCAGCAACAGTTGGTTGGTTGTTGGCTTAAGTTTAAATGTATTTATACGGCCCCGTGCCGTATTTTGGGTGTTTGTCCGTGTAGTGGAAATGGTTAAGAACAAAAACACAACTGCAACTTAATTTCAGTCGGTTTGGTGGAATTGGAGTTTCCATTTTGTTTCCGAAACTTAAAACTTGTTTCCGTTTCTGTTTTTACAAACAAAACTCAGTTGCAAGTGAGTCGGTTTGGTGGAAATCCGCCTTTAGTTCTCAAATATCGCAAAATAACTTATGTTCAGCTAATTATACACGGTGAATTATTTTTCATTTTTTCTATGATGATCTCGCTTATTTAGGAAGTTAGAAAGTTTTTAAAACCAAAGTTCATTTTCAAATTTTTGATGCGATCTTCAATTGTACATATATATTTTTGCGATTATCCCGAAAACTAAATCAGCGAAAAATTATAAAGAGATAAAAATTAAAACCAATAAAAACAATACAAAATTTTTGTTTAAACTCAAAAATTGTAAATGTATTTATTAAAATTACAGCTCTCAAAACCTACTAATTTCAAATATTCAAGAAATTCAACGCTAAATTTTTACATTCCCTAAGTTCGGAGAGGTGCAACTTTTTTGTAAATACATATAGAATTTTTTACTTTAAGCAAAAATTGTATATTTTTTTATTGGCTTTAATTTTTGTCTTTATGATTTTTTGCTGATTACATATTTTGCGAGATAATCGCAAAAATATGAACAAAAGTGTAATTTTAGACATTCAAACCGAATTTTGGGGAATTTTACCCTTCGGAGAGGTGTGGAGACTTGTAGTGTCCTAATAAGAACTATAGAGTAGTCCCAACGAAAGATGAGCAACCACGTGACAAAATCTACGCAGGGAGTGGCTTTAGAGCCCAGTGGCGGAGCTAACTATTTCCTCTTTTAAAAATTTTTATTTGAAGTACCTACTAATAATAATTAATTACTGGTTTAATAGTTTGTGAATGAGATCTTCACATTATTAAAATGGTTGTAATTATTTTACTTCGACAATAGTATATTGTCGCAAGATAGCATTTTGACGCACGAAGGCGAATTTTGCAGACCGACTGAAAGGAGATCTGCAAAGGCCTGAGTGTTTTTCTTTATTCTTCATTTTGGTATTCATTACCTACTTAATAAATTCTTTATAATTGAGCATAATTTTTTCATAATTGATGTGTATCATAATAATATGTCAAAATCCATATATTTAAAACGCGAAGCCTATTCTTGTTATATGATAATAGCGTACCGATTTTGATAATTTTTTTTAAATTGAAGCTGTCGACCCACAGATATGTCAGCACTAATTTTTTTCTTCAAATTACCTATTTCATACATTTTTTAAATAAAAAATTGTTACGCGTATTAATCTTATCTCCCCACTTTAATAAAGTTCAATCACGTTGAATGACAGACACGCCTATTTTGTATATTTAACTACAAACAATCATCGGTGTAGGTAGTAAAGTGCATTATAATAATTTTTGAAAATATCATTTTTCTAACGCTTTCGTATCTTCAAATACTTCGTCGAATCTCGACGGGGGTGATTCGCTATAATTATTTTAAATACCAATCTAAAACTAAAAAAACTAGAAATAGTACTTTAATGTGTAGAACGTTGTAACACCCTTTTCGATGGTTTTCGATAATTTTCTATGAATACAATGAGTGTATTATCAAGGGAAAATAGAAAAAAGTAATGTAGTAGTAATAAATTTAATAGTAGGGGAAAGTGGTTGAATAACGACTTTTGTCCAATATCGACCAGTGCCCTGCCCTACAGATCAGAGTATGCGTAAAAAATATAATAAATAATATATAATATTTTCTAATATATAAATAATAATTATAGGAATTAATACTTTGGTCGATATTATCCTACGTGATGGTCGATTTTAACCAGCGGGTCGATTTTACCTTGCTTTGAAAAACTTGCTTAACTTTTACATTTATTTTTGGAGGAATGTGTTAATATGTTCAATTTTTACAGTAATGCTAAGAAGCATGGAAGTTTACTAGATATATAAAAAAAATTTCAGATTTATTGAATCAAATTTAGAGATTTTATACAAAAAATGCCTTAGGTGGTCGATATTTACCCACTTTCCCCTACAAAACTGCTGCTCAACTTTAACGGTCTTCACGTAGTGGGCTCATCTTTCCTTAGGACTATTCTATCTACTAAACAAAAGCGCAGATTTCAGGTTTAGTTGATTAGGTTGCAAGTATATTATGGAAATCACTATTTCTGCTCATTTTTGAATTTTTAAAATTCAATTTCTGGCGTTACGAAGTGTCCAAAATTTATTTTATCGGTTGATTTAGAATCAGGATTTTATGCTCTAAAACTTTTATTTGAAGATTTATTTTCTAAAATATACTGGAAAGCAGGAAATTACTAAAGTATGATTTTACATATTAAATCCCTATGACCGAGAGAACCGGTCACCACCCGGTATGTGTAGGAATTGTAGAAAGAATGTAGCTTTTAATTTTCAGATTTTCAATTTAGTATTGAATTTACCATTTTACCATGTTTGATTAACAACTATTTTTTTAGGTGAAATGAACTTATAAGGTATATTTTAGTTGTATCAACATACGATAGACAATTTTCCTTTGTCTTTTATGTATAAATATTTTTCACCACACAACGTACATAATGACTTTTAAGAAAACGAAGTCAACTATATCTAAAATGCCACTTTATAAGTTTC
The DNA here is from genome assembly GCA_963924605.1 of Malthinus seriepunctatus. Lineage (NCBI taxonomy): Eukaryota > Metazoa > Arthropoda > Insecta > Coleoptera > Cantharidae > Malthinus > Malthinus seriepunctatus. The sequence continues at coordinate 87,692,650 of OZ004600.1, read as the reverse complement.
ATTTTATAAAACAAACTCACTTTCACGTACGTACACTTTCTACACTCCTTTAATACAATAATAAACTTCTGTAGAAATTTTTAGTAATCTTACAATAAATGACCTATCGTAAAGTATATTTGGGTAGTTATCGTGATGTTTAATACATATTGATAAAATCATTAAATGGGGTAGAAGAATCGATGAAAATAAGACCATGTTAGCAAAATTTTGTTTTATGAGTTTCTTACACATAACTTAGTTACAAAAGAAGTGAAAGAATTACATTAAAAAAATAAAATAAATGTTTGTCATAAATATTTTTACTTCGACAGAAGATCTTCACGTTCAAATAGAAGAAGATGAAAGAGGGTTCGAATCTCTTATATTATCTACAAGTTCTAGTCAAGCCGAGGCGGATCCTGATTCTCCAGGTGACGTCGGCGATCAACGTGAAACGTGGGGTTCAAATTTAGATTTTCTCCTATCAATTATCGGATTTGCAGTAGATTTAGCTAATGTTTGGAGATTTCCTTATTTGTGTTATAAAAATGGGGGAGGTAAATTTTTACAATTTTAAAAATAATTATTTAATTGTAAAATTGTTGATTTTAGGTGCATTTTTGGTTCCTTATATCTTATTGTTAATATTTGGAGCATTACCTTTATTTTATATGGAATTAATATTAGGACAATTTAATCGTTTGGGTCCGGTGAGCGTTTGGAAAATTTGTCCGTTATTCAAAGGAATGTTTAATATTTTTTTTATTATTTTTCTCACAACTTATGTTTTTGATTTTTACAGGAGTAGGATTTTGTGCCGTCCTTGTCGCATTTTACGTTTCTTTCTATTACAACGTCATAATTGGTAAATAATTAGTGTTTGAATGTGTGAAAACTAAAAATAAAGGTTTTAAATTCCAGCGTGGTCTTTGTACTTTTTAGCCAGTAGCATTAGTGCGGAATTACCTTGGTTGCATTGTAATAATACGTGGAACAGTGATCAATGTTGGGAAACAATGTCAGCTTACAGCGATGAGAATGTCACAAGAGTACATCGTAGTTATAACGATTCTACTCCAACTAATAGACACACTCCAGCCTCAGAGTATTTCAGGTACGATTTAATGATTAAACTACTTAAAACTTAGATATAAAGTTTGGTCATCCATTTTACTTTTCCATATTACCGAAGGTAAGGAAAAGTATAGTGATCACCGACGCCGAGGGGTTAACCGCAATGTTCTGTTATGACTGCCATTGACTGCCGATGACTATAGTTGACAGCACATAACTGCTTATGTTATGACTGCCATTGACTGCCAATGACTACCGTTAGCAGCTCAATTTTGTACATTGACTGCCGAGAGTGGATAACCCTTCGATGGTCGCGCTAAAAACGATAAACTTCATGTGCCAGATTTTCAGAAATTAATTTTGTACCTTATCTTTCAGCCGAGCAGTATTAGAAATGCAAGACAGTGAAGGTTTGCATAATATGGGTTATCCAAAATGGGAACTAGTCATTTGTTTATTTATTGTTTATACAACTTTATACGTTTCCTTATTTAAAGGAGTCAAATCGTCAGGTAAAAATGGTCATTAAAATAATAAAATAAAAATTAATTTTTATTCTTTTAGGTAAAGTTGTATGGGTAACAGCTACGATGCCCTATGTAGTTTTAACAATACTACTAATTAGAGGATTACTACTTCCTGGTTCTGGAAAAGGAATATCGTATTACCTAAGTCCAAAATTATCGAAACTTAAAGAAACTCAGGTAATGATTTTAATAACTGAAATATTGTTTGCTTAAAATTAATTTATGAAAAGAGAAAATTAATTTTTCCAATTGAGAAGATGATACTTTTCACCTTGAAACTTTATATTGTAATTGATTGCAATCCAATTAATGAAGTTCAAGTTCAACCGAAATTGCTTCTTTCAAATAAACTACATCAAAGTATGCTGTGGGTATGCCTATACAAAAGCATTGTTTAGATGTTACTTTTCTTCTGTTCTATGCACTTTATTTTAAAATAATTGATTGGTTTCAACCTTTTTTTTCGATCTTTTTAAAAGTTTTTCAATAGGTGATCTTTGTGCTTTTACTTTTACAAATCATCGTATAGTATTTGAGCTACGAGCTACGAGATTACGCGTATTGTTTTGTTTGTTTTATAAATAACGTGTAGTACTACTGTAATTTTCATTTGTTGAATAAAATGGGCTATGGTTGATGTATTATCAGTATCACATTTGCTTCTTAAAATCTAAATTATAAAATTATTAATAAAATATTATAACATTATATTACGTCGCCTCTCCGAAGTCAATGATAAACCACTGAGACCAACCTTATTAATTATTTATTAATTGTAGTTGTGGGGCTGGTCTCTATTGGTTCCTTGCATTGCGACCTTTCGGATTTATTGTGCGTCTCGGACTTGGTCTTTCCTTATGGGACATCTGTGCTTTTGATAAGACCAGAATTTTCCTTATTTATCTATAAATTAAGCAGTTCTCTTTGGAGTATCTTCTCTTTCCCGAAAATGCTGTAAGGACTTCTTGTGAAAGCCACACGGTGTAGCAGTAGATGAATTGGAGTTTCCTCTTTCTCTGCACATCCTCTGCATAGTGGGTCTTCATCTAGTCCCATCGTATACAAGTGCTTTTTAAACTGGCAATGGCCCGTTATTATTGCCGTTGCAAGCCGTAGTTCATCTCTGCTCATTCGGAGTAGAGGGCGTTTTTTTTTCAGAAGATTTTTCTAGTAGGGCTTTAAAATGCCACTTCACTAGAATTGACTTTCTTTCTCTGTTTTCCATCTCATAAGAAATGCCAAAAGCTGGTTTTGGTCCAATGTGTTCTATTTTGCTGTCTTCTTTGGCCAGATTGTCTGCTTTCTCGTTCCCAGCGGATGCAGTCTGCTACTAGTCCAAACCTCACCTCGCAAGCGTTCAGCGCTTTGAGGGCTGCTTTACAGACAGATACTACGAAGATTGTATGGTTGTGATAGCCTCTATCTAACAGCATTTGCGCACATGTTAAGATGGCGCAAATTTATTTGTGACGATTACGTGCTCCCCGGGGCTTAAGATTACCATTTACCTAAAGTTGCTGTCCTCGATGATTCCAGCTCCTGTACCTGTTGAGTTTTTACAGCCGTCTGCGTAGAACACAAGTCCATTTATTTTGACTGCCTTGAATTCCCATTCTTCCCTTGTCGGAATGTTAATTCCGACAAGGGAACCCTTACCTAGGAAAGCTTTACAAGTGGATTCATATTAAGCTGAGATCCCATGATTTGGTGTCTTACAACTTAAACACAAATCCATACAAGGAAGCTTTCCAATTTCTGTTAGTGCAGAGAGCTATGAAGAGAAGAATTTTTGATAAAACACTAAAAGGATGCTGTTTTAATTTACAGGTATGGGTTGATGCTGCTGTTCAAATTTTCTTCTCCGTAGGAGCAGGTTTTGGTGTTCACTTATCTTACGCAAGTTACAATACTTTTCACAATAATTGTTACAGGTACGTAGTGACATAATTTAATGAAAAAAAAATTAATAAAGTTTTTCACCAGAGATTGCATCGTAACGACTATTGTAAATTCTTTCACAAGTTTTTTTTCTGGATTTGTAATATTTACGTACTTGGGCTACATGTCACATAAACAAGGAGTTGATATAAAAGAAGTCGCAACTGATGGTATTAGCCAAACCGTAGTATTTAAAGACGTACTGTTGATCCTTGTTTAAATTTTAGGACCAGGATTAGTATTTCAAGTGTACCCCGAAGCCGTTGCTACTCTTCCAGGTTCAAACATATGGGCTATGCTATTCTTCTTTATGCTCATAATGTTAGGATTAGATTCAGGAGTAAGAGATCAAATATTATTTAATTAAAAGTCTTGTAGTTTTATTTTACAATTTACAACCCTAAAGTTATATTAAATTAAACCTTATTTTGCGCATTTTTTATAACCTCAATCTTTTCGAGTTATTAAATTTTTCACATTTTTACAGATGGGAGGTTTAGAATGCGTCATTACTGGAATAACAGACGAGTTCGCTACTTTTTTCAAAAAAAAGAAAATTTCTAGAGAAACTTTTACTTTAATGGTAATTATAGCGTCGTTTTCAGTTGCGTTAGTAAATCTAACACCGGTGAGTATTAAAAATTTATTTTTCCTAAAATTTATTCAAGTTTAAAAATAAAAACGCATTTAAAAATTAAATTTTTATTCCGCATTGACTTATATATCTAATTTCTTTACTTTATGGAAATTTTAATTTCATTTATTTAAATTTCTTTGATCTTAAAGGGGTTTAATTTGCATTTACTTTTTTCTTCTTCAATATTTTTAACTATTTTAATTTTTTAATTGATTAACAAAATGATATAAGATATTATGGTTTATTATACCGCTTTTAAAAGACGTTGTATAGTGCATAAAAATATATAAGAAAGTAATTAAAGTTTGACTCTTTGCCTTTGACTGTGGGGCCCTATCACAAATCATTCAAAAAAGGTTAAACATTTTTCTATTAAATTTGTTTAACAAAAGGATTTTAAAAACGAAGAAAACCATGTGGTATTTTAACAATCGTCATAAACCGTTTTAGGAAACTATTTTCGAGAAACTATTATCTCATTTAAATTTAATTTGAACTTTTTCCAACGATTATTAAATACCACATGTTTTTCTTCATTTTCAAAAATCTTTTGTTAAACTTTAAGGGAAAAATTTTGAACCTTTTTTCAATGATTTATGATAAGCCCTCACAGCGAAAGGCAGAGTCAAACTTTTATTACTTTCTTATATATTTTTATGCACTATACCACTGCTATTTTCCGAACCTCCCGATTGTTTCTTCTTCCCTTAGGTTAGTTTTTGGCACTGCTTCCTTTATTCCATTTTGCCAAATGTGGCGATGGTCGTCGTTTTTATATTTCCCATCAATTTCATTGCTGATGTATTTTTGGTAGTCTTCGATCTTCCATATTTTGAACAGTATATGGGACTGTATATTTTCATATGTTTTATTGCTTTTACGTGCGTTTACTCGAATAATTGTGTTGCAATTTCTATATTTTTACCTTATTTTTATTTACAGGGTGGCATTTACATGTTCCACTTATTTGATACTTACGCTGCTGGTATTTCGTTATTATGTTCTGCTTTATTCGAAGCAATCGCTGTTTCTTGGTTTTATGGTAAGTCAAAAATGTTTACAAAAAACCAACTTCAAATAAAATTATAATTCTAGGGCTTGATAAATTTACGCAAGATGTAGACGCAATGTTAGGTTGGAAACCTGGTTTGTATTGGAGAATATGCTGGAAATTCGTCTCTCCTCTATTTATTATAGTAAGACCACTTACTTTTAATTTTCTTAAAATAAATATTACCCATTTTCAGAGCATAGTATTATTTGGATTGATTTTTCCCATACCTTTAAGGTATGAAGATTATTTATACCCAAATTGGGCCGAGTCAATCGGATGGTGTTTAGCTTTATCTTCTATTTTAATGATTCCGTTTGTTGCCATAATTCAAATTATAAGAGCTCCAGGAACGTTTAGAGAAGTAAATTTTAATATTTTGTAATTTTCTGTTATTACTTATGAAATAATTGCAGAAATTAGCTATTTGCATCACTCCTGTTGACGAACACGAGCAACTACGTGAAACTAAACTAGTTAGTAGATTTAAAGCAAGACATTGGCTTTATGTTTAAGCCTATTTTGGCTTCAATTTTATAATCGATAAAGCGTGTTTTTTTCATAAAACACAAAGGTATTAATTGACCAAATTAAATAATTCGTATTTTATGTTCATGATGGTGTTGTTATATTAATTTTAAACTCGCATTAATTTAAGTGATATCAATTTCTGTGTTACTTTCGTATTTTGTTATTGATATAAATTAAGAAAAATTAGTTTTTTAAGTAATATACTAACCACTTGAATCTGTAATTGTTTATACTCCACTAGGGATCTTTGCGGGCTCAATATACAATTTCATTGCTTTATTTACGTGGGTGTACAACTTTTTCGAAAACTAAAGAAAAAGTTTTTAATTTTTAGCAAAGTATACAATTGTGTATATTAGGCAATAGTTAGATCGATGTATAAGCGTCAGTTTACAAAAAAAAAGCTTTGTTTAATCTAGAGGGTTTCTTAAATATTTAATCAAAAATTCTAAAAATTACAAAATAAAGGTTTTCTCCGGCGAAAACTCCTAAGGTAGTTACACATAATCAGAAGTATATTTTAGTCCCATAATTAACCACACCTTTCCCCAATATGGATTTGGCAATCATATTTCTCTAAAAAAATTTACCACTCATAGGTGGATTTGAATCATGGATATGAGAAGAGAGTCTGCTGTACGAACTTACACATGGAGTCTATTGAGTTTAGTATGTCAACTTTTTATGAGAACTTTGGTTGCCAAGTACTAAATTTAAAGGGCTCTAACTTCCTTAGGAAGTTTGTCAAGTATTACTATCAAGGAGTAATCTTATAAAACACTTTATGAATTTTTGAATCAGAATTTTGAAACTCTCTGTAAATGTATTTATTAAACCCTGTATGTAAATTTTTTTTGCTCCAATACGAAATATTTTCCATAAGAGTTATGTGCTCTAAATATATGTAATTATTTAAATTATTAGTAGATTACGCAGGTCGTATAGTATACATTGATCGTTGGTATGTAATAATAATAATGTAATATACATGGTTAATATAAATAATACCTAAACTACTTATATAAAATAATGGTGTGTATAGAATAGAAATTTTTACAAATTATTATTTTTTCTTAATTTGGTTCCATACAGAAATATTTGTATATTTGTGCCAAAAATGTTATGCTGATAATCGTACAAGGCGAGCATGATCATCATCTAAAAATCATCTCGAGGATAAAGTTCTTAATGTTTAATGTTTCAATGAGCTTTCGATGTAACTTTTTTGCTTTGGCTGGTCCAAAGTTTACACGTTTAAATTAAATATATAAATATTTAATAAGGGCTAAATATATCGGATTATATATTAATTTAAATTAAGTAAGACTAAATTAATATTATATCTTTGTAAATGATCTCAATGTATCAAACAATTTGCCTTCTTTGTTTGTTATTTTGAAATCTAATGTGTAGTTAAGTGACGACTATAAAATCATGTATTCGTATGTTGTAAAAATTGTTGTGTTTTTAAATAATAATAATAAAATACATATTATGCTTTTAATTTGTTTGTACAATGGCCTCATTCAACGGACGTAAAACAGTTGTGCAACAGTTGCCAAATCGTTCCATAACGTACCGCCGCTTTGGGAAATGGTTGCGCAGCGGTAGCCATTTTATCGAGCGCATTTAATCAAACTCACTTAATAAAAATACCGCACGATAGTAACGCTAGTGATATAGTAGTTGTATAAGGTATCATTTTGCGCTACGTCCAGTGAATGCCTCCAATATTTTTTCATTTTATTTTACGAAAAAGCATACTTTTTTGCATAAAAATGAAATAAAGTACCTATTCCTTTTGCAAACCCTCAAAATCACCGATAAACGTAACAAACTTACTTGTGTACATTGATATAATATACAATTAGGCGTCTGCGTAACCCCCTTCTCTTTTAAACTTAATTTTAAACTTGCTAAACATAATTGATTTTGATTGTGTTCTTATAATTTAGTTCGGCTGTACCAAGCCCAAGAGCCATTATTGTAGCAATACATAGCTACATTGTAAATTTATTGAAACGGTAATCTCTCATTATACCTATTCTATTTTCTTATTTTAGTATCTATCGTAAGAATTGTAAATTTTACAGTTTTGCTGAGTTAGTTCTTGATTATAAATTTAAGGTGTCACTACAGGTTTCAATTTTAAAATATTAAAATATCTCACGTATTAGATAAATTAGTATTGAATAAATTGCACCATTCATGCCAGTTTGTGTATAAAATGTCTCAACCCAATTTTCAGCGGAAGGCACTTATTCATCGACTTTAATGTAAAATTTAGACTTTTTCAAGTTTCCATTTCACTATTTTTTGAATAACTTCGCCTATATTGGTCGGATCGAGACCAAAAAATTTTCTTTTTGTTTGTAATGAATATCTCTTTAAAACTGCCTGGGTTAAAATAATTTACATTAATTTTCTAACCTCAAAAAAAATTCAAAACTGCCCTCAGTGGTGGGTCGTAGTTTTTTTATAGAAAACTTGAGTAATAATTAATGTTATGGTATGAAACTTTAGGAAGTTGTAGCTGATATAATAACAAATCCATATTGCAAGTTGGGTGCAAAAATATTAGGAACAACGGCTAAAATTTGCATTTTGGTTCAAATTTTCTTTTTTCTTTTTCAAAAAAAGTCCGAAAATCAGGTCAAATTTTGGTTCGTTGATTCTATAGTTCGATGACACTATATTGGATGTTTCTGAAAGAAAATTTTATTCTCCTTAAATTATAATAGAAGTCAAATTATATCATCTGCCTTCTGCATCCTAAAGTTTTTACTAATAAACATTAAACAGTTGTAGAGAAATGAGAAAGTCACTTTTAATAAGTTATTATCGAGTATAGATTTTATTTTTCTTCTTTTACATTGTATAATATCAAATAAATATTTAGAAACTTATTTTTAATTTATAAAAAGGTTGTATAATTTTACGATTACATTAAAGTAACAATGTTAAATAAATGCACCATAAATCAAATTAAATTAATACCGTGCCATCACATTAAGACTCACTTTAACAATTTTTGATAAATATGACAATAATTATATCTGTGAGTGTTAATTCCATCTTACAATTGTGGGAGTTACATCACGTTTGGAAGCTATATAAAAAAGAACATCTCCCTAACGTGGCGTAGTTCCTAGGACCACTCACATATTTATTATCATGGTGGTAACCTGTAGAAATAATATTCTAGAGATTTTAGCTGAAATTTAACTTCTCCAAGTAAATTTGGAACACTCCTTAACAATCAATTCTTCAATCTCTTAGACATTTGAGTAATTTTTAATTTGATGGCAATGTATAAAAAAGTTATAAAAAGTCTTGTCCGTATCACATGTGTAATAAAACGTATTATAATAAATTTATCATTATCATTAGTAGAATTGTTTATCAAATATTTCCTACAATAACAATGTCAAAAAGTAGATACAAAAGGTATTAAAAAATTAAGACGATATATTAGATATATAACAACTACCTAAAAGGATCATTACTTCGTATAAAAAATTCTAAAGTTTATATTTCATAGAAATGGCACACAAAACATATATTTTAAACGTATCACAATTAATGTATATTTTCACATTAACAATTAGCAGTCTTTTTTTTAAAGATTTACAAAGCCGAACTTGCTTCTTCTTTGCGTTCATCTTTATCTTTCTTTTTGGATCTTTTTCTACGTTTAGAATCCCTCGATTTTGGCGATCTTTCCAATAAGAAAAGAGCCTCGTGAAAATCGTCCGAACTCAAATTTGATTCTTGCACGTGCAACACTGAACTTAAGGCGCCATCGGTAGAAGATTTTGGAAAACGAAATACTTCCTTTTCCCTTTCGGGCTCGCTAGCACTTTTTGATTTCGAATTTTCTTTACCACTCGGAGTGGTGTGAGAAGGGCTGTGCTTCGGGCTATTTTGTACATTGTTCCTCGTTGTTACGGGAGTGGTCGAACGTAATAAAGAAGGTGTAAATGGTTCGGGTGGTAAAGTAATATTTATACTATCATTAGAAATATTTAACGAACACGCTGATAGAGGCACAGGTACACTTAAACTAGACGATCTAGATTGTCTACCATTAGCTATACTAAGACCCGGTGATTTAGGCTCCGGCGTACGAGAAATTGAAACTCCGGATATAAATAAAGTCGGGGATTTAGGTATTCCGGTTTCGGATTCGTATTCGTTAGAACTATCGGTTTCTAAAGTGCGAGTTGGGTTGGAAGTCGGTGTGGAATTTTTTGATATTTTTATTCTTAAGTTTGCGGAAGAGTGTTTCGGTACAGATTTTGGAAGTTTCGAATATGCGTCCAACAAAAAACTAGTGGACTTTGAAACGGTGGTTTTTTTCTTATCTTTACATTTGGTCGTATCTAAGTCTTCGTTATTAGCCTTGTGGCATGAAAAAGAAAGCTTTTGTTTAAAAGCTATCGAATGATCTGAATGTCTACGAGGATCTTGTGCTTTTAGGTGATTATCGCCTTCTGCGTCTTTTTTGTCGCTTAAAAGGCCAATGCTTTTATTAACCGCTATACGTGATAAACAACTGGTTTTAGGCAAATGTGCTGAACACAATCGAGCTTTTAATGAAGCAAATGGGTTATGTCGTTTGTTTTCTTCGTGCTTTGATATGTTTTCAGTCTTTTTTATTTCCAAGTTTGTATATTTAGGGTTAATTTCGGTCGCTTCGTTTGTGGTCACGTTAAATTTGGGTTCTTCTTCGTATACTAACTTATTTTTCGTGTCTTCGTCTACGGATAAATCTAAAACCGCGCTTGTTTCCACGTCCACATTTATAGAGTCCGAAGCAGTGGTATCGTCAATAGAACTGTGACCTTCATAACTCCCTTCATCTGTGCGCGATGATTGTAGCAAATTATAATTTTTTGTTCGTGTGTTGCTCGATGGAAGCACTAGTCTTTTCTTTGCGGCGTCTTCGGGTTTCTCGTCGTGTTGAATACTGTGATCAGAATCTAAATGATAACGCGGTTCGTCTACGTTCATTCGCTTTCTTGCACCACGGCCAGATCTTCTCATACACAAGTCTCCCGTCGAATGTGATCGTTTTAACCTTCCATCTTCATCTACGAAATCGTCTTCGTCTGCAAAAGCAAAGCCGTTTTCGTGAATATCGGAAATTTGGAAACGCCCATCTTCATTTTCGCTGCAAGGTTTAAAGTAATAATCTTTATCAGCTTTTAGCCAAGTTTTATCGATGTCGCTGTTGAGCATGTTGAGGTTAACTTCGAAATGTTTCAAATCAATTTTGTGATTTGCGAGAGATTTTAAAAAGTTGTCTACTGTTATATCCGCGTTGGTTTTTTGATAAGTTGCAGAGGCTATGCAAGAAGCTTGATCAGTTTCTTGCTTTTCTGGAAGCATGGTTGTATCTTGAAGACTAAGTTGAATTGCGAGTTTTAATTGCTCATCGTTATTTTCTAGACTGTTATTTAAAATATTCGAACTAGTATCGGGTGTTTCCGCGGTTGCTTGTTTCATTCGATCTTCGATCATTTGCAGACGTGACATTTCTAAGGCTATTATAAGCTCCATGTTATAATCGGAAGTTAAATCAAATCCTACAATTAATAATTATATTTTAGTATTTATTTAAATAACTAAAAGCTTACGCCTGCAATTTTGCCAGTTACAATTTAAACCACATTGGTGATCTTTGTTATTGGGAGATTGTCGACCGTGTGCGTATGAGGCATAAAGATCTGTCTCTTCGTCTGAATCGTAATCGCCCCAATCGCTACTTTTTAACCACGTACTTGCTTCTGAAAATGCTTGTCCCGATCTACCACCATCTACGCATTTTTGTCTACGGAATCTTCTTTGAGTTGGTGGAGTTTCAGGTGGAATAAGGCCTTGAGCTACAGCTCTTACAAATTCATGTCGTTTTCTTCTTGCTAAAGCGGAAGTTTGAACTATCACAGTTTTAGGGGTTTTCAAATATGGACGTGCAATCATTTCACTTAACTTTTCGGTAACTTCCTCGAGTTCGTTCTAAAAAAGAAATATTTTAAAGATTAAGTTCATAAGGGTGGGGGGAGGTTGTTATTACTTGCATAAATTCAAATATGGTTTTGTTGTAACCATCGTCTTCTAAATAATATCCATAAACGTATGAGCCGCATAAAACTCTTCGTGCTTTAAGTAATTCCCGTACGCCGTTTTCTACGAACTTTGTTCCTTTTTCACGTAATTCTAAAATATAAAAATTATTTGGTTTTAATTGGGAAAGTTTCGAGTATGTAATTACAGAAAACAAATTAAAACTTTGAAACAAACAGCTCTTAGAATTTCTTTTCATATACTGGAATATTCTACTAATTGCTCAAACAACGAAGTTTTCTAGGTCACAAGTAAAAATTACAAAAGAACGTACCTTCAGATGCTTTTAAACCAATGCTGCTAGCTAAAAGTTCCATTTTTTGACGTGCAGTTATTAGTAGTGGTTCTTCCAATTTTTGACTATTTTCGTGGTTTCTAAATCTCGTATAATAATGTAAAAAACGCGACATTTCTTGCATCTCGTTGTTCTTTCCAAGAGCTTCCGAAATTAACACCCCTTGTTTTTCGTCTGCCTTATGTACCGCTTCAAATCGATTACAACGAAAATATCCTCCCGTTGCAGAACTATGCTTTTTCCAAGCTTCTTGACAAACCCAACAAAAATCAAATTTGCACTAAAATACCACTTTGAGTTATAATGATTTTAAAATTATTTTTGATTACTTTTGAACACTTCATGTGGTTACATCCTTCGTTTTTTTGAATCGGACTCTTACAATTAGGACACGGTTTGGAATTCGTTACTAACCAAAGACAATTTGCGGCATCCTCACTTTCAGTACACGATGTTTTTAATTCTTCAGGTTTTATTTCTGCAATTTTTAATTGCCATTCTTGCCAACGACTACAACCACAAGGTGCGTGAGCGTCTCCTAAAAAATAATTTTTATTGATAAAGTATTTATTACAACAATGTAACAATTTTACCTAAGCATTCCCAGCAAAAGAAATGAGCATTTCCGCAATCAACCGCGTGGGAAGTTACAGGAATCAATTTGCTGGTTGTCTTATTTCCGGATTGTTCTGTTTCCGGGAGCCGTACGGCTCTTCCACATCCGGCAACGGGGCACCATTTGATGCTTTTATTACTCTCAACAAATGCCTTAAAAATGTCAATTTATAAATAATAGATTGTATTGGAAAAATGTGACGAAGTATTATTTCCTTTTACCTTAATATCAAATTGTAAATATCGTCGAGCCATTTCCGGACTAACTAGTTTTTCTATAATTTCGACAGGTACTAAAATATGGCACTGATAAGCTGGACACATAATGTGATGAGCATCTCCCTCTTGTATTTTAATTGTAAGATAGCGTTCCCAACAAATTTTACAAAACGTATGATTGCACGACATCATAATTGGATTTTCCCATTCAGAAATTAAAGACACACAAATTTCGCACTACAAATAAATCACCCAGTAAATGGTTTCTCTATTAAAAAGTCAGCTCTTACCATAACTTCTGGATGCGTCTGAGAACCGTCGTCGGATTCCAATATTGTTTTCGATTCACATAAATTTCCAGGTTGTGTTAACGACGTGGGAGCTTCTACTCCAGCCAATTGGCAACATTCCACAGGATCTTTCATCCACTTCTCTAATAGTAACTCTTTGGACCATTCTAAACAATAGTTTACGATTTTGTTTAGTCTATTTTAATTAAACGTTATAACTCACCATTAACACGTAGAAGAACTTCTGCAGTAAATAATGGAATTTTTAGCATATCCGACGTATCAACCAAAAGTTGATCTTTTGCCTCTTGTAAATCTTGACTTCTTAAACCGCTGTAAACTTCCTCTTGTCCGTTTAATAATTCATCTTCGTTCACAGTATCAGTCGTATCAGCCTGAAAAAAGATTTAAACTTCTATAAAACTGAATATTTATTTCTATGTTTTTTTCTACCCCAAAGACGGACAACCTTAATCGGCTTGCCATCGTGTGTCGTTAGAATAGTTGAAAAGATAATACAAACGGTTGAAACATAATCAATCAAAAACTATAAACGGTCTTTGTTTAAAGTCAAATACACGTGAAAAAAAAACTTTCGTTTAAAATGTTGGGAAAAAGGAGCTTTGTGAAATGAAAAACAATGATTGATTTTCAACGAGTTTTATAAATTGGTGAAAATTGTCCAAAGATATGTTATTTCTAAAAGAAATAGATCCGGGGAAGGTCCGGATACTTTTGCAATAATTCCAAATGTTTCTTTTAAAAAAAGGGGATTTGAGTGACGGACGATGTGTAAGGTACATTTTGAATCTTTGGTCGAGGTCATTTGGCGATGTGTGGGGCCGTTATTAGATGACTGCCCATCTGATTGTTAGCTCGGTGACCTGGTACCTACTCTAAATACGTATAAGTAAAGTTTTGTCGCAAAATGTTAAAATAAAACAGAATGTTATTAATTTGGCAGCTTATTTATCAGTTTGCAGTTATCAAACTACTATTTTGACATCATATTTTTAATCAGCGACCCCAAAAACATAAAGTATCGCGCCCTTTTAAAAAAAGAAGTAGTTTTAAAAGAACAGCCCCTAAAAACAAGATATGGATGGAATCTACCCATGTTGGACACCCCTGAGGACGGTAAACTTTTTAGCATCTTTTAGTACATATCAAATAAAGCCCAAATCCAAATTTTCAGCCACATATGTAGTTTCTCCAGGTCGAAGGCTTTGGAAACTGCACTATTATAAGACCAGAGCTTTTAGAAAACCAGCTCCGATCTTACACTCTTACAATAACATTGATATTGCACACTTGTTGGCAGTTTTATCCCTTCAACAAGAGACTTCTCCCGTCCTCTTTCACCTTACAACTAAGTTTCCCCTACTAGATATCGAGAAATTCGGCATAGCGCTTGTATTCTTTCTTTTAGTGCCTTTGATTAAAAGAGCAACAATATTCTTTCATTATCAGTTTCCATTAGGTCCACTTTTAAAAAATTAAGTTTTTGCTAAATCGGAAAGTTAACAATTTAGATAGACACCCAATCTAGGATATAGGTACCAATATTCTAAATTATCAAGTGGGACAATCCTTGAACTCAAGAAACTAAAAGCTTATCGATTGCCCCTGAAAGCTAATTAGAAACACATAAACAAAAATACAGTTAGTTTTAATGGAGCCCGAGCTAATGGCTATGACAAAATTAATTATAACAAAAAATATAAAATTAAAAGTTGCTACAACGAAGTTTTTACAGAATTTTAAATTTTAATTAATAAAATTGACAGTTTAAGTAGCTAATATATTTTTCGACAATCGACCTGGAAGTAAATACCTTGTATATTCAAATAATGATGAGCCCCTGTAAAGATAAAAAAGCAACTAAAACGAACAAAGAAGGCAAAGCTCGTAGTGCCAATGATATGGGAGAAGAATTGAGAAAATGAGAGCAGTTTTTATAAAAAGCAGGAGAGGTAAATCTTTGTAAGAACTTTACAACCAGCCTGGAAGTAAATACCTTGTATATTCAAACATGATGGACCCAAGTATCATAATATTCAAAGATGAGAAAGCAACAATACCGAGCAAAGAAGACAAAATTCGTAGTGCTAATAATATTGGAGAAGAATTAAGACAATGAGAGCAGTTGTTAAAAAGGGCAAGAGACGTAAATCTCTGAAGAGCAAAATTGGAGGTTGCTAAGAACTTTACAACCGCTCTGGAAGTAAATACCTGGTATATTCAAATAATAATGAGTCCAAGTATTATATTACCGAAACATGAAAAAGCAACAGAAACGAGCAAAGAAGGCAACGCTCGTAGTGCTAATGATATGGGAGAGGAATTAAGACAATTAAAGCAGTTGTTATATGGGCAGGAGACGTAAATCTCTGAAGAGCAAAATTGGAGGTTGCTAAGGACTTTAATACCGACCTGGAAGTAAATACCTTGTATATTCATATAATGATAAGTCCAAGTATCATAATATCCAAAGATGAAAAAGCAACAAGAACTAGCAAAGAAAGCAAAGCTCGTAGTGCCAATGATACAGCAGAAGAATTGAGACAATGAGAGCAGTTTTATAAAGGGCAAGAGACGTAAATCTCTGAAGAACAAAATTGAAGGTTTTTAAGAACTTTACAACCTCTCTGGAAGTAAATACCTGGTATATTCAAATAATAATGAGCTCAAGTATTATAATACCCAAAGATGAAAAAGCAACAGAAACGAGCAAAGAAGGCAACGCTCGTAGTGCTATTGATATGGGAGAGGAATTAAGACAATTAGAGCAGTTGTTATAAAGGGCAGGAGACGTAAATCTCTGAAGAGCAAAATTGGCTGCTAAGAACTTTACAACCGACCTGGAAGTAAATACCTTGTATATTCAAATAACGAATAGTTCAAGTATCATAATCTCCAAAGATGAAAAGCAACAAAAACGAGGAAAGAAAGAGAAGCTTGTAGTGCCCAATGATATGGAAGAAGAATTGAGACAATGAGAGCAGTTTTTATAAAGGGCAGGAGATATAAATCTCTGAAGAGCAAAATTGGAGGTTGCTAAGGACTCAACAGAGAAAAACTCACAGAAACTGTCTGAATTCTATAGCTAGAGATCACAGGAACTGGAATGGTACCTAGTCCAAAGAAAGGCTTGAAAATTGTATGTTTGATACAGACATAAATTAATTTCAGATTATATTAAGCATCCTATTTCCTATCTCTTACGATAAACGAGAGTCTCAAACGTGGATAACCGAGCACGCAATTTGAATCACTCCGTGATTCTTATCTTAAAAAACTCGACGTAAATTCGTTATAAAATAAATTTTTGTCAGTTTAATCCAACTAGAATCACGTAGTAGAAACTAAATTACACATTTAAAAAAGTAATTTTAATTAAAAAACTTACAAAAACCATCTTGCTTTCCAACAAACGAGCTATATCGTGATGAGAACCACGCATTGCTAAATCGCACGGTGTTAATTTATCGTTGTTTTCTGCAAAAAGAGGCGAACCGTGCACCAAAAGTAATTCAACACATCTCTTTAATCCCGAAAAGGCTGCCCAATGTAAAGCTGTATTTCCTTCCTACAATAAAAAATTTCAAATAAAATCGTTTTAAAATAAACTACAAAAAGTACTATATCTTGTGCGTTTAAATCTATTTTTTCTCTTCCACCTTCTTTTAAGTGCACACCCTTCCAATATAAAAGCAACTGTACACATGCCGCTTTTCTCTCTTGTGCACTAAAACTTTTAGTTTGATTCAGTTGACAAGCACAGTGTAAAACAGTTTCATTTAAACTGTTCTTTTTATTGGGGTTTCCACCTAAATCATTTAAAAAGGTCCTCAGTAAGTGTTTCATACCTATAAAAAAGTTTAAATTTAAATTTCGCTTCTAGAGAAAGGGGCACAAAAACAAACCGTGTTTAGATGCATAATGTAGTGCTGTGTTGTGGTTGTGATTATCGCCATAACTTATGTTTGGATCTAAATTTTTTCGAAGTTCAGGCGAACTTTGGTATATTTGCATAGCAGCAAATTCGTCGCCATGTTGTAAATATTTTTTAAATTTAGACGAAGCGCTTCCCATTTTAAATTTTTAAATGATTTATTTGTTTATTCATTAACAGCGTTTGAGCACTGCCATTTTCTAATTTTTGTCATGAAACAGTATGACCCATTGAGCACATAAACTGTTTTTTCTGCAAAAAAAAAATTATAAATTAATAGCTGAAAGACTTTTTTAACCGTTATGTTCGCGGATAGGTACCCGGGTACCTTTAGCGTTTTCATTTACGTTTTTTCTTATGTTTAAGTTGAAATTTTCAGATAATCCTTTGTGACTTCCTAAAACAATCAATTTTAAATATATTTCCACCAAAAAAATTGCAAAAAACTTTTTTGAAGAGTTAGTTTTAAGCCAAAGCATATTCATAGTCCTCTAACGCACGGACGAGGTACCCGGGTACCTTCATGCATTTATATGGGAATTAGTACCAAAATTAAGAAAATAAATAAATAAAACCCAGGTTATTTTTTTATTGATTGATAATAATAATATTAATGATCGATTTTACTGATTTGGAAAATCATCTTTTCCCAAAAAAATTTTTTTTTTCTGAAAACTGTCACTAATAGTTTCTTAATTATTTTAGCACGTTCGTTACAAACTGGAGTAACTCCAAATGTAATCTCTACTTACAAAGCTCTAAAACTCTGGTATAGTAAGAGTTTTCCATTTTCGCTATTTCTGTAACAATTTTCTTGAAGAACCCTGAGCGCTAAAGCCAGTGTCTGATGTCGCCAATCAGATTTTCTTGTTCGGTGAAACCCAAATACCTTATCTCCTAGAGATGGGTCTAATAGAATCACCTTGCCCATAGTCTATTATTATCAGTCACAAAAACAGCTTTTGAGATATCTTCGGCATCCGCATTGGCGTTGTTCTTTTGGCACTTCTTCCCCTAATCATCATCACTGATTTAAGTTGGCAAATTTTGCTCATTCAGCAAAGTATCTTCTACGTCTATAAGATCTACCAGGTCTTCATGATCTAAATCTTTTAGTGACTGCGGTAAAAGTCCTCAGACTCACGTTGCTGAACTGCATTCTTGTTATTACGCAAAGAATCGTCATCTATGACCTAAGAGGCTTTGTAAATATTTTTTTATGCAGTAGCGTAACTACAAATTCTGTCCCCCCCCCCTGTTTAATTCACGAGCCCTTTCAATTTCGTAAAAAAAATTTAAACCACTATAACTTTTGAGTGTGATTTCAAAATATTGTTTTAGACTAAGCCCCGGATCCTTTATTTCTCTCTGCTCTACCCCGACGTTAAGGGGGTGTAAGGGGTATAGTTACGCCAATGGTTTGATGCTCTTAGATGAGCCTTAATTAAAATCAAAAATAAAATTACATTTCTAACACTAAAAAAACAACCTTTCAACTTTGTGTTTTGCTCTATAAAAGAAATATGCTGACTGCAGTTTTTTTATTTCTTAAAATAATGATAACAAACATCCCACGCACTCTAAAATTCATTATTTATCTTCTTTGATTAAAGAATAAACAACTTATTCTCAAATTAATATAAACTAAATATTAAAATCGTCCATTTTCCATAGTAAATACATATAGGTACCGGGGTACCTCATCCGTGTGGAATATGAATAAAAATTCTTCGCGAACATAACGGTTAAGTGATTTAAAGCTACAGTTTGAGTAGTTTCAATAACAATAGAATTTCTCTAGTAGGGTATATGATACATATAGGACAATCGGCGATAGCTTTTGGGTGGGGATAAAACGTTTGGTATATAGGTACGTTATTGAGAATTATATTTGGATTTTACAGCCGACGTTTGCTAGAGCTTGCTATCTTTTTCTCATATGCCACTATTAAAGTGAAATAAAATTATCTGACTACTTCAATATTGCATTGATAACAAAATTTACAACAACATTTATTTTGACACCATCTAAATAAAGTACAAACTGAAATAAAACATGTATTGTAATTTGATTAGAACCTAAATAAAATAGTGCAAAGTATGCAAACAGAAATTTTATACATTTTGACAGTCACAAAAGTGCATTATTAAAAAATATATTATTTGACATAACCTAGTCAAATTACTATCCGTGTTTTGTTATTTGATCGTAAACTTTATTTTGATAGAACGGTAAATTCGAGTATTACTATAGTAGGATATCCTATGATACGTGACCTTTGAGCTTACACAATACACAGCTCAGTTTGACCAACGTATTTGATAGAAAATCAATATATTTTTTTCATTCAAGTCTCGATCTAGATAATAATTTTACCTTACTTATTGCCAAGAAACAACTATAAAAGAAGTAGGAGTATATTTATTATTCTTTAAGTTTAACATTCGATAATGTTTGCCACAGGAGGAGGAACTTTATTGAAATCGTGTAAGTTTAGCTTAAAAACTTAACTAAACAAAACCTTTATGTCTAAATTTTTGATGTTATCAGAAGTAGAAAAAAATTCTCTTTCGATTCTCGATTGATATAATCAGTGAATAAAAAAATACCACCTACTCTACTAGGAAAGAGCTTTTTAACTAATAATATGGATCGCAATGGAAGAGTAAATATAGAGATTTCCCGATTTCCGGTCAATTTCTCCTATAGAAATGGTTGCTGATAGTTATAACCTTATAAGGAAAGATCTTGATAACCAATGACAATGTAAATACGTTGGAGGTTCATAATAGTATTTCCTTTACATTTTCTCCTCTAGGCAATGGTTATAAAAGCCCCTTCCTGATGTTTTATGTTCTAAGGATACAATTATCATCATCATGCAAACAACAGGTTCAATAATCTTTAAAAAGACTTCATTACCGATGCCTAAGCAATAATGGAGACGTTGCGTTGATGCAATTCAACGCCGGGAATATTAGAGCCCTAGTAGTTTTTTTCATCAATTATATCATTATCAGCCTTTTAAACAAAGAAATATGTACATATACAATTTGGGAAAAAGTAGATGTTTTCCAAGGACATCTTCGTAACTATATAAGTATTTTTACAAGAAACAAAGTTTGTATAATAACGCGAAAATTCAGCAAAAAAGCACAATCAAAAAAATATTTCGACTATGCCACTGCAATGATGTGAAAAAGTGCCTTATAATGGTCTGTACAGTTTTTAAAAATTTTGAAAATTAAGGAAGATATCGGTACGGTACGGTACGGTACGTTGGTACGTTGGACAATCAGAGCAGAGTATTTTTTAAATTCATCCGTCAAATTTGAAAAATGTTCTGCTCTGATTGGCCAAGGTACCAACGGAAACGTATCAACGGAGAGCTATGAACCTAGCTTTAGAACTTGAAAACAAAAGAAGGTAGCTGAGTTCTGATTGTATCATTGTTAGTTTCTGAAAAAAAGAGGCTGTGAACGCGCTATCGGATTTTTTCTAGGTCTTATAGTTACAGAGTTGTCCTATGAAAACTTCCAATTTTGTTCACCCTGTTCATCACAAATTATTGAAACGACCTGATAGCTCTCTAGCCGTTTGAAATAGGGCACACATTTAAATACAAAAGTTATTCAATACCTTCTGGAGCATAAATAAATTATTTTCATCTCTACAAGGTGTTGTATGATTGCTCGCCGAGAATATTCCATTTTTTTTAATGGAACACCCTGTATATTTTTCTATATTTCAACTTGAAATTAAGTCGCCTAACATGACCATTGTAATTTTTTTAAATTTCTTGGCGATGTTGCCAATTTATTAATTTTTTTCTCTAAAAAATGCCCGCAACATGTTGCTTTATAATTTATAAAATCGTACTAAAGCCGTTGTTCAAGGAATAATATCTAAATTTTTTCTAGGTAGTTATGATTATCTTCTGTGCTATGAAATTTAAAAAATTTGATTAAATTGTACAGAGTGTTCATTAAAGCGACCCAAAGTTACAGATTTTCAAATGACCATAACTCGTTATTTTTAAATGGAATAACCTGTATATTTTTTCATATTTGGATTACTGGTAAAATTTAGATACTAAATTTGTAAAAATATACAGGGTATTCCATTTGAAATTAACGAGTTATGGTCATTTGAAAATCAGTGACTTTGGGTCGATTTTATAAACACCCTGTCCAATTTAATCGACTTTTTTTTAATTTGATAGCATAGAGGATAGTCACAACAACTTAGAAAGAAAATTCGTTATTATTGCTTGAGCAACGACTTTATAGTAAAGCACAATTTTATAAAGTACAATATAAATTACGATTTTATAAAGCAACACCGTGTTGTGGGCATTTTTTAGAGACAAAAATTAATAACTTGGCAACACTACTGAGAAATTTTAAAAAATTTAATATGGCCATGTAGATGACTTAATTCGAAGTTGAAATATAGAAAAATAGACAGGGTGTTCCATTAAAAAAATTCTCACCGAGTAGTAATACAACACCCTGTAGGTATGAAAATAATTTCAAGTTATGCTTACAGTATTAAATAACTTTTGTATTTAAATGTATGTCTTATTTCAAACGGTTAGGGAGCTATCGAAGACGGTCGCTTCAATGAATCACCGTGTATAATGAGGTTGTTATAAAAAACACTAAAATAATGATTGTAGACTTATTGCCAAACGACCTGCGCAAAAAGCAAAATTGTGTACTACCCCATAATCAAGGTTACATAATTATGTGAAAACCATTGGGAAAACAATGTACAAACAATGTACAGCTTTCTCACTTGCTCTTTTCTGCGCATTTAAGATCGTTTAGATTTGGCAAGATCTCTATACAGGGTGGTCACTTTTATCTTGCACACTATGGGCATATCCTAAACGGTAAGAGTTACGAGATCGGTTAAATTAGAGAAAAGTTGCACAATTTCAGGTCCTATAAGAAATAAAAAAGAAAATTGCCATAGCTTGCTTGGTTTTTGAAATATCCTGAAAAAAAATTAAAAATTGCATTTTCTTGTTAGTGACACACCTCTTTTATTATTTAAAGCATTGATATGAAATTTGGTAGGTTTACATAACTTGACACGAGCTACGAATTAAACGTATGAAACTTTTTCTAAGCCTACTAGATGTCTGTGTTTTAATAGACAACTTTTGATTTTCTTATGGGAGCTATGTTGAATTTTGGCATAAATAAATTGAAGATTTTATTCTCATCTCAACGATGTATAATTTTCTATGTTTTAACAAAAATGGCGGCACACTCCATATTACTTTTATTAAATCAAGTATTACCATGAAAAAACAATTGAAATATAACATAACTTTTTAAACAAAAGCTATCCAGAGTTGCCATTTTAAATTCTATTAGTGTTTTTTTCATGGCTACTTGATTTAATAAAAGCAATATGGAGTGTGCCGCCATCTTTCTTTTTAAACATAGATTATCACACATCGTTGAAATCAAAATAAAAAATATTTATGCCAAAATTCAACATGGCGCTCATAAGAAAATCAAAAATTGACTATTAAAACACTGACATCTAGTAGGCTTAGAAAAAGTTTCATGCGTTTAATTCGTAGCTCGTATCAAGTTATGTAAACCTACCAAATTTCATATCAATGCCTTAAATAATAAGAGAGTTATGTAATAAACAAGAAAATGCAAGTTTTCAGTTTTTTTAGGATATTTCAGAAACCAAGCAAGCTATTGTAAGTTTTTTTTCTATTTCTAATAGGACATGAAATTGTGCAACTTTTATCTAATTTAACCGATCTCGTAACTCTTACCGTTTAGGAGATGCCCATAGTGTGCAAGATAAAAGTGACCACCCGTATACTAGAGTAATAAAACAAAGTAATCATCAGTTGGGTTCATATTGCTCAATAAAATCACAGGTGTCACTACATGTTTTATTTTTATAATTTTCCAATAAATATTATTTAAAAATATTTTAAATATTTATTGATAACGCCAAAAGTAGGATTTTTATCATATTTTGTTTTCTAAAGAAATTTTACAGTGTCACTAAATAATTAGCTTTTGTTTATTAATTTTAGGTGTAACTAAGTGTTTTGTTTTTCTGGTTTTATACTTCAAAATTTTGAATAGTTATTGATAAAATGATAACATCAAACATCCACATTAGAACGTTAGACAATTTGCTTCAGTCGTATGAAAATTTTTTAAAATATTTTTGAAGTTTATCAATTATTTGTATATACCTAAATGCGAAAAAATAATTAATTGATAAACTTCTAAAATATTTTTAAATTTTTAAATTTGAATGAAATTATTCATTCAAATAATTCAATCAAAATCGAATTAATATAGTTAAATTGAAAGTTTATTTAATTTTAACGTATTTATAAAAATATTATAACAATTAAAATTTCATTAGGTATAAAATTTTGGTTCCAATTAAAAGTTTAATAGTGCTTTTAAAGTTATCAGGTTGGCAATATCAAGTAACCAATAGACATGTCGCCACTGTTTGGTAATTAAAGTGACACTACATTTGCATATTTGTATTGAAATTGAAAAACAATTAATTGAAAATGATTAAGTAAATTGAATAAGTTTAATTAATATCGACATATTAATTACAAAATAATAGAACAGTTATGTGTTAAAGTTTTATTATAAAATTATAAGCAAATTAATTTTGGTTCAATTTAAAAGTTTATTAGCGATTTTAAAGTTATCAAGGAGGCAATCGATGTCGTGATCGTTCGTTCGATAAAGTGACGCTGTCGGGCTGCATTACATTGTAAAATTATTAATTAGAAGTTAATAAAAATTAAACAACGTGATTAATTGAAAATTGATCTAATATTGGATTTGATTTATGTAACATTAAAAAAGTGTAGTAAAGTTGTTGGCGACACCGGCATTTCTAACATTCGAATTACCTCGGCGTACGCGAGTGCAAGAAGAACTTAAACGTGCGGTTACCACCTCATGGATTCTAGCGCCGAACTCAGATTCGAATACTCATATTTTACAGTGGACCAGTTGAATTATGAAACTTTATATTTCATTACAATTTTATTGTTTAAAAATTTAATTTAAAAGCAATTACAATAATATTAGATGTTTAACAACAATATGTAACATAACAAATACCGATCTTACAAATTAAGTGTTTATTTTAAGATAAACAACCCTTAAATTCAAAGTAATAAAAATCTAAAGTTAAGAAATACCTACATAAAGAGTATTCGTTCGACGTATTCAATTTATACATAAAAATATGACTTTGAACCTTTCAAATTTTTATTTAAAATACTTAGTATGAATGTAAATAACACATCTTGTAAAATTCACCCATGTCCTGAGAGGCTATAACCCTCATCCACCACCCTTTATGTAGGTACCTATCTTATACCTACAACATAAAAAAATTCGTAAAACAAAAATTCGACGTTGTACCCTCCTAATTCTTTTTTTAAATCCTTAGTATACACGTAAATAACATATCCTGAAAAATGCACACGTGTGCTTAGGGGACGTCACCCCCATCCGCTACCCTTTACAAATCTTATACCTGCACGTTAAAAAAATTCGTTAAACAAAAATTCGACGTTGTACCCTCCTAATTCTTTTTTTAAATCCTTAGTATACACGTAAATAACATATCCTGAAAAAGGCACGCGTGTCCTTAGGGGACGTCACCCCCATCCGCTACCCTTTACAAATCTTATACCTGCAAGTTAAAAAAATTCGTTAAACAAAAATTCGACGTTGTACCCTCCCAATTCTTTTTTTAAATGCTTAGTATAGACGTAAGTAACATATCCTGAAAAATGCACGCGTGTGCTTAGGGGACGTCACCCCCATCCGCTACCCTTTACAAATCTTATACCTGCACGTTAAAAAAATTCGTTAAACAAAAATTCGACGTTGTACCCTCCTAATTCTTTTTTTAAATCCTTAGTATACACGTAAATAACATATCCTGAAAAATGCACACGTGTGCTTAGGGGACGTCACCCCCATCCGCTACCCTTTACAAATCTTATACCTGCAAGTTAAAAAAATTCGTTAAACAAAAATTCGACGTTGTACCCTCCTAATTCTTTTTTTAAATCCTTAGTATACACGTAAATAACATATCCTGAAAAAGGCACGCGTGTCCTTAGGGGACGTCACCCCCATCCGCTACCCTTTACAAATCTTATACCTGCAAGTTAAAAAAATTCGTTAAACAAAAATTCGACGTTGTACCCTCCCAATTCTTTTTTTAAATGCTTAGTATAGACGTAAGTAACATATCCTGAAAAATGCACGCGTGTGCTTAGGGGACGTCACCCCCATCCGCTACCCTTTACAAATCTTATACCTGCACGTTAAAAAAATTCGTTAAACAAAAATTCGACGTTGTACCCTCCTAATTCTTTTTTTAAATCCTTAGTATACACGTAAATAACATATCCTGAAAAATGCACACGTGTGCTTAGGGGACGTCACCCCCATCCGCTACCCTTTACAAATCTTATACCTGCAAGTTAAAAAAATTCGTTAAACAAAAATTCGACGTTGTACCCTCCTAATTCTTTTTTTAAATCCTTAGTATACACGTAAATAACATATCCTGAAAAAGGCACGCGTGTCCTTAGGGGACGTCACCCCCATCCGCTACCCTTTACAAATCTTATACCTGCAAGTTAAAAAAATTCGTTAAACAAAAATTCGACGTTGTACCCTCCCAATTCTTTTTTTAAATGCTTAGTATACACGTAAATAACATATCCTGAAAAATGCACACATGTGCTTAGGGGACGTCACCCCCATCCGCTATCCTTTATATATCTTATATGTACAAGTTAAAAAATTCGTTATACTAAAATTTGACGTTGTACCCACCCATTTTCTTTTTTTAAATGCTCAGTATACACGTAAGTAACATATCCTGAAAAATGCACGCGTGTGCTTAGGGGACGTCACCCCTATCCGCTACCCTTTAAAAATGTTATACCTGCAAGTTAAAAAAATTCGTCAAACAAAAATTCGACGTTGTACCCTCCCAATTCTTTTTTTAAATGATTAGTATAGACGTAAATAACATATCCTGAAAAATGCACACGTGTGCTTAGGGGACGTCACCCCCATCCGCTACCCTTTACAAATCTTATACCTGCAAGATAAAAAAATTCGTAAAACAAAAATTCGACGTTGTACCCTCCCAATTCTTTTTTTAAATGATTAGTATAGACGTAAGTAACATATCCTGAAAAATGCACGCGTGTGCTTAGGGGACGTCACCCCCATCCGCTACCCTTTACAAATCTTATACCTGCAAGATAAAAAAATTCGTAAAACAAAAATTCGACGTTGTACCCTCCCAATTCTTTTTTTAAATGATTAGTATAGACGTAAATAACATATCCTGAAAAATGCACACGTGTGCTTAGGGGACGTCACCCCCATCCGCTACCCTTTACAAATCTTATACCTGCAAGATAAAAAAATTCGTAAAACAAAAATTCGACGTTGTACCCTCCCAATTCTTTTTTTAAATGATTAGTATAGACGTAAGTAACATATCCTGAAAAATGCACGCGTGTGCTTAGGGGACGTCACCCCCATCCGCTACCCTTTACAAATCTTATACCTGCAAGATAAAAAAATTCGTAAAACAAAAATTCGACGTTGTACCCTCCCAATTCATTTTTTAAATGATTAGTATAGACGTAAACAACATATCCTGAAAAATGCACACGTGTGCTTAGGGGACGTCACCCCCATCCGCTACCCTTTACAAATCTTATACCTGCAAGATAAAAAAATTCGTAAAACAAAAATTCGACGTTGTACCCTCCCAATTCTTTTTTTAAATGATTAGTATAGACGTAAGTAACATATCCTGAAAAATGCACGCGTGTGCTTAGGGGACGTCACCCCTATCCCTACCCTTTACAAATCCTATACCTGCAAGTTAAAGAAATTCGTTAAACAAAAATTCGACGTTGTACCCTCCCAATTCTTTTTTAAATGCTTAGTATAGACGTAATTAACATATTCTGAAAAATGCACGCGTGTGCTTAGGGGACATCACCCCCATCCGCTACCCTTTACAAATCTTATACTTGCAAGATAAAAAAATTCGTAAAACAAAAATTCGACGTTGTACCCTCCCAATTCTTTTTTTAAATGATTAGTATAGACGTAAGTAACATATCCTGAAAAATGCACGCGTGTGCTTAGGGGACGTCACCCCTATCCGCTACCCTTTACAAATCTTATACCTGCAAGTTACAAAAATTCGTAAAACAAAAATTCGACGTTGTACCCTCCCAATTCTTTTTTTAAATGCTTAGTATAGATGTAAATAACATATCCTGAGAAATGCACGAGTGTGCTTAGGGGACGTCACCCCCATCCGCTACCCTTTATATATCTTATATGTACAAGTTAAAAAATTCGTTATACAAAAATTTGACGTTGTACCCTCCTAATTCTTTTTTAAATCCTTAGTATACACGTAAATAACATATCCTGAAAAATGCACGCGTGTGCTTAGGGGACGTCACCCCCATCCGCTACCCTTTACAAATCTTATACCTGCAAGTTACAAAAATTCGTAAAACAAAAATTCGACGTTGTACCCTCCTAATTCTTTTTTTAAATCCTTAGTATACACGTAAATAACATATCCTGAAAAAGGCACGCGTGTGCTTAGGGGACGTCACCCCCATCCGCTACCCTTTATATATCTTATATGTACAAGTTAAAAAATTCGTTATACAAAAATTTGACGTTGTACCCTCCTAATTCTTTTTTAAATCCTTAGTATACACGTAAATAACATATCCTGAAAAATGCACGCGTGTGCTTAGGGGACGTCACCCCCATCCGCTACCCTTTATATATCTTATATGTACAAGTTAAAAAATTCGTTATAAAAAAATTTGACGTTGTACCCTCCTAATTCTTTTTTTAAATGCTTAGTATAGACGTAAATAACATATCCTGAAAAATGCACGAGTGTGCTTAGGGGACATCACCCCCATCCGCTACCCTTTACAAATCTTATACCTGCAAGTTACAAAAATTCGTAAAACAAAAATTCGACGTTGTACCCTCCTAATTCTTTTTTTAAATCCTTAGTATACACGTAAATAACATATCCTGAAAAAGGCACGCGTGTGCTTAGGGGACGTCACCCCCATCCGCTACCCTTTATATATCTTATATGTACAAGTTAAAAAATTCGTTATACAAAAATTTGACGTTGTACCCTCCTAATTCTTTTTTTAAATCCTTAGTATACACGTAAATAACATATCCTGAAAAATGCACGCGTGTGCTTAGGGGACGTCACCCCCATCCGCTACCCTTTATATATCTTATATGTACAAGTTAAAAAATTCGTTATACAAAAATTTGACGTGGTACCCTCCTAATTCTTTTTTTAAATCCTTAGTGTAAACCTAAATAACACATCCTGTGAAATGCACGTGTGTGCTTAGGGGACGTCACCCCCATCCGCTACCCTTTACAAATCTTATACCTGCAAGTTAAAAAAATTCGTTAAACAAAAATTCGACGTTGTACCCTCCCAATTCTTTTTTTAAATGCTTAGTATAGACGTAAGTAACATATCCTGAAAAATGCACGCGTGTGCTTAGGATACGTCACCCCCATCCGTTACTCCTTACATATCTTATACAGGGTTATTCAAATTCGAGGACCAACATGGGGATCTCGGAAACTGTAAGAGATACAAAGTTCGTTAAATCGACAAGAATTGAGTAATTGGATAGCGAATAATATTAAAAAAATAAATTTATTACATTTCTATTAGGTCCAAATATTTTTGGAACAAATCGAAATTTTGGAAAATCTTATTCATTTTTTACTGAAGTTGTTTTCAAAGATATCAGAAAACTAGAAACCCATATTCACTGCACCTTTTTTGTCTCTACTGTCTCTAATGGCAATTTTAGATTTTTCAAACAACGTTTCGGTTTTAAGTTAACATCATCAATTAAAAATTTCAAATACGAACCATATTTGTCTCTAAAAGATGGCGATTAGTAATTTTCAAAACAACGTTTCGATTTGGAATTACCATCAACTCAAAAATTTTAGATACAAATTTCTTTACAACGTCCAATTTTTGTTTTACGGATTTTTTTAACTTCTAGAGGGTGACGTCCCCTAAGCACATGCGTGCATTTTTCAGGATATGTTATTTACGTGTATACTAAGCATTTAAAAAAAGAATTAGGAGGGTACAACGTCGAATTTTTGTTTTACGAATTTTTTTAACTTGCAGGTATAAGATTTGTAAAGGGTAGCGGATGGGGGTGACGTCCCCTAAGCACACGCGTGCATTTTTCAGGATATGTTATTTACGTGTATACTAAGGATTTAAAAAAAGAATTGGGAGGGTACAACGTCGAATTTTTGTTTAACGAATTTTTTTAACTTGCAGGTATAAGATTTGTAAAGGGTAGCGGATGGGGGTGATGTCCCCTAAGCACACGCGTGCATTTTTCAGGATATGTTACTTACGTCTATACTAAGCATTTAAAAAAGAATTGGGAGGGTACAACGTCGAATTTTTGTTTAACGAATTTTTTTAACTTGCAGGTATAGGATTTGTAAAGGGTAGCGGATAGGGGTGACGTCCCCTAAGCACACGCGTGCATTTTTTAGGATATGTTACTTACGTGTATACTGAGCATTTAAAAATAGAATTGGGAGGGTACAACGTCGAATTTTTGTTTAACGAATTTTTTTAACTTGCAGGTATAGGATTTGTAAAGGGTAGCGGATAGGGGTGACGTCCCCTAAGCACACGCCTGCATTTTTCAGAATATGTTACTTACGTCTATACTAAGCATTTAAAAAAGAATTAGGAGGGTACAACGTCGAATTTTTGTTTAACGAATTTTTTTAACTTGCAGGTATAAGATTTGTAATGGGTAGCGGATGGGGGTGACGTCCCCTAAGCACACGTGTGCATTTTTCAGGATATGTTATTTAAGTCTATACTAAGCATTTAAAAAAAGAATTGGGAGGGTACAACGTCGAATTTTTGTTTAACGAATTTTTTTAACTTGCAGGTATAAGATTTGTAAAGGGTAGCGGATGGGGGTGACGTCCCCTAAGCACACGCGTGCATTTTTCAGAATATGTTATTTAAGTCTATACTAAGGATTTAAAAAAAGAATTGGGAGGGTACAACGTCGAATTTTTGTTTAACGAATTTTTTTAACTTGCAGGTATAAGATTTGTAAAGGGTAGCGGATGGGGGTGATGTCCCCTAAGCACACGCGTGCATTTTTCAGGATATGTTACTTACGTCTATACTAAGCATTTAAAAAAGAATTGGGAGGGTACAACGTCGAATTTTTGTTTAACGAATTTTTTTAACTTGCAGGTATAGGATTTGTAAAGGGTAGCGGATAGGGGTGACGTCCCCTAAGCACACGCGTGCATTTTACAAGATGTGTTATTTACATTCATAGCAAGTATTTTAAATAAGAATTGGAAGAGTACAAAGTCATATTTTTATGTATATAATTGAATACTTCAAACGAATACTCTTTGTGTATTTTTTAATGTTAGATTTTTATTACTTTCATTTTAAGGGTTGTTTACCTTAAAATAAGCACTTAATTTGTAAGATCAGTATTTGTTATGTTACATATTGTTGTTAAACATCTAATATTATTGTAATTGCTTTTAAATTTGATTTTTATACACTAGAATTTAAAAGAAACATAAAGTTTCATAATTCAACTGGTCCACTGTAAAATATGAGTATTCGAATCTGAGTTCGGCGCTAGAATCAGGGACATCGGTTACCTTAGCAACAACTAAACAATTGTTAAAATCTGAAAGAAAGTTTTAAACATGTCCTGACAAGTTTGTAATTAGTTATTTTTTTGTTACGATTGATGCAGCGATAACAGGTGAAAGAAACGATCCATCAAATAATAGTATTTTTTACAACATGAGATGAAACATACGTTTTTTTCGTGAGATAGAATTTAATTCACAAGCCCCGTAGGGGCGAGTGAATTAATCTTTCGAACGAAAAAAACGGATTTCATCTCGAGTCGTAAATGCTATTTTTTCTACGACGATAATTAGTACATTTTAAAAAAATAATTCTTTTTACTAAAATGTGAACCGACCACAAAAAAACTGGTTTCACCTCATGTTGTAAACAACATCTGCTTGTAATAACACTTTTTCTCACTAGAGACGAAAATGCTATTTTCGTAACGAGTAAGTGATGACGAAATGCTTAGTTTCACATATGGGAGTAGAAAAAAGTATTTTTGTTATTTAGTTCTAATTTAAATTATAACATCAAAGTAAAAAAATTAATTTAATAACTGTTTGTTTAAAACTTGCTACGAGTAAGTGTGTAACTGTGTAGGTGTAGGTGTGAATTTTTTGTTCAATCGACATCTTAATACATAAATACATCGAAGGCGTGATTGATGGGTGGTTTCGTAATCAATGAACCATCATAATAAGAACATGAGTGAGTGTATTAAATCCGTAGTTTTTATCCGCTGAAGCAAACTTATGCAAAAACCACAGAAAACCAAGAATGTGAAGGAAATCGAGATAAAAAAATGTATAGATCAAACAGAAAACTTCAAAGAAAAGGTTAGTGCAATTTTTATTAATTCTGTAAATACTATTTTTTTTTAAATATCAAAAAAAGTTGTAATTTTGTTACTGAACAAGTAAGGTTCAAGTTCATCCTTGGAAGTAAAAGTAAATTCTAACCTTAAATATTTGCAACAAATTGTAATGGAAATAGTTATTTGTTTTATAAGGAGACAAAGTGAAGTTTTGTGTGACAAAACTCTGTTTGGCTGAAGAGCGAGCGTAGCGAGCGAGTCTAACAATACAGGCGAGTCACACAAAACTACTTTGACTCTGTATAAAATATTTAATTTTTTCTGCAAACGTAAAGCGTAAAACTGAAAATTCTGATTTTGAAAGAGCGCCATCTCTTGTCAATTACTTGTAGTTCAATTGTCAACTATTTTTTAAAATTAACTTTAATTTCTAGAAAAAGCTAATTATTAAACGTAGCTTCCGGTTAAGATT
Source organism: Malthinus seriepunctatus (assembly GCA_963924605.1). Classification (NCBI taxonomy): domain Eukaryota; kingdom Metazoa; phylum Arthropoda; class Insecta; order Coleoptera; family Cantharidae; genus Malthinus; species Malthinus seriepunctatus. The sequence continues at coordinate 87,660,311 of OZ004600.1, read as the reverse complement.
TCGCTTTGGTAACCGCAATTTTCGTATTCAGTGGGGTCGAAATATAGGGGAAAGAACGGTTACCAAAATGTTATATGAAATGCTGCTTGCATTGGTTAAGGAGACGTTTTTATCGAAAACAGTCCTTGACTAGCATTTGTAAACTAAAAAAGTTAATGTTTTTTAAATTTTCTTTACAAATTGTTCGTTGCGTTTAATAATTAGCTTCTTTTTACAAGAAACAGGTATAAAAGATGAGGAGCGGTAGGGATAGGTTCGCGCAGGTTTGGCCAGGCCCTTTTAATAAGTTAACCCTAGAAAAACCAGTGGGGTCTTTTAGACCCCATTTCATTTTTAGACTTAGATTTATACGGGCTGTTTCAAATTCGAGTCTATGCATGGGGATCTCGGAAACCGTAAGAGATACGAAGGTGGTTAAATGGGGGCAAAGTTGTGCGATCAGGAGCCCAATATTATGATGTTAAGAAATCGTAGCTATTTTAATTACTTTAGAAGATATTCACAAAAAACTGAAATGTTGAAGTTTTATTTTTCTTTTTCTTGACTTTATTAGAAGGAATATTTAAAAACAAACAACACTTCTTCATAGTCACTTTTTTTTTATTTTTTTATTAGGCCGTTTTGGAGATATGATGCAAAGTTATATTTTTTAAAATGCAAACCTAGTATTAATATTATGTTATTGCATATATAATTTTTTTCTCTTTTCAAAAATATAAAAGTTGATAGGCTTAATTTTTCAAATTCTTGTTTGGTAACAAAATTAAATAATAAATTCGAGAATAAATTTTAAAAAATTAAAAAAATTTAAAAAAACAACGGATGTGGCCATACGAGGAACTTTTTCCTGTTGTCTTTTTTTTGTGCATTTCTTTTTTTATTAAAATTTAATTTGATAATTTTAAATTATAAACTTTTAAAGAAATGCACAAAAAAATACAACTGGAAAAAGTTCCTCGTATGGCCACATCCGTTGTTTTTAAATTTGGCATAAATAGAAGTTCAAAATATACATTATTTTATATGTTCAGAAAGATAATTTTATCAGCTTTCAAAATATTAAGAAATATACAGGGTGTTCCATTTAAATTAAGAAATTTTATTCCATTTCCGGTTAAACCGGAAATCAAAATATAAAGTGTTTGGTATCGTGTCAAAGTTAATGTTACGAGCCTTCAAATTATTTAAAAATGTACAGGGTGTTCCAAAAAAATTTGATATTGTTCTAATTTCCGGTCTAACCGGAAGCGTTTTGTTAACCGCAAATAACGTTAAATAATAGATATTCATGGGAATGATATAAATATCCAATTTCAAGTTTTTATTTTTATTACAAAAGAAATTAGAGATTATTGAAGTTTTGACATTCAAAAAATCATAACTCCGAATCCGCATCATACAAGTCTTTAAAAATTTACAGTTAAATAGAGAATCATGTTGTCTATAACATATCCAAATCTGTATAAATCGCTCGGACCAGTTTTTGAGAAAATCCATTTCTAAATTTTGCCCTACTTTGGCCCCTTAAAGGTAGGCAATTTTGAAACAATTTTGAAAATCGACTTCTTTAGAATGAAAGCCCTATATTTTGGCTGTACAATGTCATTTTGAAATTTTTATAATAATAATTACCGGCAAAGTTATAAGGGAAAAACCACAAAATGGGACAATCATTCTATTGGTCGCCATTTTGAATACAAAAATTTGAAATTTTTTTTTCCAATTGGGGGTCACATGTACTATCTTATAGCCAAGTAGAAACAAATTTGGCCCAAATTTGCAAATATGCGCCCAAAATAACCACCTTATTTTTAGACACCCTGTATAGATTTCTTATAAAAACTTATTTTGTCGATGAAATAATTTTAAAGTTCCTAAAATCAAATTTCATCAAAATCGGTTAAGTAGTTTTTGCCCCACAGTTGCGGACACACACACACACTTTTTGGTTCAAAAAATTAAAAAATGTTTTTTTCGATTTTTGGAATCAGGGTGACTCAAAACGTCGAGAACTTCAATAAAAAAAAATTTTTATTTTTTTTCTCGATTATAACTTTTTCTTGGATTGGAAAAAGTTAAAATTAAAAAATTTTTTTTAAATCAAATATCCTCGCAAATATCCCTTGAAACAATCGAATAAAAAAAACAATTGAAATTAAACATAAGAATATCAAAAAAAGTGTAAAAAAATTCATAAAAAAATACCACAAAATTTAAAAACGTATATTTTTGAAAAGAGAAAGAAATTAGCTTTGCAACAACATAAAATTGAGGTTAGGTTTGCATTTAAAAAAATGTAACTTTGCATCATATCTCCAAAACGGCTTTATAAAAAAATTCTTTTGTTTATTAAATTTATTGGTTTTTGTAGTGCCTATTATCCTTTTTTTGAAAATTAAAATTATTTTGATTAATAAAAAAGTTATAGGCATTTAAAGAAAATCACCTTTTCCAGTTTTTTGTAAATAAATATCTAGAGTGCTAATAATATTTTTCAAAAAACAAAAGTAGGATCGAGTTGGCCATGAAAGAGGCTACATTAATAATAATAATAATGATAGTTTATTTTGTGCTAAAACAGAGTTACACACGTCAAGTAAAAAATAGTTCAAATATTATCAAACAACACATCGCACAAACACCTCTACAAGAGTTCTTGCAAGTTTACAGTAAAAAAATCATTAAAATGGTAGAAAGACTTAACAATTAAAAAGGACTTCAATCGTCTCTTAAAAACACTTAAAGGCAAACATCTGAAGGACAATGGCAAAGCATTATAAAATTTTACACCATAAAAACCACTGCCCGTCATCGACTTGGACAGTCTAAACTTTACTACACAAAAATCAGACTTGTTTCGCGTTTCATATTTATGTTGATGGCAATTGAACATGTCACTATTAGTTTTTACAAAGATTAAACAATGGTATATATATAAACTGGGCAAAGTCATTATACCGTGTTCCACAAAATGCCGCCTACAGTCATCGCGATAACCAACCCCGGCAATAACTCTCACAGCACGTCTCTGAAGCGCGAACAGCCTAACCGATGACGAAGAATGACCCCATGCAATCAGGCCATAGGAGAGAACAGACTGAAACTTGGCAAAATAAGCCACTCGCACAACTGGCACCGAAACACAGGACCTCAATCTCCGCAAAAGACAGACCATACTACAAAGCCTAGTAGCAATTCCCTCGCAATGAATATTCCACCGAAGTGTATTATCTATGTCTATCCCGAGAAATCTGACACTCGCGGATTCGTAGCTATCAATACTACGCAAAGTGAACACTATATTTGACTTTTTCACATCATTAAGCTTTAGACCATTTGACTCAAACCAGTTAGAAGCCTGCACCTCAGCAACCGCACGCTTATCTAAGACTTCTTGAAGACTTGTTCCCGATACTCCAAGATTAGTATCATCGGCATAGAGGATTACATCGGCGTTCTGAATATTACCAGGTAGGTCATTTATAAAAATCAAAAACAGAAGTGGACCAAGTATGGACCCCTGAGGCACACCATTATTAACAGCCAAATTATCCGACATTTTACCACCAATACGCACACATTGCTGTCTATTCGACAAGTATGAACTTAACATCTTGACACTATTAGGATGTAGGTTATAGAAGTATAACTTACGAATCAGTATGTCATGTCGAACACAATCAAAGGCCTTGCTTAGATCCAAACAAGCGGCGGCATAGAATTCACTACGCTCAAAGGCACCAAGTATCTCGCTGCTGAATGCAAGCACGGCATCGACAGTTGAACGCCCTCTCCTAAAACCATACTGACTCACTGAGAACAGGTTGTTAGTTTCGAAGTGATTCACAAGCTGATTAAATAACAACTTTTCAAAAATTTTTGATAAAACTGGCAACAGAGATATCGGACGATAGTTACTACAGTCACTTTTATCGCCCTTCTTATGTATAGGAATCACCACGGCCCGCTTAAAACAGTCCGGAAAAATACCCTCAGAAATACACATATTAAAAAGTTTTGTCATTGGGGCGAGTATTTGCTCTCTCACGGTGAAAAGCATCTCCATACTGAGATCATAAATGTCAATGCTCTTTTTTGAACCGAGACCACGCATCACCTCCCTAACGTCACTAAACGACACCTCCAAAAAATGAAAGTCGGCAGTGTCACCCAAGTCAATATTAAACATAAATCTCAAAGGATCCGCACCACTGACCGCAATCGACTTTTTAACGTTTTCCGCGACATCAACGAAGAAAGCGTTGATCTCACTAGGATCAATCTCGCAAAAACTGTCATTCACCGCACGACCACGCACATTGCGATTCACTACGCTCCACATGGCTCTGGAACTGTTTCCCGATGAGTATATGTAGTTCTCATTTGCAGCGATTTTGGCTTGTACAATCTCAGCCTCATATCTTATTTTAAAATTATCCCTTAAAGTTTTCAATTCAGGTGTCCTGTGGAGCTTATAAGCATCAGATAAAAAAAGGAAGGTTTCACGCATCCTCTTCAGCTCAGGAGTAAACCATTTTACCGTCATAGAGCGTGGAGTGTTGCCACGACATACAACAAGCGGAAAAGCAGCATAAACGCGTTCACAAATCATCCCCAGGAATGAACTCATTTTAGAATTAGTATCGAGTTGAGTTAGCCAAACAAAACTCCAATCGATTGAGTCGATGAGGCTAAAAAAAGTATGCTTTTTTGCAGCTGTTACTGGCCTACAAGTTTTTTCAAAAACACGCTCTGAACCCTCACATGCCGTCACCAGCTCCAAAGAAATCCCCACATGATCGGAAAAACCCAACTCCACAGGTTCAATATTAAAAAATTCACTTACGCAGTTGGTAAAAACGTTGTCGAGGCAATTCATCTGTCTAGTCGGGAAGTCGACGAGATAGGTAAGGTTATAAGTTCTGAGCATATCAAGGAGGCAGGCCGCTCGTACATCATTTGTTCCGAACCTTACGTTGAAATCACCACCAATCAAAACCCTAGTCCCGTCGCAGTCAATGTGGTCTAGCATTTCAACCATCACATCCATAAAAACGTCAAAAGAGCCGCCCGGGGGCCGGTATACAGTTACTATAACGACATTAAGTTTTTTGGAGAATACACCACATAACTCACACTCCATCTCCACAGACAACTTAGCGATACCATCAATTTCAATAAGGTCGCTTTCACGACCCACCAATTGCATAACACCACCATGGATGTGTTCTCTTCTAGCATAACAGGACCTCAACTGAAGATTGTCGATGCTGAAGGCTTCAGTCTCGGCCACTGTCAACCAGTGCTCACATAAACATACAACAGCAAAATGCGAAGTCGCCATGTGGCTCTCCAACAAGGAGACCTTATTGCGTATACATTGCACATTGAGAAAAAGAACATTGAGTTTATTGTTTTTTAACTTAGAATTTGAACGATCACTAACGTCAATGATCGATTCCATATATACATTATTTTTATTTGCAAAAATTAAGTTTTTTGAGACGTCTGCACGAGTCGGTGAAAAAACCTGGTGATCATGGTTCCCTTTGGCCAAATTGCTGGGTCATAGGCTCTTTTCAAGTTATCACCACCAACGGTTACCTTAAAAGATGAATAGTATTCCGGGAATTTGGAATTCATCTTACTGCATTCAACTTCAGGAAACGTTGGCCGTAAATAATCTGTAAGTTCCTCTTCAGTCACCTTGGGATGCAGCCTGTACACATGCAGAAAACACTTCCTAACAATTCCCCGCAGAACACAGCTCCCATCAACTTCAAGGCTTCCAACCACTGTTTCTTTATTCCTGGGTTTCCTATTACGTCTCACCTGCACGACCTTAAAGTCTTGATTTTCTTCTTTCGAATCTTGCTGCTCTTTACGGACAACATCGACAGCAGTCCGTGACACTTGCACATTTTTTTGCACATTTTTATTTTCAGGGTGCTTTGGTAAATAAGCCACATCCTCAGTAACAGTAAGAGGAGGACTTTTTTTGGTAACAGCTGACTTTTTATTTGAAGTCTCTCTATGGTTTACAACGGCGGAGGCGTAGCTAGTGGCAGCTAAAGGTTCTGTCACGTTAGGTACTTCCACATTTGCTGTCATCAAAGGTGTTGAACGCAGTGTTAAATCGCTGTTTACAATTTTTTCTTTAAGTAAAACAATATTTTCCTGTAATGAAACAATCACAAGTTGCTGATTTTCTATGATTGCATCCTTCGAGATGAGTAGCTGTTTCAAATAAGATATTTCAGATGATGCATTACACACGTCAATATTTGTGTTTATAAATTGAAGGTCGTCATTTACATTGCCACTATCACGTTCAATGTTTTCACAGCAAATAATTGTATTATCTTTTAACATTTTAACACTCTTTATTAACGCCGCACAAGATGCATGCGATAATGAGCCGCATTTGACACAACTTAGGCCGTTAACAGGCATTTTTTTACATTTAATACATGGTTTCACGACAGGAGAAAACATCACGTTACCACCCGACGCCATGTTGACTGTATAAGTTTGGTGTCATTTAACCGACTTCGTATCTCTTACAGTTTACGAGATCCCCATGGTGAGCATGCTAAGTGGGACACCCTGTAGATTTTGAAAATGTAAAAACATTTTTTAGTTAAATTTCAAATTCGTAGAGAAACGATGATTTTGCGTTACTCTCGGGTGAGGTGTGCTATATGACATTTCATTATGTAAAACTTTATGTAACTATTTTTTTATTGTAATAAACCATTGTGCTCTTGTAATTTATGATTCTGATATCATTTTGTCGTTATCCAGGGGCGGCTCAGACGTCGTTTTCGCGGGCCCTAGTCAGGGGCCCACTAAAAAAATTTTTTTTTTCTAATTTTTTTTTGGGGCAAAATATTAAAAACCTTTTTAATTCAAATATTTTAGGGTCCTGATATTAAATTTATCAATTAGATAAAAAAGATAAATAGTTTTCCTAAAGCTTTAAAAAGTATATCTGCAAGGCTCGTTAAATTTTTTTATTTTGTATGGAAATCTCGATGGAAATGGTAAATAATTGTTTTATTTATTCTTATAAAATTATTATTGAAGCTTTAAATATCTCAACGCCACCATAAAGTTTTTCAAAAATTTCATAGTTTTGGCATTTTTAGCTCTAATAATATGCCCCTCAGCTTGTCATCTTAAAAAACTATACCTGTAGTTAATTTAAAAAAATATTTGACAATTGAAGTACAAAGTAATTGACAAGAGATGGCAATTTTTCAAAATTCTTTATTTTTAGTTTTACTAAGTTTTACGTTTGATACGGTTGTTTCATACGGAGTAAAAGTACTTTTACTCCTAATAATTATTTAATTTAATAATTGGGTGGTAAACTATGTGTAGAATCAGGACAGGATCAAAAAACGTTGCGGCCTGAGACGCTAATTATTTTCGGGCCCCTGCAAAAATACATTTGTTAATTTATAGTCGAGTCAACGAAGAGGTTCTAAAGCACACGGATGAGGGTGGAATTTTATTTTATGAATGTGTTTAGATTAGTTAAGAGGTAAAAATACTAAAAGACTCCGGTTCTAGCTACATGGCTAAAGGCTCGTCTTCACACACAGGCTTGCCTTCAAAGAGTGGCCAACCCCTCGCATTTTACAAATATTAAATCCCTCCTTTTACCTCAAATTAAAAGATAGCGAGGTAGCTCAGTTGGCGCATGCCCTGTTACCTATAGCAGCAGGACCTGTCTCTAGTCATCAGGAAATCTTGTCAAGATAATTGATTATCAGATAACCTTTTCATAGCCTCTGGTAACTCTTTCAATAAAACAAATAAACTTACAGAAATAGAAAATTTTCTTAATAAATATTCGGCGCTACGATGTTACAGAAAGGCCACCGTTTTCCCCATAAAAACCTTGCAACGTTAAACTGATGTCGACACGCAACAATTACTTCAGCATAAAATACGTTGGTAGTTAATTAAAAATAATGATAAAACAAACTATTGTGGCGGTCATATACAATAATTTAAAAAATAGCAATGCATAGTTATCTATTTATAATAACTATAGTAAACAATTATGTATGGTTTTGAATGTTAAATAGGCCAAAGTGAATAGAAAATAACATGTAGATTTTAGATAACACTAGTAAGAAGATGAGATGATAATTCTTTGTTTACAATATTTAAAGTTGTCTTTCATATCATTGAACTTTTACGTGGTCACGGTCACCCAGGGTGTTTTCAAAAGATGTCCCATTTTCATTAATAGTAGATAGATATTAAAATTTCATGCGTGGTCAGGAAAACCTTTCAGAACTATATTTATTTCTATGTAAGGTAAGATTGGTATCTGTAATTCTTTTTCTTTTCAATTTTTTTCGATTTTGACGGTCTTCCAACAAAAACTAACTATGAATGTTATACAATACAATTTTTAGAAGAAACAGTAGAATTTCGAATTAACGGTAGCAACTGTAATCTCTGACTCCGTTATCTGTCATATCAACGTGTTTTGTTACCTAAAAACATATTCTCAATTCTTAAGTTAGGTACTAGGGTTTAAGATCTTATTATTATAGTCAAAGTAACAGTGCTGTTCATATAACCTTTATTATAGTGCCGAAGGCTTATGATTAGTTATTCGTATTAAGTAATCCTCCACATCGTTTCAAACGCCGTACAAAGGGTTATTACAATTTCAAAATTACATTAAGACCCCAATTACTATTTGAAAGATAGTTACCATACATGCACACAACATCAGCAGAAACTAACGTTCAGATAATAACATTCGTTTATTTATACACGAATACTCCAAGTACCTCCACATTTAACACGATACATGAGGGAGAAAATGTCCAAATCAAAACGAATAATATGAAATTAGAACACTATTTAATAAAATTAGAATTTTTGTTAAATGTAAAGTAAGAGGGGTGTGTGTAAATGCATGTGCGTGGGGGTAGTGAGTCTCCACGTAACACTCATACGAGAAGACGTATATTTTTGACCTTTCTGTATATTGCCTTTTTATATAATTATTGTGCTTGTTATTAATTTATTATTAAAACATTTAATCTTTGTTTTGGTTTTTTTTTTATTAATAAATCTGAAGAGACGATCTGACAATTCTTATAATTTAGTGGTTTTCTAACTTACTGCAAGTTCTGCATTTTTTGGGACGCCCAAAAAAATTACACTAATCACTATTTTTGTAAGATTAGACAACATAAAAAAACAGTTGTATGCTGCTATCCACAAACTAAGTATTTGATACTCGTAACAAAATTTCTAGTTAATCCAGTATTTTGGGGTTAATGAAAGAGCACAAATATTAAACATATTTTTGATTTTTGTGCTCAAAATGGCCGTGCTGGCGTGAAGTAGCCGGCCACCGATACCCCTTAATTTCGTGTTTAAATGAAGAGCACAAAACTTAAAAATAGGTGGAATCAAGAGCACAAAAATAGCACAAAAATATGATACCACTTTAGATTTTTGTGCTCAAAATGGCAATGCTAACTTCACGCACCTCAAATACTAGGGCATTTTCGAGGCATTTTAAATTTTAAATAAGTTATTCATAATAGAGACGTTACAGTACTAGTGGCGTCGAATTACGGGAATTATTAGCTTGAAACTAAACTTTTGCTGATAGAAATGTTATGATTAGATCATGTTTAGGACAATGTCAGGAATAATGTGGTAAGTTTTGGACTTCGAACTCGCGCGGCGTCCTTGCGAAAAAAGCATTCCAAAGAATATTTACTTGTTTTTTTTGACCTTTTATTTAATTCCTCAACTTCTAAACTTCGGATCGTAATAAAAAATTATGGGATTATGGGAAATTGACAGACGATGAATTCTAGACCAAAAATGTATAGTTTGGTTCAGTAGCTTTGGAGATAAAACTTCTTAAGCACCAAATGCGAACCAAAAATTGTTTTATTCAGTGCGTTGCAAAGAAATAATCAAAAATTCTTTTGTTCATGTAAAAGATACTACTTGATGAGTAAAATGCACTTGCCAAAGTTGAGATCCTCAAGTGCAACCAAACAGCCAAAAACTGCTAAGGAAATCAAAATTTGTAAGGGTTGTCATTTAATGCTATCGCGATGAATAAAAATCTTTTTTTCTATAGCAAACGTTAAAGTGTGCTTTGATCAACTAAAATTAGTCGATAAAATAGAATTTTAACAGCAAGGATAGATAAAGTAATACAACCCCAATATCAACCATGAAGTTATAGCAACCCCACTACTCACATAGCAACCGCACACTACTCAAATATTTTTAATAAATTTTGTAAATGATAATTTAATTTGTAATTGGTTTTTCTCGTTTTTCTTTAACATTTGCTATAGAAAAAAATAGCATATTATACACGACGATAAAGGTTCTTTAACTATCTCGTGAAAGTTAATTCACTCGTGGCTAACGCCACTCGTGAATTAACACTCTTCCACTCAGTAGTTAAATTATCCCTTTATCGTCTTGTATAATAAATAACTATTTTTTATGAAAACATTCGTCTCTGAACGTACTATTTGCTGAAGGAAAATTTTTATGATTTTTCACTAATCTTAGTACACTTTTGACTCTTTTTTTCGAAACGCACTTTTCTAAATCGCCAAGAATTTTGACAATACTTGTTAAATAGGAAATTCATTATTTTAGCTTGATATATCTTTTCAAAACCTTTGATTTCAAATAACAAAAATCCCGATTGATCAACTTGGAGGCCAAATATGGATATTTTTGTATTTACAACTGCAGTGGTTAAACTGCTAACTGTTTTTAAATCGTTTTTGTCTCAACTGAAAGGCAAAACATTCTTTTGTTGATATATGATATCTAAGTATGTTATGCATTTTATAATTCAACACCCGAATAAAAAGAAGAAGTCGGTAAATAAAATTAATGGTGCGTGCTTTGTAACTATAGAAATTAGACAAGAAACTATCGAAAATCCCGTCAAAATAGTAACAGCCATGGAGTTTCTTATATTAAATTTGACACTGACACATAAAAGTACATCTAAATTAATCCAAAGTCAGGAGTGGGGGAGCGTATGCCACCTGCAGTAGCAAATACAAAAATATCCAGAATTTGCCTCCAAGTTGATGAATCGGGAATTGTGTTTTTTGAAATCAAACGTATTTTAAAAGATCTATCAGGCTAAAATAATGAATCTTCTTTTTAACAAATATTTACCAAGTTCTTGGCAATTTAGAAAAGTGCGTTTCGAAAAAAGGGTCAAAAGTGAACTATGCAAGGCGATAATTTCTAAAATATTTCTTTCACAAAATAGTAGGTTCGAAAAGGAATGTTTTTTGAAAAAAAAAATTGTTTTTATTATGATCGCATTAAATGGCAATCCTTACAAGTTTTAACTTCCTATGCACTTTTTGGCTCTTTGGTTGCACTTGAGGATCTCAACTTTGGCAAATCCTTTCTACTCATCAAGTAGTATCTTTTACATGAACAAAAGATTTTTTGATTACTTCTTTGCAATGCACTGAATAAAACAATTTTTGGTTCGCATGTGGTGCTTAAGAAGTTTTATCTCCAAAGCTACTGAACCAAACTATACATTTTTAGTCTATAATTCATCGTCTGTCAATTTCCCATAATCCCATAATTTTTTATTACAATCCCATGTTTAGAAGTTGAGGAATTAAATAAAACGTCAAAGAAAACGGGTAAATGTTCTTTGAAATGCTTTTTTCGGAAGGACGCCGTGCGAGTTCGAAGTCCAAAACTTACCACATTATTCCTGACATTGTTCTAAACATTATTCAATTATAACATTTCTATCAGCAAAAGTTTAGTCTCAAACCGTATTTCGACCCCACTATATACATACAAACATACATTTTGCTCTGGTATGCCATTTTGCCGATAATTCTCCTATCTTATCTTAAGTAATGCTGCATCCTCCAGTATTTGAACCAAATACTCCCACTCTAAAAATGCACAAATTTTTGTCTTCTTCTGCCCTGTTTGAGGGTTAAGCATATATTTTATACTTTTAATTTTGATTATTAATTTTACTGTTTTGAGGATCGAGTCACTAATTATTTTTCAGTCATTCCTTGTGCACGTTATTACCACTTTCCGAAATTGTATATCTGTATTTACAATTCTACTAAGCTCTGTGTTTCGTCTCCTCTCTTATTTCCGCTTGTATATCTAGCTACTGCATGTATTATTTTCATGGATAAATGGGTAAATTCAACAATAACCGAAAATAGATAACAATTATTAGTTGATATTGTGCATTGAAGATGTACCAATAGATTTAATGTAAAACTACCCCCTTAGAGGAGTTAAAATAAAAAAAACGTGCTAGTACTGTTTCTTCTATATGGAAATCTTCTTCAGGGGATGAAAACTAATAATAATGATGCTATAATAAAACTTTGTAATTATTATAGTTATGTTTGCTGTGTTATTTCTAATGGTAGACTTATTATAAATTGAATGCTCTTTCAATTAAATTTCGTTTTCCCAGTTTTGTATGAAGATTGAAAAGCAATTACCTAACACTGACTTTAATTAAGTGAAACTTAACCAAGTAGTGTTTATAATTAATTCAATTAATGTATAATAATCTGAAAACTATTTTAGCAAGAGTCCAGCGGAAACTAAATTCTAGGATATTAGCTATTCGTTTGAGTTCAGTGGCAATGTATCGACTATTTCCAAAAATAAAACTTTGTGACAATTACGACGAAATTTTAATTATTTAATATTCATAAGTAGGCATGTAGTACATTTCCTTTAAAAAGTAGCGTGCGTATTGATAATATCATTGTTATGATATAGCTGCAACGTAGAAAAATGAATAAACTACGCTCTCTTAGAGAGAAGTCTGATCAATAAAAGTTATATGATTCACAATTTATTATTTATTTATTTATTTTCTATTTGTAATTTTGCAGACATATTGAGAACAAAAAGGAATTTACTGTAATAATGTGCATGTGCATGCACTCAAGCAGTTCTTTTGCTTCCATTAATTGTCTTTTCAACTTATTGTAAACGAAATTCAGTTAAAAATAAAATCCTCTGGTACTTTTCTAATCTAATCTATAGCAAATACTAGACGTATGCTATACATACAGGAAAATAAGAATTAAAACAAAATACTTCGATGTTTTTAATTGAGTGAAAATAGCTACTAAAATTAAAAATATAAAAAATAGAAAAAGTTATTAAACCATACTAATGAAAACGTACTACTGAAGTTTAATATATCAATACAAACGCTAATTAAAGATCCTATTCAACAGCTTCTATTATCCATTGTGTGCCTACGCACGAATAAAAAGTCATAAATGCTCATTTTCTTTGTTTAATACAAAATACTGACATAAATGTAATCTTTAAAACGCTTAAAATGAAAATAGACATCCTTACCTTATAATATAACACTATACTATCTAACATTTCTATTGGTAAATTGAAAATCACTGTAAAAACAAGTTGACATCTTTGTAATACTGTCGAAATTGTTTTAGATACCCGATCGATGACACAAACGCATGCGTTAGCGCCTCGACGCTAAACGCGCGGTTATTTTGAAATCTTTATTTATAGATATCTTTATGATTAAATTTAGATGTGCGTTTAAATTTAATTACTTTTTTTAATTGCTATTATTAAATACAAAAATGGAAATGGAATTTCAAAAATTTATCTATTTTAACTTTTAAGTTATTATTTATTTACTTTTTGACGTTGTTATGGTATAGAAAATTTTACTTTATAGAGATGAATAAAAAGCTCTGGTGAGTCATAATAACAGAACTTTTTTTTATTATAGAACTATTTCAATATAAATACAATAATGTATAGTAAGATTTAACGAAAAATTAGAAAAAGTAAAAAATTGAAGAAGAGGAAATTATACGCAAATCTCTTAAAATCTCTTGAAAGATAAGCTTGTTTTATCCCTTTCTTTATTGCTCTCGCATCGACAAGCTATTTTATTCATTGATATACAGGGTTAGGAAAAAGTATAGATCTATACAAATATCTCTGAAGTGAAATTGGTGATTGTAACGAAATTTTGGACATAAGGGTAGAAACACATGACGCATACGATGGGCATATTTTTGTTTTTATTGAACATCCGGTTTAACCGGAAACGGCATCAACTTTCTTATTTTGAATGGAACACACTGTATATTTTTAATTATTTCAATAGATCTGGTTCTGCTGAATTCATCCATAGTAATAGTTATGAACAAGAACCTAAAAAAGACCCACTAATGCATTGGTTTTCAGGTTAAGTTCACTATTTTAATTTACAGAAATGCATTTCTTTTAACTTGTTTTATAATAAGTTACTTACATTTATTAATTATTACGTTTGTTTAAATTTTTAAACTAAACAAAAATGAGGTCAGTCAACTTGGCCCCTCGAAAAGGGGCCAAGATTTTTACGAAAAAAAACATTGTGCCAGGTCAAGCTAAGCTAGCGCGGCAAATATTATAGCTAGCGCCTTATTGGTTATCAAAATATTTTCTGGGGGTTAAGTTGACGCTGGGCCCCCGAAATTCGAATTTTGATAAAATAATCATTGCGCTAGGTTAGCCTGAGCTAGCGTCGCAAAAATTATAGCTAGCGCCTTTTTAATTAAAAAGTTAGAGAGGGTCAAAGTTTATGATTTTTTAGTGACGTCACCGTTAAAACTATAGCTACTAAATAAAAGGTAGCTGACTCGTCATCATCAGATACTACACAATCAAGAAGGTTTCAGCTTTAGCTGATTTAGTTCCGGGTCTAATGCTACTACGCTGTAGTACTTTATTGTTTCTCGACTCTGCATCTCTGCATCCAAAAAAACATATAAATTGACACCTTAAACTTCGACTTTCAAGAAACTAAATTATTGCTAAATTGGGAGCCCCCAAAAACCAGTCCCCCCTGCCTTATGAATAGGAGTTTTGACCAAATTTTCGTGAACGTACTTATTTTTATATTGTTAGGGCTATTTTAGGATCATTTGCACTGTACTACACTGGTAGTGGAATAGAGATATGGGACGGTCATAGAGGTCTACGGATGTTAGCTCCCATTAGCAATTTTATGCTTGAATATAATTGAGGACGATGTCCTGAACAACACCTTATAGTTTTGTCAATCCAACTAGTGCCGGAACATTAACAAAAATTGACAAATAACTCGAGTTGTAATCAACGGATAGAAAAAAGTTATGATAAAGAATTGTTTGGGATTTAATACCGAAAATTTCTAGCCCAATTGCGAGACTTTTGATTCATTAGATTTGGCTATAAACCTTCCCGAAGTTAAGAGGTTGTCAAAAAATGTTTTCTTCGTTTATTCTGGAAGAAGTAAGGCAATTTTGCCGATATTGCACAAAAAGACGTTACTTGACTAATACAATTAGCCTGCCAAATAGGAATTTTAAAAATTGATCTCAACAGCTACATTATGGATTTCTGCACAATTTGTTGAAAAAGCTTCCATTTTGTGAGAGGTTATAGAATTCCAACAATTTTTTTTTTCAAATTTCAATTTTTTAATGTACTTTGTGATGCAATAAAAAATGATATTTCTTTTCCTCATTTACTATGCCTTTTAGGCCTTTTTGTCAAAACACGTTTTATAAAAACTGTTTTATCTCTTCTCATTTCAACTAAAACAAATTGGTATATGCTTAGTCAAAAAGAATTTTTGAAGACCTTTCATTTAAAAAAAGATTTGTTCAATTTGGTCAAATAGAAGAGTAGAGAGTTGTATTTTCGTGTTTTCAATTGCAGTAGCTGAACGCCTAACTTATTTTAGGTTATTTTTGGGTCAAATGAAGGGCAGAATATTTCTTCATTTATGTATATCATTTTTTAAAATAATGCTTTTTTAAATTCAACACCAGAATAAGAAGAATGCGTCGAAGCGCAAGAAAAATTTTCTAAATCGACTAAAACTCGCGGAAACCATGGTAAAATTTGATAAACGAGCATACTCCCACTACAGACGCGTGCATGTAAATTTTAGGGAATATGCGTTTCTAATCCAATGGTTTCATATTTTTAATATTTAATGTCTTTTTAGAAGTAACTGCTTTAAATATTATCAAAATAAAGCATTCTGTTACAAACGTATATCCCCTAAAATTTAGATGCACGCGTCGGTAGTGGGAGAATGCTCGTTTATCAAATTTTACCATGGTTTCCGCGAGTTTTAGACGATTTAGAAAATTTTTCTTGCGCTTCGATGCATTCTTCTTATTCTGGTGTTGAATTTAAAAAAGCATTATTTTAAAAAATGATATACATAAATGAAGAAATATTCTGCCCTTCATTTGACCCAAAAATACCCTAAAAAAGTTAGGCGTTCAGCTACTGCAATTGAAAACACGAAAATACAACTCTCTACTCTTCTATTTGACCAAATTGAACAAACTTTTTTTAAATGAAAGGTCTTCAAAAATTCTTTTTGACTAAGCATATACCAATTTGTTTTAGTTGAAATGAGAAGAAATAAAACAGTTTTTATAAAACGTGTTTTGACAAAAAGGCCTAAAAGGCATAGTAAATGAGGAAAAGAAATATCATTTTTTATTGCATCACAAAGTACATTAAAAAATTGAAATTTGAAAAAAAAAATTGTTGGAATTCTATAACCTCTCACAAAATGGAAGCTTTTTCAACAAATTGTGCAGAAATCCATAATGTAGCTGTTGAGATCAATTTTTAAAATTCCTATTTGGCAGGCTAATTGTATTAGTCAAGTAACGTCTTTTTGTGCAATATCGGTAAAATTGCCTCACTTCTTCCAGAATAAACGAAGAAAACATTTTTTGACAACCTCTTAACTTCGGGAAGGTTTATAGCCAAATCTAATGAATCAAAAGTCTCGCAATTGGGCTAGAAATTTTCGGTATGAAATCCCAAACAATTCTTTATCATAACTTTTTTCTATCCGTTGATTACAACTCGAGTTATTTGTCATTTTAAGAAAGAAAACGTGAAAGTGCAAGAAGAAGGCCATTTTTGTTAATGTTCCGGCACTAGTTGGATTGACAAAACTATAAGGTGTTGTTCAGGACATCGTCCTCAATTATATTCAAGCATAAAATTGCTAATGGGAGCTAACATCCGTACAAATCACAATTCTATTCCACTATGGTACATTAGGACCTTGATTTAAAATTGGGAACAGAGAGAGGTATAATAATTACTGTATTCTTGACGCCTACTCTCTGCTATAGCTAAATTGGTGCGCTAATAACGTAATTTCTTTTGTTTCATGCCTACTCTCAATTACAATAACATACAAATATTTAACAAAATAGTTATTTATGATATAAGGACGAAAAGTTGAATTTCTCGGACGAATACCTGAAATACAATTTGTGTAAATAAGTAAGGTTAGAATTTACTTTTACATCCTAGGATGTCAAAAGTTCACTTTTGCTTCGTTGGATGTAAAAGTAGAACTTTAACAAAATGTCAACTTTTTTTGACGTTTTTTTGAAGAAAAAATAATATTTTCTAGGACTTATTTGACCCCTCCTTTTTCTACAAATGACAGAAACAATTAAGCATAATAAGCTTTTAGCAAAACACACAAGTTACTTTATTTGTGATATGCTTCTAGTCGCTCTGGCATCATAATTTACTTTTCCTCTGTACATTTATTTGTTTTTAGACTATTTTCAGAATATCTCAATTTACGAGTTTATTAAGTTACCATTTGACATTTGTGTAATTTGTATTTTTGTTAGCGTAGGAACAGTGATATGAAATTTATGTTTCATTAACTTTTGATAGGTAATGTGTTTGTCTACCTTTCTAATAAAGTAGCGACAGCGTAAATTTAATTAATGTAATTCTTAATAATAGCCGTAACAGGACATTAACCTCACAAAAGAAACGTTTTATAGCATGGATGCAACTTGGTTTGAGCTTTTCAACCTAAGGCTTGCTGAAAACAGCTGCTATCAGCGCATCTCCAAGTGCAACCCTATACAGTAGAACCTCGATAATAAGAGTGTTTGGTGATCCTATCCTGATCGAACAATTTATTTCATTATGTATTTTATACTCCGAATTTTTGCATGCTCTGATAAACCAAATCAACATGGTTGTCTTTTCCCTAATTCTTGTTTACAAATCAATATGTAGTCACAGCGGTCCGTTTGCATCGCTTTGCCTTAACTACTAACTACAACCGACAACCTAACGTAAATCCAGTAGACTTGTTACCGGGTGTATCCTAAGCAACGACAATATTAACTATAAGTTAAAAAAACAGGGCAAGCGGTGCAAACGGAACTTAGTTCAGTAGAAACGTGTGTGTGCTCAGTCATGCATCCAAAACGTTAAACATTAGTGAAAAAGCTGATATAATTAATAGTTTAAAACAAGATATTGCTGTCTGCTTTTATTATGTATGAAGCTTTTTGAATTGAAATAAAGTCTTTTATGATAATTCGGTATACTTATATACAGGGTGATTTTTTTAAGTGGTACTAACATTGGGATCTCGGAAACCGTAATAGTTACGAGGCTGGTTAAATTAGAAAAAAGTTGCATATTTTGATGATCTTTAAGAATCCGTTTAGAAAATTTCAAAATTCAAACTGGTTTCTGAGATAATGCAGAAAAACAAAAAATTGGCAATTTCGTTTTTCGACTGTAGTTTCAAAATGACGTACTTTAGAAACAAAATTTTAAGAAATCTTTTTAGAAGATCAAAAAAGCTATCAAATGATACCAAACTCGACTTTTTATCATATCGACGCTAGGCGTCTCGACGTTCAACTTTTCATTTTCTTATGGGGGACATATGATTTTTTCTGCAAATATTACTCAGTAGGCTTATCTAAATTCGGATACCAAACGAAAACTTTCTATCTTTAACTTTTCTTAATTTTCATAACTTTTCAGGTTATGTTATGTTACGTTATGTTAATATTTTACTTTATTATAATATTTACGTTATTTTTTACGATAAAAAATAACGAATAAAACTTAGTTTTTAAATTCTTAGAAAAGTAATTTGAGCTGGAAATAAAAATAAATCAAATTATTATTTATTTATTAAATCTTAGTAATGAAATTTTATTTCTTGAATAAATTACTTTTCGAAAAATTTAAAAACTAAGTTTTAGTCGTTATTTTTTATCGTAAAAAATAACCTAAAGTAAAATATTAACATAACATAACATAACCTGAAAAGTTGTGAAAATTAAGAAAAATTCAAAATAGGAAGCTGTCGTTTGGTATCCGAATTTAGATAAGCCTACTGAGTAATATTTGCAAAAAAAATAATATGTCCCCCATAAGAAAATGAAAAGTTGAACGTCGCGACGCTTCGCCCCGATGTGATAAAAAGTCGAGTTTGGTATCGTTTGAAAGCTTTTTTGATCTCCTAAAAAGATTTCTTAAAATTTTGTTTCTAAAGTACGCCATTTGAAACTACAGTCGAAAAACGAAATTGCCAATTTTTTGTTTTTCTGCATTATCTTGGAAACCATTTTGAATTTTGACATTTTCTAAGCGGATTCTTAAAGACCATCAAAATATGCAACTTTTTACTAATTTAACCAGCCTCTAACCTGTGCGTATAAAATCCACAATCATTTTTCTATTTTAGTTCTGTTGTTTTTCTGACTGCGTAACAGTGGCCTAACTGTATTCTAGAATTTTCGATTGCTTTACGCGTCCTGCCCGTTTATCGGAAAACGCTCTGTATAAAAAATATCAAACAATTTTTACATTTAAAATTTTCCACTATTTGCTGTATCATTGGTACCTACTTTATGGCACTCAATGAGAAACCTAAATGAGTATGTATGTTTTGTACATAGTAAGCTTATGAGATCTAAAGCCTCATTAACCACCAATGTACAAATTATTTCAATTTGATAGGTAACTAACTGCAGTGTATAACATCGACAAGCGAGTTAAGGGAAACCTCAAACCTGGGATTCGTGGGAAACATACTCGATTAAACATACTGGATTTAGCTTAGAAATTCATTTACAATAGATAATTTGTACATTTATTCCCTTCCAGTTCTCTCAGTCTGCACATTAGTGGATTATAAAATGAACATTAAACTTTTGCTTTAATTTCAAAGGTTAATGCTTTTACTGACGTTACCGTTTGGTAATGGCAGGTAATATGTAGGTATAGTTTTCCATTATATAAACAGTGTTTACATTAATTAATTTTCTCTGTTTTTGGGAACCTATTATTTAATTAGTTAATAACATAACTGCTAAAATTGTTATGACGTAGGTATACACAATATAATTAGAATAATCGCTCTTCACGAACTTGATACAGTTACATCACGTAAGTATCCATTTAGAAAAGTCTTCTAACAAATCCTAAAACAGCAGAAGTTCAAGTTTAGTAGAAAATCGTATAATTGAAGTACTAAAAAACAAATTATAAAAAACTTATTGCAAAGAAGTTTCTATCAGGTAATGCTAAATTA
Source organism: Malthinus seriepunctatus (assembly GCA_963924605.1). Taxonomy (NCBI): domain Eukaryota; kingdom Metazoa; phylum Arthropoda; class Insecta; order Coleoptera; family Cantharidae; genus Malthinus; species Malthinus seriepunctatus. The sequence continues at coordinate 87,639,835 of OZ004600.1, read as the reverse complement.
CGCTTCAACTGCAACGAGCTCTAATGCTTTCTATTTATCTCTTTAATTTTTATTAATGATTTACTTAAAAAGATCTCAACACTGATCAGATTCTAAATTTTAGAACACGAACTTGGAAGTAATTCTAATTTTAGTTACTAATTCAGCAGTAAACAATTATAAAGATCGCTTTTATGTCAATGAATCGTGAGATAGTTATTTAAAAGAATTAGTTTTTTTTAATTGGAAATATAATTAAAACTATATTTATACTTGTACGGTTCATTGCTGTATACAGGGTGGTCACTTTTAGAACGTACCTATACTTTATTCAAGGAGACGAGATAGTGAATGTAAACAAATAACCCGCGTGTTGTGCACGTGAACACTTCTGTTTAGCGCTGTGATAGGCTCTAACGTATAAACTTATTTTAAGCTTGTTGCATGGTTACCTAACTGCGTTGATGCGGATAACTCATATTATAGTGGCAATTAGAGCTGGGACGATTACAGGAAAAATGTAATCGATTATAAATAAATAAATTATTGAGACAACTTTGGAGCTTTTAGGGAGGAATTATTATGAAACCGGCTGTTATTAATAATTTTTGAAAAATTTACACAGTATTTAATTTAAGTTTACGTAAAACCGCGCTCGTGAGAACTTGCAGGTGCACGTGAACATCCCATGCAACACTATCTCGTCTCCTTGAATTTAGTATAGGTACGTACAACACGGGGGTTTCTTAAATCGGTTTCTTAAAGAGGTATGTTCACATGTTCAGTATTAAGGTATAGAACAACTTTGTTATAGGTTTTTCAACAGGACACTATTTACAGTGGAACTCTAAAACAATTGCACATCCTGTAAAAAATTGCCTCTATACCTGCATTGAAACAAAAGTGCGGAACATGTAAACAATTTAAAATTCAAAATGGTTGCAAATAAAGAAATCTAAATAAAAATAAGAATATTTTACCTTCATCATATTTCTAAAAGTAAATTAAATTTTACCCTATGTAAATTACTAAAATAAACAAGATTTCTTTTGTTTTTTAGTCTCACTTTTGTTTTTTTTAGGAGTTTTATTTTTCAAACAAATAAATAATTTAATGTTTTATTCCAAAGTCAATTTTGCAAAATAATTTTATATCGTTGTGAATATAAATTAATGGCTGTTATTCAAAAATAAATAATTTAATTACAGAAGTTAAAATTTATTCTGTGGATATACGTAACTCGTTTTACAAATTTGCGAATAGAGATAAAATATCATCTCGTCAGAACTGTAATGCACTGTAATTTAAATTTGGCTACGGCTGCAATACTACACATACTTAAACTATAAATGAAATTTGAATGGATCATTAACATATTAATTATTATTTTAATTTTTTATGTACGACGTAGGTACGTCTACAAAATTACTAATTGAACGTAGTAGTCTGGTTTCATGACCAGGTGACCTGAAAATGGCTACGGAGAAAGATTTCTTGACCGATGGTGGTTCAGTTTTTTCCGCTGATTACGAATCTGTTGGGTGCCACTTTGGCACTCTTAGACAAACCTTAGGGGGAGGCAAATATATGACTAATTGTAGTTTGTGACAGTTTCCTTTAAAATTAAAGAATCTGGAGAAAAGAATTACTAGACCATTACTTTATAGATGACGCATTTCTGTAAAATAAATTCTATAAAAGGTTTTCCTAAAAAATGTTTTTTAAAAGAGCTACGTTTTCAAAAATCTTATTAAGAAAGCTAGTCAATATAATGTAAAATAAATAAATACATCAGTGTCCGCTAAAAAGTCTGTACTATAACGTGAAAAAGACGTATTGGGGGTATCCGGTATGACATTATTTTGGCGTCTTTTTGATTCTATGTCATGCAAAGATTGAAAACCTCGTATTAGCACTTTACCAAGTTTTACAGGAGCGATAAAAAAACCTTTATCTAACCCCGCTATGAAATGTCAAATTTTAAATTCATTTTTGACGTTTTGAAACGTCCAATTTTACATAACTAGTGATGCTATGAAATATTATATAACTGAGGTAATATTACATAATGTATTTGTTTGTTTGCAGCAAGCTTTGATATATTATTCGGATCTCCGCAATAATAATTATTTTTCATTTCATAGCGAAGTCAGGTAAAATTTTGTACCTAACACGTTATGAAGAGACTAATTTTATTTAACTCACGTAATTTACAAAACTCGCTCACTTCGTTCGCTCGTTTTAGCAAATATTACGTTCGTCAAAATAAAATTTGTCTTTTCATAACTGGTTAGGTAAATATCTATTTTAATTGGTTTTTGAATTTTTGTATTTTTACTTAAATTTCAACTTTTTTTTTAAGGTTAAACAGAAGTATCTTCTAAAAGTATAATTTATCATATTTATGAATAAAAAAAGTGAACTAATAAGTGTTTTTGCGCGCACATTGTGATCTCTTTGAATCACGTGATTTTTATTACAGATACAATAACGGCTTTAACCGTCATATAATTTAAATTTAGCTGCGCAGTGTTCATTTAAGTACCGCCCTAAATGCCGAATGCTTACTTCACTTAAATGCAGTAGCGTATCATATGTAATTATTAATTTTGTTTAATAAAATTTGATCTTTTTAAAAGTTTTGCTTCTTTTCAAACCCCCTAATGAGCAAGAAAATTTATTATTTAAAGAATTATTTCCAACTTTAAAAAATAGTTAACTTAAAAATATACAGTGTGTCCCCGGATTGAGTTCACTAAGGTGTAATTGACAAAAATTTTCGGAATTTCATTTTGATGTTTTGGAATTCAGCCCTGCTTGGTCTGAAATGAATTTTAAGCATATTTTCAATTTTTTAAAATGAAGGTCTTCGTGACAATTGAGAGAAATCAATTTTCTGTTTAGGTAAAGTATCTTTTTTGAGAACAATACAGCAAAATGTTATTAACAAAAGTTGTTCAGAATACGAAATTATGGCTGTATGCAAAATTTCAAAATTATTGGCATACTTTGATGAACACGTTGTTCCACAGTCAACATTCTTAATTAACACTACAGACTAGGAAATAATTTTTGAAACATACAAAAATGCCATGCAGTTACTTATTTTTTATTTATTTTCGCTCTAAATATCAATATCGCTCAAAATAATAATCGGAAACCACGCCTGATCTATCAATTCACTAATAATTTTATTTAAACATTTCGAATAAAATTTTATCTCAATTTACAAAGCAATTATTATTTATTTCTTATTTGGTGACACCCCAATAAAATAATATTACCACCAGTTTTTTGTTATGGGCCTAGTCTATACCTTGGATGCGATTTTTCGTTAATACATACAATCAAAATCGATTTAATCAAAGTGTGCCGATCATTATGAAATTTTGTATAGAGCCATAATTTCATATTCTGAACAACTTTTGTTAATGACATTTTGCTGTATTGTTGACTAAACCGACACTTTACCTGAACAGAAAATAGATTTCTCTTAATTGTCACGAGGGCCTTCATTTTTAAAAACTAAAATTATGCTTAAAATTCATTTCAGATTAAGCAGGGTTGAATTCCAGAACACCAAAATGAAATTCGGGAAATTTTTGTCAATTACACCTATAGTGAACTCAATCCGGGGACACACTGTACATATAATTAATAATTATATTAATTTTTTGTACTAATTTTAAAAGCACGTCTATGAGACGAATTCGGAGTCTATCGTCAGTAATCGCGATGCGCTAACTTTATGCCATGTCTGGTGAATCGTACAGTACATAAAAATCCAAAAATGTCAAAAATTGTCTAATACGAGGTTTTGTACAAATTCCGACGATATAATAAAGAAAAATTTCATATGGTGCAAACGGTTTTGCAGATACTGTATGTGTGCCGATGGATAAAAACTGTTTTACTCCTAGATGAACAGTTGCAAAGGCCACGCTACACACACAGGCTTACTTTTCGGTTTAACTTGTACAGGCCGACTTGCACAGGCCAAACCGGAGCCGGAGGATGTCCAGGCGCTCCGGTATGGGCTGCACAGACCAAACCAGAAGGCAAGCCTGTGTGTGTGGGGCAGTCTTATTATTAACAAAAGCTAAAGACTTCAGCTTTTATTTAAGGCTTTCACAGACCAATGAGGCGTATGTCGTGATTACGATAGCGGCTGCGATAAGATAATACTACAGTCTTATGTCCACACACACAGGCTTGCCTTCCGTGTGGACACTGTTCAGGCGGCCTTGCAAAGGCTAAGGCGGAGCGTCTGGACAGCGTTCAAGTGCCCTATGCAGGCCGCCTGCACAGGCAAACTGGAAACTGTGTGTGTGATCTGGTGTTCATTATAGCTAGAGGTAGGGCTAGAGGTATATCGCTTGATCGCGGCCGTGGCCGCTACCGCGCTTGGCCGCGTCATCGTATTGTTCTGGGAGAGATTTTGTTAGTTCTTGTGGTTGGTATTAAAGAACAAATGAAATTTTGTTTGCATCATTCTTTAACATTTAAAGATATTTGGTCGAAAAATTATCTAAAAAAATTTTTCGTCGAAGAATGTCCCTCTTCCTTTAATTAAAATTTGGCGAGACCTCTATTTTTCATAAAAAGAAAAACAAGTACAACTTACTCATACCTATGTGCCTAAAATATAAGGCTTAAGAACTGATCCCGAAAACATCGCGTTTAGGCGGGCTCGGGCCTAATAAATTTTTAAAAATAAACAATTATTTTAATTGCGTTAACGAGTAAAATTTTAATCTAAAATATGCAGATATCACAGGTAAATTTTAATACCTCAGGTGTGGCTGTTGATATGAATGCGGTTATTTGCACTTCAACACGTTACAATTTGCAACGAGCACAAAAATGTTAGTTTTATTTTAAAATTTTTAATGTAAAGACAGTGAGTGAAATTGAATTTATGTTATTTCAAATTTTGTGCGGAATTTAATCCCTTAATTAGTTCTATTTGTAAAAATCGCGTGGGGGTTATGGAGAGAATTAAACTTTTGCCGTATTTAACTCGAAGGTAAATAATATTGATGATTATCTCAAAGTTTATTTTTGTTAATTTGTAAATACAAAAGATAACCAAAAATAGCAATATGATCACGCAAAAAAAATGTGGGTCCTCAATAACAGAGGTTTTAATTTTTGGTACTTAATTAATAATAATTGTGTATTTAACGTTATTATGTTCAAGTATCCACATCGTTATAAATAATAATTAATACATAATCAACAAGGAATTGTGTTATGTGTAATTGTGTATGTGTACAGGATGGCTCCATCAAAAGTGAGATATTTTCCTAATTATTGTAAAAACATAAACTACATGTTGTCATAATTTTTCTTTAAAAACAGTAAAAGGGAAATTAGACTGTTTCTTCCTTAATTTTTTTTTCGAAAATATAAATTAAAAGAATACTTTTGGCTATTTTAATTTCTCCCACCGCAAAAATAATTTTTAAAAATGCTTTAACCGAAAAAGGTCGTTTTTATTTATGTGACAAGAGAGCCTACAAAATCGGTGAGATATAATACAATCGAAAGTAGTTAGACAAAGGTAGACAATGTGGTTGTTTTTTTCCAAAAATGTGATTAAAAGAGATGTGTAAAATCCAAACCTATATGTAATAGAGTAAGCCCGGGTAAAAGTGCGCACCTAACTTATTAGAAGCTGAAGAAAAGCCAGTTTAAGACACAAAGTTAAAAAAAATTGTTGTGCATACTTCCATCATTTGTCTAAAAAACAGCATAATTGAAAATTTAAATTTTTGAAAACTATAAAGTTTAAAAAGCAAAATTGAATTGATTGTCAATTCAGACTTTTACTATATGGGACAAGAATGCGCATCAGAGCGGATAAAAGTGCGCTTGTGCATTTTCCATTTTAATTTCTAAATAAAACACTTGATGAGATTTGAATAATTTATTTCATTTAAAAAATGTTCATGTACAACAAAAATTAACTCGAAAAAAATTTATTTAAACGAGTGTTCATAAACTGAAAATGAAATTCTTAAATCTTAACTTAGGTATCATACGGTATAACACACTGAACATTAACACAGGAAATCTAAACAAAAATTAATAACATTTGACCACGAAATTTAGACATTTTTAAGATTAAATAAACAAATGGAAAATGTATAAATGTATATGGAATTCTCCATAGTGCTTTTGCCTCACAAAAATTCGCACATTTACCCCTACAAGTCTATAATTTGAAATAAAAAAAAGCAACTTCTTATTTTGTTATGCACTTGTTCTTATTAGTTTACATACACAAGAAACCCCTTTAAACATAACCAGGAATATTTGGCATAGAGAATTTTTTTTACCTCTTTATAGCCTATTTTTGGAATGCAAAAACTTATCTCGAAAACGTAATTTTCAAAACGGCTTTGAACTAGACTTAATAATATAAATTAGTTTAAGGGTAGTTAATACCTTGGTATTTCGTATATATGGGGTTGCCCCCTTTTTGAGTTAAGTGGAATCGCGAAAAATTATTTGCCCCGCTGCGCACTTTTACCCGGACTTACTCTACTTCCGTCAGTTTTCTGACAACTTGAAGTGTGCAACTTGAATAAAAAAATAACAAAATATTATATTTTGAAAAATATAACCATATTGTCTATCTCTGTCTAACTACTTTCGATTTTATTATATCTCGCTGGCTTTGTAGGCACTGTTGTCACATAAATAGAAACGACCTTTTTCAGTTTTGGGTGTAAACCAAAAATTAAAGTTGTAGTACAGGGGATTCTAAGAACAAATTTTTAAACCGCACATCGCTGTGATAAGCCGTTCAAAAGATAAAAGGTTTTTAAGCAAAAATGCGCTACGTCACACGGACAAATTCGCTATCGATGCATCGGTCGCATATACTAGAATCCACCTTAGCTTTTGGGTGGGAATTTAGTTATAAATGGAAAATTGAAGCAGTCAGGTATAGTTATTTCAGTTTAATAGTGGCATTTGAAAGAAGATATTATGCTCTAACAAACGTCGGCTGTAAAATTTAAATATAATTATCAATGACGCATACCTGACGTTTCTTAGCGCAACTCGAACTAAAAGCTAGTTTGGTTTTGAGTATAGCAGCATGCTAGCCTCGTAGACTAATTTCATATAAACAAAATTGCCAACTTCAGTTCAATGTCAGCTATGCGCTTGCTGGTTGCATGTATTTGTTTGTCTGACGTCACACGTTTGAAACATAAATGCTTTATATCTCGGTTAATATTTGGGCTAAAGATGTGCGGTTTTTACCGTTGTTCTTAAGATATTTTTTAGCATATTTCTACGAAAAAAAGTTTTTTTGGTTTACACCCCCTTTAAAGAACTTTTAAAAATTATTTTTGGGCTTAATTTACGAGTTACAGAAAAACGAAAAAAATAGAATTGATCGCTTTTATTTTCTCTGATATACATTGGCATTATCAAAAGTTAAAAATTCAGATACAGTCTAATTCAGGTATTTGGAAGAAAAATTTTCTTGTAACGTCCTTTTTCTGAGAAATACTTGTTTTTATTAAATGAAACATTATACCGGGTGAGTTTTCGTTGCATTGCATCTAGAAGAGCGTTTGAGAAATAATTCCAGTTTTTAAGGCCAAACTCAAATGAGCAATATTTTAACAATCGAACATGGCATCAAACATTAGAAAAAGGATTTGAGTTTTGCCTTAAAAACTTTAATTCTTTTCCCATTTAAACGTTTTTCTAAATACGAGGGATGATTTTTAAATTCGCGGAATGAGACAGAAGGAGGCTGGAATTTTTTTTCTTTTTTGTAACACTGAAAATTGTATGCATTTATATCAAGTAGTTCAGTCGCAATCAACAAAATCATAAGTGATAATCTGATAATAATGTGAGAAGTTTAGAATTTTTTTAATTTTTTTTAATTTCGAGCTATTATCAATCGAATTGTCACAGAAGATTAAACTTGGGTTCACTTTTATGATCTGAATCTGAAAGCAAACTCATCCTTGTATATTTACGTGCCAAGTCACTTCAATAACTTGGCAATATCGCACTCAAAAAAGAAAAACATTTTTGTAGGATATAGAGGTAGACGAGGTAGAATAATTGCCAGATCTAAGCGACCTGCGCAGAAAGCAAAATTGTGTACTACCCGGTACTACGTACTACCCCATAACCAAGGTTACATAATACGTGCAAACCATTGTTATAGATAACAATGTTTGGGCGTGTTTTTCTACAGCTTTCTCACTTCCTCGTCTGCGCATTTAAGGTCGCTAAGATCTGGCAATTACTCTACACGGACATATTCACTGTAGTAAACAGATTTGTACTATTAGTTGTAAGAAATGCAAGTTACGTATTACTGCCCATAAAAATCGAGCCACCCTGTATAATCAAAACTAATTTTAAAATAAAAAGAACGCCTGTGTAAACATCTTTTTTATTTAACCATTACCTTTTAACTCGCTTTTAACTCTAGAAAAAAATGCAATTCATATCAAAAAATGTGAGGGTTTTGAAATACTCACTATTTAAGGAGACTGGGCTACACTGCATGTTTTTAATACTTTTAAGACTGAAATATTGTTTTAAACAATTCGCTTTGAACCGAGTTGAACTAAAAGAATTTATCAAACAAGGGAACTCACTCATACGCAAATACTCATCCCTTCGAAAGTTCGCTTATTCATGGAAACTTTTTAATTGCGTCAGCCGAAATTGCGAAGTTACTAAATTATTTTTGTGTACAACCTGCAATCAATATTTTATTATTTTCATAGAGCAAATCTCTACTTAACATTGGATTATGTCAAGCCGTAGTTACGTAAATAGCGATAAGGCCAAAATATCAACTAGAGCGGCTATCAAAATTTACATAGATATTTTATTTCTGCTGTAAAAGAGCTCTTTGCATAAAAAGAATTTGCGTGAGTACACAAACGTATAAAATAATATTACAAAAAACATTTTGGATATTTTAGGGCCTAGAGATGTGCGCTTTTATTATTTTCCGTGGTAGCAAACGTTGTAAAATGTCGGGTGGTTGACGTCTAGGTTATCTAATATTTCACATGACTATAAGTTGATAAACTAAACTAATCATATCGTAGGGTTGTTTATTAATAGCGACTAACAAAAATATTGCTTTAACCAAGTGTAAATTTTCACGGTCACCACAATTTTCACCACATCTACCTACTCGAGAAAATATATTCATTCATGGAAAACCAATTTTGTTCGTTTTGTGAACATTTCTTTGTCAAATAATAAAATTTTATTTTTTAGAAACAATAATTTCTGGAAACTGCTACTAAACGTCGCATCAGTATACGGTTTTCTTCAGACGATACAGATTTACAGTTAATTTATTTATGTCAAAGATGATACTTTATGTCACATTAGATTTTCATTTGAATGTATTTTCTAGGAATGAAATAATGAAATTTTGTTCAATAACGTTTTTCGCTAATAAATACTCCTGTGTTTGGTTTTGGTTAGATACAGATTTTCGAAATCGTCTTTCTTTAAAAATTAACAATTTAAAAAATTACTAACGGGTCACCCCCCGTATTTATAGTATTTAAAGTATTTGAAGATACGAAAGCGTTAGAAAAATGAAATTTTCAAAAATTATTATAATGCACTTACTACCTGCACCGATGATTGTTTGTTGTTAAATGTACGAAATAGTCGTATCCGTCATTTAACGTGATCGAACTTTGTTAAAGTGAGGAGATAAGATTAATACGCGTAACAATTTATTATTGAAAAAATGTATGAAACTGCTAATTTGAAGAAAAAAATTATAGCTGACATATCAATCTATGTGGACAGCTTCAATTTAAAAAAAATTTTTTAAATCGGTCCAGTAGAAGCACTCTAAAATTAAAATTACCGATGAAGAAAAGCCTTCGCGTTTTAAATATATGGATTGTATTCGATTACTTATAAACAAAATTATGGTAATTCACTGATAATTCTTATTTTTGTTTACCTGACAGACGAAGTTTTCTGATTTCCAGCATAAAAATTTTCTATTTGTTCGTCCGTTCGACTGTCTATCTATGTATCCGTCTGACTGTTTTGTGCCTGAATGTATGGGATGAATATTAATACTGAAAATTCTAAAACCAGATAAATTGTCCAGACTTTCTGTCACTTTTATTTTCACTTCCTTATAGCTGTTTGTTCTTTGCTTGCCACCAAAATAAAATTCATTGGTGTTGTGCACCAGAAGGCTTTCCTTTTACAGTAAGTCATTGCAAAGATCCAAAAGCCACTTAACTATTTTTGGGCCTATAATAAGGCGGTGTAATTATTGGAGGTATAATACATCCAAGTAATTTTCACGTATTTTCTAATTTTCAGAATTCTCCTCTTATTAAATGTGACCACAAAATTCTTAAATTTTATTTTTTCTTTTTGGCTAAAGCACCAATTTTTTAATTGGGAATTTCTTTACTGAAAGCAAATTCATTTATAATCCCATTCTGAACCAAGATAGTTTTTCCTTCAATTTAAGAAGCTTGAATTACCCTTTTATCACGGATGCTAAAATTGGGAAGCTTAGCATTGTTGACAGTTTTAGGAAATCAATTATGTTATAATTTAATTTCCTAATATAAACGTTAGGTGATTGTTACTTCAAATTTAACTACTTACAACATTTTCATCTCAATTTTGGTACATGAACAAAACGACCATTTTCCGAGAAATTGTATAAAGTTTGACAATTTCTATCAAGAATGTTTAGAATGTATGTACTTTTAGGGCATCCATGCAAAAAGGAAATTATTACGTAAAACTAAAACTATGTTTTAGACAGGTTGCCTTGTAAATAGTTATAAAATTTGTTTTTAGTTTTTTTAATTGGTATTTTTCTTAAGAAAACTCAGAAGCTTTGCTATGTACCGGGTGATTCAGTTTGGCAGTAAGTCTCATAATCTCAATATAAATAAAACTGAAAACTACGCGGTAATGGAACGATGGGACGACCTTTCAATGTGACTTTTAAGATATTTCCATTTTAGTGGTTCTGATTGTGTCATCGATATTTTTTTTTACATAGAACGCACATAAATAGAACAGACATATAATCTGCCGATATTTGGATACCTATAGCTTTTTCTTAAACTTTTAACGATACTATTTTTGATGCATTTATATCTTCCAAAGCTACAGAGATATTTTTATTATTGTGGGTATCTGGCAGTTAGGTACAAGGTATTGTACGAGACTGGAAAGAAAGCGTTAGGGGCAAGGGAGCGGGGCTACTATCTCTATGGAAACCATAGGCGCCGTGAGTTTTATTTTTACAGCTATCTTAGTAATTTATTTTTATTAAATTAAATTCTCAGCAGCGCCGCGCCTATGGAGTAGACGATAAAGTGCAATAGTCTAAACCAGACGTCATTATAACGTAGCGACGTTATATTTTAATTTATTTGTTCAACTGCATCAATGAAGCGGCACAATTAATTAATATGTAAGTATGTAAAATCAAGGAATGTAGTGCAAATTTTGAGTTCCACTATTTAATTATAATAGACAGAACTCACATTCTTGAGAAAGCTTTTTATTCCGTAATCGAACAATACTTGCTACATTTATTATTCAGTAGCAAAGTTAGAATAAATTACAAAGTAATTTTTTATCTAGTCAGCTATAGTAGTAGTTCATAAAATAAAAATTATTATATTTTACACTTCAAACGAATTTGGCAAATTAGGTAAGCTTTGAAATTAATTAAATTCAATTGTTTTAGCTTTTCAAAGAGAAAATTTTATCAAGTAATAATTACGTTCATCAAATTAATTACAAAAGTGTTTTATTCAAGTTAAAAAAATTGTAATTACTTGAACTTACATAAAATACGTTATACATCAATGTAATTTGTTTTTCATAAAAAGTTAAAGGGGAAAATTGTAATTAACTTTTACTAAGTGGGAATTTTTCATTAATGTACGTACATACACTAACGTTTAGGAAATGGTTATAAAATCGCTTGTTTTAGAAATAACTTGAACCAATAACCAGCACACTTATGTCAAGATTAGTCTTTTCAATCATTGTTGGCTCATTGGTTTGTCTCTTACGCTGCTTGTCTACGGCAGCTCTATGCATTGAACAAGAGACCAAAACTGCCCAGGAAAGCCGGAAATAATGTGCACTGTGCAGGTCAAAACTATAATACATAAGCCCCCTGAACGATATACACACGATGCGGTTTACCTGTGCAGACCACATAAATGTGTGACGTGATAAAAGTCTGAGTGTTTGGCAAACCTGTGTAGGCAAACCGAAACCATCACATTTCTTCTACACCTGCAGACTTTTCTTTATTACCGCAAGACTGTCCAGGCCAAGACTGCGAAGGCCGCCTAAACGATCCGACGCCCATTTGGCCGGTTTTCCAGACTGAGTCTGCACTGAGCACTGGCCTACTGTAGTAAAAGTTAGAGAGTTCTTAGTAAATGTAAAACCGAAAATGGAATTGAGTCACCGTCGTAGAGCCAAGGCACGATTTTCTATATCTAGCTTTTTACTCATTTTCGCTCCCCAATAAAATTGCCAAAAGAACACAAATCGACAAGATGCGTAATATGCTCTTTTATAATTTATTTTAATCTAGAACATAGATTAGTTAATATTTAGTAAATAAGACCCATTGCGAACTTCTTTATTATTTAAAAAAAAATTAAGATAAAGCTTAAGGACGGAAGGTACCTGCCGTAATTGTAGCCTTTAATCACCATTTTCTGGCTTATAAAAATTTATTTTAATAAATTGATGATGTGAGGAATGTTAACTAGGGCTGTACTTAATATTTGTAAAATATAAAAGTTATAATCGTTATAGTTTAAAAGATAATTTATTAAAATTATTTAGATATTTACGGCCTTAATAACAGTTCAATTAAATCGGCGTTTAAGCTATGTAATAGAGAATCTTTTATTCTAGGGTATGACATATTTTATCATTTTATTAATTATTTGGAAACTTGTATATCGTCATTTTATTAATTTTATTGTGGCTACTTTTGTATTATTGAGGCGTATAAAATTGAATTATATAAGTTTCCAAATATTAAATAAAATTATAAAATATGTCATACCCTAGAATGAAGGATTGTCTATAACATGGCTTAAACGCCGATTTAATTGAACTGTTATTAAGGCCGTAAATATCTAAATAATTTTAATAAATTATCTTTTAAACTATAACGATTATACCTTTTATATTTTACAAATATTAAGTACAGCCCTAGTAAACATTTCTCACATTACCAATTAATTAAAATAAATTTTTATAAGCCAGAAAAAAAATGATTAAGTTCAACAAATATTTCGAGTACCATCCGTCCTTAACGTCACCGTATTCTATCGGCCCTCTCCGATATTATACTAGTTGTGCTGTCCTCAAAAATTTAACTCATACATTTTTAAATAAACAGGAGTGAATAATTTGCTGCATACCTAGTTTAGCGTTGGTGATAAATATTTTGACGTTAATTTGTTATCTATAATTTTTATAAACAATTTCCAATCTCAAAAATTGTCTGTCTCTGTCTCCAAAATTATGACTTAAACTGCTTAAACATAGATCTAGAACTAGAATTATTTTTATCGTAGCTCTCGTCTAACGTTGCCTCTGCATTTTGAGAACACTCTGTGTACAAAAAGAAGTTGTTTTATAACTACATACCTAGTAGAGTAGAAAATTAGATTTTGGTGAATCTGTAACGTAGCATTCGGAAAACATAGGAAAACTCATAGAAAACCTACTATCAAGCACAGTCGTACAAAAAAATTATTTAGGGCTAATTAAATTATTTAAATGACATTTTATAAATAAATAAATTCCAATTTGCTTACATTTTATTATAATTTCATTGGCAGTAAACAATCACCATATACAAACTTAACTAAAACACTATTTAGTTTTTGTATACTTTATTTTATCTAATCAAAATTAAAGGATTTTATTAATAATTTCATAAACAATAATGATGACTAATGACTCATCATCAACAAAAGTAATCCATAAATCAAACATGTTGAAAGCAGTTTTAAATTGAGTGTATTAACTTAAAAGAGATTAGGGTAATCATAAAGTACAAACGAAGACTTTAATTGTTGTTGTTGTAAAATTATTAAAGAAAGTTTCTCTCCAACCAAAAAGTTCTTTACGGCTCAAAGTAAATTTTAAATTGTTTAATTACAGTTTGTTAGATATGATAAGTTAGCGAATCTCGGTTCAATTTTAATAGAAGTTTGCTCAAAGATTCAGGATTGAAACACTGATATGGCGTGGCCCGTGTGTACCGTGTTTTGTTTTGAGGTGATACCGTAATTGATGCTTTTGAAATGTTTTGATTTATGCGTCATAGCTCTAGTTAGTTATTCCAAAATATCTCCAACTAATTAAAGTAATTCTCAAATCAATATTATAACATTTTGTGTTATCTTTTATCAGCTGTCGTTAGAGAATCTTTTATTTATTTTTACTTTTGAATTCTACCTACTTACATGTGCATTTTTGGTGTTTCATTTTTTAACTCTTTTAAAGGTTCTATAATACCTACCAAACATTTTCAGTTGTTCTTTCAGGCTCAATTTCACTTCAGTTAAATTAAACAGGGAACTGCATTCGCACGTTCAGGTCAGTTTAGTTTTCACTTCATTTCTATGTTAAGAATGAGATATTATCAAAATCAGTAACGATGGTTGAACTCACAACTGATGGCTAACTTAATACTGGCCCTGACAGCCATCCTTTGTTCTAGTCTCAGGCAAAGCCTTCACTTCTTACAATTTATTAAAATGCATTTTGAGTTTTTTTCAAAATAATGCGTTGTTTGGTACTTGATGAATTGTTTACTTATTTTTTTATCAACAATAACAGTAGATAACGCTAATAAGCTAAACATATGTTTTATAATTAGTAATAATTGACTGGGTGATATAGATTAGCTACTATGAAGTTTTTTGTTGTTATAAAATGTATCCAAGTAAAAATAGAAATTTTATCAAATAACTAGTAGATAAACCCGTCAAGAATCGACGTAGTGGATCTTGAAAATGCATGCCAAAAGAGGTCCTCTTGAAAACACTATTCTCAATCGAGAACAATCCACAATGAGAGCGCTATTATAGTCGTTGTCGTAAGTCACTTAGGGTCGAATTTACAATCATGGCTTAAGCTGGCTCAAGATAAACCGTGTTTGAACCCGCATGAGCGCATGCACCGTTGACGTTACGATATATTTACAGCGCATGCGCTCATGCGGGTTGATACTCGGTTTAGCAGCGGCCAGCTTAAGCCATGATTGTAAAATCGACCCTTACAAATAATAAATATAGAAGCGGCTCCAAGTTTACTCATTGTGGAACACCTGAGTGTGTTAAATATTCTCAGGAAGTAAATTACATTGGATACACTATCGAAGGCCTTCGCAAAGTCTGTGCGAATTACGTCAGTTAGGTGACGATGTCAGTTGGAAGGACTAAGTTATTCGTTGACTTAAATAGTCTCTTTTAGAGTAGTGAGCCGAAGATAAGCTCGCATCCAAGCTCTTGCATGAGAGTGTCTGTCACTTCTCACTGTCTTTATTAGGTTATTTTTGTAACCTCTACGGATGAACGTGGCCTGAGTAATAAGTTGAACTGTCTTCAGGGTATTTTCCTACTGTTGTACAGGACCTCTGTTTATCTCCAAACGATTTATACGAGAGTATTGCCCACAGTCGTTTAAACTTGATTTAAGATCTTCGTTTTCTTTAGTTATATTTTTAAGGACGATTTCTTTGAGATCTTGGATTTCATCTATCGGGTGGTAAATGACCTACCGATACATAGGGCGGTAATAACGTTTTTATAGATTCCTGCTTCCCTAATTATTTTAGAGCAAATATGAAAGAGCCAAAAATGATGCAGAATAAAAAATTAGAAATGATAAAAATATTACATTTCATCATGCTTTTACTGAAAGAGCTTGATGAAATGTAATATCTTTATCATTTCTAATTTTTTAATCTGCATTATTTTTGACTCTTTCATATTTACTCTATAAAATAATTAAGGAAGCAGGAATCTATAAAAACGTGATTTTACTTGCTATTGTCCTATGTGTCGGTAGGTCATTCAACACCCGGTATAGATATTATTTCAAGAAATTTCGAAAGAGGTCTTATTCGTTGCGGAGCTCTCTAATATCGATCAGAACGTTCTCTAACAGGGTTGTCTTTTCTAATTCCTGATCTGCATGGTATTTTGCTTGAGAATTTGCAGACCAGGAAATCCAAGAAAAAGTTGTTATAATCGAGACAAAAAATAATAATAAGAAGAAAAATTTTTTTTTGCATTTCTCGACGTTTTGAGTTACGCTGATTCCAAAAATGCAAAAAAAAAATCGATTTTTAAACTACTGAACCGATTTAGATGAAATTTGATTTTAGCCACTGTTACATATTATAATTTATTGTTTGTATTAAATTAAGTATGGGGGGTTCGCGACAGTACTCTGCGCGAGCACGGAGTGATAAATAATGTGAATGGAAAGATGTACCTGTAATGTAGAACGGAGTTGTAAAATTAAGTATTAAATATATTAATGGTAATATTTAGTAAGTTATTTATGTTCAAATACATAACAATGTACCTGTAATGTAGAACGGAGTTGTAAAATTAAGTATTAAATATATTAATGGTAATATTTAGTAAGTTATTTATGTTCAAATACATAACAGCCACTTTAAAATTATTTCATCGACAAACTAAGCTTTTATAAGAAATTTATATAGGGCGTCCAAAAATAAGGTGGTTATGTTGGGCGCATATTTCCAAATTTGGGCCAAATTCAATTTTACTTGGCTATAAGATAGTACATGTGAGCCCTAATTGAAAAAAAAACTTTTAAATTTTAAATTTAAAATGGCGACCCATAGAACAATTGCCCCATTTTGGGGTTTTTCCCTTATAACTTGGCCATTAATTATTATTATAAAAATTTCAAAATATAGGGCTTTCGTCCTAATTTAGTCGATTTTCAAAATTGTTTTAAAATTGCATACCTTTAAGGGGTCAAAGTAGAGAAATGGATTTTCTCAAAATTCCCTCTGCCATATTTTTTCTCTTTTGGATATGTTACAGACAACGTAATTCTCTATCGAAATATAAATTGTTATCAAAATCGCTCGAGCCGTTTTGGAGTAATGATTTTTGGAATGTCAAAACTTCAAAAATCTCTATTTTTTTTATTATAAAAATGGAAATTTATAAATGGATATATATATATATATATATATCAATCCCATTAATATCTATTATTTGACACTATTTTCGGTTAACAAAACGCTTCCGGTTAAACCGGAAATTACAAAAATATTTAAATTTTTAGGAACATCCTGTGTATTTTTAAATATTTTGAAAGATCGTAAAATTAGCTGTTACACCATACTCAAAACACTTTATGACTTTATATTTCCGGTATATAACCGGTTCCGGAAATGGAATCAAAATTCTAAATTTAAATACAACACCCTGTATATTTTTCCATATGTTCAAAGCTCGTAAAATTAGCTTTCTGAAGATATAAAATAATGTGTTAAAGGACAAATTCTTTCATTCAAATACAAGCTCATTTAGTGGAAAACTAGATGAGTGTAGTATATAAAGCCCCAAAAATGAATCGGCGACCGAGCGTCCCAATAACCTCTCCTGCCACCCACTTCCGGCCAGTTTTCATGAAGCAGGAAAGATTTTCGGATAGAGGACATCAAGATCTCTAATTTGATAGCTCATTTAGTGGAAAACTGGATTAGTGAAGTATCTTAAGTCCCAAAAATGAATCGGCGAACGCGCTTAAATACATTACCCTTCCACCAACTTCCGGTAAATTTTCACGAAGCAGAATTGGTTTTTCGAATAGAAGACATCTGGATCTTTAATTTGAGATCTTATTCAGTGCAAAACTAGATCTGCGTAGTATTGAACGCCTTAAAAATGTGTCTGCGCGCGCTGGGCTTTCGAAACTACACTCATCTAGTTTTGGTATAAATTCGCTTTCATATTAAAGATCTTGATGTCCTCTATCCGAAAACTCCAACCTCCCTGGTGAAAACTTTCCGGAAGTAGGTGGCAGGGGAGGTTATTGGTGCGCGCGCTTGTCGACTTCTTTTAGGGCTTTAGCAACTATACTCATCTAGTTTTGCTATAAATTAGTTTTCATATTAAAGGTCTTGATGTCCTCTATCCGAAAAACCCAATCTGCCTGGTGAAAACTTGCCGGAAGTAGGTGGCAGGGGAGATTATTGGTGCGGGCGCTTGTCGACTTATTTTAGGGCTTTCGAAACTACACTCATCTAGTTTTGCTATAAATTAGCTTTCATATTAAAGGTCTTGATGTCCTCTATCCGAATCCTCCATCCTGTTTGGTGAAAACTTGCCGAAAGTAGGTGGCATGGGATGTTATTGGGGTGTACGTACCTTCGCCGATAATAGTTTTTTTTGCAATTTATTACCAAATTTAAAAATAGAATTTCCTCAATTTTTTTGACGAAATGTAACCGAGTCTCTACCAAAGCTGTAATTTTTTTAAAATTTTAGAACTTGTGGTTTTCTGGCTCCGGGCGAAAAAGTTAGGAAAATCAACACAACTTTATTATGCTTTAGAGTTTAAAACAGATCAACATAGAAAATGATGTGCATAGGTTTATAGTATCGTATTATACACATAAACTAGGCAAATTATTTGAATTTTTGAAAAAAAAATAAATTAACGAAACGGATAAATATTTAAATTTAAATATGTTTAAATTATTTCGTATATGACGGTTCTGTCACCAGCGCCACCACAAAAAATATGTGTAAAGTTTGCGGATGACATGCAAACTAAATGACACTTGCATGACACTAGAAGCGTAACTTTAAACCTTCTTAAAAGACATTTCCGGCAGCATTTACTCAGGCAGGATTGCCTTTTCATGGTTGGACAAATTTCCTCGATGAATTAATGATAGTCTGTACACATAACTCGATCGGGGTAGGAATACAGCGCTGGTCTCCCTTACTATCAGGTTCAATTCCGGACGGAAGCAATTTAAAAACAAAAACTTTTTAATTTTCTTTTTAAATATTTTTTTAATATCTTATAATTTACATATAAAAATAAATTTTATACTAAAACACCGGATGTGCATGGCCATACGAGGAACTTTTTCCTGTTGTATTTTTTTTGTGCATTTCTTTTTTTATTAAAATTTAATTAGAAAATTTTAAACTATAAACTTTTAAAGAAATGCACAAAAAAAAATACAACAGGAAAAAGTTCCTCGTATAGCCATGCACATCCGGTGTTTTTTGTAATCATTTTATTTAGTTAAAAATATTTACAACCCTTAATTGTTTCTACAACATCCCCTATGACCAATGTTGATCTAATTCTTTTGATCTATAATTCCTCCCGTTTATTTAACCAGTCTTCTTTAATCATCTCCGATCCTTTTTCTCCAATCATGGTTATTGCCGCGTTTACATTACCACTAATAATAGTGGGCATTATTGACCCATCGATCACTCTTACCCCTTTAATTCCATGCACTTTTAATCTAGGATCGACCACACTAGTTGGATCAGTTTCGGGTCCCATTTTACATGTCCCAACTGGATGATAAATGCTAGTTGCTACACCCCTCATAAAACATCTCCAATAGTCGTCACTTTTATACGGCAACCCTCGACAACTTTCCAACTCCCAGTCTACAATTTGAGGGTCGTAAACTTTAAAGGCTTCGGTTTCGAGCATTCTAACAGCCATTTTAACCCCTTGTAACATTTCTTCCACATCTTGCGCTTCTTCAAAGTATCCAGGAATAATAATAGGGTCTCCAAACGGATCTTTGGGATCAACCAAAACTTTTCCTCTCGATTTTGGATTTAAAAGTGTCGGTATTATATGAAAGCTGTTTCTAATTTGGTTGTTTTTTAGCTGAATTTCAATAACTCTTTCGGAAAAGCTAAGCGCATGTAGTGCAACTGGTAATACGTAAATATCGTTTTGAGGGTGTAACGTGTAGTGATACTGTATGTTCGGAAATTTCGAATTGTTGCGCGTGTTTACAAAGCCCAAAAAGTTGGTTAAGGATATCTGACCTAACCTTCCTTTGCGATACATGAAATAATTATACAAATCGTTGATTATATCTTGAGGAGTCCTTTCGACGACAGCCAAATTGTTGATATTGACAGAAATTGCTACAATCAGGTGGTCTTGGAAATTTTCCCCGACCCTTAAATTTTCAATTTGGTAGACTCCCAAAGTGTCCAAATGTTCTTTAGGACCTACTCCTGAGTTGATCAATATTTGAGGCGAATTTATAGGGCCTGCGGATAAAACAACTTCTTTTTTGGAATAAATTTTAATTATTTTGTCTTTTAGCTGAATTTCGACTCCTTCCACCGTTTTAGTTTGTTTGTTGATTATTACTTTTCTAACTACGGCGTGTAAGGCCACGAATAAATTTTGTCGATCTTTAATCGGTCCAAGGAATGCTTTTCCGGAGCTCGATCTAACACCGTTCGATACGGTAATTAAAGTATTTATGTAACCTAAAGGCGAGTCGTTTGTAATTTCCTGATATCCTAGTTCGTGGTAGACTTGTTCCAAAACTTCACGTATTGGTTCGTCGCATTTGTAACGACTGAGTTCGAGATTTCCATTTTTTCCATACCCCTCGAGATCGCTCCCTTGGACGTTTTCGTTTTTTTGGAAGAGTTTCAAGATGGAATTGTAGCCCCAGCCTGTGTTGCCTTGCTTTTCCCAATTATCGTAATCTTTTTTGTTACCTCGTACGTACAACAAGGCGTTTAGTAAACTCGTACCACCTAAACCGTTTCCTCTCGGACATCGACTTTCATTATTGTTTAGATGTGCCCCGTATTTTTTCGACGGTTGTGTTTTGTACTTGCGATCCAATTCAGTATCTTGGGTATGGAATAATAGGGCTGGTATCTAAAAATTAAATTATATAAGTCAAATTCTTAATAAGGGGATGGGGACACTGGAGCCATCGTCTATCAGCAGCTATAACCACTAGAGTGTAGAGTAGTCGCAACGAAAGAAAAGCCCACCACGTGATTACCGTTCAAGTTGCGCAGTAGTTTTGTAATGGGATCTGAAGCCACGCCTCGAGTAGATTTGGTCACGTGGTGGACTTTTCTTTCGTTGGGACTACTCCACTAGTTGTTATTGGTGACATGATGGGTTCAGTACGCCCAAGCCCTAAAAGAAAAACTTACTTCTGATAGAGATGTGGGATATCCTCCACTTTCTAGTAACAAAATTTTCCAATTATTTACTTCCGAGAGTCTGTTGGCTATGACTGATCCTGCGGAGCCTGCTCCAACAATAATAAAATCAAATTCTTCTCCATCTCGTAAGTTTTCACTGTAGTTTGATGGAAAGCTGTTTTTTAAGTCGAAGGAACATTGGGACATAATTAGCGCGTTGATTACGGTCAGGAAAAATTGACACGGTACTCCTTCGAGGGTTGGAGGACATGAGGTTTGCATAAACGAAGAACAGTCCATTTTTGTAAACATTGAGTTTTTCTTAAAAGCGAACTGGAGGTCGACAATGACCTTCCTTTGATCTAATTTGATGTTCTATTTCTATTTTGAATTTAAAAATTGTCTTTGAGCTTTAATTAGATAAATATCGCGAATTTCCAAAACACAAAATTTCAAAAAATATTTTTTTACGTTTTTTAGATAATGACCTACTAACCGTTTGGTATTATTTAACACATTATATTACATGGATATAAATACTAACTTGACCGCTGTTTTCAATACTATTGATGTAACTGGTTACGTATTAATTGTAGTCATCAAGTACCGAGATCTTTGGTCTTTGGTCAAAACTTCAATTAAATTTACTATAAAATCAAATTGGCTCTTTTATTTTATAACTTACCATTACAGAGCGATCCAGTGTTGCTAAAACTTTTTATTTTGTACATCCATTTCCTAATCGTCTAGAAAAGCGGTTACCAAGCTGTACTACGTCTACCTACCATATGGTGTTCGGTGGTTAAGGGGTACGCAAAAAAATAATCGCAAGGTTTTTTGAAGACCACCCTTTCAACTTGCTTCAAAGTTACAAAAACAAGTGTTTTTATTTTTTTTTTAATATTTTTTTAATATCTTGTAATTTACATTAACATAAAAATAAATTTAATACTAAAACACCGGATGTGCATGGCCATACGAGGAACTTTTTCCTGTTGTATTTTTTTGTGCATTTCTTTAAAAGTTTATTAAATTGTAATAAAAAAAATGTTTTTCTGCAAACGTCAAAAAAAGTCGACTTTGTGTCACTCAATATGTCAGGGTGAAGTTTAACTTTACCGCCGAGGAAGGAAAAATTATCAGCAAAGTATTTTTCACTGTCTAGGCAGCGAAGTAAATTCTTAACTCAAGTTAGTTTTTATTTTTATAACGTAAAAAGTGTTTTCTAAGCATTTCTAATGTAAAAAATTTAATTATTTCTTCTTTTGTAGCTTTTTATATATTAATAAATTATTGGAGAAATTAAGCTATTTATAATAAACCAGTATCATTTATTAACGTTTCGCTAAATCTAGCTTCTTCAGAACATTATTATTTTTTTTTTAAATATAAATTAAATATAAAAAATTTTTTATCTGTAAAATTTTTAAAATAGATAAATGAAACAAATTATTACTATTAAAAATCAACTTACAATTCGTATCATTGAAATATAAAAATGTTATTTATATAAAAGAAATTAAAATTATCTTTCATTAAAGTCAAAAACTCAAAATTTGACTTTTCTATTAAAAATTTTTTTTTTCCCTTCAAAAAACAAACATATATGATTTAAAAGTAAAAATTATTATTTTTTTAATATATTTTGAAAAAAGCACACAAAAAAACTCTAAAATTAAAATGATAATTAAAAGAAATTAGTTTATTCAATTAATTGCAAAATTAAAAATAATAATTAATTTATTAAATTGAAAAATATGGAATTTAAATTTTCAATATCAGTTCGATAATTAATTGAAAATTGATTTTTTTTAATTTCTAACATTTCTAAATATATTCTTTTTTTTAAATTAATTTCTTTTTGTAAAATTTTTGGGTTATTAAAATTAAAAGTATGAAAATTGTCTATAGCATGGTCGCTTAACCTTCCAGTACTAACATGCCATCCTATAACATCCATACTAACGCCGGTCTCACAGACCGCGCTTAGTTTTAATTTTTTTTAACGTATTTTTTACAACTTTTTTATTGCAAATAGAAATTATTTCAAATATTTAGTAATTTTTCTGGATACTTATTATAATTTTAGCAAAAAAAAATTCATTTTAATAACCAAAATTCACTTTTATAAAAATAAACAAAAATTAAAAGATGCATAAATTAAATAAGCGATTTCAAACGAATTTAACAAAATTTTTTAATAACTAGTAATATTATAAACAAACCTAGGAACAACACTTCTAAAAAGGTAAAAATATTTTTTTCATCTTCAACAATAGCTGAAATATTTTGGATAGAACATTTATCGCATTTTACATGTTAGAACATATAGAGCATATTACCGCATGCACCAAAAAAAGCTACTTATTAATTGAAGTAAATGCAAAAATCTCTTCTGTTTTTTTGTTATCCTATTTCTATTCAAGACAAGTGGAAAAAAATAATTTTTAACTAAAAAATTTTAAAAATTTTGAAAAAATATTAAAAATTTTTAGTTACTGTTTTACTAACGTCGGTCTCTCAGACCGAATTCAATTATTATAATTGAACCATTACAAACTTATGCTTGCAAACTTCAAAAAAATGTGTGAGAGCATTTAGTTTAAAGGTACTGATAACCTCCCAACCCTAGCAGTTCGTATTTCAAAGATATTAATAAAATTAAAACTCGTCGGTCTGTGACACCGAGTGTTAGTACTGAAAGGTTAAAGCAGTATTTGGATGATTTGGATTAATAATTTTGCGTTTTATAGAATATTTATGTTGGTTTATCCGATTTTTTAAATTTTGTTTAGTTTGACCAATGTATATAGCATTACAATTATTGCAATTAATTGAATAAACCAAATCAGATTGGTCTAAAATAGGAATTTTATCTTTTAATATTGTGAAAAAATTTTTTCCAATAGTGTTAAAATTATTTTGTATAAGAAGTTTTTATATTAAATTTAGAAAGTTCTTTTTCTATTTTTGTTGAAATTTGGGGAAAAAATGGAAGAGTGGCATAAATAGGTTTTTCTGAAAGATATCCATTATTAAATTCATTATTAAAAAAATTTGGTTGTAAATTAATAGAATTATTGTTATTTTTGTTTCTGTTATGTAGTGTATTTAAACGAATTTTTATATTTTTATTAATAAAAGATAAAGGGTAATCATTTTTTATAAGTATTTTAGTGATGTAATTGATGTTTTCTTTTTGAAAAATTTTGTCAGATAATAAAATAGCACGATCAATTCAACTATTAATAACACTTTGTTTATATTTTAAAATTTATTTTAAAAATTTTACAGATAAAAAATTTTTTATATTTAATTTATATTTAAAAAAAAAAATAATAATGTTCTGAAGAAGCTAGATTTAGCGAAACGTTAATAAATGATACTGGTTTATTATAAATAGCTTAATTTCTCCAATAATTTATTAAAAAATTTAATGTTTTTTAAATTTTCCTTTATAATTAGTTCGTTAATATCATGTAATTTACATTAACATAAAAAGCCCATTTTCTGTAGTATATAGAACAGTTTGTTCAAAATCGACCTCTACGTTTTTAAGTAAAATTGAAAATTTATTGTAATACGGCGCCAATAGTAGATATGCAACAAGCATGAACAGGTTTTTTTTTCATTTATTGACAAAAAACGCACTAAAACACAGAAAATATTCTAAATAATTACATTTAAATTACTGTAGTTCTGAACCTGAGCTGTCAGAGCAAGCGTATAAAAAATCAATGAAGGTACTATCTGCTGTTAAAAATGGTAAAGTGTCCTAAGATACGAAAATCAAAACTAACCATATACTATCGTGTAGGTCGTAGGTATTGGTCTTTAAATAAAATAGGGGAATTTCAGTTTCCCCCATTCTCTTTTTAACACCTTTGAGGGGCTAAAAATAGGTTCTCTAACTGTTTATTTTTTGCTAGGGCTCTTGTTGATGAAATTATGTACAAAAAATTGAGCATATATTTGAATGACTTTTAAGCAGTTTTTTTTAAACTCAGGGGTCTCACGTTGACTCCAAAAAATATTGATAAAAATTAATAATCGCCATATTTCTGATATTTTACGAGCTACACCAAATTTTATTTTTATAAACAACCTTAGCAATCTTTACTGTCACAATTTTGCAGATGTTTGGAAGTGGTGCGCTATCCCTAAAAATGCAAAAGCTCGAGTTTTTTTTTTTGTAATTTGTGAGTGTACATTATTTTTTTATGTAGGGGAAAGTGGGTGAATAATGACCCTTGTCCAATATCGACCAGTGCTCTACAGATCAGCGTAAGCATAAAAAATAAAATACATCATTTATCGGTTGACGTTGCAAACATTGGCTACTCATAATGTCATAATAAATGTTTGCTTAACAGTGCTAAAAATACGTTTTTATGGTTTTTTTAATTATATTTTGCTGCGTGGTTTTAAGGTAAAAAAACTTTTTTAATAGAAATAATTGCATATTTCTATTTTTAATGAACAGATAGGTAGCTATGTTTTTAACAATTTGAGTTAAAATAAAATCAAATAAACAATCGGCCTTTATTATACTTTGGAATAAGTCTTCATCGCAGTTCATGGGGTAATATCGACCATCTCCGTTGATATGAAACTAAATGACTTTTTATGTTGATTTATGTACCTAGATGCCTAAAAAATATGTAAGGAAAACATCTCGATAATCTTGTAGAAAATGCAATACGACAAAGGCGATAGCAGCTGTACAAGAATATGAACGAGAAATTAGAAAAGCGGATCGGCATCTATGTTCCAAAAGTCCCGTAATATTACGGTACAAGGCCATCTAAGACACTCTAAAGGGATAGTTTTAATGTTTTTTAATGTTTTTATCTTTGTTTTAAATATGTTTTCTAATATAAATGATAATTATATGAATTAATACTTTGGTCAATATTATCCGACCTAATGGTCGATTTTACCCCTCAAATACTTGCTCGTTTTTTACATTTATTTTTAGAGGAATGTGTTGATATGTTCAATTTTTACAATAATCCTAAGAAGTAGGGAAGTATACTGAACATATAAAAAAAATTCATTTTTATTGAATCAACTTTAGAGATTTTATACAATAAATGCCTTAGGTGGTCGATATTCACCCACTTTTCCCTATGATAGATAGGTGTTAGTAATCTCAACTGTCTGATTTTTTAGTACGTTATGTCTGAAAACCCCTAAAAACATGTACTCTCAAAACTTGATAAAAAACCTTGGCTTTTTGCATTTTTAGGGTTTTTAGCCCCTCAAGGTTATTAAAAAGGGAATGGGGAGAAACTGAAATTCCCCAATTTTTTTTTTAAAGCCCATATACAATATTATATGATTGTTTTGATTTTTCTGACAAATGAATAAAAAATTTCCTTTATTGTTGCAACTGAAGTACCTATCTACTATGGGCGCAAAAAATGTTGAATAATACTATTAGATGTGTTTTAACTTCCTCTTACCAAATATATTTTTAGTTTTTCCGTAACTTTCGTTATAACCAAAATAATCACAAAAACGTAATTTTGAATTTGCGCCATTTTGGGGAAAACGGCGCATCGCCGAAAATGAAAATTACGTACATATATTAGCCTCAGTTCAAGGTATAATTATGGTAAATTTCAGGAAAATCGGAGCAAGGGCAATTTTAGATGCAAATCCCCCTAGACCATTTGGACCGATTTGGACAATTCGCGTTTTTTCAGTGTTTTAAATCTCTAGCCCCGTCCCCGCTCACCTGAGGATATTTTTTTTTCAAAATGTTAATTGAAA
This sequence comes from Malthinus seriepunctatus, assembly GCA_963924605.1. Lineage (NCBI taxonomy): Eukaryota > Metazoa > Arthropoda > Insecta > Coleoptera > Cantharidae > Malthinus > Malthinus seriepunctatus. Next base: position 87,612,800 of record OZ004600.1, on the reverse strand, counting down.
TTTTGAATAAAAGTTAAATTTTGATGATAAATTTTGGATTTTTAGTGCTTTTTAAGAGCTTTTTTTGACTTTTTAAAAGTTTTTTAAGCGTTTATTTTGAAACAATAAATACTTATAAATCCGGGCTCTAGTTATTACTAGAGCCACTTCTTATTTCTGAGTTATATGGAAGACGCCATGAATGGGTCATAAACGCAATGATAAAAAGAAGATGAGGTTGGACATACAATTGAGTATGTTGAGCTGTAAAAATTTATTAGCGTCATAGCGTATGTGAGTTTTTTAAATAGTAGGTTTATAATTACTCTTGTCGTGCCGTATTTAGCTTTATCACCCCGCGTTTTCATAGAGCACACAATTTACGTTTCGCTCATGTAGTTTACAAAACTGGATACGCTTGTTACGGAAATGCTAAACCCAGCACCGGTTATGAAAACAACTACTATTCTCGAGACTCTAGTCACTTTCTATTATTGTTGCTCTTCCGCAAAGTATGGGTAACTTTGTTTGCTTAAAATATTTTTACACACTTTATTTTTAATACGTAAATATATGTTTTGCTTCTTTTATAATAGTCATAAATTTCAAGCCAATACAATTTTCTATCTGCATGTTTGCACTTTAACTCACGAATTATGGAAGCGAAATATTTAAAATTTGATAAACATACAAGAGTGGAGCTGCAAGACTCGAACGTGTATTTTCTACATAATCGTTACTTCGCCCAGTATAAATTTGTTACACTATAAGATTTCACACAAAATTCGAACTTTATATTCTGTGCATTTTGTGGAAGTTTTCTAAAAATCATAAATTTATTACTGATCACTTCATCAGTGAATTGGGATATTATAATAATTAGTAGTTCAAGAGCTTTGGACTCTGATGTTTTTCGTTCTGTTCTGCTCACCTTTCCAAGTAATAATGATATACAATAATCCGTCAAGGTATCTGTCAACTATTTTGACATTTTCAAAACGCCCATCTTCAGAAAGATTTTCAATTCGTGACCTTGGAGCTTATCTTTTTTTGTCTAACTATAATTAATTTTAAAAAAGAAAATTTTAGCCACCCTCCAGTGGCTGTTGTAGTTATAAAGTTATTTTAATTATAAGGCTAGACCGCTTTTGAGTAGGTATTACATCCAAAGTAGTGGTCGTGATTGCAGTAGAGAATAATTATAGTGTTACCCATAGAAAATAGTTTTTTTTCAAACTTTAAAAAGTTTTGATTACTCAACCGTTGCAGATAAATTGAAAAGTAATTGTCTCCGTAATTTGTCCAAGAGTTTTATATTGTAAGTATTAAACAAGAAAAAAACGAAGGTAATGCGGCCAGCATTAGCATGAATGAATGAATCGCCAGAGCTCTTCGTTTATATGATATGGATACGGAAATCAAATATAGGGCTTGGAGCTGTACCATTGGAATTATCCACAAGAAGATAAGTTCAATACTCACTTTGCCAATAATTTCACAGCACGAACGAAACGAAATTGCCAAGATAACTTAGTAGGTAGCAATTTACATACTGTTTAGAGTGCATACGTTTCAATCTAAGCTATTAATTTTATTAATTCCATTTGGGGATTACGCTATGGCATTGAGTAATTCGTCTTGCTGTAGATTTAGTCGTTCAGTTACCATATCACCTATCAGCTTTAATATCAAATAAGTCGCCTATTTAAATCTTCTTTCTTCCTAGTTTTCTTTTTGTTCTTTTTTGTATTTGTTATTTATTTTTTCTGGAAGGGAGATCTTTTAAAAATATCTGGCAAAATTTTTCTATCTGCTAGGTAATTCCAGATTCGCCCCAAAATATAAACGTCTACCGACTTAAACCCCTGTGTTTAAGGGGTTCCTCTTCTGTTTCTGTGAGTGTTCAGGGCCCCAAAAACTGCGTTTGCATTATACTATGGGATCAATTTATTATTCTAATGACTGTTTGCACTAACACTAAGCAACGACTTTTATGAGTTACCTAAATTGTTGATTTGTTAATACATTAAATGGGAGCAACATATTATTTAGGTCATTCCTAAGGCGTTTCTTAGCGTTAGTGCAAACGACCATCACTTAAGTTAACCTGACTTAACTTAACCTAACCTAACTTAACCAGACCTAACCTAACCTAACCTGACATTTTTTTTAAATAGGAGTGGAACCCATCTGGGGCAAAACCCCTCCTCTTGCCCGTATAGTCCTAAAGAATCTGGTATCGCCATCTTTTGGCATCTCATCAGATCTTTCGGGCGAACGCAGTTGGCACGCATTATTTTGTCACGTTCAGGATCACTGTTCCGCGCGTAGCACCATACACACATCATATTACGTCCGTATCACAGACCGAAGTTTCAACAAATGACACCGCAGTTAGCAGGCCAAGAGGCACATAACAGAAGAATCATGTCGCAGGTCATAATATGACCTGCGACATGATATATCGCATTCATCACAAATGATCACTCAGACTCTAAGATAAGACACAGAAGGTAACAACAAAGTATCAAAAAACAAGAATATCATAATCCAATCAAATTCCGGTTGTCCGTTTGGGCACACTTTAAAATAACGCAAGACAAGGATAAAATTGTTAAAGTCAGAAAGATATCACAGTTCAGCCAAATAGCTAGAATATCACAAAGGTCCGGTCCATTCAGACACACTTTAAATACACAATAGATACGAAATAAATACGTAAAAAATATTATCACAGGTTCTAGAACATCACTGTTGGGCTGGGCCGCTCTGCAGTTGCCTCTCGTGGCTCTCTTTTGTTATCATCACTTTTTTGGCAAATCCCTCAAACGCCCTCCAATTTTCCTCGGTCCCTCCGCTGCCAGTTTCCTGCCCGTTTCCAGTTCAAAGTTTGCTCTCTCACCTGTCCATCTACCGCAGGTGAGCATAGTGTGCCCGACGTCGTCCAGCTCCCCCGTGCAGAACCAGCATTCGTCAGTGGATTTCCTGCCGATCCCGCACAGGTAGCTCGCAAAGCATCCGTGCCCCGAAAGTAAATGAGTAATGTGGTAGTTGGTTTGCCCTTGACATCCTTTGTGATGGAGCGGGTCCATGCACCCTTGGTTCCACCGTCCCATCTCTCCTACCAGCAGTTGAAAGCCTGTTCCCTCGCCGCATTTTGGGTCACCCGTTCCCTCGCACCTGTTTTGGGTCACCGTTGGGTTTGTTCTTCAGGTCCCTATGAATCCTATCTCTCTCCTCGACTAGCAGATCAATCGGCATAATGCCGCCGATTACTAGGACGACATCCGTCGATACCGTTCTGTAAGCTCTAAGCTGTTTTGCTGCATAGTCCTCACGTTGTCGGCGTTGAGCTTAAGGCGCTCTAAAGTTTCCCTCAGCTGAGTGCCCTGCTCGCTCTCGGGCTCTTCGAAGGATTCGTCGAACCTTTTCCTTTTCGGAGTGCTCGTCGTGGTGCCGCTATCACCGATTCCTCCCGCCAGTGGCGAGTAAATGTCTTGGAAGGAGTGGTATAGTGTACCGTCTGCGTCTTTATTTTTATTTCCCAAGTGAGAGACACCAGGTGTATCCTCTTTATCTCCTGTGGAGAGGCTTCTGTGAGGCGGAGTTCTTTTTGTTTTTGGAGGCCTCATGTAGAGAGGAAACTGCTCCTTCTCGCCTTCTTTCGAGACCATATGGTCCGTGGGAAACTCCTGATTTTCCATTCCAGTAGTGGCTGTTAATCCCTCGGCCTGGTTGCCTACCAAAGGGATGCCGCAGTCGTTGGATGACGACCTCGGGGAAGCCTGCTCCAAAACTTCACCCGCTGCCGGTACTGGGGATCCGAGCCACTGCACCGTAATCTCGTTATCTTATGCCGTGATCCATCTCATATATTTATTAAAAATAGGTCCTTGACCGTAGCGGTCGTTATCTTATCTTTCGCGTATATAGTGTGCCATAATTCGTAATCGTTGTCCATGTCGTCGCCGGTCGTTCAAATTGTCTGGATCTATCATCCGTCGTTCCATCCATTAGGTCTGCATTGTTGCCGCAACCTGACCTAACCTTTTTTTTTTCATTTAGGAGGGGAACCCATCTGGGACGAAACCCCTCCTCTTGCCCGGTAGTCGTATATGAAATCGGTAACGCCTTATGGTGGCTTGCCTTCGACTCATACGGGCGAACGTAGCTGTAAACGCGGGCGATATTTCCGCACTCGTCGAGTCACGCGTAGAAATACTTAGAGCGGACTATTTATTACCTTGGACAGATGTTTGATAGCACAGCTTATTGTTTATCACAGATTATTATCACCGTTTAATGATTATCACAGATTATTGTTATTATCACAGTATTCCGTACTAGGGCACACATATGTTGAACATGTATTATTACTATTCAGGATGTCACACACAATTACATTGACACACACAAACACACACTCTTAAATATATAATTTGATACTATATCACAGTTTAAAACTTTAACGCCGCAGAGCCTATAATCACTGTGTATTCCTTACCAGGGCACACCCATATTGCACATATACAGTGAATACCATTAACAACGCAACATAGCCAACATAACGTCGATTGTAAGATATTGTTACAGTTCGTTTATATGACAACCTCTGACAGCAATGCTAAATCGCGTTCCATTTAATTTGCAACACCAACATGCAGTAAATTAATTTTAGATAACAATAATTATAAAAATCGAAATTAGACGATCTCAAAAGTTGGTGTAAGGCTTTCTCATAGGTTTAATTTAAAAAAAGCTTTATACGCATACGCATCATTAGGCCAATTTTTTTAGGAGGATTGAAAGAAATGAAAAACATTAAAAATACGAGGCTTATCGTTTTCCAAACCACCAGAAACTTACACAAAGAGAGGAGGAAACGCGTACGGACTTTCGCTTTCCGACGTTCTATTTTTAAACATATTATTTACGGATGAAGCAATAACTTTCAATTTACGTGAAGAGGTAAAATCACCAAAATTTTAGATACTGGAGCAACTGCACCTGCATCTTACGTCAAGAAGCCACAGACCCTAAAAAGTGAATGTTTGGGCAGGTTAATAGAAAATGATATAATAGGACCATTTTTTATTAAAGGCAATTTAAACGAACAAAAATATTCTTCTGAATAATAGAATTATTTCTCGTGAGAATTACATTTGAATATGGATGAAATCTAGTTTCAGCACTACGGCCCTCCACCTCACTACACAATGGCAGTACGAAATTACTTAAACCAAATTTTTCTACGTTGGATAGGACGAGGGAGTAAAATAAATTGCAGGCGCGATCTCGTTTCATCGATAAATAATATTTTATTTAAAAATCCTGTGGGCTATTGTTGATCCTTTTGACCATCGGAAAGCAGAAGTCCATAAGCGTTTCCTCATCTCCTTGTATAAGTTGTGGTGGTTTCAATAACGATACCTAAGACTTGTATTTTTCACGTATTTCATTTCTTTCAGTCTTATAAAAAAATATTTTGGTCTAAGAAGAGGTGTAGGTAAAACGTGAATTTTCTCAAAGAACACCTACGAGAAAACTTTGACACCAACTTTTGCGATCGTCTAATTTCGATCTTTATAATAATTATTATCTGAAATTAATGAACTGCATGTTGGTGTTGCAAATTAAATGGAACGCGATTTAGCATTGCTGTCAGAGGTTGTCATATAAACGAACTGTAACAATATCCTAGAATCGACGTTATGTTGGCTATGTTGCGTTGTTAATGGTATTCACTGTATAACTATTCTTGTATATTGTATAACTTCTTCAGCAGGCCTCCTGGCCCTAGAGCCGAGCTAGACGTTCCTTGTCATGTTTCTCCTTGGCTTGTAGGACGGTGGAGACAAAGGTTTCGAAAGCCCTCCAGTTTTCCGCGCTCTCCGCAATGAGCGTCTGTATGTGCGGGATCGCTAGTTCTCTGCCCAGTTGTAGTTCTAAAGATAGTCTCTCCGCTGTCCAGCGCGGGCATTTTAGGAGGGTGTGCTCGGCGTCGTCGTCCTCCGTCCCACAGAACCAGCACTCTGCAGATGTGAGTTTGCCGATGGCGTGCAAATACTTGACAAAACACCCGTGGCCGGTAAGTATTTGCGACAGGTGGTATCCGGTTTGCCCATGCTTCCTCTCTGCCCACCCCTGGACATCTTTTATTATCGCGTAGGTCCATCTGCCGTTCACGTCACTCTCCCATCTGGATTGACAGATGGCCATCGCCTTAACTCTGCACTTCAGCTTGATTGCCTTTTTTTGAGATTGTGTCGGCGGAGGGGTCCCTGTCCAGCCTCCTTTTGATGGCGGCTCTTTCTGCTATCAAAATGTCTATCGGTAGGATTCCTCCAATGGCGAGTGCAGCCTCCGTCGACACGGTCTGTACGCGCAACATACTCTTAGGGCCAAAATTCGTTGGGTTGCCAACAACTTCTTTGTGCAATTAGATATGTTTAGAGCCCTGATCCATACGGGGGCGGCATAAAAAATAATAGATTGCATCGCCCCCTGTAGTACCTTTCTTTTTCTTGTCCTGGGGCCGCCAATGTTCGGTAGGATGCCCCCGAGATATTTCATCAATTTTGTAGCCTTGGTGGTAATAGCATCCACATGCGTTGCGAAGGTCAAACCGTGGTCTAGTGTAAGGCCCAGGTAGGTCGCTGTTTTGGTGGGTGTTATTGTGGTATTGCCGAAATGTATCTTAATGTTTTTTTCCCTTGTCTTGAGATTGAGGATGATCGCTTTTGTTTTCTCGTGGGTCACTTTCAGCTTGTGGTCTTCCATCCACTTCTGTATTAGGCTAAGTGCTCTGCCTTCCTGACCACCCCGATCGCAGTTTTTGCGGAGACCAAACTAACCTAACCTGACTTGACCTAACCTAACCTGACCTGACCTAACCTAACCTATTATTACTTATTTTCATAGTTACACTGTAAACACCGCATCTGTTGTTGACCGATCTCTTCTTGGTTGCTTATTATTTAAATGATGAGGAAATTTTTTTCATTGCTACTACCACATCTTATTTCTTGTAACCTTTGTTTTATTGTTTTTTCGTTACTAAAATACAATCTTCTTCAGGGGTGAAAACAATAATAATAGCAATACTTTGCAGCTGGTATTGACTTGTTTAGTTGTATTAGTCTTGTAGCAAAAATGCGACTGTACGGTGGTTAGCAATAATAATCGTTTTAATATTTTCTTGGACAAATAGATCGTCTTTAGGATGATATTTTAGTAATGGTGAAAAAGATGAGAATAATAATGTAAAAGCTTTCGAAATATTCGCTTGGGATTCGCATTACAAAATCAGTATGTAAAGGGTATGTTCCGATATCACTTTATTAATCTTTTATTTTTCTTCTAGAAAAAGTTCAAAGAACCCGCATATTTTAATAAAATATAGAGACGTTTACGGTTGCAGTTTAGTGACGTATTAAAACGTCATTGTACAATTTCCTTGAACTATAAATTTTACGCAAATACGCATGATATTGTCATTCCTTTACTATTACGTTAAATTTTCCACGGAATTCCTTGTTATTAAACGCCTGCGCCTTTTAAGGGAAAACTCTTTAAAGGTATAGTACGACGCTTTTCATCTACGCTCAGTATTTTCCACGTAGGGCGAAAGATAACACAGTGCACAATGATACACTATAGACATTCCGTGTACTATCAAAATGTTCACTTTAAAAATTATTAAAAAAATGTCGAATTATAAATGAACTAAGTTTTGTAAAAAAACATTTTTTATGTGTCTCTTCAAAAATTTACAATTTATGGACAAACAATTTTCATCCGTTTTTCCTACTTAATTTATTTATATTAAAAAAAATATATTTAAAAAGGGCATAAATTGTAAAGTCGTTTAATTGTTAATACAAATAAAATTTACATTTTAAAATTTGTTATCGGTTTAAATGATTGTTTACATTATTAAGTCCACGTGTTTTTTGGTGATCGGTTTTGAAATTGAAATTGGTAAAAAAATTAACATTTAAAACGAAGTTCTACGCAGTGTTTGAAATTAAAAAGTGTTCCACGAGACATGTTAATGAAAAGTTTATTATTCTTCAAACTGGGTAAGATAATATTTTTTTTGTAAATTAATTTACATTAAATTTAAATCTTTGATGTTGTCGAGCTTTGTACGTACAAATATTTTGGTTTATTTAAGTATTTGGTTTTCAAAATTTTTTTTTAAATTGCAATGTACAAATTTGAAATTGATGAAAAATGCTAAAGTTTCAATTTGTTCTCTTTTGAGAAACTACACGCATATTGAGCGGTTGGTTAAAAGTTAAAACTTAAAGGTTATATCGTTCAAGTTTCACATAATGTGCTTTTCAGGCTACATTATTTTACATAATTCAATATGTAAATGAAATGCACTCGATTTTCCATAAACAATAGGTTATCATCATTGCTGATGGATGTTACTGAAAAAAGTATAACAAATATCCAATAAATATTATCGTAAAATAAGCTAGAATTTTCCAGAGCTTTTCGCAGTAGATTCATTTCCTTTCAGTTGCAACTTTAAGGAATGTTTTATAAGACAGAAATATTTTAATTAAATAAATAAAAATGCTTTTAATTAAGAAACGTGTAATCGCTATTACAAGAATTTTGCATTAACATATATTTGCGTTGAACTCTGCGGGGTCAACTAACTCAGGTCTACCTATATTAAATTAAATTGTCTGCTTTATCTTGAGATTAAACTTTGTAAAAAAAAATATTGTAATACCTTTTACTTGCGCTTTTCACCTTTAAATTACAACCTTTTCTCACAGACTCGTTTTACGTAACGTTTAAAAAAGGAAAATGTCGAAATAATTAAAAAAAGAACGTGCGTTCAATATTGAAGCTCTTGAAAAGCTTGCATAAATATTTTTTCAGTCACAATTGAGACAAAAAATTCTCAACTTAATTTTTTAAATAAATAAAAGTTGTAATTATAAAACCAATTTTAAAAGAAAAGGTTGTGATTGGTTGGTTTTTGTATTATTAAGTATTGCGCTACTGTGGAAAATGAGAGTACTGCAGAGTCCAAAGAACTGGAATTAAATTAACAAACGGTACTGCAGAAGTAGATAATAGATTACAAAATGTTAATATAAAAGGAGGTTCTGAAAAACTGCAGTCTGAGCTTCATTCGTTTGCTTGAATTTCCTGCAAATTCAATAATGTTGATACCACTAGACTTGTGTGCTTTGGGATTTTATGTTAGGTTCAGTGGTTTAGAAGCCAATTAAAGAGGGTTGGAGAAATACCTAGCAAAATATAAAAGCAGAAACACACGAATCCACTGAAATTTTCTAAATTTGAAACCAAGTGACTTTAGTTGCTCGTAAAGATCCCTGCAGAACGCCAAATTCAAACAGGCTATAGTATTTGTTGTTCACCCAGCAGTAACATGAAAACCTCAAAAGTTTGTACTGTTACCTGAAGCTATTTTTCTGTATAAAAATAGACATTAATTAATTTATATTTAAACGGAGAGAAAATGAATGATCGTATCTGCTCGTATACTTCATAAAAGGCCGTCATTAGATAACAATTATACCAAAAAAAGTTTTATAACTTCCAAAAAAATTCTTTCAGATGGGAGTACAATTGAAGCTATTGAATATTACGACGCTAACCGCTCTGTATGGTCAACTTCCGCCTTGCATTTCTGATAAAAAGCAGATTTGACAAAAGATTGATATTGGTTTTTTGAATTGAATGATCTATAATTTTGTAGCCAAGACCTTGTCGTTTCTAAGGTATTAGATTTTGAATTTTTAACCCTTCACGACCGTATAACATGGGAAGCCGTACTTAAATTTATGACGACTTTTTACGTTCCATTTAGAATTATTAATAGAAGACTTCTAAAAGCATTCAAGTTTTTTGTAATTATTCGGATAATCGAATATTAATTGATATTAATTTTCTAGGAGTAACGCTATAAACAGAAAGAACGGAAAGTAGTATTATAATTTGGCAATTAACATGTGTTCCTAATCTTGTATACAGGTGTCACTACTTCACATATAATAAGGGTCACGATCTTCCGAAATGACTTTATAATCTCCCTTGTTAATAAACCTCATAAGAATTGGACTATTATAAGTATTTAAGAAACGACTATAAATAAAAGCATTTAAATTTACTTTATCAGTGCCTTCGTAAATAACATCAATCCACGTGACCAATTTGCTAGGCCCTTGGTTCTCAAACCGTGGTCCGCTGAAGCCTTTTCAGGTGTTGAGAGCGAGAAAATGCGAGAAAATCAAATAGATTATCAATCTATTAAAGAAAGATCAATAATAAGTAAAATAGTTTTTAGATGGGATTGTAATCACAGTTCATTAAAAATGCTCCTGCAAAATTCTGGATCTCTGTTAAAGATCTAAAGAGGGAGAGCTTCTAGCAAAGAAAAACGTAAGCACATTATTATTATTTTCTACGCCATATCTTTGCAATGAAATCTTTTGAAGTATTGTAATTTTAAAGAATTTTTAATGGGCTCACTTTAAATTTTTTGGCTAAAAATAGCACGCCAAAATTAACCCTTTTTATTAGGGTAAATTATAGGAGCCCAAAAGTTAAACATAATGAATGATTTTTGAGCTCAAAATGGCCGTGCTGACGTGAAGCTGGCACACCTAAGTTAACCCTTGATATTAAGGTCAAATATAAGAGCCCAAAAATGAAAATAGGTGGAATGGATGGATAGCCCAAAATTATGACCCCACTTTTGATTTTTTAGCACAAAATTGACATGCTGACGTGAATTTGGCAGGGCCAAAGTTAACCGTTGTTACTAGGGTTAAATATAGGAGCCCAAAAATTAAAAATAGATGGAATGGAGAGCCGAAAACTAGCCCAAAATTATGAACTCACTTTTGATTTTTGAGCTCAAAATGGCCGTGCTGACGTGAAGCTGGCACACCTAAGTTAACCCTTGATATTAAGGTCAAATATAAGAGCCCAAAAATGAAAATAGGTGGAATGGATAGCCCAAAAATATGACCCCACTTTTGATTTTTTAGCACAAAATTGACATGCTGACGTGAATTTGGCAGGGCCAAAGTTAACCGTCGTTACTAGGGTTAAATATAGGAGCCCAAAAATTAAAAATATGTCGAATGAAGAGCTTAAAAATAGTCCAAATATATGAGTCTACTTTTGATTTTTGAGTTCCAAATGGTCGTACTAACTTCACCCATTTTCCCGAGACACCATTCCATTTTTTCTCTTCAACAATGGAGTTACTTTTGCGAGCAAGGTTTATTTTATTGCGCCCTTTCAAAAAGGTTGGCTATCTCTGCTTAAAAGCTTATTATAAAGAGATTGAGAACCAATAAGGTGCTAGGCAACCACCAACCACCAATGTTCGTGGTCAAAAATTGGTCACTTGGATTGATGTTATTTACGAATTCACTGTACCAAAGACCATACTATACACTAGTCTCTGCTTATAGAAAAACCTTCTTCCGGAGCTGCACTCCACTGTTTCAAGTATTGTATGCTTATTGTTATACAGAGTGGTGACCGGACCCTTCGGTCATAGGGATTTAACATGTACAATCATACTTTGGTCATTTCCTGCTTCCCAATTGATTTTACAAGGAAAATCTTCAAATAATAGTTTTAGAGCATAAAATTCTGCATCAAAGTCGATAAATAAAATTAATTTTGGATGCTTTATAACGCCATAAATGAGAAATTGGATTGACATGCAGAATTTTATTAAAATAGTTATTTTCTAAAATAAATTGGAAGCAGGAAATTACAAAAGTATGATTTTACATGTTAAATCCACATGACCGAGAAGGTCCGGTGACCACCCTGTATAAATCATGGTAAATTTAAATACGTTTATTTACAGTCGTATGTTAAATGCTTAAAAGTTCAACTCTCTTGGAAGTTGACAAGAGGGGTTTTAAAGTCATTTCCGAATATCTTGACCATTAGTATTAAAAAACAAAAAACTGTCATTAAAGATGGTTCCAATCATTTTCAGAATATGCACATTCTATGTCTACTTAAAGAAGTAAATACATATGATTGGTCAAAAAAACCAACGATTTAAAAAATCCGTGACCTAACACAACCTTGTTACGATTTATATCCACCTACATCTACTCGTAAAAGTATCTTCTACCTACTGAAATAGAAGTGAGATCACGACGCGACGTGCGGATTATTAGGATTAGGTACATACAAAATACCTACCTTGCAAAAGACAGAGTTGAATTAATAGGTTGAACATGTTTTATGAAAATGCAAATACCCGTGTGCTGCTGTAACAATAATGAACAACTAGCTACCTAGTCGTATAATACGCTGCTAGGTATTCCCAATTCTCTTGAATTAAGCTCCATAATAATTAAAGCAAAGACAATTCAAATGTGAATACATAAAAGGCCTCTTATAATAGTATATGTTGATATTGTACGTGACAGCCAGATACAAAATGGTACTTTCAGAATTTACTATTGAATCAAAATTGTTTTTCAAGAATTGCGTCGGTGGCATCGAAAAGCCAAAATCCTGTTGCGAACAGCAATATCAAAGATAAAAATCTCTACTAGAAAAAGGTGCTGAGAAAAAGTATTTTTGCGGATATCCCTTCTTAGATACATGAATTTAAAAAAAAACAACTTGAACTTTATCCTGGAAAAAATAAATGTTTCTAGTAAAAATGTGAAAAGGAGTTTTTTGATTTCAATACAAACCTTTTTAATAAAATAAATATTTTTTTATGTAATCTCCAGAAAATCACAATCTGAGACAAATAAAATGTTTTTGGTTTACAAACAAGCTCCATTAAATTGCAAAAGATCGCTTAGGGGATACGTATGCCCTGAAAGAAAGAAGAAAATTTCCTTTATGTTTTATTGCTCGAGTTTTCATAACTTGAATTTTTTTAAATTACTTATTTAAAAGTATTATGAGTTCAAATAGTAATAGTCATCTTGTTAAATATTTAACAGGACTTTTTATTAAAACAAAAGTCGTATTTCGAGTAGTCTAATGTAAAATGCAATTTCTCATCATTTTATGCTTGAATAATAATTTCAGAGGATTTCTACTTTTAAAAATTTATAACATAGGTAGTAACTAGAACTTGCATTTTAATCGACAAAAGTAAGACGCCGCGTTTTAGTAGTCGACAATTTTTACAAAATAGTATATAAAACATCCTAAGAGACTTTTGGGCACTCCAACAGCGAACATAAATTAGATTTTTTAAACTTTCAAAACTTTTACCGCTAAAAGCATAAAACTTAGTTTTATATATATTTACCAGGAAAGTGGAAGGATAATTTATTTAAACTTAAAAAATACTTTAATTAAGCGTTAACGATTTCCGTAATTAAAACTTCTTTTTTTTTGTTAAACTAGGTTAAAATAAGACACTGAGGAGTTAACCACTAGGAAAAATTTGTACACCACATTTCAAAAAATTTACAGAAATTTACAAACATTTACAGACAGACATTTACCAACATTTACCACATTTACAGATATTTCCAAGAATGTGTACACCAAATTTACTAAGTGGTCAACTCCTCGGCACTGGCCTTATTAATAAAGTGAACTTATTTGGAACACTTACCTCATTATAAAAAAGACAAACCGAGGGACAAACTATAGAACTGAAAATTCATTTAAATGTACAAAAGAAAGCATTTGCTAGTACCAATTTAAATAAATCGATTTAGAAAATGGTGGAATGAATAAAACCTATATTATAATATCAGTGGTATGGTTATGGTGAATAAATAAATATGCAATTATAAAACTTTATAGTTTCAATATTGGAACGTTTTGTGCAGACACTGTTTATGATTTATGTAAACAGGGATTTGCAATAACAAACTTGTAATAGAAATGTTCAACTATTTGTTACAGAAAATGAGTATTGTATGTATTACGAACTAGAAATAAATCGTATAGAATTTGCATACGCTGTGCTATGTTGACTAAAATTTGAGATATGGGACATGCAAAATCAAATAGTTGCAAATGTTAGCTCCACTGACTGTTTCAGAGAAAAACTCTAAATACCATATTGTTTCTGAATTAAAAATTGCCTAAAATGCCTACTTTAATTATATAATTATAAAATATTGTAACAAAAAAACTTATATAGAGTGATGACTTGCGAGACGCAACATAGGGATTTTAATGGTAAATTTTTAAGGTTGAATTATTTGTCGCGAATAAAGTAAATCTCTTAATAGAATAACCATTAGTCGTAACGTTAAAAATTAAACTAACTTACAAATCAACCCTTACACGTTGTTACCTTTTATTTAAAGCCAAATTCCACCGCAAAAGTTATTATAGTCCAGTTTTTCTTACTTTACCGACACGTGACCACCTTAAATGTATAAATAAACATAAAAACGACTTATTTAAGTCAATTTAATTTAGTTAATTACTTGTATTAACTAATTATCAATTATTATTACATATTTATTTAGAAAATTTATTAATAAATTAATTATTTATTGAGTTGTTTAAAAGTCATGTGTCGATAAAGTTACAAAAACCAAATTTTATATTTATATTTAGGTAAATAAACTAAACATCTTTCATGAAAAGTGCGAGTAAAAAGTAACAGAAGTTTTCCCACGATTGCCGATTCTTTTATTTATTAGTTAATCCGAAATAGTGCTTTCACCACCAAACAAAGCCTAACCAAGATTCTTAAACTCACCCTAGGGACAACTTTAAAGAGATACAAATACACGAAACTCTCCACTAAAAAGTTATTCATAAACATTTCATGAGCTCCGTTTCTATTCGAATAAAATCTAGAAAAAAAACTATTTAAAAGTAAAAATTTCCAAAGGCGAAAGAATCGACATGATAAATCGACAACTTAAAGTTGTAAAAGTAAGTTCTTGGGAAATTTTCTCTTGGGATATGTAAAATCTTCCTTTAGTAAATACATAAAAGACGTGCGTGTGGTTAAACTCGTGCAATATATTATACCTTACGTCACGACTAACATATCTGCTAAATACAGTAAATTTATTTAACCCTTCTCGTGGGTGGCTTTAAAATTACCACCGTTCTCGTACTATTTAAGATCTGTTAGCTGTACTCGCTGAAATTTTAATGATGACTTAATCAAACAATAGAAATAAAACTAAATTTTGTGAAAATTAATAATTTTAAAGAGTATTATAAAAATATACAGGGTGTTCTTAAAGACGTCTTTGAAAATGTCACACAGGCTCAAACCGGTGCTATAAAAAAAATGTATCAATCTTTAAACGCTGAAAAGTATAAAGGTATACCAGCAACGGTTTAGAAAGGTTAATAACTCAAATATAAAATACCAACTTAGGTTTCTGACATTTCTTTTAACGGGAAAAAACAAGAAATAATTTAAAACTCGTGAAAATTTCTAAATATGTAGTTATTAAATGTCGTTTTTGTATTGCATAACATTTTTACAATTTAACTTTATACATATTTATGTACAACATGTAAAAGTTTCTCATTTCGCATTTTCTTTGCGTTTCAGATATATTCTATAGGTTTTTCGTAACTGACAAATATATTTTCATTTCTATCCTTATACTTTTTTTTTGCAACGTTCTGTTCTTTTAGTGTCAAGTAGGATATTTTTAACAATATGAAGTGGTTATTGCAAGCATAAATAATTAAAGTTTTTTCATAAATCGACACTTTTAAAACTTTTGTTCGGTAAAAGACTTTTTCTATTTTGCGTTTACAATATACTCATTACAGCATCGAAAACCGTCCAAAACGATGTTGTAATGTTCTACTTTTAAGTACTGTTTCTAGTTTTTTTTTAGTTTGAGATTGGTTGACATTGGTAATTAAAATAATTATTTTGACATAAGATACAAATCAATTATGAAAAAATTATTCTAAATTTAAAAAAATAATTACAAAAAATGCTTATTAAGTAATAAATACCAAAGGAATAATGTAATTTTTACGTAAATTGATTAGTATTAAAGTTAAAAATATTAAAATCAAACCAACTTTACCGCCATCTCTTGGTAAAATCTTAGAAGTTTAAATAAACGTCAACTGTCAGTAGGACCAACTTAAGAATTTAAGCAATAAAATTCTCTAACACGATTTTTTTAGAATCAATTTTTTAAATAAATCTTTGCAAAATAGAAAAAATAGTATAAAACACTTGTGTCACAAGAGCTTTTGCCGCACTCAGGCATTTGCAGACCTCCTTTCACGAAGGCAAATTTTGCCAGACCGACTGAAAGGAGGTCTGCAAATGCCTGAGTGCGGCAAAAGCCCTTGTGACACAAGTGCTTTATACTATTTTTTCTAATTTGCAATGAATTGCTTTAAAAGATTATTCTTAATAAATTTTGTTAGAGAATTTTATTACTTCTTTCATTTACGTTGGCTATACTGACAGACTTGACGTTTTAAATAGGTTTTACCTTATGAGATGGCGCTATAAATATTTGTCTTCACAAATTTAAAAATTTGATTTTTATTTTTAATAATTAATATGCAGAAATTACATTATTCCTTCTGTATTTATAATTTAACAAGCATCTTTGTACTTATTTTTTTTAAATCAACATGACTTTTTTATAAAAAAATATTTTCAATTTTAAGTAAGTGTCAAGTGTGTATGTGCCAAGCAAAGAAACAACTGAGCATAAATTATTCGCAAAGTTCGCTTGTAATAATTACACCTGTAATTATTGAACGTTTTTTGTATTAATTGTGAATTTATTAAAAATTAAGAAATTAAAAATATGGGTGACACTCCACCACATATCAGAAGCTTGGCAAAAAAAGCAACAGAAAAGTTAATGCCATTTAAATCCCGTGAAAGATATGAAAAAGAATTTCAGAATTTTAAAACTTGGTCGAGCAAAATTCGGTTTCCCTAATTACTGAAAATGTTGTATTGGCTTATTATGAAAATATGAGTAAGTCTAAGAAATCTTCAACAATGTGGTCCAGCTACTCTATGATACGAACATGTCTCAACATTAAAAATAATATCGACATATCTAAGTTTCATAAACTGCTGGCCTTTTTAAAAAGAAAATCCCAAAATTACATGCCAAAGAAATCAAAAATATTGGAAATTGACCATATTCATCAGTTTATTAATAAAGCCGATGATGATCGCTACCTTGCTATGAAGGTGTGTAGAAAATCTTTGTTTACTAATTTAGATACAGTAAAATCAAACAAATAAAGTACCTACGTAATAAATATGTCTTAAAAGTAACATTTTTCAGATTG
This sequence comes from Malthinus seriepunctatus, assembly GCA_963924605.1. Classification (NCBI taxonomy): domain Eukaryota; kingdom Metazoa; phylum Arthropoda; class Insecta; order Coleoptera; family Cantharidae; genus Malthinus; species Malthinus seriepunctatus. Next base: position 87,595,547 of record OZ004600.1, on the reverse strand, counting down.
CCTTAATTATGGGCTACTCTGGAGCGTGCAGGCGAGATGAGCTCAAATTAATGACTATCGATGACATAAAGTTCCAACCGAGCGTCATTGGTAAACATTCCCACGACAAAAAATAATGTAGCACGAATGTTTGCCATTACGGAGATACTATGGATTAATTTGATAAACAAATATTATGCACTTCGACCTTGTCATACATCGCACCGCCGCTTTTTCCTAACTTATAGTAAGGGGTGATGCAATACGTTGCCAATAGGTATAAACAAAATTGGGCAAATACCTAAGCATATTGCCATATTTTTAAAGTTAGATAGTCCTGAACTATACACTGGACATTGCTTCAGACGTACGTCTGCCACCCACCTGGCAAATAATGGTGCTGATTTCTTAACAGTGAAAAAACATGGTGGGTGGAAGTCTTCGGCTGTTGCTGAAGGTTACGTCGACCAAGCAATTAATAAAAAAATTGAGGTGTCACATATTCTTGGTTAAACTACCAAAGAAGCTTCTACTTCTGTATCGCATATTCTTGGTCAAACTACCAATGAAGCTTCTACTTCTAAATCGTCCAGTTCAACTCTAGTTCATAATGTTGTGTCAACAGAAACGGTTCCTGGAGTGTCTATTTCAGGAAATAATTGTAATGTTACTTTACACGTATATAATAATTGTAAAATTAACAAATAAAAATGATGTTTTGGTTACATTTTATAGGTTTTCAGGGTTTTCATACACAATTGACTTGATTACATGATTAGGTTTTAAAGTCGTGTTGGAGAATTTTATTAGTTAAATTTTTATTTGACTATACTGACAGTTGACGTTTATTGACATTTTAATAATTAATTTAAATACCAATTTCGAACTAAAAAAAACTAGAAACAGTACTTAAAAGTAGAACATTACAGCATCGTTTTGGACGGTTTTCGATGCTGTAATGAGTATATTGTAAACGCAAAATAGAAAAAAACTTTTGAGATTCTAATCATTGGATAAATTATGTTACTCTATTCGATTTGTCAATTATTAAAAATTGAAAAGTTTACCTATTTGTTATTTTATAGCATGTGATGGTTATTTAACTTGATTAAAAATTTGAATTTTCAAAAATTACCGTAGAGCATTTGCTCAAAAATACTAATTTAATTTTAATGTAATGAATCATTGTCATTCGAACAACAACCTTTTTCTCTAATCCAAATTGTTTCAATTACGCTTACATTTACAGTTCGGAATACAAATTAAGCTCATACACATACAGGGTCATAACAATCAGAGGGGCGAACTGGGATTAATAAGTAAGCGGTAGAGTATGTACTTGGTCACTACGCGCAATTCAATTCTGTTTGAATAATTTATTTACACCACAAGAAGGGCAAAGTTATTTATTTATTTATAAATAACGGAGAAGTTTATGTCATCTACCTAAATGCGACGATATAAAAAAATTATTAGAAGCATTTAGAAGTATTGCACGACCACCGAAAGAAAAGCTTGCTTAGGAAAATGCAATGTGCGTGTGGTTTAGCGTCACTTTTTCACAACTTTATAGACGTTGTTAATTATTCAAATAAGGTGTTAATGTAAATAAATAATTGATTCACTCATGACTGTCAATGGTTTTCGTAGAGAAAAGAATTTCCCCCTTTTTCTCCCTTTAGTCCGGTCGGGATACCAAAACCTGTGCGTTTTTTAAGGGGACCTTTTTTTATGATTGATATTTATTTTTGACATGATAAAAATGCATTTTAGCGTGGGTGTCACTTTTAATTATATGGAAAACTACAAATATCTCTCCAGCTACTTGGTCGAATTTCATGTTTCAAGTGCCGTTGGACAGATATTAAATTACTCTTCACCTTCCACGGGTAAAAGTAATGAAAATGACGTTGAGTATGAGAAAACAATAAAATAAATCTGAAAGAGTTTTATTCGTGCATGAGATGTTTCAAGATACTTTCGAGTATCTTGAGTATAACCACGTTAATTTCTACTACCACATCAGCCACAGAACCGTGCACTTCATGTTAACTAATGGTATTAACACGCTTTAAGCTGTATGCCAGTTTTCTATGTACTGTTCAATTACGGAACGAAAAGCTTTCTCAGGAATGCGGGTTCTGTCTATTATATCTAAACAGCGGAACTCATAATTTGCATTATAGTCCAGTTATTAGCGATTTTAACCTCGGAGAAATAGTAGAACGGGTAAACTTCGGTGCATGGTCTTTTTGAAAGCCTATTCTTAAAAAATCAAAAATGTTTACATTTTTATAGTGACTGCTTGATTGACAAAATTGAGTTCGAAGATTTAAAAGTTTGCCTTTTCTAAACATGTCGGGAAATATTGATCGAACGGAAAAAAAGTTCAATTCTTTTTTAAAGAAGAGAATATTCAGAGAAGACAAGGTCTTATGACTTTTTTTACCTAAAATGAATAGTTTTTCAAGCTTCAGTATTTAGAAATGTCAAATGTTAAAGAATAGGCTTTCAAAAAGACCATGCACCGAAGTTTACCCGTTCTACTATTTTTCCGAGGTTGTAGTGTGTTTTCGTTTGTAGTAACCGAACTATTACATTCCTTGATTTTACATACATACAGGGTGATTCTGAATCAGCGTTAAATAATTACAGAGATGATAGAGTAAGTTAATACAAACGCTTTTTGCTAATATTATGGGGTCTCCGACGCTTCGTAGCCCATTTCAACCGAGCCGTCCATGAACGAGATATAAAATTCGTCTTCTAGTATTTAATGTGCAATAATTAGAGTGACTCTTTGTGAAGCTTTCATCGAATTTGGTAAAATGTTATTTTAAATACGTGTCTCCCCCTTCCCCATATTTTAAAAGCGAATTCCGGGGTTATGAAGCGTCTGCGGCTCCTTACCATATAACAAAAAAAGATTGTATTGACGGATTCTACCATTTCTGAAATTTTTTGAAGTTGATACAGAATAATCATGTATTAATGACGGCTGGTTTGGACGATTGCGTTTACCGTGTACTACATAGGCTCTCTCTCTTGCATATACCTCTCGTACCGCATTGGCTCCGCTCAGGCAATCTCTAAAAAATCAACGTCTACTTATATATTAACCAACATAATTTAAAAAGTTGGAACTAAATTGATTACAACTTTCCAATTTTCGAAACCTCGGTTTTGAACTACATACTAAAGAATTTTTAATAAAAAATTAAAAAAAGCAATTACTTTATGTAACTTGTTATCAATCTACCTACAGTTTTTAATTTGTGAATTTTCTTTAAAAAAAAGTTATTTTTACTTAGCTATCTTATAAGTTAATTAAAACTTTTTGAGTAGTTTTATTATTGCATTAAAATCGTATAAAAACTTCATAATACACGTGTACTCTTAAGTAATTAAAATTAAAAGCCACTTTAACTCGAACATTTTTACAAATCGCAAACAAAACGTTCTTGTCAGTTGTCTATAACAAACTCTTAAAAACATGTCAAGTGCACAAGCTCTTGAATAAGTTGCTAATGCTAATTCAATAGTTACATTTTGTTCTCTTAAAAATAAAATTATACTGTGTGGAAGCCACTTATACCTAGTATAGTGGAGAAGAACCACTACAAACTACAATGTGCTGTTTACTTGAACTGGTGTGGGCTAGTCCAAAATGCTGCCAAATTGCATTATTGGTAAAATGTCAGTTATCTCACTAGCATTTTCTCTCGCTCACTATCTAGGTTAGTGATCTGATGTAATCACCATGGTAATGACATAAAGGTGATTTTCTAAATTAATTTCCTGGGATTGCTTTTAAACAGTTGAATTTGGTATAGTTTAAGCTCAGGACAAAACTGACCTCTGATTCATTCATTATTATACTCCGTTCAACTACCAGAGATACCTAGACCACTCCCCACAAATATCTGTCAAATAAGATTGACGCATGTCAATTGTCGTGTGATTGTTGTAAACCGTATTTTCAAAATTCTACCAATAGAAAAATTCTATTTGAATATCGCGCGCTTTTTGTGGGAGTGGCTTAGCTATTTCTGGTCGCTGAACGGAGTATAGCTAATTTACCCAAATGTATTTCTAATTGAAATATGGCGACCTGCGTAGTGCTCATTATTGAAAATGTCTTGTAATACAGGATGTTGGAAAGTGTTCCAAAATGGATATCTACCCATTTTCCTAGATAATGCATAGAGGTTTAAATATGGCATTATTCCACAATCAATAATTCCTGACTAAATAATAATTTTTCTAAAATTTATTAATTGAGAAGGAAGTTAATGCTTTAGAGTCAGCAATTTTCATATTGTTATTGTACTCATGCTCAGATGTAAGATTTAGGCCGAGTTTTTCATTGGGAGTTTAAACTACGTTTCATCTGAACGAAGTTCAAGCTCATGCGCCGTAACTCGTTTACGTTACAGTAAAAGTATAGCGCATGAGATTGATCTTCGTTCAGATGGAACGTAGTTTAAACTCCCAATGAAAAACTCGACCTTATTAAAAATATTGCGAACTGTAAACAAAGGCTTTAGGTAATTGATTTTTCATGTACAAAACTATTTTACTAATAATTAATTTATTAATTATTCAATTCGAAAACTTTGTGAAAATTAATTGCATTTTCATTAGTTTTGTTTTAACTCTTTTCATTTTTAATTACTGTTCTAGGCGTTTAAAATAGACATTTTTCAAAATCAAACTGGCTTGTGGTTTAGTAAAGTAATATTCAGTAACTGTTGATTGAATTTGAATGCTGCTAATTTATCTAATAAGAAAGTTTTCGTGGGTGCTCTATAGAGCACATAGGACCGTCGGTTTCTGTGGTTTTCAGCTTTAATTAGTAACGACAATTAATAGAATTAGTAAAATAATATTCAAAGATGAGCTGAGATAATCGCCTAAGTCATCTAAATTCAAAGATATTATTTTACTTCTTATTGGTTTAGTAAAATATGAATTAATCAAAGATTTAAAGAGTGCAATGTTTAGTGAGTAGTAGATGGGTTATTAAGTTATTATTTACTTTTTCCCCCTAGTTCAGAGTTTTAAAAATTATCGTTCGACTTGCACAAGACAAACTGTGTGGCGGGGCGCCATTTATATAATTTTTTTCCATTTTTCGTATTTTTAACTACTCACTTCACTAGTTCCTGACTTCATTAATTAGCCTAATATTTTTTCTCTGTTTATTTATCTGTTTGTCCGTATATTATAGTTAAAAAAGCACCGATAGCAAAATGGGTGCTATTTGCTTTGTATTATTATTTATTATTATATGATTCTGAGGTTGGTCCCTATTGGTTCCTTGCATCGCGACCTCTTGGATCTATTGTGCACCTCGGATTTAGTCTTCCCTTATGGGAGTTCTGTGCTTCTGATAAATTCCAGAATTTTCCCTATTGATAAGTTGGGCAGTTCTCTTTGGAGTATCTTCTCTTTCCCGAGAATGCTGTAACGACTTCTTGTAAAAGCCTCACAGTGTAGCAGAAGATGAATTGGAGTTTCCTCCTCCTCTGCACATCCTCTGCATAGTGGGTCTTCTTCTAGTCCCATCGTATGCAGGTGCTTTTTGAGCTGGCAATGACCCGTTAACATTGCCATTGCCAGTCTTAGCTCATCTCGGCTCATTCTGATTAGAGAGCGAGTTCTTTTGTCAGAGGGTTTCTCCAGGAGGGCTTTAGAGTGTCCCTGTCCAGGAGATTCCCTCCAGTGTTTAATATGCCACTTCTCTAGAAGTGACTTTATTTCTCTCTTTGCCGTCTCATAAGAAATGGCAAGAGCGGGTTCTGGTCCAATGGATCTTATTTTGCTGCCCTCTTTAGCCAGATCGTCCGCTTTCTCGTTCCCTGGTATGTTGGCGTGAGCTGGAACCCATACCAAGTTGACGAAATTTGTCTCCGCTAGCGCATTCAGTCTGCGGATGCAGTCCGTTACTAGCCCGGACCTCACCTCACAAGCGTTCAGCGCTTTTAAGGCTGCTTGGCTGTCAGATACTACGAAGATTCTTTGATTGTGATATCCTCTATCTAACAGCATTTGCGCACATGTTGAGATGGCGTAAATTTCTGCTTGGAAGACGGTTACGTGCTCCCCGAGGCTTAAGGTTACCCCCCGCCTCAGGTTGCCGTCCCCGATAATTCCAGCTCCTGTACCTGTTGCTTTGTATTACTATTACTTATTTAAATTATTGTTCGATGTAAATTAATGTAAATACAATTTGCTTTAACCTTGATTAAATTTATTTCCAAATTGGTTGAAATTACTTTTGACGTGCGTTTATAAAGTAAAACCATATTTATTAAGACATAAACATTTCTATCTGTTAGTATGTAGTAAAACGTAATCAAGTTCCTTTGTAGCATGCAAAGAAAATATTAAAAACTATTGTATACTAGGATTTTTTGAAGACTACCGACACGTGACCACCTTGATAAGTATAAATAAGGGTGAAAACTACTTATTTCGTGAGTTTAATTACGTAATTTAGTTAATACATTTATTGTTAATTATTATTAAATATTTACTTAGAAAATTTATAATTAAATTAATTATTTATTGAGTATTTTAAAAGTCACGTGTCGGTATAGTCCTGGGGCCTGTAACAGAAAAAAGGGGGTGATCGTATTCAGGTCCATCTTTTGGAAATAAGCTATTTGAGTACCAGCGGACACGAGAATCTGGTTGGCTTCCACAGGCAGTGGCTTAAGCCCTCAGGATCCTTCAATGAAATTCTTAAAGAAGGAAAAAAGTAAGAAATATGACAGCATTCGGGATGCAACTTTGATATTTTATCGTTCTTATAAAAAAAATCGACCAAAAAAATTGGCTGCCTTCTACAATGTCTCTGAGAGCGTGGCAGCTGGACTGAAATTAACGTCTTTATGCTACACACCTGCAAACACTAACTCGTGACTCATAAGCGGTATTTGAGTTGTCCACTGCCAAAGTAACTACTTTTTACGTAAAAAGTAAGATTTTACTTTGCCATCCCTTTCAGGTGGGTTTCCCGCCTTCCTCGCCAATTAGAAATTTATTATTAACAGTCCTGAGGCCTTAAGCCACTGCCTGTGGAAGCCAACCAGATTTTCGTGTTCGCTGGCACTCAAATAGCTTATTCCCAAAAGATGGGCCTGAATACGATCACCCCCTTTTTTCTGTTACAGGCCCCAGGACTAGTAGTCTTTTAATAATGCAACTATATAAATTTTATCATTTATTTTTATTTTAATGAATTTTCTCAACACTAATTAATTAAATTATGATTTTACATTCTATTTGAAACATAAAATTATTTTATCACGAAATACAATAATGTGTCAAGTAGCTCCGTTTCTTTCCATTAAGATGTCACTTAATAGTTAATAAATATGAAGTTAGGTACTTTTTAGACGAACTGAGAATACAAGTAGTCGAATTATTGTAAATCATGACTTCTCATAAGAAAAGAAACGAGAAACTGAGAATAAGAATAACATTTTCTACTTAAATAAAATTGAGACACGGGTGGAAGAAGAAACATCTCATGGCTCTTAAATAAAAAGTTATTCTTAAAGGTAATAAGAGTTACTCAAGAGCAAAGTGATTTAACTTGAAAATTTAATATCCACGAATTAAATCAAATTTTAATAAGCGTATCTCAAGTTTATAATTGCTTAAAAATTCCAATTTGTGAAAAAGAAAGTTGTTTTAAGGGTAGCAAACAAGAACGGTAAAAAAACGATTTTTAAAAATAAAAATTCAAATTGATTTTCATGAAATTTAGTTTGAGCCACATTTATTCATTAACAAAATAAGATTTGAAATTAATTAATACCAGAGTAGCCCAAAATATAGAGACTATTTTTGGCTTCTTTTAGCAAATTTAGACTCTTGGGAGTTATAAATTTATAATCTTGTTATGTTTTCCATGCTAATGAAATCTGTCGTCTGTCAGTAGATTTTCTTACAAAGGACCCACCCTGTATTACAGTTGCATATATCCTGGGCTACTATCCTACTCAATCCGTGACAGATATATTCTTTATGAAGTAATTTATATTACTAACAACCCTTGAATCACAGCAATAACAAAGTTTATAAAATAGTCATTTTACCTTTTCTACTCGACCTACATCAAGTAAAGAATGAAGGCTGGCTGTTATAAAGAGCAAACAATTAGCTCGTTTAAGGTGAACTAAATAGCCTAGAGAAGTATAATAATGTGAGGGTTTTAACTTTTATCCCTATAATTAAAGAGGCAAAATTGCCTAACGAAATCAACCCGATAGCCCTCATTACAAAGATTTTGCGAAAGCTTAAAAGATCCCACGGCTAGATTTTTCATAATAAGAAAATACGCAAGTTATTTTCTTTGAAATGTTTTAAAACAACGTTGAATTTAATTACAAAGCCATGTTTAAAATTTTATTCGTTATCCTAAAACAATAACTAGAATTTTAAATCAACACCAAAAAAAATTCAGTTAGGGTCTTGTCTTTCATAACATATTTAAAACATTTTTATGTTGTATTTTATTCAATCGTTTATCATCTGTTCGAATAGTCCATTTAAGTCGAAGTCAAGCGGTTTTTTTTATACAAAATAAATATTTTCTTCAGCACCTACCAATTTTGAATTTTAGGACTCATATAATCTGATATCTGTATGATCAGCACTTAGAGAAAGAATCTTTAACTTCTCTAAGAATGTAATCCAGAATTTTTTACGATGTCTAAAGCAAGGCAGGGCGACGGCTTAACATGTTGTCAGAAGCATGGTGTGGAAAGAACAACAGAAATATATTGTTTTCTGTTACTCTGGCTTCGGAAGAAAACCAGCTTCAAAAAGAAAAGCAAACTTATTTGTTGATTGAAATAATATCCGGTTCTTTTGTCTCTGAACAAACAATAACATTAAAGAATCTATTATTTGTAGCAGTAACCAACACAAATTTTATTTTATTGCAAATTGCTAATAGGAAAATTATTTTAAGATCATTTACCTCAGTAAGTAGCTTGTCAAGTACACTGAATAATAAATATCACTATAAGTGAGGAATTTTCTTACCTCTGTCCAGCGAACAGATAAAGCTAAGCCACTCCTCACAAATTTCTGTCAAATATGAGGTTGACGCATGCCAATTCTTGCGTGATTGTTATAAACCGTATTTTCAAAATTCGACCAATAGAAAAATTTTATTCGAATATCGCGCGCTTTTTATGGGAGTGGCTTAGCTCTCTGCTTTTCTTCAAAGGTCAAAAAAGTTCGGTTAAAAAATCGTCAGAAAAAGTACATTTCTCTGTCTAGATAGTCAAAAAAATCTTAACTCAACATAATTTTTATTTTTAATGCTTTCTAAACATTTGTTACGTAAAAATGTAAGACCCAAATTTGGGGGTCTTACTAAAATGCCTTATTGGCCTAGATCACAGCTATGAGGAGGTAGGCCCGAGTTCTAACACATACACAAATTAAATTTAAAAATATGTATTTAGAAAAAGGTCACCTTTGATAAATATAAAACTCAAAACTTATAAAAAATAATAACGCGGGATCCTTCTAAATGAATAACTGGAAGATGTTCACTGGAACGAAATCAACAACTCTTCTCTTCTGCTCTCTTCCGGAGCTAGCTAGCATTTTGTGGTTTTTCCCTTATAACTTGGCGGGTAATTATTATTATAAAAATTTAAAAACGGCATTGTACAGCCAAAATATAGCGCTCTCGACCTAACCAAGTCGATTTTCAAAATTGTTTCCAAATCGTCTACCTTTGGAGCCAAAGTAGGTCAAAATTTTCCTCTGCCATATATATTTTTTTGGATATGTTACAGACAACGTAATTGTCTATCGAAATATAAATTTTTATCAAAATCGCTCGAGCCCTTTTGGAGTAATGATTTTTTGAATGTCGAAACTTCAAAACTCTATAATTTCTTTTGTAATAGAAATGAAAACTTGAAAATGGATATACATATGTATCAATACCATAAATATCTATTATTTGACACTATTTTCGGTTAACAAAACGCTTCCGGTTAAACCGGAAATTTCAAAAATATCTAAATTTTCATAAACACCTTGTATATTTTTTAATATTTGGGAAGCTTCTAAAATTAGCTATTACACGATATTAAACACTTTATATTTTGACTTCCGGTTTAACCGGAAATGGGATCAAATTTCTTAATTTAAATAGAACACCTTGTATATATTTTTATATTTTTAAAGCTCGTAAAATTAGCTTTCTGAAGATATAAAATAATGACGTATATTTTGAACTTCAATAAATCTATGCCAGAATTATTAAAAATGAATTTTTTGAAACAGTTTATACCTTAAAATTCTGCTTCCACAGTACACACCCAGGTTCAATCCTAGACAAAAGCAATTTAAAAGAAAAAAATTTTTAATATCATCTAATTTACATTAACATAAAAATAAATTGAATACAAAATTACAAGATTTGACGGACGGAAAATTTTTAAATTATTTATAAGAATAGAAAATTGTAAGATTTTTTTAAGTATTTTATTTGGATGTATGTAGTTCAAAAAAATAAGCATGACTGTCTATTTTATATAATTTTTAGTGTTAAAAAACGTAGAAAACGAATATTATTAATAAAATACGACAGCGAGAAGTTACGGCGAAGTGCGTTTGCATGATTTTATTCCAGCTTTTATGAATTTTTAAATTCGCTTTTTGAACAAAATAATTTTTTTTGTTACATATCTACAACATAAGTAATTTGTAATGATAAAGTTCTGTAAACGAATTAAATATAAATATTAAAAAAATTATTTAGCATAGTATAAAATCCACTGTTTACGATTTTATTCATTGAAAATTGGAAAGAGCAACTTAATTGTAAATACCATATAAACAATTGATTCTTATATACTATAGAGATTACTTTGCTTATACAGAGTGGAGATCGGACTTCTCGGTCATATAAATTTAAAATGTAAAATTATTATTATAGCAGCGTAGAACTGATTTTTTTAAGAAAAAGCTCATGGATAGCAATTTTTTTTCACGAATCGCTTTATTTTGGGACCCTAATTATATTATGGATGAGATTTTCCAGATCAGAGGCGTGCGGGAACAGGGTCAAAATTGCCTTTGTTTGTAGCAAAACTGCTAATTTGGACAACATCTTTGATCACATTGAAGCTAGCAAAAAAATACATCTTAGGTAATTTGTAATGTATAAAATTACGAAAAGAATAAGACCGGTCCGAGCCCAAACGGATAGTTCGTTTATGCAGAAAAAAATAGAAACTGCTGAAAGTTTAATTATTTTTAAATTTAATTTAAAAATAAGGTAAAAGTCCAAATATTTTGAAAATGCTTTTAAAAGATGCAATTTCATACACAAAAACACTGTACCAAGTTTTAACTTCTAATATTTATTTAAACAGTCATCACAATCGCTAAAAGACAAAAAATTTTCAACCACGAATAAAGTTGGAGCAAACGATGCACCAAGCACTTTCAAATAATAGAAAATTGTAATTTTTTGTCAACTTCTCTGCCCTTTTTTCTCCTTATATTTATGAGCAGTTGTCAACAAATAACAATTTAATCACTAACTTAGTGATAAATAAGTGAGGAACTACTCATAAACATAAGGCCATACAAAGAACTTTTTCCTGTCCATCAAATATTATAATTTTATATTTTTTTTATTAAAATTTAATTTGATATCTTATAAATGAAATAAAATACATTGAAGAAAATTTTAAATTATAAACTTTTAAAGAAATGCACAAAAAAATACAACAGGAAAAAGTACCTCGTATGGCCACGTCCGTTGTTTTTGGGGCTCTTTTAATCCGAGGTTTGTAGATCAAATTTGTGCGTTGAGTGAAAAAACGGCCACTAGGAGTCTTGTCTACACAAAAATCTTAAGAATGAGAATCAAATACAAAGGTGTCAATCAATTCGATTTTAAAAACTCAATTAATATTTTTTCCGTCGATCGATTGTTAATGCATGTCATTAACCAACAAGAAATTGATCATTAATAGCTCCTATTAATGATCAATTTTCTATTAACGATCAATTATGGTATAGGCCACCAAATCACACCAATATTGCATTGAAATTGTGACATTTGTTGTCATTTTTGTTTTCAATGGTACCTTTGATTGTAGATTATTATTGAAAACTTGACTTTTTGTCGTAAAATAAACTTAGATTTTCTCCAATTTAGTGAGAGGCGATCGACGGAAAAATTTAGTAATCAACTCTTGTGTTAATTGCCGATTAATAATCTCAACAATTAACGCGCTCGCTACTCTCGCGCGTTAAAATGTCTCGATTATTAATCGGTCTTATTAATGCACTAGTTGATTAAATAACTATAAAAATTGGCACACTTCATATAATTTTACAAAATTTATTGTCTATACATTCTTTATTGGTAAAAGGTTGAGAAATTGCGGTCTAATTTTGATAAGTAGAGTGTGGAATTATAATTATGCAAATGCATATTTTGTTTGCTAGTTCTGACAGTCGTAAAAAATGGTATCTATATTCCGTTTCAAGAACTCAAAAGCTTAAAACCAAAATTTTATAGTGCATATTTTATATGCTTTTATTTTTAGTGCATATTGCATATGTTTTTATTATAAGTGCATATAAGTGCATATTTTCCAGACTTTTTAGAAATCGTTTAATAATTAATCTCAGTTTAGTGACAATAAAATTTAATGGAATTTAAAAAGATAACTAAAAGAAACTTCTCAAAAAAAAATCGGTGTTTCATCGCACACTTCGTGCTTCTCACATTGTACACTTGCCGATACTGGGAAACTGTTTGCCATTTTACCATGGACACTACTTTATACCGAATTCACACTGTAAAAAAAACACCAAATATTTTGACAAAAATTTTGATAAAACTGGTTTTTACAGTGTGCTCGGCTATATTTACGAAGTTTTTATAAAAACTGTATTTATGGGATTATGCGTCTGCACGTAAATATTTTGACGTGACGTCACATTAATAGAAACGATTCTATTTATTTTTATGAAAAGACGAGTTCCATTGGTTGTTGATGCGAGCGTGCGCCTTGCTCTGTTGTCTGGTAGCAGATTTTTTGTACTTAAATGCATTTCTTGGACCTTGGAGTTATGCAACCCATTTTACAATCAGTAATTTTTTTTTTACCAAATTATTACAGTGTGGTATACCCAAATAACGCCAAGTTTTTATAAAAATTTTCATGATTATATTTTAGGAATTTTTATGAAAAAAATACAATGTGGGACTGGCTTTAGACAAATGTGTAATAGTGTGCTGGTTTGCTAATAAATCCCTCTACTAGTTTTTTAAACTCATTAACGCCCAAGCACAATATTTAAAAAATTTAAAAAATTCTGTATTTCAAAAAAATGTCAAAATTGCAAATGGTCATAAAATTTTTTTGGCTGATCTCATATGAGATCGCTGGGCGTTAATGGGTTTTAATGAATTTAAAGTTTTCATAAAATTCATTAAAAAATTAAAGTCCTCTGTTTTTAGTGCATAATCTTTTAAATTTAAAGGCATATACGTGCATATATCAGCCATTTATTGGTGCATATGCATGTGCATATATTGGGTAGTTTTAAGTGCATATATTCCACACTTTATTGATAAGTAAAGTTTTCAAAATATTTTAATCAAAAATATCAGTCACATGCCTAATGGCTTTAGTTGCTGAGGGTTTGATGATATGTTTTCGTTATATCGAATATGGATATGGAATTATTAAATTGAATTGAGGAAGGAAATTATATTTTTAGAAAATTCATTACGGCAAGGTAAGCTTTCATTAAAAGCAGATTTTCATACCTTAATATAGTTGGTAAGCCATAGAATTGGTTTCTCTTGCCTAATCTCTAAGCCGCAATGCCAATTTGGTAAACATTTTAGTTTCTAGTGTTTCCCAACTTTAACGCAGTTTGTTAGAAATTTAATACAAGTTGAGACCAAAAAAATAAATAATGGACTAATCAGAGCTTCTGCGCCGATGCAAGGATCGTGAAGAGATTAAAATTTTATGTTTTTCTTAACTGATGGCATTTAAAAAATATTTGTTTTAAATTATGACATAGTTCTTTAAATTATTGTATTGTATTTACTATGTGGACTGTGGCTTGACCTATTTTTTAACAATATACAGTGAGCACTTAAAGTTTGGAATTATCGAACTATTTTCTTTCCTGATAGGAATGTCAAAAATCTGTTGGACACAACAAATTGATTTATTTTAAAACAACTATTTTCCGAAATTTAATTTTTCTACCCCTCGCTCCCTTCGAGCAATTACGTCAACAACTATATTTCTATATACGAGTGGCTTACTTTGCATTGTGTTGAAAAGTCTCTTTTTTAATTATTTTTTTTTAAATAAAGACAAAATTGCTAGAAATGAGAAGTTGTTATTTGAAATGATGATACCCTTTGTAGTACAGAGAGTACGAGAAGTCTATAAATGAATATGACATTCACTGAACTTCAGAGTGTTATCTTATTTTCTTTATGTTACACCTGTTCGTTAATTTACATCATCAAGCGAGAAAGTAAACTCTTTATTTGTATCGTATAAATTCATTAACTGTCTTATTCGTTACTTTTCGCATCCTTTAAATTTTAGATGCTCAGTATAAGGGTGCATAATATGTCCTATAATTCGCTTTATACAGCTATTAAAGTCTCAAGGAGAGAAATAATTATAATGTAACTACTTAAACAAGTGACAAACTAATTACAAAACGTGTAAGTGACATAACAATAAAGTTATAAGCACTTGAAAGCCTTCTTGAAACTATTAAACTTTTGATCGTTTAATATAATATTTTCTATTATTTTATAATTATAATAAAGGCACAACTAATGGGTTTTCAAAGAACTTTTATTATTCTAACTAGCATAGTTTAACTAGGACAATAAAAACATTAATGTCCAAACCCTTTATGTAAATTCAAACTTTCGGTTTTAGTAAAATTTCCCAAAGTTGAAAACTTTGAAAACTAATTGCAGTTCACAATTTCACTTAAACTTTCTTTTGTTTTAGAAGCGATGGAGAAGGTGCTATAACGGAGGGGCTGAGAACTGCCCTGGCCCGACTGCGACAAAAACCTACTCCCCCTGGAAGTCAGTCGTCCCCCGTCCGCCAACCTGCCAGCCCTACACCTCACGTAAGTTTATTAAAATAATTATCAATCGAGTCCGAAATCAATTACTTTAAATTGAATTTCATCGTGTGTCAATAATAGTTTATTTAGTAGGCTACACGATAAAGCAATTTTTGCTGTCATTGAAAGTTATCCAGTTATATTTTATTACTCGATGATACATTTCGAAAAAAATTATTTCAGAAAATTCAATTTATAAGTGAAAAGATAAATTATTGAAGTTATTCGATTTCTAGAAGTCGTTTGTAAAACGTAAAAAGCTTTCAAAAAAATGTAATTTAATTTATCTTAAACAAACTTTTATTAAAAATTTCAAACTTGTAAATGGAAAATTAGTTATTACTTATTGAGCTTATTCGATTTAAAAATACCAATTAAAATAAATTTTAATTGCGCTTTTAAGAGGTAAATGTACCGAAGAATCAAAATTTAATACTAAAAGGGTTAAGTTGGCTGTAGAGGAAATTAAATACAAAACATTAAGCTTTTAGGAAGTTGAAGAAATGCGCACAGCAGAATCCAAACTTACAAAACTGTAGCTTCCAGTTCGTTTATTATTTGATAGAAAATTATTATCGAAAATTCGTCGACAAAATAAACTTTTGAATGAAATCGATACAAAGTGGCCTAAAATATGGTAGAAATAGCTATTATTTGAAATTATATTTAAGTTAATAAAACGCTTCGGGTTAAACCGGAAATTTTAGAAATATCAAATGGTTTTTAGGAACGTTCTGCAGTTCTGTACATTATTTAATAATTTGAAATCTTTTTTAATACATACAAAAAATTTCTATCCGAGTTCTTTCAACTCGTACTTTTAAGAAATAGCAACAGAAAATGCGCTTTCCACTACATACTCGTACATGTAAGGTATTTAATTTTATATTTTAATTTAAGTCTAAATTGACACAAGGTATTTCTAATGAAATTTTAATTGCTCCCATATAAATCAAATTAGTGCCTACCGATTTTCCTCGAACGAGAAAATTTCCTGTCTTTGACCTCTGATCCTCCTGACGAGTGGATGATACGTGGGCCTTTAAAGCTGCCATCTCACGTGTAGCCGCATAAAACATTTCGAGAAATGTTTCTCTTAACGTTGGCTCACTTATTTAAAGTAGAACCAATTGAATTAGCCGTATTTTAGAGTAATGCACTTTTGTATCATGCAAATGGCACAATTTAAACGACAAATATGCATATGCAATTCTATTTCCACAGAGATAATATTTAAGAGAATGATTGTTCGACTTTTCACTAAAAAATTTTGAAGGTAAAACTAACCATACAGGGTGTTTCATAATAACGTGTTGTAAATTGATGAGAATATTGTCATTTCCTGAACATACGCCCATATAAAACTGCTATTTACGAGGTTTCTCGTAAATTCTAGATAAAGCCTGTTTGGTCTTTCTAGATCTATAGCTTTCCTTGGATTGACGAGTCTGTTGCTATACAATTGCGTGGATATTGATTTCCATTTCGTTTTTGTGCGTATGTGTTTAGGCCTTACTTTTAGTTTTCTTTAATTTTCCAGAAAATTATTTAATTACGAAAAGAGCTATCGCCTGGCGGCAATTTGTTGACAAATGCAGCAATGGCTGATTATTTTTCTGTTTAAATATTTATTGGGCTTAAATTCTTCTTACAACTCCAAAGAACAAGAATCGACCACAATATTGCCGTAGGTATATTAATAGCTCAGAACACAAAATAGCTGGGGTCTCTGTTTGGACCCCTGTTGGTATGGAATATAATTTTTTTAACTCTGTATTACCGTTGATTGAAGGAGTTTTACAAGATACGCAAGCTTATGGAACAAAATGTGCCGTACGATGGGCCGACCTTGTGGCAATGGTGCTCTGTCATATTAGAGCATCTCGACCCAAACTGCTAGTTTGTAGGCAGCGGGGAGTAAAAACTTTTAAATATTGGTAGGAAAACAGGCACACATTTTAACTAAAACTCCTTCAATCAACGGTATTACTAAGTTTAAAAATACGCCACTTAAGCAATGATACGGGTTTCTCTGATGCATTGTTTGTAAAAAAATTCAGCTTCTTAATAAGCTTCTCTCAGACAAAGTGGGTCAAATCCGTGCCCACGCCAACTTATATGAATCTCATTTAAAAACTATCTCTCTTTTTTCCGTTACGCGGATGTGGGTGTAACAGGAGGCGCCTGAAAGAAGAGGCGTATAACAGAGAATTGCATTTTAAATATTTTGTAAACATTTTCAAAGTTTATACAATTTATTAACTGAAAGATGAATGAATATAATTGAAACAAGTCTCATCATTATCATTTTCCGACTGATCGTGCTTAACGCTAATGACCCTAATAAGAAAGCGTTGACTCTCTTTGTGTTTCTTTTTCAAAAAGGAAAATTGCTGTAATTTTCAAATCAATATTTACGTAAATAAAGAAGTGAGCTGGCTCTGCACCTAATTACTAATTTGTGGCATTCCACTTTTCTATTTGAATTTAATATTATTTTATCTAACCAACCGTAAAATTTCAAATTTAAATTATAATCAAACGTTAAATCATAAACACGATTCCTATACGAGTTAACTAACAGTGTTTTTAATTATTTTTTTTTGTTTAAAGAGTTTCTCCGAGTTAATTAATTTTTATACAGGGTGTCGCTAACATCCGCTCTGTCGACATATTCCTTAACTCGAGGCCCCGCCTCACTACGGATAGTGATTTAGTAGATATAGCGCTAATCTACCCTCCAAGTAACCCACAAGATTGGAGCAGAGCATTACCACTGCTACCACCAACCTACCCTCTAGCCTCTGAGCTGCTCACTACCAACCTGCAGTGCCGCAGTGGGTTTGGTTTCAATAACAGAACCAAAAACATATTCAACAAATAAAAATAGTTATTGATCCTAGCTCGACTTCTTGTCAGTCTAAACAGATTTTTGTTACCGCGACTTAGAAGTTCTTTTATATCTAGAATGTAAGCGATTCTCAATCATAGCACATTATTACTTTGAGATGTTTTGAATTGATGAACATTGAAATTCACTCATTACCTTTTATTTGGACCCATTTCGTAATTTAAGGGTTTATATTTTTTTAATTGTTGTAAATTACGTGGCGCCCTGTTGAACATCTATTTAACCCAGCCCATCTTCGCTGAAGCTGTCCGCCAATCATTGAAAAATCATTTGTTTATCGTGTTGTCAATAATTAAGCCATAGCTGAGCGTAAAGCCATGACAACTAAGACGTAAACAAACGATTTTGATCTAGTTGAACTGAACCAAAATTAATTTCTACACTCATGATTATTTATGGCACTGATTTTAGTAGATAACTCACCCTGTATATTAGAAATAAACAGATTGATTTTAAATATTTATTTACATTCTAGTGTTTGATTTAATTCAATTTATTCTAGTGCCTCTTTATATTGAAAATAAACGTTGAAACTAAAGCTTTCGTCTGTGCAAACAAGGAAAAGGAACACTTACTTTGGTTGTAAAGCTTCCAATATATTGTGTGTAGTAAACTCAATTCCACTTCCTCTACTTTGATAGGAATGACCGATCACTATTTGAATTATTTAGCAGTAAACTACACGATAGAAATTTTAAATTTATTAAATTCGTTTATTTTTATTGTTTTAACTTAAAAACAGTTTAAAATGAGAGCAAATAAAGAGAAGTAAATAATTATGGATGTTATGCGCCAAGTTAAAGTTATTGTCTAAAAGAGTAGCAAAATACAAAACACGCAAGGGTAGTTGCGTGAATTCTACACAAATTTATTTTTAAAGAAACGGAAATCAACTTCTGCCCTATAAAGATGAAATAATCTCCCATAATAACACCAAAAGTTTATTGGGTTTTTATGTTGAATGCACGCTTTTTCACGAAAGTGAGAAATTATTTAACCTCTACTTCTCACAATATTTAAAGTTGCGATTTGGAAGTTATTTTAAAATTTAAATTGAAATAAAGCTTGTTGTAACACTGCTCTTTGCTTTGTATTTCTCTTTCTTGAAAATACGCAAGAACAGTTGTAATTTATATTAGGTAAAACTATAGCTTTGTGTTTATATAATAATTAATTTAGAATATCTTGTAAACAATAACATGAGGTTCAAAAGATGGAAAACATCAAAGCAAAAGTACTTTTCAAAACTCAATTTGTATTTTAATTAATCGTTTTGTAACATTTAGTTTTCACACTACTTTAAAAAATATCAATTAGCACAAGAATATCTCTTTTAATACTCAAAATTAGTTAATATAATGGCTGCTGTTTAAAATAATAAAGTGAGGTTATGTAGCGCGTCAACGATACCTCCTGTATACAGGGTGTATTAAAAATAGCGCCAAATATTTACATCACGCTATTCATCATCAAAAAGTAAACAAAGAATTCCAGTTCTAATTTGGTCTTAATCCAATATTTTTAAAAATATAAGCAATTAAAAGTTTTTAAATTTGGCAACAAACTGCAAGTGGAACAGCAGCAGCTTGACGAAAATCGTCAAAAATGACAACTGTCAGACTTCATTTACCTATCTAATTTTATTTTTTACAATCCACTGTTGCAACATTTTGCAAAATAATCCGTAGCAAAGACTTCACATTTTTTAAGTTTAAATTACAAGTAAACTAATTACCGAAACTGTAAAATTTATATTCGGTTATTTATTTTAATTGTTGAATTATGTATCACCGATTCCATTGAAATAGATTTCTACGCCATAGTCAAAATAAAATTCAAACTACGACCATTAATAACACCCTCACCAATGGATTTTAAGAAAACTGCTGCCAGAGTTTTTTGCTTGATTTTCGACGTAGAATTGCGCTATGTAAATATTTGGCGCTATTTTAAATACACCCTGTATTTAAAAATATTTTTATTTACTGAACTGCATTTTACATTTTATTATTATTAAACTCACCCTGTAGAGTAAAAATAAAGAAAGTCGACATTTTTAGATCATTATAAACAGATAACCATGAACTAAAATTACGTGGGACACATTGTATAAGAAGTTGAAATTGTAATTTCAAGCTTCTAGTTCTTATAACATTTTAATTTAAGTACAATATTTCATAAAATTTTAGGAGTGTCGCCTAAAAACTGTTTATTTTATATAATAAAACAAAATTAGCTACCTTTTCTTTCTAAAATATTTTGTACTAATTCAAGCATTGCACATAAACTTTTGAACTTGGATTAAAACATTTTTTTGACATTTATTTTTAACACCATCAACATCTGTTATAACTAAAACTAAACCATCAGTTAAAAAAGTTATACATCATCTCTTGTTATTGCTCTCTTCCTGCCCTTTCCATTTATTAAATCAAATTCCAATCAAATTATATCAGTCGAGATTCGTAATACCAAAAGTCAAAGGGTTTACTCAAGTCATAATTGATGTGTTTGCTAACAAAATACAAATCGATTAGAAAGAAGTTCTGGTCAAAGTAATATTTCAATTTCTTTTTTGCGCTTCTGTGTTAAAAACTTAATTAGTTCTCAAATTAATTAATCAATTAAATTAAATATGCGATTGATAGTCATTTAAAAATAGTGAAAACTGTTAAAACTTTTACAAAAACTTAAAAAGTGTTCATTTCGATTATTTTAAATACGATTAATACAACAAGCTTCAGTCATTAACGCCAATAAAAGCGTTCTAAAGCTAAATTGAATATAGTTTGATTTAAATTAAGGAAGTATTTTAATTGCCTATTCACCGGCAATACGTAAAATAAATTAAATTATTAAGTTCCCAAGTTTCACTAATTTCTACTACTTTGGAATTATAAGGAAATTCATTTTTACAACTCTGAAAGGAAGTTGACTTTTCTGTTGCCATTTTGCGAATTTAAAGTATAGGCTATTGCCTATAAGCCGTAAGTTAACCCGTAAGTTAAAATCACCGACAAACAAAAACTGGAGATTCAAAATAAGATAAAATTTCTAATAAAATTTTTTCCGAAAACGCCCCCTTAAAAAAATACAGGGCATTTAAAAAAATTATTTTTAACGGTTTTTTCAATATTTGTCTAAAACTAAAAAAGATATTCAGTTAAAATTTGGTGCACTCTAATATCTAATCCAATGCAATTATTCATGCGAGTTTGAGTTCACTGGCGCAATCCAGTATCGTAGAATTATGTAATGCGATAACGTACCTAAGGAATAAAGACGTACGCCGCTGGATTTTTTGAAAAATTCTTATTTTTCTAATTCCTCATTTGGTTTTGAAAAGAAAATTACAATTTGTAATTTTTTGATTAGGCACTTCATTTTCGATATAATTGCAATTTAATCTGACTGACTGACAAATATCTCAGAAATGGAGCGCCTAATCAAAAAATTTCAAAATATTATTTTGATTTCAAATTCAAATGGTAAGTTAGAAAAAACATCATTTTTTTCATAAATCCAGGGATGGATTTTATTATTTTTCACTTCACATGTCATAAAATTGTACCGTACGCTAATGGATTTTTTTGACAAAATAATCGGTTTTCTTATTTTCCATATGGTTTTTAGGAGAAAATAATTCTGTGTAATTTTTTGATTGCAGTCCGTTTTTGAGATATTTGGATTTAATTTGCCAAACATGTCAAAATGATTAATGTACAGATTTATGTTACTATAAATATCTCAGAAATGGAGTACCTAATCGAAAAATTCCAAATTATTATTTTCTTTTTAAAACCAAATGGGGAATTAGAAAAATAACTATTTTTTCAAAAAATCCAGCGGCGTACGTCTTTATTCTTTAGGTACCTTATCGCATTAAATAATTCTACGCCACTGGATTGCGCCATTGAACTCAAACTCGCATGAATAATTGCAATGGATTAGATATTAGAGTGAATCAAATTTTAGCTGAATATCTTTTTTAGTTTTAGACAAATACTGAAAAAACCGTTAAAAATAATTTTTTTAAATGCCCTGTATTTTTTTAAGGGGGTGTTTTCGGAAAAAAATTTATTAGAAGTTTTATCTTATTTTGAATCACAGAATCTCCAGTTTTCGTTTGTCGGTGATTTTAACTTACACCCTGTACACTACCGGGCGATTTCTTTAAGTGGTACTAACATTGGGATCTCGGAAACCGTAAGAATTACGTGATTGGTTAAATCTGTAAATAGTTGCATATTTTGATGACCTTTAAGAATCCGTTTAGAAAATTTCAAAATTCTAAATGGTTTGGTCTAAATTCTCTAAATGGTTCTAAATGGTCATTATACCTACCTACACGGTATTTTATTTTTCCGCAATAAGCGAAGTACATTGTTGTGCTTTTGCAACAGAAATATTATCACATATCGCTAGCATTCAACAACAATTTAAGCGTCAACCCCAAAGAACCAATCGAGGTTCACCGAGGATAGTTGTCAAGATAAATAGATACAGCAATAGTTTTTAAGCTGACGAGCGGTGAGAATGCGTAGATACCTAAATTGGTATTTATCCCCACCAACGCAGTATTTAAATTATTGAAGGGGCGTGGCCAAATCCGCGCGAACTTATCTCTATCGCTCTTCAAGTTAAATCTGTTTAGCAATACCTTGATATACGTTTTGTCATAATAGTAAGTAAAATAAATCCCTACCTTGGAGCATCCAAAACTTGCAACAATATTTACTTTTTATATGAATAAAAAACAAAACACTGTATTTCCGGTGTATTAAACGAGAGGACTACGTTCACTCCCTAGTTTGTTTATAAGTATGCAAAGTTACATAGGAGAAAGTGGGTGAATTGAATATCGACCCTTGTCCAATATCGATCAGTGCCCTATAGATCAGCGTAAGCTTAAAAACAGAAAATGAAGCATACTACATCGTTTATCTGTCCATGTTGCAAACATTGGCTACTCATAACAAATGTTTGTGTCGCACATGCGCTTCACAGTGATAAAAATAACTTTTTACGGTTTTCTTTATTATTATTTGCCGCGTGGTTTTAAGGTAAAAAAAGTTTATTAAAACAAATAATTTCATATTTATATTTCTAATGAATAGATAGTATGTTTTTAATAATTTGAGTTAAAATAAAATCAAATAAACAATCGGCTTTTATTAGACTTTGGAAAAAGTCCTCACCACTGCTCATGGGGTAATATCGACCATCTCTGTTAATATTAAACTAAATGACTTTTTATGTAGATTTATAAACCTAAATGCCTAAAAAATACGTAAGGAAAACATCTTGCCAATCTTGTATGAAGATTATAAGGGGATAGTTTTAATGTTTCTTAATGTTTTTATATACTTTAAAAATATGTTTTCTAATATAAATGATAATTATATGAGTTAATACTTTGGTCGATATTATCCTACCTGACGGTTTGTACCCAGTGGGTCGATTTTAGCTCTCAAATTCTTGCTTGCTTTTTACATTTATTTTAGGAAGAATGTGTTAATATGTTACATTTTTTACAATAATCCTAAGAAGCATGAAAGTATACTGGACATATAAAAAAAATTTCAGATTTTTTGAACCAAATTTAGAGATTTTATACAAAAAATGCCTTAGGTAGTCGATATTCACCCACTTTACCCTATTTTAAAATTTCTAACTTAAAAGCGTTTCTGTTCTTAAGATAATGGCAACGTTTCATAACCGTCCGTTTCATTGCGCCTCTCCCCTACATTATTATTAATAAACTACATCTACTTGGACTTTATCTATTTATCTTAAGCTATCTCCGAGACCCCTACGTAACAATATAGTGGTGAATTTTAAATTAGAGACTTAAAGCCAATTCTTTTACACAACAAAATTCATGTACTAAATAATTATCTATTACTTAATTTAGTATGTATTTGTAAATTTTGCTTCATTTATTACTTACTGTTATTAGTAATAAACTTTTGAACAAAGTTTGAAAAGACCTCTTTGAAAGCTCTTTTAACAAAACAGTGTATCTTGTATCAAAGAATTATTAATACTAACTGTATATACGGTTCTTTCATCTTTTATTCGTATATTTTTTCTTAATTACGTATCTATTTAAACTTGAGAAAAACTGAAAAAAACTAAACCAAGAATGCTTTATTAACACTCGTTTTAGAACATAATCTCCTATCACATATTTCAAGAACGATAAACACATTTTCATTATACACAGTGTTTCAAAAATATCTGCTTTAACCTTCCGTCCACACTTATTTTTGTAACACGGACGGCACACTGGGATATCAGATACCCCACTTTGTAAATATAAATCTTTGTAAGAAAAACATAATTGTAGGTAAAAATTTTATTGCCGATTTCTAACATGACTATTTCACAATGCGAAAACTGGAAAACATTAAATTAGAACCTATCGAGCAGTCAGATAATTGAGAATTTCAGAAAATTGGTGTAAAATGCATCGAAAAAATTACTACGTTTAAATAGCGATATTGTAGCAAAACAGAACTTAAAATAAGAAAAATTATTTGAGCAAATCAACTTCATATACAGGGTTATTCAAATTCGACCGGCACCATGGAGATCTCGCTTATTTGAAGAGATAGAGAAACGGTTAAATATAGGGCAAAGTTGCGGAATTTTAGGCCCATTAATAATCTGAAAAGAAAACTGCCCTAGCTGCTTTTGTTTTTGAGCTATTGACAAAAAACAAAAAAATCGAAATTTCGTTTTTTGACTTTATTTTCTTTATTATCAAAAAATTTTTAAATCTGACCGAACTTCTCCTAAGCCATTTTGTATTCTACACCCGATTCCGAAAATACATTTGATGTAAAACGTTTCGGTTTTCTGGAACCATCATCAACTTTAGTTTTTTAAATAGGCGCAATCTTTTGTTTTAGCACCATCTCATAGAACCTTTTTTGCTGATTTCAAAAATGTTTATTACTTGAGTATTTATTTTTAAATTTTGTTCTCAAATAAGCTAATTTGTTAATAAAAATTGAAGATCAAGCTGTTATAGAATAAAAACAAAAGCCGGTATAACAAAACATAAATCCATGCTTCGATTACAACCCGAGATTTTGAAATTTAATCACCTTTAATAAGTTTTTAAAGTTTTTATTTCCTAAATTATGAAGTACATTAATATCATTGTTTACTCAGTTATTTTTGTAATAAACACAAATAACAAAGAAATAAAATTAGTCGTAATCGAAGCATGGATTTATGTTTTGTTATACCGGCTTTTGTTTTAATTCTAGAGCAGCTTGATCCTCAATGTTTATTAACAAATTAGCTTATTTGAGAACAAAATTTAAAAATAAATACTCAAGTGATATACATTTTTGAAATCAGCAAAAAAGGTTCTATGAGATGGTGCTAAAACAAAAGATTGCGCTTATTTAAAAAACTAAAGTTGATGATGGTTCCAGAAAACCGAAACGTTTTACATCAAATGTGTTTTCGGAATCGGGTGTAGAATACAAAATGGCTTAGGAGAAGTTCGGTCAGATTTTAAAAATTTTTGATAATAAAGAAAATAAAGTCAAAAAACGAAATTTCGATTTTTTGTTTTTTTGTCAATAGCTCAAAAACAAAAGCAGCTAGGGCAGTTTTCTTTTCAGATTATTCATGGGCCTAAAATTCCGCAACTTTGCCCTAATTTAACCGTTTCTCTATCTCTTCAAATAAGCGAGATCCCCATGGTGCCGGTCGAATTTGAATAACCCTGTATATTACCCTAAAACTGTTAAAACTTATTTTAGATAAAATTTCAAAAATATTTTTTTGGCCCATAAGACACCAATCTAAAATATTTCTATACACGAACGGCACACTGAGGTATCAGAACCCCAGCTCGACTTTAGTCGATTACAGCTAGACTGCTGATGGGATTTTTATAAATTTATCTATAGGTTTGTTCCTACAAACAGTCGAACCAGTTCAGAACGGTTCAGAACTGAACAGCGCAAGCGCACATTGAAGTTGGCAATACAAATTTCAATTTGCGCACACTCCGCCCAGTTACGAACCAGTTCGAGCTGTGTGGGAACAAACCTAATATCAGTTGAATGTAGTTAACGGAATATTTAAATTTACAGGATAGTATCAAGTTTCAAAACGTAGCGATTATTAATTGGCAATAAAAGAAAGTTTTTGTGGGGTATCAGGTACCCCAGTGTGCCGTCGGAAGGTTAAAGGCCAAGACAAATTTTTCATAACAAATAGGATATAGGTATTCTTTTGCTTAAAATCGTCGTTCAGCGTCTCCTTAAGGCAGTCTAGCACACTTTGAGGACCATATGGACATTGGACATAACATCTTACTGATGTGTATATTGTCCTCTGATTGTTGGATTATTCAGGATCCTGAACATTTACTTTCTACCTACTCCTTGCTACGAAAGAGGCTCGTTCATGTTTCATCATATCATCATCCTTGAAAATGTTCTACTAAATGCTTTATGAATAGGTCTACACGCGTCTACTTTAATTTGTAAATTCATTAAAGAAACTAAAAAAAATTATTTTCTGAAATCCACACTGAATGAACGAAAAAAAATTAATTTGGTATAAGATTAGGTAATTTTTGGATTTTTCTTTATTTATTTCTCTTGAAAGCGGACAAGAAACTTGGCAATGTGCATTCAAGCGATAACTTTGTATTGGAAATCCTATCAAGGGTGTTTCATAGCTAGATTATCATTTACGTTCTCTCCAATTATTTATATGCGTGAATTAACATCTTAGGTTTAATCTACCATCTAGTATTTCAATTTCAAGTATTCGACGTAGTAGGTCGGTTATCAATAAATTAATATAGTAGTAGTTGAGGAAGTAAGAAATTAGATTTGGCAAACAATAAATGGAGCTCGGCAATAAATAATGTAATTCTATGATTTGTTATAAACTTCTTCAATTGTCTACAACTTAAGAGGAACTTGTTCGTATAGTTTGTAGTTTCATTGTCGGATATCCTTTTGTAAGAGAATTTAGGTCAATTCTTTTTAATTAATATTCTATTAAAACTTGATTTAAGTTTTTTTAAAAAATCTTTCTTCCTACCTGTATAAGGGTTTGTACCTAAACGATTTCGAGATTTATAGTACTACAAACATTACTAATGTGTATTTAGATTTGAGTATAAAGTCGGTTTTAGCAGCATTAGTCAATTGGGTAATAAATCATCTTTTGATGCTGTTTAAGATTTTCTATCTGGGGAATGGAGAATTAATACATCAAAGCGCTTAAGCCATTATACCTACTTCTACTTCATATATTAAAAAAATATGTTCTAAGTGACCTTCTAATATATTCTAGAATAGCATTCTAGGTACTTAGGGCTATTTTACACGGACTAAATATCGTACTAACTTGTTAGTATATTCAGGAACTTTTAGGAGAAGAATAGGGCTGAGCCAATATCTTGCGTAATACAGATGGAGGGAGCGAGTGCTCTCTCGTTCTATCTCTAAAATTGATACGACTAGCTGTTGCTAGACACATTTCCGTTATAGCGCATTGGCTCCGCCCTATTCTTCTCATAAGTTCCGGACTTTACTGAATCAACTCGAGGAGCAAAAGCACGGGAATCTAAGCTTTAACGTCGTGCGTAGAAATTTTAACGCACGACCGTGCACGACATTAAAGCTTAGATTCTCGTGCTTTTGCTCCTTCAGTTGATTCAGTACTAACAAGTTAGTACGATATTTAGTCCATGTAAAACGGTTAGAAAAAATTAAATTAAATTAACTGAGGCCCGTTTGCACCGGTTCCCCTTAACTACTAACTACAACATAAATTTATTCTCCAGTAGACTTGTTAATGGGCGTATCCTAAGCAACGACTAGTTTAACTACAACTTAAATTTAACTGGAACTGGTGCAAATGGCCCTAAGTTACTTATATTCTCGTATATACCTAAGACACCAAAGCACAAGAATTTTGTTTTATTGTTATACATAAAATATATTTTTCTTAGCACATTCCCACCCAAAAGTTCTCGTGATTACGACTAACAGTAACTTTTCAAAAATCAGGTAGCAACACTCTTGCTCGTCTGCTAAGAGCTTTCAATTAAACGTTAAAAAATTTCCAAAAATTCCATTTAAATGTACCACACATATCGAGCTGTCTTTAAGAGCTATTTCACCTCGTTTTTAAATCCAAATCAAGTAGCAACTCCTTACTTCGTTTAACATGTTTTTGTAAAACTCATCCAATAATACTCATAGACTAGGACTGTTATCGGAAAAAGCGTATCCTTAACCATACAAGCGGCATTTCATATAACATTTTGGTAACCGATGTTTTCCCAGTATTTCAACCCTGCTGAATACGAAAATTGCGGTTACCAAAGCGAAATCTTAACCGGAAGCGTGATATTCAAGATGACACCCAAGATGTCAGCTTTGTTATTTTTGATGGAATCATTATGGACAATTAAGACAAATATTTTTATTGGTTCGGATAGATAATTTTATAATCTACAATTTTTATTAGAGGTATAACTATCTTCAGATCACTCCTTAAGGAGCTACAGTCGGAAGAAGCACCGTGAAATTGGAACAAAATCCCAGTATCGAAATGCTAGAGGAATTTCATATAACATTTTGGTAATCGATGATTTCCCAGTATTTTGACCCCCCTGAATCCAAAAATTGCGGTTACCCACAGTGAAATTTAAACCGGAAGCACGATATTCAAGAGAAACTTGAACAACTGTTTTGATTGAATTAGATATACAAGGTTCTTTACAATTATTATTAAATGTAAAAGTACCGTAAGATTGCTTATTAAGGAGCGAATTAGGGAGCCTTATTAAGGAGCCAGCTAAAGACATCGTGTGCGTAAAAATCGTCGTAATATACATGTTTGCTCTTTTTATTTATTTTGATGGATTAATTATTATGGCAATTAAGACAAATATTTTTGTTAGCTCGGATAGATAATTTTATGGTCTACAAAAAATTACAGTAAAATCACTCTTTAAGGGTCTAGAGAGTCGGGAGAAGCACCGTGTGTTGTCAAAACAGAAGATATGATCGACCTCTTTATGATCGACTTTTATGGACTTGATTTGCTCTGATCATGTTTTAACAGATACATCCTAGCTGGATACTGGGAAAGCTACCTCGCTGAACTCACCAAGATGCTTCCATATACTGCTTTATGTATTAAGACGGTTTATACAACACTGGTGCTTTTATCTACTCTAGCTCTTTTAGGAGTGATCTGAAGATAATTTTACTTCTAATAAAAATTGTAGGGTATAAAATTATCTATCCCAACCAATGACAATATTTGTCCTAATTGTTCATAATTATTTTATCAAAAATAACAAAGCAGACATCTTGGGCGTCATCTTGAATATCACCATCCCGATTAAGATTTTGCTTTGGTAACCGCAATTCTCGTATTCAGTAGGGTTGAAATATTGGGAAAATATCGGTTACCAAAATGTTATATGAAATGCCGCTTGCATAAAATACTTTAGTTTTTGCGCCTAGTCTATCAGTACTTTGGTAATTATAACAGTTGCTTTAATTAAACTAAATTTGCACGAGGATCTTGCGTAATAAGCCCCATTAACAATGTCAGTGTTTCACATTTCAAGTTGGTACTTGGGGAATTTTCGTGCATTGCCAATTTAGATAAATTGAGCTCCACCTTATTCGTTGCATACGTTTAATAGGTCATATAAAATAACAATCGTAAAAAGCACTAAAACACTTACAAATTCAAAGTGTATAATTGTTACAACCTTCTAAGAGTAAAGCAACTCATTTTTAAAGTACAATTGTATTTTAAAAGTTTTCAAACTTCTTATGAACAAAAGCACAATATTTTATATTCGTATCGAGAAGAAATATTTCTTTATTAAATTGGGGTTTATTCGTTTATTGTGAAAAGATTACAGAACAATGGCTATATTTTAATTTTAAAGCTTTATAATAGAGCTGCCCCCTGGCGGTGTAACTTTTACTAAACGTCTATATAAAATTTTATACAAACTTTTAGACGTTTCTATACTTTCTTATATTTTTTCGTTTAACGAAAACAATTGAATAAGATGTTTTGTGCAAAAATCCTTTTGAAAAAGATTTTTACATTAAAAAAATTTGTTTAACTTAAAATATCCCTCAGGTTTTTTCGTCTTTCCGGTATAATAAGAAAGTTGATGGAAGTTATAAATTTGTAAAGAATTCTACTTTTGTATATTATTATTTTATAAATGTACAGGGTGATTCCTAAAATGTACAAAAAATTGAAAAGTTTAGAAAAAGTTTACTAATTTCTCGAATAAGAGATTGCTCGACGGTCGTAGCAAAGAAAATATACCCTAACGAATAAGAAACAGCACGAGCTCAAAATCCAATGTTTTTGTATAGAGTTTTAATGCGTATGTCCGCTGGATATGTCATTAATTGCTCACAACCAATCATATCATCTAAAATACGCGCCATGTTTTAAATGTTTAAAAAAATGGAGGTTTTTTTTAAACTTCAAAACTTTTCTACTCAATATGTCAGGTTAATGTTGTAGCACAGAATTGAAATCAACGATGTTTGTATATGATCAATTTCCAGTGCGCAAGGTCTCGCAAGATATCGCTCTCCAAGGTCTTTTTAGAAACAGTGTGACATAATTGTTTATATTTTGGATCTAGCGTCACTTTATTAAAAGTTTTTATCAAAATTAAGTCTATAATTAAACCAACATTTTTTTTAAATGCTAGTAGCCTACGAGAAATATATTTTTGCTTAGAAAGTTTATGATCAATCTCTAATTAGTAAGGATATATTGTGACACTGACATATCTATCGGACATGCGCATTAGGCGAAGATTAACATTTTCCTCTCCGTGTCGTTTCTTGTTCCTCATACAATTCTAAGGGTATCTTTTCTTTGGTCATACTGTCATCGTGTATGTACAGTCAGCCTTACAATTAATGGTCATCCTAGCCATACGTTTAGCACGAATTGTGGATAAAACCATCATAACACCCCCTACTTAAATTAAGGGTAATTTTATTTTGCCAACACGTAGTAAATCATCAACCTCCCCTTATGTCCTTTTGTTCTTTTGACTAATAACCACCCTGGCCTATAGCCATAGTTGTCAATAATTGTACATTTAAATAAGTGGAATCAATCAATCGTAAATGCGACTAACAGATCTCATCACTTCATCAGTCATCAGTGTATTTTGAAGTGCCTGATCGGATTGATTATCGATGCTATGTCTAAAGTGCCATTAATTGCTCACTCAACTAATTAACCATTTTTTCCTATCTGGTAGTGGTGTAAATACATCTGGGATAGTTATACTAAATAACTTAAATTTTGAAATCAAGATATCGATATTTTCCTTACCTCTTACTACCTGAGGTGTCCAAAACGTCTAATGGACGGTTTTCGTGACACTCTATATAGTTTTATCAACGCCGTGGCAACTTTTAGCAAGAACTCGAGCCCATTTCTTAAGTACAGGGTGATGTATAAAAATCATTTAATTTTTCTTCTAAATGGCTTTACCTTCTCTTGGCACCTGGGGTGCTCCAAAACGTGTAATGGACGGTTTCTGTGAAACACTCTGTATAGTTCTATGAACTTCGTGCTAACTTTTAGCAAAAAAGCTAGGCCATTTCTTAAATATAGGGCGATCTATAAAAATCATTTAATTTCCATTCTCAATTGCTTTGTAGTCAAAAGTAATTTCGTGTAGGGTGTAGCTTCGAAACAATTTAAATTGGTTAAACACCCAAACAAATTGAAAAGCAAGTCGCAAACTCAACTTTTAGAAACATTCGTTTTTCTCATAAAATGTTTAAATTACTTGGGCTATCGAAAAAGTTATATATTCGACTTCAAAGAGATAAAATATAAAGTGACGTCAACTGAAAGAGCGATGCAAAAGACTGTTGGGAAATTACAACATGAAGGAGACGAAAATTACTACAGAAATCTTAAATCAAAGTTTGAGATATTAACTCCAATCTTTACATCTTCACCACAGTGCTTCAGTTTTATACGCATTAATGTGGAAAAAAATTCGGCAAAAAAAATGATATTTTGGTGTAGCAAATAAAAAATTTAACTAAATATTTGAATAACTTACCGAATTTTTGAATAAAAATGTAAAATGATTGAAATTCTATTTCGTTGAAATGTTATATTCGAATGTTGCTTTCAAGCATATGTGACGCAGTGACACATAACATACCACATACTGTATTGTAGTGTACATTCGCCAACCACATTTTCACCCACAACACAAACAACGGATGCAGCTGGTATACATACAGTGAAGGGCTAAAGTAAGGGACAAGTTCATTAAAATGGAAACATAGTCTTCTCCGACTATCATTTATTTTCGATTAATGACGTGATGGATGTTTGTTTTAAAATGGCAACCCCCTATTAACAAATAATTGAAAATTAGAAAACCGAAATTTTATTAATCAAAAATTATCAAAAGTCTTGCAAGATGAGGGTTAAAAGCAATTTATTTCCCTTGTTACTGTTTTTATCATTTTAAACGACCGACGTTTATTTTTCCTTTTCATCCCTTTAAATTTAATAAAAAAAAAACTATGCTGTCAATAAGGGTTTACCGTTAGCAAAACAATTAAAATTAATTATGTGAACAATTTGAATAAAACATTAGTTAATAAATGAATCAATTTGGGCATAATCAACCTTTAGAACTTGTATCATCGATTACATTGAACAGTAATTAAATTTTAGGCCAAGTAAACAAACAAATCAATTTAATTTTACTTTAAAGTATCTTTGAAATTATAAATTTTGAATTGTTGGTTTGGAACTAAACGTTTCGAGGACCCTAGAAATAATTTGGGCTACTATTGAAACACATAAACAAGACAAAGCCCTCTGAGACGTCTTTGTTCATTATCATTAACAGGTCACGCTTCCAGAGTTTGCTTGTCCCGAGCCAAATGTTGCAATCAATTCTATCACACTGCATAGTGCCTTTGTGACAAGTTTTTAAAGATATTTACTAGTTTATTCTTATATTTGTTCGTCTTAAATTTAGCAGTTTTATTTCTTTTGTAGCACTTGATTTAGTGTCCTCTCTGGCAGCCTCTTTCAATTCGAGTACGCTCTGGTGTTCTGATGTTTTGTTATCTATCCTAATAAGTAAAAATACACAGAATGTTCCATTTAAAGAAATCGACGTACGAAATCGACGCCTCTATGACAAAACGCCATAAGCGCCAAAAATTTTTAAAACGAGTTATTAAGGGGGTAAGCTCCGCTAGTAATTTTAATGGGTTCGGCCAACTTAAATTCCGCTGTAATTTGTCACTGTTTTCAAAAACTTTTTTTGCAAACTAAAGTGCAAGGTGTATTAAGGCTGATTTTCATATATAGTGCCGTGCTCATGCCGTGCTCGTGCCATGTTCGTGCCGTGCTCGTGTCGTGCTACGGCCGTGCGTTTAGAGGATTTTCACATATAGGGCTGTGTTGTGGTCATGCCGTGGTCATGTTGTTGTCGCTAATAATCTTGCACTAATATAATTAACCAATCCTTCGTTCATAATATAGATAGATTTATATCTAAATATGCACATTTGACACTTACCGTGTGCAGAGTTGTCACATGGAACTTTAAATTTCAAACTATAAGAAGCGACCAACGGGTTGTAGCAAGGTTGTGGTCGTGTTGTTACCATCGAAACGGCTCAGTCTCATAATAATATGGCACGAACGCAACCCAGCCCCTCATGTGAAAATCGAAAACTGCACTTCAATGTATTTTTTATGGAAATGTCAATTTTTTGATTGACATGGAAACGACACGGCATGAGCACGACACGAACACGGCATGAGCACGGCACTATATGTGAAAATCAGCCTTTATAGTGCGGTACAAGGCATTTTTTTTAAATTATTAATACTTGACTTTTCAAATATATGAAATGAAAATTGATGAAAATTGCTTACAAGTAGTGTCATGTTTGTGAAGCGCATCATCAAGTAAAAGAATGAAAATACCTTTGTCGCGCATTAGATCCATCTTTATGCTTTACATTTTTGTAAAAAAAATCGTCAAAATGTTTTCATACTTTCTTAGAATTTCATTTTAACTAGCCCGTATTTAGGCATATTTCGGTATACAATTACCTACCATTCAAGACCAGCTTATTTTTTAGCGAGAAAGGCAGTCACAGTGACATCTACAACGTTTCAAATTTTTTGTTTTCGCACGCCTCGTTCGTCGTTGAAGAATTACCGTGTTTCGGTAATTACCGGCTTTCGTGTACTTTATAACTCTTGGCCATTTCCTAAGAAATTACCAAACTTAGATAGTAGTAAGCATTAATGAGGTTAGACAGCCCTTAAGTAACTATGGCAACTGAATTTCGTTTCCAATCGAAAATAAATTTACGGTTTCAAATTTTTTTGTATAAAGCGTCGGTTTCCTAGGATAGCAGTGCCTTTAAATAGCGCCCGTCCGTAACATGACAGTGCTGACGTCACGTAGCGATGAAGTCTAAAAACAGCCGTAAAAGCGGTGAGACAGCACCGCTATCTAGGAAACCATGTATGTTTAAATATTATGGAAACGGTTTTTGTGACGTCATTGGCCGTCATATTACGGCCGTTATTTGACGGCACCGTTTTCCGTTTTCCTAGGAAACCCAAGCGACACAGGCAAAAAAATTTTAAATAGCGGTAGATCGAACATCAAATACAAACGTAGTACAAGCAAATGAGAAACTTGGCATAAGAATTTAATAAATACGAGGATTGGTTTTCTTCGATGTCGGATAAGTGCCCTTTTATGTTTTAGAAACCTGAACTTTAACTTCAAATCAAATATCGCGTGAACAGACTCATGATCTCATGATACATAATATTAAGAAATACGATCTTTTTAATAATAAAATCATGAGTACTTTTAAACTTGCCGGTAAAATTTTTATTTTCCGAGAGCATCGTTTGCTTAGCAATTAAATAAGAATAAGTTCAGCAAAGAATGTTCTTAAAAGTTTTAATTGGCTTCTCGCATTCAAAACGGATTTAAAAAATTTAAATAAAATTTTATGACTATCTGGTAGGACTTTATGAAGCTGCTGTTAAAATGGCCAGTTAATTTTATAAGTTCTAATTGCTTCCTCCACATTAGTCGCTAATCTCTGTCCAGCTAACACATGCAGCTAAACCACTCCCAAAAAAAGCGCGCAATATTCGAATAGAATTTTTCTATTGGTCGAATTATGTTTTACACGGTTTATGACAATCACACAAGAATAGACATGCGTCAACCTTTTATTATTTGGCAGAAATTTGTGGGGAGTGGCTTAGATGCATATGTTCGCTGGAGAGAGATTAGCCAGATCAAATAATTTGTTATTTTTCTGTATTGTGCCGAGTCCAGAAATTATAGCTGCTTAAGCTTGAATCCATTTTGCCGTAATTTTTTAACCCAAGGTCGTTTTCTTGTACACCCTTGAGCATTGGTGTTTGATCTCCACAGTCCACAATGGATTGGAGTAAAAGAAATATACGGTTAGTGGGGGGATGTTAGTTCTTTTTTTGACGAGCGGTGTGCGTTCAAATCCGCTACACACTGTTTTTTTTCATTATTTTTGCTTAGTTTATTTTACTTTTCTCAGTTTTTATTTATTCTATACTTTTTTAATCGTTGCATCCTTTATTTTTGTTAAAAATTTTTTTTTTTAAAAGTACATAAATAAAATACCTACTAAAATAAAATTTTAATTAAAAACGTACAATCACTAATTCTTGTTGGATACGTACGAAAAAGTTCTGGTATAGACACATCCGAGTTTTTAAAAATATTTTTAATAAATTCAGAAACTTTTCTACCTTAATTAAATATGTACTACGTCCAACTGGAACGCTTTTCAGACATTTAGGTGCGTCTTTCCACCAGATTTAATTTTTATTCTGAATGCTGTTGTAATTGTTACAATTTATTTTATTCACCAAAGTAAATAGACTTCAAATATATTTAATTACTGCAACTTGGAGTTCTTTTTAATTTACCTAAAAAAATTCTATTTAAAAAAGGGTTTGCTTAAAATTTATTAATTTATCTCTTTCAAGAGGTTGTTTCAGGTTTAAAGTTGGTGAAAAGTTTCAACAATATGAAAATTAAATAATACAATTTCTGAAATGCTACCAAATTTCTTTCATTTTGTGCAATTAATTTTGACATTCATTAATTTGCTGGTTCTTTATCTTTATGTACAAAAAGTTTTTCTATAAGATGTTGATGCAAACCTATAAAATTCTTTTCCTCTCTATGCCATGGGTAGATTTTGCTAAGGTTATAATTTTTCAACTTGGTTAAAACAGGTGGACTTTGATTTTGAGTGGAATCCCATAAAAAAAAGCTTAAAAAATCCCGAACGTTCCAATTCATCTTGAACCAAAACACCTGGGGAGGACATTACCTAGTTAAAAATATTGCAATACGTTTACATCATTTTTTCTATAGAGTTAATGACAGTATCTATTTAAGCACTTTAAGTATTTTCTTTTCCCTATTGGGTTAGGCATAAATTAATAATTAATTGAAATCGACCCCATGCGGAACGGTATGGAGAACTTCTAGATTTAATTTAATTACCGTGCGTCTTGAAACTCACAAGCTTTTAACTAGTGAAAGCAAAACAGTAATGGCAAATCAATATTTTGTACTAGAATAATAATCAGCTAATTAAATTCTCATTATCTTAAAATTAAATGACAAAAGAAAGTCACGCTTTTCAATTTGCTTAATTTATTGTGCTCTATTTATGTTTCTAAGGTTTATAATTGATTTTTATTCACTTTTATGTCGGAATTATTATTAATAAATAAATAATAATAATTCTTTAGAAATTATTAATTGTAAAAGCTGAGTTTTAATCGTTTTGAAAAGGTTAATTGAAATGGAACGCTATGAGGAAATGGAAATAATGAGGAGTTATATTAAAAGGGGCGGTTCTATGTTTTGAGGAAATGTTTACAGTAACAGTTAAAATAACCCTTTTCACTTCTAGTGTGGCAAATTGAAAATGAATCAACTGACCGTCGTTTACAAATACAAATACTTGCAATAAATTAAACGTAATCTCGCTACCATAATGACAGAAGGTAGTATGTGAATGAAACATGGTTTTAAGAAAAACGTAATGAATGAACAGAATGAATTAAGAATTGCCTTCTTTCTAAAAATGATTAAAACTCAATTTATGTCAATTTGTTAGCCCTGTACATATTGGTAAACTAATTCATTACTAATGAATATACACCGCCATTGTGTCCTTACTATTGTATTTATAAATACATGTCATATATCGGTAATTTAATAAAAATACATTGTCTTGTGAACAAAAGCTAGAAAGTCAAGGTATTTTAATAATCAATAAAAATTGATTTTTGTTATTACCATAATTAAATATACGTTGGAATAATAACTATCGAGCCCACAAAAATGCGACGAGTTTTTGAACGATGACATTTACGTTATTTATTTACTTTTGATGCCAAATTACTTTGACATTAATTTGACAATGCAATAACTAAGCTGATAGGCCAGTGTTTAGAGCAAGCTCAGGGAAATGCCAGATTAACAGAGATAATGGCCAATAAAAAATGAATATTTCGTAGTTTCAAATATCTATTAACGCTGCTAGCTAATTAAACTCAATAAGCGAACAACGAAGTTGTTCCGTGGAGGCACGAAGTGCCGACTCGATACCGTTTTATAATCGTTATTTTAAGGCTTACGAGATTATGAGATTAAATTTTCGATTAAGTACACGGGGGAGGCGTGGGGGGGCTTTGAAAGTGAAAAAAACACCAAGTTTTATATAAAAATTAGCAACTAAGCCGTCCTTGGATTGCAAGAGTTCCAATTTGAGAGGGACGTAAGACACACCCACAGCTATCCCCTCTCCAAATTTCCAACGAATCCAAACGATCCAAGTTTTTTTATAGGTTTACATTGGCCAAAAAATCAAAATGGCCGAATCCATGTAAAAATCGAGATTCGGATACTCTTGCGACTTCCCATAAATTCCCCGATATTAGTTTCCTAACAGTGTTATATAACACTGTCATATAACATATTATATTACAAATGTAAACGCAGCTTTAGGGTGTATTAAATTTAGTGTTAAGTACAAGGATCTCGCTTACTTACAGAAAGTTGGTTAAATTAGCAAAAATTATCTTTCGTTTAAGAACCAAAAATTATTTTACTGATAGATCATGGATCAAGCGTTTTCGAAAAAAAATGTATTAGAAATTTTATCTTAAGAGCTGTATGCCACTATGCTAATTTCAGTACTGAATTCAGGACTAAAAAAAATTGGATGAAAATTTTTAGTTCTAATTTAGTCCATTCAAATTAAGCAAACATTTCGAAATTCGTGCCCGATGCATCGATTTTTCTGAATTTTTCACATTATCTTCTATATGGTGCTTAGTTCAAAGTTTACTTATTTTATTTTGCCGCGATCTATTTTCTTCCGCGGAAAACAGGAAAAACTTTTTCCAGACAAGGTGTTCCTGAAAAACACCGACCAACTACTAAAATGAGTTTATAGGTCCAAAATAGGACATTTGTTTCTCTTGAAATTATATCTAAAAATGCACCCCTAAAAAGTTATTGGCTCTCAAAGTTAGGGTTAAAATATTAACAAACCGCTTTATCTTCAAAACTACTATAAATATTTTAATAATTTTTATAAAGCTCACATATCTTATAAAAGTCACTCTGTGGTAAAAATTTCATGATAATCGCTATACTGGAACTATCCCTTAGGGGGGTGGTGCTAATTTGAAAACTCTAAAAGAGTACTTTGGCACCAAAAAAAGTAAAAGCGTTGACTAAATTTTGTAGGTAATTTTAAAACAAGCGATTTTGTTCTCTTAATTTTTTTTTCTAAAATCAACGGCTTTTGAAAAAAATGAAAAATAACAATATTAAGGGTTGAATTCGGTAAAAAATGTGACAAATAAACCATCGCAAATCACCGGCAAACTTCTACAGTGCATTCTTGGTATTAAAATAAGACATTTGTCCCTCTTAAAATTATATCAAAAAATGCACCCCTAAAAAACTGCGGGCTCTTAAAGTTGGGATTAAAATTTCTTTAAGTCCGATTATCTCCGCAAGTACTGAAAATATTTTAATGATTTTTATTCTGCCAACATATCTTATAAATGTCATCTTGTGGTAAAAATTTCAAAAATATCACATCACTAGAACTACCCTTTAGGGGGGTGGCTCTAATTTGTAACCCTTAAAAAATCGAATTAAATTAAATAATTTTATAGGAAATTTTAAAATAAGCATTTTTTGTCTCTTATATTTTTCTTCTAAAACCAACGGTTCTTGAAAAAAATGAAAAAGTTATATGTTTGGAGAATAATGAGATTTTTTCCATTTTTATGCCCACCTTGTGAGTCTCTTTCTGCCGAGGAAAATATCGCCCGTCAAGAAAAGACTGGTAGACTTTGAACTAGTGACCATATAGAAGATAATGCAAAAGGTTTCAGAAAAATCGACCCTTCGGGGATTAATTTCGACATACTTCTCTTAAATGCGCATGAATTGTTCAGTCAATGAAGACAATTATTCCTAAGTAAGCCCCCGAAGAGTCGATTTTTCTGAAACCTTTTGCATTATCTTCTATATGGTCACTAGTTCAAAGTCTACCAGTCTTTTCTTGACGGGCGATATTTTCCTCGGCAGAAAGAGACTCACAAGGTGGGCATAAAAATGGAAAAAATCTCATTATTCTCCAAACATATAACTTTTTCATTTTTTTCAAGAACCGTTGGTTTTAGAAGAAAAATATAAGAGACAAAAAATGCTTATTTTAAAATTTCCTATAAAATTATTTAATTTAATTCGATTTTTTAAGGGTTACAAATTAGAGCCACCCCCCTAAAGGGTAGTTCTAGTGATGT
Source organism: Malthinus seriepunctatus (assembly GCA_963924605.1). Lineage (NCBI taxonomy): Eukaryota > Metazoa > Arthropoda > Insecta > Coleoptera > Cantharidae > Malthinus > Malthinus seriepunctatus. The sequence continues at coordinate 87,555,496 of OZ004600.1, read as the reverse complement.
GATATTTTTGAAATTTTTACCACAAGATGACATTTATAAGATATGTTGGCAGAATAAAAATCATTAAAATATTTTCAGTACTTGCGGAGATAATCGGACTTAAAGAAATTTTAATCCCAACTTTAAGAGCCCGCAGTATTTTAGGGATGCATTTTTTGATATAATTTTAAGAGGTCACTTAGTTCAAAGTCTACCAGTCTTTTCTTGACGCGCTATATTTTCCTCGGCAGAAAAAGGCTCACCAAGTGGGGTCATTTGAAAATACTTGTTTTAAATTGTTCCGTCAATGAAGACAATCGTTCCTAAGTAGGTAAGTCCCCGAAGAGTCAATTTTTCTGAAACCTTTTGCATGATCTTCTATATAGTCCCTAGTTCAAAGTCTACAAGTTTTTTTTGGCCGCGCGGTGTTTTCCTCGGTGGAAGAAGACTCACAAAAAAAACGGGAGAAATCACATTATTCTCCAAACATATACGTTATTCATTTTTTCTCAAGAACCGTTGGTTGTAGAAGAAAAATATTAGAGGCAAAAAATGCTTATTTTAAAATTTCCTATAAAATTATCTAATTTAATTCGATTTTTTTAGGGTTAAAAGTTAGGCCCATCCCCATAAGGGGTAGTTCTAGTCGTGTGATTTTCTTGAAATTTCTACCACAAAATGACATTTAAAAGATATGTTGGCAGAAGAAAAATCATTAAAATATTTGCAGTACTTGTGGAGATAAACGGACTTAAAAAAAATTTTAATCCCAACTTTAAGAGCCCACAGTTTTTTAGGGATGCATTTTTTGATATAATTTTAAGAGGTACAAATATCTTATTTTAATACCAAGAATGCACTGTAGAAGTTTGCCGGTGATTTGCGATGGTTTATTGGTAACATTTTTTACCAAATTCAACCCTTAATATTGTTATTTTTCAATTTTTCTCAAAAACCGCTGGTTTTAGAAAGAAGAGTTAGAAGAACAAAACCGCTTGTTTTAAAATTTCCTACAAAATATAGTAAACGCATTTCCTTTTTTTTTGGCGCCAAAGTAGTCTTTCAGAGTTTTCAAGTTAGCACCACCCCTTAAGGGATAGTTCCAGTATTGCGATTATCTTGAAATTTTTACTACAGAGTGCCTTTTATAAGATATATCAGCTGTATAAAAATTATTAATATATTTACAGTAGTTTTGGAAATAAAGCGATATGTTGATATTTGAAAATTAACTTCGAGATTCAATAACTTTTTAGGGGTGCATTTTTAGATATAATTTCAAGAGGAACAAATGTCCTATTTTGAACCCATAAACTCATTTAAGTAGTTGGTCGATGTTTTTCTGGAACACCTGGAAAAAGTGTTTCCCGTTTTCCGCGGAGGAAAATAGATCGCGGCAAAATAAAAAAGGTAAACTTTGAACTAGACACCATATAGAAGATAATGTGAAAATTTCAGAAAAATCGAAGCTTCGGGCACGAATTTCGAAACAACACAGTTTTTATAGCTCTATTGACTCCCCAAGTTTTTTAATAAAATAATTTGGAACATGACAATAAATTAGAACATGTTCTAAATTATTGGATGTAAATAACGTCTACAAACGTCAAATTTCATATTTATTTTACAACCAATTTTTTTAGTCCTGAATTCAGTACTGAAATTAGTATAGTGGCATACAGCTCTTAGTTTGGAATATAGAATCTCCAGTTTTCCTGTGTCTGTGATTTTGACTTACCCTGTATTATGATTACGTGCACATCACGCACATTGGTCGTCAAAATTGCTCAATAGCCAGTTTTGAGGATGTTTTTTATGATTGGTTTGGCCCGAGGTTTGGCCCCATTATGTGACTCTTTGTGAACGAATGTCGTTCTCCCCGAAGTCATTGCGACCGCGATTTTTTTCTATTTATTTGTTGAAAATAAAATTTTTCTCCACTCTTGCCATGCCGTTTCCGAAATAATGACATTTTAAAATTTTTCTTTGAAGAATCGTTATAAAAGATATTCAAAATCTTAAAAGAAATTCTTTGTCGAAATTCTTTCTTTTCTTTCATAGTGTCGATAAATTTTTAAGATAATAATTCTTTTGTTTTTTATCGCCCTTAACTTTTTTTATCTTATGGAAGTCATTTTAAATTTTTATGCCAATGGATAGAGAATAAAATCTTGATTTAAAAAATGTATATACTCATAAAATAACCACAAATATAAAATACGGTTTTATTTTCAGTTTTAATAATCGAAATATCTGCGGAAAATGGTTATGTATATTGTATAAATAAAATAAATGAACTTACAACCCACAGCCGCTACTTAAAACTTCAATTGCGACGATAAATTCATTTGACTTGCACACAGTTGTCATTGATCAATCAAAATTTATTATGAATTTAACGTTTTGTCACGTTAAATTTAATTCCTACATTAATTAATCGAGAGCTTAAGCCCGGTTGTGTAAACGAATATTAAATTTTAATCCGAGAATTAGATTTACAATTCTTTGATGTGGCAACATTAAACACTCTGATGTCAAAGTTTGACGTTCGTAAATAAATATTAAATTTGAGGTTAAGTGCTTTTTGTGCTGAATTGTAATTACAATTTGTTAAACTTTGACATTAATTTATTAATTTTTTTATTGTGCAACGTTGCCATATCTAAGGATTATTAATCTAATTCTCTGATTAAAATATAATTTTCGTTTATACAACCGAGCGTTAGAGTACCAGCTGTTATTAAATTAAATGTTGGAATTTTTAGATGTAAGCCACAATATCTAAAAAAAACTAAAAACCCTTTATGATCCTGGTTATAAGTAAATAATGTTTTAAACTATTTTCTCTAACAAAGAAGACAATGAAGATACATGACACAATGTTTTTGAGTGATGTCGAAAACAAGTCTACTGAGGATGCTGGAAAAAATTTATTTTGTATTTTTTGAATATGCCATAGTTTTCAGAGATTTTCCGCTATCAAGCTACAAAGTTTCAAGGTTGTGATTAATAGTTAGTTATCTTCCTACGGTTTCAATCTAAACATAAATTGAAAATGATTTCTAATTACTATAAAATTTTTGAGAGTCTGGAAACCTTAAATATAGAAAATTGGCTTATAAATTTCGTTATAAGGTATGTAACAGTATATTACACAATATGTAACTATAGAAAATTTATTTTGTTCAAAATAATGCTCTATAAATTGATTTAGTAAATAAACGTCAAGAAACTGTTCAACTGTATAAAGCAAATTTACTGTTGTGGTTGTTATAGTTGGATTGTTACATTTGAACATCAACACAATAATTATTATGCATGTAGACGTAAATCTGCTGTAAAGTGTGCACACTGTGCCTAAGACTCCCTTCATGTCTTTCTCGTACCTCTCTTGGGAATTTACTGTAAATTTCTATACCCTAAATAAATACGTACGTTTATTTAAATTATATAAATACACAAAACATTAAATGCTCAAGTTTTCTTTCAAAAGAAAAAAAATGTTATTTTATGCCATTAGTGTTATTTTTAAGACACAAAATTTGTAATCAAAGTTGAAATTTAGTTATTTCAATAAATGAAATTCTATTTCTATTTGCTACAGATAATCCAATAATGTTTGCCTGTCTTCGTGTTTATGATGAAAAAGCATCATTATTAAATTTTGTTTGGGTATGGAAAGAGTTCCATTTATAAAACGTAAACGGGTTAGTTCAAAATTCAATTTTTGTTTTTACTCAAAATTTATTGTTCACATCGAGATTAATTTTTATTTTAATAACTGTTGTAATTAATAATAAATGAAAAACGATTGCTGTCATGTGCTTTTTTATATTAAATTAGGGACATCGGTGATGTTTTGTGTTAGTGTTTCCATTACTTGAACAGTCACAGACACAGAATGAGTCGAAAAAAATTCGGTTAAGCATAAGCAATTATTTTCTCTTTATCCATTTAAATTTTCCTTGCACACCTACATACACCTTGTATACCTTGTATACCTACAACAGAATATTTTAAAATTGTAAAGAAAAATTAATGTTGTTTTTCCATCGTATAGCTAAGAATAATAACTAACGGCTTATAAATAATAATGGTATTGTTAACACTAAAAGCATTTCCTAGTAGAAAATTTTATATTTTTAAATATTGTAAATATTTGTGTTAATATAAAAAACTTGTATACTTACCAAGGTAGTCGATTGTATGTATATGCTTTCAAATTAAAAAGTCGATTTTTAACATCTCTAACGAATGGCAGCAAAATGCACAAAATTAAATTAAATTCCTATTTAATAAATTAATTTAATTTAATTTTATTTACTAATAATTAATGAGATTGCGCTTTAAAACTTGAAAAACTTTCATCGTAAGAAATAACATAAAGTAACGTATCAACATAACATAGAAAAACTGTGTTTAAGAAAAGTACAAGATAGAAAGCTTTCGTTTGGTATCTAAATTTAGGCTCAGTATTATAAACGAACATTAAAACTCAACCTAAGGTTAGACTGTCATTTTAGTTTGACGTAATTGGACATAAAAGTGAAATTTACGTTTATTTATAATTTCAATCTGCGGTTGAGTTAACCTTCGGTTAACTAGGCTTTATAACACTGGGCCTTAGGGCCAGGATTATATAAACGAAAGTTGAAACTTAACCCACGGTTGAAAGTCAACCTAAGGCTAGACTGTCATTTTAGTTTGACGTAATTGGACATAAAAGTGAAATTTACGTTTATTTATAATTTCAATCTGCGGTTGAATTAACCTTCGGTTAACTAGGTTTTATAATACTGGGCCTTAGGTCTAGGATTATAAACAAACATTGAAACTCAACCTACGGTTGAAAGTCGACCTAAGGCTAGACTGTCATTTTAGTTTGACGTAATTGGACATAAAAGTGAAATTTACGTTTATTTAAATTTCAATCTGCGGTTGAGTTAACCTTCGGTTACAACCTACGGTTGAAAGTCGACCTAAGGCTAGACTGTCATTTTAGTTTGACGTAATTGGACATAAAAGTGAAATTTACGTTTATTTATAATTTCAATCTGCGGTTGAATTAACCTTCGGTTAACTAGGTTTTATAATAGTGGGTTTTAGGTCTAGGATTATAAACAAACATTGAAACTCAACCTACGGTTGAAAGTCGACCTAAGGCTAGACTGTCATTTTAGTTTGACGTAATTGGACATAAAAGTGAAATTTACGTTTATTTATAATTTCAATCTGCGGTTGAATTAACCTTCGGTTAACTAGGTTTTATAATACTGGGCCTTAGGTCTAGGATTATAAACAAACATTGAAACTCAACCTACGGTTGAAAGTCGACCTAAGGCTAGACTGTCATTTTAGTTTGACGTAACTGGACATAAAAGTGAAATTTACGTTTATTTATAATTTCAATCTGCGGTTGATTTAACCTTTGGTTAACTAGGTTTTATAATACTGGGCCTTAGGTCTAGGATTATAAACAAACATTGAAACTCAACCTACGGTTGAAAGTCGACCTAAGGCTAGACTGTCATTTTAGTTTGACGTAATTGGACATAAAAGTGAAATTTACGTTTATTTATAATTTCAATCTGCGGTTGAATTAACCTTCGGTTAACTAGGTTTTATAATAGTGGGCCTTAGGTCTAGGATTATAAACAAACATTGAAACTCAACCTACGGTTGAAAGTCGACCTAAGGCTAGACTGTCATTTTAGTTTGACGTAATTGGACATAAAAGTGAAATTTACGTTTATTTATAATTTCAATCTGCGGTTGAATTAACCTTCGGTTAACTAGGTTTTATAATAGTGGGCCTTAGGTCTAGGATTATAAACAAACATTGAAACTCAACCTACGGTTGAAAGTCGACCTAAGGCTAGACTGTCATTTTAGTTTGACGTAATTGGACATAAAAGTGAAATTTACGTTTATTTATAATTTCAATCTGCGGTTGAATTAACCTTCGGTTAACTAGGTTTTATAATAGTGGGCCTTAGGTCTAGGATTATAAACAAACATTGAAACTCAACCTACGGTTGAAAGTCGACCTAAGGCTAGACTGTCATTTTAGTTTGACGTAATTGGACATAAAAGTGAAATTTACGTTTATTTATAATTTCAATCTGCGGTTGAATTAACCTTCGGTTAACTAGGTTTTATAATAGTGGGCCTTAGGTCTAGGATTATAAACAAACATTGAAACTCAACCTACGGTTGAAAGTCGACCTAAGGCTAGACTGTCATTTTAGTTTGACGTAATTGGACATAAAAGTGAAATTTACGTTTATTTATAATTTCAATCTGCGGTTGAATTAACCTTCGGTTAACTAGGTTTTATAATAGTGGGCCTTAGGTCTAGGATTATAAACAAACATTGAAACTCAACCTACGGTTGAAAGTCGACCTAAGGCTAGACTGTCATTTTAGTTTGACGTAATTGGACATAAAAGTGAAATTTACGTTTATTTATAATTTCAATCTGCGGTTGAATTAACCTTCGGTTAACTAGGTTTTATAATACTGGGCCTTAGGTCTAGGATTATAAACAAACATTGAAACTCAACCTACGGTTGAAAGTCGACCTAAGGCTAGACTGTCATTTTAGTTTGACGTAACTGGACATAAAAGTGAAATTTACGTTTATTTATAATTTCAATCTGCGGTTGATTTAACCTTTGGTTAACTAGGTTTTATAATACTGGGCCTTAGGTCTAGGATTATAAACAAACATTGAAACTCAACCTACGGTTGAAAGTCGACCTAAGGCTAGACTGTCATTTTAGTTTGACGTAATTGGACATAAAAGTGAAATTTACGTTTATTTAAATTTCAATCTGCGGTTGAGTTAACCTTCGGTTACAACCTACGGTTGAAAGTCGACCTAAGGCTAGACTGTCATTTTAGTTTGACGTAATTGGACAGTGAAATTTACGTTTATTTATAATTTCAACCTGCGGTTGAGTTACCATTCGGTTAACTAGGCTTTATAACACTGGGCCTTAGTGCCAGGATTATAAAAGAAAGTTGAAACTCAACCTACGGTTGAAAGTCGACCTAAGGTTAAACTGTCATTTTCACTATAGTGAAGTTTATGTTTAATTATAATTTCAACCTTCGGTTAACTAAACTTTGTATTACTAAGCCTTAGGATCAGCATTACCTAAGGCTTGACTGTCATTTTAGTTTGATGTAATAGAACAAAATAGTGAAATTTACGTTTATTTATAATTTCAACCTGCGCTTGAGTTAACCTTCGAGAACCTAGGTTCACTAGGCTTTAAAATACTGGGCCTTAGGGCCAGCATTATAAATGAAGGTTGAGACTCAATCTAAAGTTAGCTCTCATTTTAGTTTGACATAATTGAACAAACTAGAGAAATTGATGTTTATTTATAGTTTTTATAATACAGGGCCTTAGGGCTAGGCCAGCATTATAAACGAAGGTTGAAACTCAACCTAAGGTTAGCTGTCATTTTAGTTATAGTGAAATTTACGTTTATTTCAACTTGCAGTTGAGTCAACCTTCGGTCAACTAGGCTTTATAATAGAGGGCCTTATGACTAGGCTAGGATCATCAACCAAAGTTGAAACTTAACCTAAGGTTAGACTATCATTTTAGTTTGAAATAATTAATCAAACTACTGAAATTGAAGTTCATTTATAATGTTAACCTTCGGTTAACTAGGTTTTATGATACTGGCCCTTATATACTCGTACAAGTGAGGTTGACTGAGTTTTCCTATTTCGTTTTAATGAATGTCTATTGTTGTAACATTTTGAATTAAAATGTTATAATGCGCACATTAAACAGCTTCTCTACAGTAAATTATCCCTACCGTGGCTGTCAAATCTGATTTAAATGTAATTACTGAATTATTATTGAATAATTATGAATGAATTTATATGTGTTACATGACAACAAATGAATTTGCGTTAACATATTTTGCCCGATTGGTACAAAATCTTTTGTATTGAAAAATTAATTTCCATTAACAAATTCAATTAAAAAACCTATTAAAAAATAAACTTATTTCTGTAATATCTGAGTGAAATTAGTTCAGAAATTTAGCAATTAAATTGTCACAAGCTTTCAATGTCACTAACATGCCTACCACTTCCTATTTCTTTAATTCTATTTTCTAAATGGACTTGACAATAAACTGAAATGATAAAGCCGAAAGTAGTGAAAAAAAATGTATTTATTCAAACTATCACTACTAGGTGACCTTTATAAATAAATTAAAGCTCTTCTCTCGTTAGAATATCGACTTGAAAATTTATTGTTTTATGATATTAATAAGGGTATTAATCCATCAAAATAATATGATTTTATCAAATTGTTTATCCATAATCATAATTAATTTTAAAATAATAATATTATAAAGATAATGATGATAACGAAATAAAAATTGTCACGTGTAATTCTGAATTGTTTTCGAGCTTCAATTTGATTTTGCTCATAATCGTAAAAAATAAGCTTTCTGTTGCTGACGTCTAAAGTACAATATTCTATTAATTTAACCACAATTTATCATTATCTCATATACCAACTGACAGTGTTTGTAGATACAATATAATAATAAATGTAGACAACACAAAGTTATTACAGGAGAGTTCTATCTTTTTGTTAGCTTGAGAATTTTCCATATTCATTGCTTAAGAACAGAAATAAGTGCACTTACACACAAAATTTTATTTGCCCACTCAAATTAAGCACTACTTACTGCAATCATGTTTGTGTTGGATTGTAATTGTGCCAATTTCACTTTCATGCCCTTAAATTAGTCCTGTTGTGGCGACATCGAATTTTAGTCTTATTTCTGGGATATAGGAAGTTTGGTAAAATTTTAAAAATCCAATATGACTAATTCACTAGTCACACACTAATTCTGATGTTGATGCTATTTATTGAGACATCCCTAGCAGGCATAGTTCGTCATTCGGCTGCAATTTTATAGTGATCACTGTAATGTCTGATGTAAAGTGCTTGCCATATCTAAGCGACCTTAAATGCGCAGAGGAGCAAGTGAGAAAGCTGTAGAAAAAGACGCCCAATTATTGTGAGCTTGGTTATGAGGTAGTACACAATTTTGCTTTCTGCGCAGGTCGCTTACATATGGCAAGCACTCTAAGTCAAATTTTTCCCTTTATGGGTAGTTTGGTTTTTATAAAGAGCCAAAAGTCACAGGGAGTCAAATCAGGCAAAAGTGGCTGTCAGAAACACACAATAATTTTTATTATCGACAAAAATGTTATAGAATAAGAAACGATGAATGGCAAAACGCATTGTCGTGTTGGAAAACGAGACTAATTGTCTACTGGTTTGTCAGTTTTAAATGCATTTCGTTTCGTAAGCTTACTATCGGATCCTTATAATAAATTTCAATCACACGCTTCCTTCCCAATCGACCTTGATAAAATATTAGAAGGTATAGCGACGAACGTTCAAAGTTGAAGCCAAACTTGAACCTTTTGATGACTGATTAAACGCGAATACGCGCATTTGATTGGTGCAAATAGTATCCCTTGATATGCTTTCTCTGTCTTATATTGACGCGACAATTACCCTTGATATGCTTTCTCTGTCTCACAAAGTAGTTCACAAGTGGCTTCAGTTTGCTATGAGTTGTAAGATAGTCCGTCGGCATACCTGTTATATTTATTACCTTGCAATCGACGAAGACAATTAACGTATTTTAGACGTTAGTTGGCGTGCTTTTTGTCGTACAAGGTGAGGTCGGTGGAATATTTTTTACTATGAACTTCGAATTTTGGATTCTGAACCACATCCAAAATTCATACTCGGTTATAAACACTCTTCAGAAAGTTAGTATCCACAATCACTAAATTCTGACAAATTGGACAGGAGTTTTTGTTGCTGATCGTACGAAGAATAAAATTTGAACTCACTTGCTTCATTTTCAAATCAAATTGGTCAATCTTATGTATTATCAAATCATTTTATTCATTTTCACACAATTTTTGTTTGAAAATGAAGTTCACCTCTTGAAGTTCTCATCAGGGAAAAGCCATTTTATTCATTTTCACATATTTTTTGTCTGTGAATGAAGTTTATCTCATCAGCTCTCATTAGAGAAAAGCTTTAATTCGCTTAATGAATCTTAAGGATTGCCTAAAACTGCCCGACCTATTCTATGAGTACTGATTCTTATTCGATACTGCTAACTAAGGAAGCGTTCACACAATTCCTTATAGTACCCCCCTTATAGTACAAAGAAGTGCTGTAACACTGTCCAGCTCTAACGACTACAAGAAAACCCGTTTTGGGCAAATTTTTGGCCCTTATTAATGTGCCTTAATACTGAAGTTTATCTTAAAAACGCAAGGTGGCCATGGAAATAAAGCCTGAACAAGGAACAAGAAGAGATTTAGCTGCTTCTTTACTTTTTTAATCCAAAATTTGGTTATTTTTAATCACTCGAAATATTCAGTGGATATATCATGTTTTTTTAATAAAAAAAATGTACAAATTCGTTCATTGAAAGGGCGATGGTAAAAGTGTCAAGAATCCGTTAAGTGCCTCTTTTAAAGTTTTAATCGTTGCTTGCTAGTCAAGTTTGTGTTTGAACGAGATTTTATCGTCTTTAAGACAATTTTCTCCAAAGCATAAAATCTCTTAAATCCTTACTTTTTACTTTTAATTCGAAAATTTCCAACGAGAACCAACAAATTTGTTTCAAGTCCAATTACACTAATTTAAAAAAATCTATACTATCTAGTACATAACAATATAATAAATTTCTTTTTATCGGGTGCAGTTGCGAGTTTTATCATTTTGTATTATCACGAATGTCAGAAAGATTTCGTATAGTCACGTATGGTCGCTTACATGAATTCTTGTGAAAATAATAGCAATGGTTACAATTTCAACGCTCTAATTTGATAATAATTTCAAAAAATTTCAAAGATTAAATTCTTTTGGAGCAAAGCTTCATACTATAGAATTTAATGTCCGTCAACTTTGATATATCGGTTGGTATTGCACCAATAAACGAATCGGAAGGGCGTCGTAATCGAAAATTAATTAAAAGAATCACTTATCACTTTTTGGTTAAATTTTTAATTTACAAACCTTTCGTAAAATTCCTTTTATTCGGGCGAAATTGTAAACTTGTTGAATTTCTATTTAATTTGTCATTTTGCAAAGATCGTTTATTATTTAGCATAATAATTAATTGAATAAATCATCGGTTGTAAAATAAATCAAATTTTCAGGTTTAGCAAATGAGCGTTTGTCAAAATTCTCTGAATGAAAACCAGAAAATGGTAATTAGTACCTAAAGTAGATAAATGTTTCATTCTTATGTAACACAAATTAAGAGCACACGTATTGATTGTTTAAATTTCGCTCTCTCAAATGCCTATTACAAAATAGTTACAATGTGGTTAGAATATAGTATGTAAATAAGCTCAAATGTTGGTTTACTTATAACAGCTTATTAACGTTAACAAACATTCCATATTGAAATTAATACACCTCCCCGAACTAACAAATGATGGCTTTTTATGTCTACCCTAATATTGCTCCAGGTTTGTTATAAAACCTAATTAAATACCATACGGACATAGACGCACGAGATGGGTAAATAATAACTATACTGTTAATTATGTATCATGTTTGTTTATCAGTTTACTATTTTGTATGCTTCGTATTTCTTCTTTATAAAAATAATATGGTCAAAATAAAATTTTTCGTAAATTCGTAGAGCTTCTTGCAGCTGAGCGTTACTTGGAAGAGCTTCTTTTTATTCTTCAAGCAGGTTAATTCTCGGAAAAATTTTGTAGGAGGTCAAAACAGCTTGGTATACTTTAAAAAAGCAATATGGCAAAAATAACATTTTTTGTAAATTCGTAGAGCTTCTTAGAGCTGAGCATTACTTGGAAGAGCTTCTTTTTCTTCTTCTATAAGCAGGATAATTCTCGAGAAAATTTTTTAGGAGGTCAAAAGAGCTTCGTATACCTCAAAAAAGTGACATGATCCAAATAACATTTTTCGTAAATTCGTAGATCTTCGTATTGCAGCTGAGCATTACTTGGAAAAGCTTCTTTTTTTCTTCTATAAGCAGCTTAATTCTCTGGAAATTTTTTATCAGGTCCAAGGAGCTATCAAACGATACTGAACTAAACACTTTATCACATCGATGCTTAGGCGTCTCGACCTTCAACTTTTTATTTGCTTAACTAGCACTAAATTACAGTTTGTAATAATTAATTATGTAATTGCGAGTAGAGCAAAACACCGCTTTCACATTATTTTATTGCAATTAGTTTATAAACGCAATTATCTACGTTCAATCAATAATGCAATATAAACTTTGGCAAATGAACATTGCAAATGGCATTAAAGAGAAGATTGAAGTGTACTTGATATTTTGGAAAGTTTAATTATTTTCTTAAATTAGGTTTTGCATATCTTCCAAGACTTTTCTAAATCTCACAATAATTTTTATCGTTAAAAAAAAGTTTTTTAAGCTTAACAAATGAAGGTAATTTAGTTAATTTATGAAATTATAGGCGGTTTTGTTGTTATCTTGTAAGAATTTTTTGTTTATTTAGGCACTCTTAAAGCAGTTTTTAATTATTATATAAAGTGTTTTGCGAATTGGAGGCTTGGCATTGGGATTTTTAAAACTATAGACAAGAAATGTTTTTGAAAAACACGTCTCCTTAACCATGCGAGCTTTTTATAGCTTAGCATTTTATATAACATTTTTGTAACCGTGATGTTCAAGATGACACCCAAAATTAAAAAAAAAAACTTTTATAGAATTATAAAGATAAAAAAATGTACAGTCAGCCTCACAATTAATGGCCACCCTAGCTAGACGTTTAGCACGAATTGTAAATGAAACCATCATAACACCCGCTACTTAAATTGAGGGGTAGCTTTATTTTGCCAACAAGTAGTAAGTCAACAACTTCCCCTTCTGTCATCTTGTCGTTGTTGGCTAAAAAACACCCTAACGTATAACCAGGGTGGCCAATAATTGTGTGGCTGACTGTACTATCCGATTCCGTAAGAACAAATAAATTAACGTTTAAAAATATTCCAATGACGTCATTGCTCCAAGGGGGTAAAAGGTAGAAAAATTAAAATCGTCGGAAAATGTTTGTTTTGAAGTACATATATTTGACGTATACAACCATTTTTTGATATTCCTATCGGAAAAGATAATATTGCTATGCTTCTTTACACTGTATAGATTAACACCTTGTATATTTCTTCAGGAGTCGAATATCAAAAAATCCTTTAAGAAGGGTCTGCTTATATCTTCAAAGGAATATATTCCCAAAATTTTGTGTTTTTAGGACCAGCGGTTTGGGCTTAGTAACGAAAACTTTTTCAACTTTCGACACTCTGTATATCTCTTTAGGAGTGGAATTTCGCAAAATCCCTCCTTATCAGGTGCCTATGTCATGAGAGGAGGAATATGCTTTGCGAATGTCATCATTCTAGAGCAGAGGTGGGTTGGGCGATGATGAGTCAAGTCAGTCGGTCAGTCAATCAGGACTTTGATTTTTATACCGGGTTTAAATGAAATCAGGACCAATGATGGTTTTATACCATCAAAAGCGGTCAAATTTCTTAGTGTTTTTGGTCTAGTACCGAAGAATAAATCGTTGAATAACAAATTAAACAATTTAAGCTTCTCTAACTGCGAGTTTCTTGAAAGATAGTTATCTACTGACGAATAGATATCTATTCCCTAAGTGTTCAAAAACCGGTTTCAAACAATAGAAATAGTTAAGTTTTGGAATGTTATGGATCCATAACGTTGAAGAAACTCGCCATAAGACGTAGTCTCCATGCTACTAGAATTATTGTGAGGCCCCTAATTTGTAGCCCTAAGCAGTTTATAAATAATATTGAGAGGCTGAGAAAACTGATGCATTGGTAATTTAGATATTATATTTTGACAGAAGTGAAATGCGACTCCAACTCTTATTATTTAGACATTTGTTAATTGACAGACTATGATATAATTCAACTTCAACATGCAACTTTGCGTATTCGTCCGAGAACTTTTCGTCCTTGTATCATATCATAAATAGCTATTATGTAAAACAACGATTACCTTGTACCATTATCATTAGGCTATTGTTATGATTTTTTGATAGAAATGAATATTAGGTATTATGCAGAAAGATAAAAATGTGTAATTACCATTTAAAGTTAAAAAAAAATGTTTTGATGATTCTGTTGTAAAACACCAAAGTTATAGTTTGAACCAAAGATTTTCTTCAATAATGTTAATCTTAAAAGTACTCTTAATAATTTTGCATCAATTCATGCCGATGGTTTTTACAATTTCATTCTTGGTAAAAATAATTTTTTCTTCTTCCCAAACGTCGAGCTTAGGAGATCATTTTTAGCCCGAAGGAAAAGATATTATCTTTGATAGGATCGATGGAACGTGCGCTGGTAAACATCTTCCTATGATTGTATATTGTGTTGTAACTAAAACTGATAAAAGGGTGATATATCTCAATAGTACTATGATAGTAAAAGAAACTTTGAATGGGAAAATGACGGCGAGTATTATTAATTTACAATAAATTATATGAACAATAATTATACAGGGTGTCTGTAAAAACACCTTACAACGCTTTAGGGTGAACTTATAGGATAATATTAGACCGATATAACCCAATTTACCTATATGCAAAAGTGCACCATTACCAAGTTACGTCTCTTCAAAGTTGGCGTTTTAAAAACGTATTTTTTTTATAGCGGAAGAACTGTTTTGCATAGGAATTCAAATTATGAACTATGTATTTCACTAATGGAAAGCTATAATTCTACAAAGTTTAATGGAAAAAGACACACCGGAAATAGACCAATCACTAAATCGTTAACACTAACAGTTGAATATCTCTTGAATCTGTCAATGAATTCTAAAATTGACTGCACGAGATGCAACGAAATTTAAAAATTAGTAACTTTTGCCTCTTGAGATTTTATCGTAAGGCTTTTGGTTTTCTAGATAATAGGAAAAATGTTTCTAATAAAAGCTATTAATTTCAATAAAAATCAACAAATTATCTAGTCGCCATAAAATAAAAGCAAATTAGAAAATGTGTTGAATTTTATTGCATTTAATAGCTTTTATTAGAAACATTTTTCCTTATATCTAGAAAACCAAAAGGCTTACGATAAAATCTCAAGAGGCAAAAATTACTAATTTTTAAATTTCGTTTCATCTTGTGTAGTCAATTTTACAATTCATTAACAAATTAAAAAGATATTTAACTGTTAGTATTAACGATTCAGTGATTGGTCTATTTCCCGTGCATCTTTTTCCTCTAAACTTTGTAAAATTATAGCTTCCTATAAGTGAAAAACGTTGTCCATAATTTGAACTTTTATCCGAAACGGTTCTTCCGATATAAAGAAAATACGTTTTTAAAACGTCAACTTTGAAGAGCCGTAACTTGGTAATGGTGCACTTTTGCATATAGGTAAATTGGGTTATATCGGTCTAATATTATCCTATAAGTTCACCCTAAAGCGTTGTAAGGTGTTTTTACAGACACCCTGTAGTTTAAAATTAATTTTTTTTTTCTATTCAACAGTTGAATATACAAATTTTTCGTTGTCGTTCTAGAGAAAATTTAGATAGTTGTGAAAATTTTCTAGAGCACAGAGGTCTCAATCTATGCCGACTCATGGACCCTGTAACTGGAAGATTAAGTCCAGTGTTTATAAATTATACACCAGAATTCAAATGTCCGATACGAAAAGTAAAAAAAACTTTTAATTTATCGAAATTCACAAAAAATAATTTTTTAGGGCACTTACCGTGGTATCAGCAGTAAAATTGATACATCGGCCATTGTTGTATTTCCTCTAGGGCAATATTATTGGAAAGCCAAAGTTGAAAGTTTTCAAGTCGATACAAATAGACAGTTGCAATGTGTTCAATGCGATTTTCACGGATCTAGAGCACATAATTAGAAATTTGTTGAGTCTTAAGCTGCGTTTACATTTGTAACATAACATGTGATATAACACTGTGTTATATAACATTTTTGAAATAGTTTTGTTACCTTTGTAATGGTAATTTTACACATATTAGGAATGAGTCACTCTCTATAATTGTGGAATTGGACTTTAGGTGAATATTATTGGAAATCTAAAATTGAAATTTTTGATGCCGATACAAATAGACAGTGGTATTGTTTTTAAAGCAATTTTCACGTATCTAGAGCACATAATTAGAAGTTTGTTGAATTTTTCTAACTGACGATTCCAAATATACGTTTATATGGCCTTTAAAGAGCTTTGAGTATATCAATGGTAATTTCACACATGTCTAACGTCCCATTATCCATTATCTCAAATGACAATGTGTGTCTCACAGACCAGACCGTTTCTTTAGTTTGCCCGTGCCTCTCTTTTTTATCACAACACCAGCCTTTGAAGATAATCTTTCGGTTAGTACAGCTGTAATACCAAATAGATTCATTGCAATAGAATAAGAACTTAGAAATCAAGTTCATACATTCTCTACAATGTCATTTTGACCATCAAATCTTATAATCGAATAAAAAATATTGTGTGACACACGAACGAAAATCTGTTTCGGAATTGCTGGACTCGGCTTCGCCTTGTTCAGCAAATTCACGTATTCGTCCGAGAAATTCTACTTTGCGTTCTTGTATCATTAGGGAGGCCCTTATTTTATCTCATTTAAATGACTTGCAAAACTTTAAAGTTTCTAGTTTAGAATTTTTTGAAAAAGTCGAAGTGCACTTTTTTCTGACCTGCAACTTAATTTTTTCGAGGTCCTTAAAACACATTAATGTTGTTAAGGCATATTTTTAGGCCCACGAAAAAATTTAAAAAAATTAATTATTTATTGAGTAAAGTAAACAGTCGGAGTCGACCTCTGCGTCCTGAATACATTAAAAATTAATAGAAATATATTGTTCGATATTTAAAAAATTGATTTTTGTGTTAAAAATTAAAAAAGTAAAATGTTAACGTTAACAAAAAATAAACAAACACCTTGTTAAAATTTAACTGGAGTTAATAAATTTTTAAGTAAGTTAAAAGTTTTGCCAGCGATTCATTTATAAATAATGTATCGATTTTAATTTCTTCCCTTATAAATGGTAAATTTGTACTTAGGTTTTAGACGATATTTTAAAATAAGTATTTTGCGCAGTAAATAGAGTCGATCATTTATTGTATATAATTTATTTAGTAAAGCTTTTGATCAGCTAGATTTATTTTGGTATTGAATTATATTGGCGTAGCGAATCGAGACTTTTTATTTTCTAAACTGGATAAATTGCTTAGTTATTATGGTAAATAAGCTTCAATTTATTGTTTGCTATGTTAAAGCTATCAACAATGCTTGTCATGTTCATTATATTGGTATTCAAGTTTGTTATAATAATTACGTACTCTTCAGCGTGTCCTGTAGGTACGATGTATACGAGGTATACGAGGTATACGCATCAGATATATTTTCAGTCCAGTATAAAAACACAGTATAACTTCAATTTTTGTATTTATTTCATAGTCCAGTTTCTTGATCTCAGATTTTCGCCTCTATCCTGTATTTGTTTCACTATTACAGTACTCAGTTTGTGGATAAGTTGCAAATTCTAGCTGCCTTTTTTTATCACATAAGCCTCTACAAGTAACCCCCAGTTACAGCCTAGGCTTCTAACTTTTGTGACCTTTTGTGGCTGGGTGTAAATGATGTTCTAATGCGCACTTTCATCATGAAATAGCCATAACAGGTAGGAAAATTAATGTCAAGCTGGTGAGCGTTCAAAATATCTCGCTTTCACATAGTAAAGTGATCCTTGTCCATTTTCTAAAAAATCTCAAAAACCGTTAAATATAGAAAAGCGGTTTTAAGGCACTAAGAGGCGCTAATAAGGCATTAATTTTCGATTTTTTGAACGAGAATT
This sequence comes from Malthinus seriepunctatus, assembly GCA_963924605.1. NCBI lineage: Eukaryota > Metazoa > Arthropoda > Insecta > Coleoptera > Cantharidae > Malthinus > Malthinus seriepunctatus. The sequence continues at coordinate 87,537,571 of OZ004600.1, read as the reverse complement.
TCACAGCAAGTGAATTATGGCATTTTGGATTTTATAGTTCAAAAACTGTAAAATTTTTTTTTGCATGTTATGATTTTTGTTTAGAGGGCAGTAATCACATGATCAGTAAGTAGACCTACTAAGACTGCCGTTAATCGAAATCTGCTTAAAATTAAAAAGAAACGTGTTTATTTTGTCAATACAAAGCCCTTTTGATAGAGAAGCGAGCATTTCTGGGAATTTCCGTGTCCAATGGCTTTTTATGTTCTCTCTGTGAATGGCATGAATCGTTCTATATGCAATTCTATAGGAGATACTGAATTGCAGAGATAGTGAACTAACAGCTAATCTCTGTATTGTCTCAGGAAATTCAGACTTTTCTACGAATATTTAGTGTTTTTAGAGTCCCTCAGATGCCAAGTAATCTCAGGTAACGAGGTAGTAATAACTTTAAAGGTACCAGCTTAGATAATGCCTTAAAAAATTATATAAAAGTCTTAATTTAACGAAAAACATCACGAGGCACCGAATGGAGGGGCAATCACACCTTAGTTTTTTTCTGGAAAGTAAGACAGGGATCCTTGAGGTATCATCTTGCTTGGTACTAAGTTTAATGTTCCTAGGATGCCTAGAAATGCTTAATTTATCTATGTAATGTAAAGAAGTAGGGGTAGAAAGCACATATCAGGGACCACATGAGTGTTATCTTTTCTATGAAAAATTTAAAAGTGATACTTAGCAATATCAAAAATCATGTTCTAGATGTTTCTTCAGATTCTTCAAATTGTAAAGTCATGTCATGAGAGACAGTAAGTATCGGTTATTACTTTATACTGGCAACCCTAAATGTAATGTCAAAATCTCCCGATCTGAATATCTCTAATAATCTACCAGACACTCTAGTTCTGTGGTAGAGTGTTCAGCTTCTTGGGCAATAAGTAGTGGTGCAGTACCATAATAATTAATTTTTTCTGCATCATCAAATGTTTGGGTTAGTACTCATCCTAACCCCATTTGAGAGGCATCCGTTTGTATCCCTTCTGATCAACTTGTTACAAAATAAATACCTACAAAAACAAATGGTATAGGTATTGTAAATGAGAACAAAACTTGAATTTCTTGTAAAAAGAATACATAGGTATTGTGACTACTGTGATCGATAAAAATGAAAGGTTTAGAAAATTCATTGGCTGTGTTGAACCAAATCGAGCGGAATAACACTTTTTCAAGTTAAAAATTTAACTCTCGGAAAAATCTGTTTTGTTCTGTAAAATATAAATAAAATCACTCGACTGTTCAAACGAACCCTTCTATTAATGCATCCGCATAATCGGTGACACGTAAAAATTCAATTAGTATTTATAGGTAAAAACAAAGGTTATTATATTTATATTCTAAATTTTTATTGTTAATAATAGCCGACGATAATAAATAATTTACACAAAAATTTATGTTCTCACAAATTAGTAGTTATTAAAACGCGAACTTCCTTAAAACACAATGAACTTGAAGTAGGATGACCCAATAAATAAACGTCTGGAAAAATTTGTACTTAATTTCGAGTAATTTATTTAATTACTGCCACAAAAATGGAGATGAAGCCGTTATAATGGGAATAAATAAGGATTCGTTAAAACAAGGAACGAAATCCGTCGGCTCAGTATTTATTCAAAGGGAGTAATTATAAGAAACTTGGTGAAAAACTATTTTAGGGTGTTATTGAAGTTTCATGTGAATTCCTTAAAACACGTGACGCGATTCGATTTTTAAATTACAAGTTAAGCCTAGTTTACACTGCGTGAGAGTAAAACTCACACGTGTTCAGATAGTAGCTCTCTGTAATGCCGAAGTCTTTTATATTTATTCTTTATATTCTATTGTACCGAATCTCAACAAAAAGAAGGCTCCCGAAACACTAAAATAGGCGATTTGCAAAAAAATTATTGATATCAGTATGAAAACAGACATTTAATTTTTTTAAATAATGGGATGACTAACGAGCAAACAATAATATACATATACATACCTCAGGACAAAAATAAGTTTGTAACTGAAAGAGACTCCAAAGTAAACAGTAAAAGAGCCTGGATAGTTGTTACATAGGTAGTAAACGCTTTGTATAAAAATTATTTAGATTATATACCGAGTACCTACCCACGAGCAAAGCGGAACATAGCCAAGTAACACAGAGAATTGCATTTGCAGTTTACTGCTCACTAGCTTTATCTGCAAAAACGTTAATACTATTGATTGAAAGAGAATTATTTTCCGAGACTGGTGATACCAAATGCTTCTTAATTAATGACTTTTTTAACATTGAAGAAGCAATTTAAACATTTCCGTAATTTGAGAAACTATGAGCAGCCATGATATGTCAAATTCAAATAATTGTATTACCGTTCTTGTAGATGAAGCTGATGAGCAGCAAACCGCAAATGTAATTCCCTGTGTTATTTGGCTATGTCTCGCTTTGATAGTGGGCACTCGGTATAGCCTTTTGACATAGACGTATGACTACGCTCTCTACACTATAAAGCTTTAGTAAACGAATATACGTAAAAAAAGCTTTAAGCGAATTATGTCAAGTGAAAAACAATTTTCACAAAAGAAATATTTATCATAGTCGCCAAGATCAATGAATTTATTTAAAAATATAAGTAGTTTTCAGCAGAAATTCATTTTTAGTAAGATTTGCAAATTCCTTTGGGATTAAAAAGAAATCAAAGCAAAATGTAGAAAAAAATTTTTGCCGTCAAAGCACTTTAGCTAACAATGTAGTAATAGCACTCATCAAAGGTATGTTTTGGAAATTTCGTTTGCTTAGAACTTCGTAAAGCTTTTATACTAAAAATATCAATTTCTTTGTAAAAGTGTGTCATTTTAGACAATGAAAAAGTTTTTCCTTGAATTATTAGAAATTATTTTTTAATAATCCGTACCCAGTACTCATAAGTTCTAAAAAATTTTCTCGATTTATATATTTTTCTTTTATTAACTCTGAATGGAGACCTAATTGACACCTGAGCTGGAAGACATTGCTGTAAGCAATAAGCCTCGGTGTGTACATTACAATATAAGTTTTTGTTAAATAAATAATGTAATTTAATATATGTTTAAATTTCCGTTATAATGTAAAGAAAATGTGAATTTTCCCATTTTTTTAATACTACTCAATCATATTCTTAAAGGTCAAAAGAAAACCAAATACGCTTTTGAAAAGTAAACTTGGATATGGATAGATTTAGAGAAACTTTTGTTTTTGATATGTGACGTTTCTTTTAACTTGTTTAAAATAACTTTTCCATTTACTTGGAGATCAAAGACGACATGGAACAGAACTATCAGTTGTAGTGGGCTGCAATCGTATAGCAAAACAGATTCAATCGTTATAGGGTGTTCCCAAAAAGAAGATCAATTTATTTCCAGCTTATAACAGAAGAGCGGTGCTTGATAGTTTTGTTTAAGCTTGGGTTTTCTAGGAAAGCGGTGCCGTAAAATGACGTCACAAAAAAGTCTTTTCATATATTTAAACATACATTGTTTCCTAGATAGCGGTGCTGCCTCCCTGCTTTTAAGGTTGTTTTTAAACTTCACCGCTATATGACGTCAACACCGTTATATTACGGGCGTTGTTTGCTTTACGTAGACGTAGACTAGTAAGAGAGTTTTAGAGCTTGATTATTTTGAGAAGAACCCACATGTCTACGTCACGGCACACAAACAGTCGAAAATTTGTTTTTCAGTGGCCAATTTCAGTAGCGGGACAGTCGTGCTTGTACTATCACCTGCATATCTTTTGGACACTCGGCTATACGCCTAGCACGAATTGTGGATTCAACCATCAATAAAATTCCCCTACTTAAACTGAGGGGTAACTTTATTTTGCCAACAAGTAGTAAATCAACAAACTGTGTTTGTGTTTAATGATGGTTGTACCCACAATTCTTGCTAGGCGTATTGCCAGGGTGGCCAAAAGATATGCAGGTGATAATACATTCTGGAGCATTGATAAAACTTTTGAAAATTGAATAAAAAAAATTTCATTACCTTCTAATGCGTTATAAAATCCAATTTGGTTATTCAAATTAAAATTTCAATGAATAAAAGTTTTTATAAAATCAACTATATAAACATATAATTTTAGCAGGTCTATTGGAAATTAAATAAGAAGTACCTATACTGTAGCAAGAGAGATAAGTTTGGTTAAACAAATCGATTTCAAGCAAAGTTTAGCCATCATCAGCATTTAAATGAATTTCCTTAACAGAGCCTTATATTGACACAAATTTAATTGAAAAGGTCTTAATTTATTCAAATACCTATTTGACATATCTATTTCATTCTCAAGTCTTGTCAACGTGGTTTATAGATTATAATCATCAATCAATTAAATTTGCTTATGCAATGAGTTTATCAATCATTGTTAGATTTGCAAACAAAAAATTCTGTTTTAGTTTAAAAATATTCCATTTGAGCTTTTGGAAGCCAATTATGAGAAAAGTTGAAAATTTCGATACTAAGAATGCGTTATTATTTTGGGTATGGTCACTCTGAGGTTCAATGGGTAGGCTTGTATGTGTGATTAATTATCCATTTCAGACCTCTTGGAATTATAAAAACTTTGTATTAAAAAAATTGCACAAGTAAAACGTTTTTATTTCATCATTTATAAAAATTTAGACGGTCATTAAATCTAATACATCGCGCCATTAGAGGCTTTCAGAGTGCGTAGTTTTTAAATTCATTAAAAATTTCTTTGGAGGATTCATTAAGACCTTTTTAACTAAATAAAAGTTTTGTTCATTAAAAAAAATTGAATTTTTGCGTTTCTCTGTCAAAGGAGAAAATTATTTTTTAAATGAACGCGTTTGGTTTTAAGAGATTTTGAAATAATTTAAATTATTTCTGAAGCTTTGCCTATGAATTCTATATCAATAACATCTCTTGGTAACTTATAGGACGTTTAGTTTGAATGTAACTAGAGGGATGAGAAAAAGTTAAGTTGATGCCGAAAGCACGGTATTGACATCGAAAAAAAATCGGATCACTTGCTGATAATGCTGATTGCAAACAGCTTCACCCTAAAACTAATTGAAAATTTTTTTCAAATTGTCAATTGCAGAAAAACTGCGTTACTGATGCTTGACAATATCAAGAGCATCAACAATAATCAACTTTTACCGGCTATTACGGTTACAGTACGTTGTGCTAAAAGGTAGCTTTAAGGAAGAATATGTTTGTAAAGTGAAGGCTAGGAGTGGAGTGCCACAGTATGGCATATTAAATTCTCTTTTATCCCTAATACTTTCTTTCTGATGAGCTAGTACATGGAGTTGTGGATGGTTTAATGTCACAGTAATTAGTATGTAGTGTGTACAAATGTAAGTGAGAAACTTTTATTTAAAGTACAGGAATATCATTCTAGTTTATACTTACCTAATACCTATAATACCTATGGTTGAGACCGTCGTGCAGCTGCTTAATATTTTTATTCTAATTCTAAAAATTTAAAGGGCAAAAAAATCTAGAGTGTCTGACAGTCAAGCTGCGATAAAGGCACTCAAAGCCAAAATCTTTTAGTTCTTATCCACTTGGGAATGCAGATAATCTTTCAAAACTCTGACAAGGGACAACGCAGTTGCCCTTCATTGGGTGCCAGGTCACGAGGGAATTGAAGGAAACGAAATAGCTGATGAATTAGCTAGAACAGGCTCAAAAGCCCTCCCGATTGGACTGGTACCATTCTGTGAACTATCCAGAACACATAGAAGGGCGGAGATCTAAAAATGGGAAACAGAGAACAAAAATTCTCACTGAAACTACGCATCAGGACAAAGACAGTCGAAGAAATTCATTGAGTACTCGACCACGAATGCTAAAAAGCTTCTTCTATTATCAAAGAACGAAATCAGACTCATCACGGGTCTGTTTCTAGAACACTATCCAGTAAATTACCACCTCAAGAGACTGGGACTGAAGGATAGTGACATATGCAGACTCTGTGAATCGGAAATCGAATCCGCCGAACACATTGTGTGGAATTGCGATGCACTGGTTCGACTTAGGCTGAGACACTTAGGGCGTGCTCAATGGCCGCCTGAAGAAGTGAAAAGCAAACTTCTCAGGGACATTCTATGCTTCTCTGGCAAGATTGAATTCCTGAGAACATAAATACGAGTAGGGGGTTATGAACAAAAGATTAACAGAACAAGCAGTTCTGTAAGGCTTAGAAGCCAATTGACAATATTCATATTCCATTATTTATTACAAATGTTTGGGGCTTTTACTCCTGTGGCGTCCTTATTTCTTTTTCTATAGTTTTAACTCAATTCAATTAAATGTTTACTGCCGGTTCAAAGAACACTAATTTTAAATCTTTATAATCAACGTTCATCACCTTACTATAAACAGATTCTGCAATCATTTCTCAAAGTGCTCCTTTTCACTAAAATATTCCACAATTTACATAAGTGGATGAATCCCTTTTAGTTCTGGCTATAAAACGTAAAGTTCGAGTTTTATGCGAGTTTAATTACATCAACCTTATATCTATGGTCTCACATATTGAAGGTAAAGGTTGTAATATTATAGGTTAATTCTAGTTTTATGTATTTTACAACTTGGAATTTACGTCCTCACTCACACTTAGATGTTTAACAATTGAGACTATTTATAAATTGAGTGGTACTTTACTATTAATAGCATTTTAATGTTGGTATTACTTTTATCGATTTCATTTGTCAATATTATTCTGAAGTTACTACACAAAATTCGGTTGTCGATTTATTTATTGAAACGTAATAATTTAAATAGTTTTAAGAATTATTCCAATAATAAGTTGATTAAATTGTTGTTAAATTATGCTGAGCTTAGAGCGTGCCAGAGCAAATTGACCTTATCATGAATATGATGAGGTTGAAAGAAGTAAATGTCAATTTTTATACGTTGTTTGTTCAAATGTCTTCTTCACAAACAAAAAAATACAATTTCCGTTTACTTTAATGTTTTGATTCGTTTCTCAAGTATTTATAAATCATTAAAAATGAACCCGATGTAATGTATTGCAGTAGATAAATGTAATAAAAATATAGAAATGCAGTTATCTGTTATAAATCATTTGAGGCAGGAAAATTTGTTTCTGTAAGTTGTCTCATTGTCTCTTTTTTCTTTAGAATTTCCAATAAGTAAATTTTTGGATATGTCAGTCAGTATTTAGGACGTCAACGTTTTAAGAAATGCACGTTTTGCTGTCACAAAGTGATGATTTGTTTGAAATCAAATGTAACGGAAGAAAAGCTTAGGTGGCTGTTTCCATACTCATGAAACTTGGGTTCGTAGCAACTTCGTGGAATTTCCTTCCGCTATGCATTTTGCGCGATGGCCTACGTTGTTTTTACATTTCCCTCGAGATCTCTATAAGTACTAATCACAATGGGCCCGATTAAGCGGCCTAAGTGTAAGCTGGCTAAAAGCCAGCCCTCCCGTAGCAATCCAATCCAAGTATGTCAGTCACAATTTGTGTAGAGGAAAATGGAACCACAAATAGAATGAACAAAAATCTTTAAATTCAGTTGATCGACACCCATTTTGAAGAGAATGGAATCAAAGAACTTTGGTATTCGGAATTTTTATTTGGATTTAATCACGAACCCTAAACTTGTCGCCCCTTCTTACAGTCAGTCGCGTATTTAAAGACCTGGCTCAAATCTTACGAAGCTAGATCTCGGAGGATTTTTCTAAAATTTTAATATGTTGTACCTATATAGATTAGGACCGTCTCAACAAAAGTCTTCATGGGCACCCTACACTTAATATTTTTTATGTTCGAGGGGTTTAAAATATAAATCGGGCCAAACTCACGTAAAAGTTGTCAATAGGTTTGATGAATGGATGAGTAAGTGAGCCAGGAACAATTAAGTTTTATATTTGAAAAACGCTGTATAAAAAAGCTTAAATAAAGTTATGTATGGGACGTTTTCGAACAAGCCACGTTTTTTTTTAGAAAAAATAGCATTTCTCGAAACAAGTGCGATCCTAGGCACAGTGTATTATGTATTGACTATCATGGAATGGTCAAAGCCATGCTCAATGCTGATGGTTAATATTATCAAACCGATTTTGCTACTTAAAGATAAAACAAAACATGTTATTTTTCTTAAAGAAGATTGCGCTTCAGTGAAGCATTTGTGCGTACACACTGTGCGTTTAAGTATCTAAGTTAAAGTTAAAATATTCAAGCCAATATTCGGAAAAATATATGTTCACGTGTTATTTCCCACACATTTATTACTTAATTTTGTAATACTAATTTCCATAATTTTCTTAAAATAGAATTTTTATCACTTGCACCCCTAATTAGAAACTCAAACAATTGCAATAATAATGTTTTCAAAAAATTATACTATTAAATAAAGCACTATGACGTCACAATACATCATGTGTCGTGATTTTCAGTAATTGAGAAAGTCGTAATCGTGTTGTGTTGTTTCATGAATATACCCATTACTACAAACCCTTCTAAGTGCTCTGTTAATAAAATGTTTAGACAAGCACTACGATTTTTTGTATTTTATCAACCCTCGATTATTGGTGGATTTCATTATAGTTAATACCGTTTAACCTCTACAACACACGAAATATTGCTTTATTCGTTCGCTATTATATCGTGAGCGCTTAAAAATGTATTAAATGTGACAGCATATTATTCTGTCTTGTCAATGAGACATGGACTATATCCACCCAGGCACGAACACATGTCGATTTTTTTCAAATTTAGCTTTAAAATACTGGAAGGAATCAGAGACCGATTAGGAATTTCGAGTAGCTTTAGAAATTTAAGTGATAAATTAAAAATCAAGTTTTTTTAGACCACGTATAATCACAGCCTTGTGATTTACAGCGAAAAGAACTTGAGGAGGATCTCCCAACCCTTATTAATTAGCCAGTATCTTTTGAGTGCTTGATTTCCAGTCAAAAATACACGTTAAAGCCCATAATGATTGACAGGTTCTTTTCTAGTTTGAACGAGAGTCCAATTTTTTATCCACGTTTTTATTTTATGAGCTTCGTGTAAATGTGTTCAGTTTGTTATGTGCTAGAGTCCTGGACTATTAATTCAGTAGCTACTTATTTTCTGAATTTGCTAAATTTAATTGTTTATTTTATATTTAGATTGATTGCCTTATAATATCATGCAAAGAATAGTAGGTGCTAAATTATAAATGTCGTCAAGTTTTATAATTGTGAAAAATGAAAATTTCTAAAGACGCCTTTAGGCAGGTAATCAGTCTTATGCGATTTGATTATTAAAAAAGTTTAAAACTTTTGAATGTTTTATTACATAGATAAGTATTTTTATATCATATATTATAACAAGTCCCTGTATTTAGTGTCAAAAATATTTTGTGGGTTAAGTGATGAATTATGTTTAGTTTCATAAAATCGCGTGCCTATTTAGGCTAAACTTTTAAGTACTTTAGTATTTGCTTTTCACTCTTATCTACCGAAACGAGTGTAAAAAGTCTGATTTAAAAGTTTTCTTATAAATTTCCTACCACAACCTGCCTCGCTTTGTATGAGGGAGAGTATTTAACAGAAAATGAGACTTAAATACGGATGGTGTATTGATAAGTGCACAACGTCCGTAAGTTCTGATAAGTCAATGATCTACTAGTGAAGAGTAGCCATTCTAAACATATTATTTTGCCCGACGCCTCCACCATATGTCACGACTACGTTCTTGACGTCTTGAGAGATCTTCAGGTCGTACTAGGATACTCTAGGGATCAGTCGTTAACTAGGGTTCCTCGCCCTCTCAATCAACTGCAAACTTAGTCAGTTAGCAACTCGCAATCAACAACTGAAGACTAACCACTCGTGTTCTCATTTTAGTCCTTTTATTAGTTCTTCTTGTTTCTTGTGTTGTGAATACATCGTATTCCTTTCCTTGTTGCGATCTTGCAATAGCTCCAGACTACCGTCCTTGCTATAGCTCCAGACTACCGTCCTTGCTATCGCAATCTTATTGCATATTTACTATTGACCTATTTATTCAATTGCCCGTACTTTTATATGTGTGACAATACTATACTCTTTCTACCACTATTGTAATACTGTTTTAGTAGTTGAACTGTAACTCTCACCAAACCAAAAACAGTTGGTCGATCAAAACACGGTTATTCTTTTTTGCCTTAACAATAATTACTGTGACAGACAAAATTATGAATTTTGCTAATTCGAAACACGTCAGGCGTAATACCATCGAATGTAAAATGTAGCAATTTTTATAGCATACAAACGAGTTCTTTAGAAATGAAATAATATCTAACCACATACGCTATGATCGGTTTTTGATATTAAAGTAGAGCATAAATAGGTCGTATCTGTATAGTATTTAACAAATAGTTGTCGTTAGGGAGTTCGCTCGCTATTAAGATTTTGCACATAAGAAAACAAAAACTAACAGCATCTCTCCTTATACGAGCTTTAGTGACGCTAACTGAAGGAAACTATGTGTGTTGATTTTACAAAAATAAAATTTCTAGTATCAGTGAATAAGGCGAATACAAATTCAGCAAAAATATATTTGTTAGAAGCTACCGTTTACCGTTGTATAAATAAAAATGTCTTCACGATCAGATAATAAAAACTTGGCGGCATTCTCAAGTTGTTGTCTGATGCTTACTATTTATTATAAACATAATTAAACTTTTTTCTAGTAGAGAAAAGCAAATTTTACTTTATAATAATTAAGTTTATGTTACAACTTTGCATGTATAAATATTCAAATAGCAAATACCATCATAGGAAGTTTGCATAACTTGTCTTGATTTAAAACTTTTTACCGTCGCATTTCAAGAATTAAAGTTTAAAGGATGAAAAGCATTCTAACAGTGTCGTACATTTTATTTCTTTTTAAGCTCGTTTTTTTTTCTGAAACAATGTTATGTTATATCTACACCTACACAGAACAATATTCATATTCTAAGGCTACAACAAGCGTTCTCAAGCGGATCTCGTTCTCGATTATTACAAGAGGTCGAGGGTAAGTTTAAATTTGGCACATATTGTACATTTTTGTATGTGATAAGAATATCTTTAAAATATTATAATAACGCAACTTCTAAATTTAAACCATTATATTACATGAAACATAAAATTTAATTAATTACTTTCATTTTACCTATACTATTTTTAACTTGTAAATTAAAGTAGAGCGAATAATTTTAAGTTTAATAAGGAAAAAATAATTATTTTTTAATGAATTGCGGTTTGTGTAATTTTACCACGGTAAATAACGAATTAAGCCACGAATCTTCAATTACGCTGCATAACCTGAATTAAAAAATTAAATTAAATTTTTTTACAAAGATTCCATTCTCAAACTCTTAAATGTGTACTTAGGTGTAATGGATTTCAATTTTGTTGTAAATACGAAGCCACATCTCTTGCAGCTTTTCTACGTAAAATAATGAAGATTAAATACAAAAATTTTATAAGAAATTATTTTTAAAGTTTGCACAATAGGGCTAATTAAAAAAACTGCTTTTATCTTCTTTCCTTTTAATTATAAATTTTCAGATTTCGTCTTTTATTGCCCCTTACTGGAATTTTCAATTAAAAGCTCTTCTACGAATTTTCATCTAATGAGTAATTAATTTTTATTTGAGATATTATTTCAACGTTGAAGCACACAATGTTAGACAATTAGTTAATAAATGGTTTTTAGTAGGCCATGAAATAAACAAGTGACAGTTAAATACTATTTTTGGCCAAACCAAAGGTGTTCAATAGTCATTGCAATTCATGACGTGTTGTCGCATGTCGCAGTTTCCTTTCAATCAACGCATAAAGAAAATTCAAGAGTTGGTACATTTAAAGTTCAAAGACACGGAAGTACTATTTTCAAATGGGTATACACGTGTTTCATTAGCTCTTACGCTTGCGAACATAGAGCTTGAGAATAGCTGCTTCGTAAAGTCAACTTAAGACGATATTTCACCCGAAGTTGATATTTGGTAGGCAGTTAGTTCTCACCTCAAAAAGGTACACGGGTCCCTTAGATACAGGAAGTTTCATGTAACTCTTCATTGAGATTCTCCGTTCGGACAAGAATATCTCGAAAGCCAGAAAAGGTGTAAGAAGCCGAAAGCCAGACGATCAGCATAGTGCATGAAAATCTTGAAAATCTCAAGATTTCGTTAGGAAGTGTCTTTAGCAATTCGTGAGGTCGCTAAGGTACCGTGTACCGGTTTGGGACAAGAACTCGCCATCTATCAAATTTAAGCTTTCTAGGATTTATGGTTCATGCAGTTTTGAACAGACAGAGGATCACAACTGAGGAATATTATGGATATTATTTATTTAAGGTTATAGCCTACCAAACAGGCCTAGGGCCTAATTACATGGAAGCCTGGACCGACAGCTTAACGTGCCCTCCGAAGCACGGCCAACTGCATGATAGTCATATTTAAGATGGTCACCCATCCAACCACTATCCCGGCGAACCAAGACTGTACCGTGGAAAGCGCTTGGTTAAGCGACATACGCTCGCGCTATGCAGTCGACTTCACCCTTTCATTATACATCAAGTTTATATGACATATCTGCTGAATACTCTCACTATTTCAGAAATAGCCTCAGAACTAACTTGAGCATTTACAAAATTTAAAAACAAGAATCTCAATGCGTTTCGTACATGTGAGAAATTGCTTACGATACCATGCACTCAAATACTCTGACTATTATTTTTTTATTTCATAAAAATCTAAATTACTTACATTCTTCCACTTTTATTGCAGGAAGTTACTAACATTTGTGTTGACAGTTGAACAAAGCTGAATTTAATTTGCCTTGTAATTTTAATTCAAGCTTTCTCATTTAAGCGATCCTTGCAGCTTTTGTATTACCAAAGTTATACATAGAACATGAGCAGATAATAGGTGTGTCGTAGCCGTAGTTAAGTAGTTTGCTTGGACTTTTCATTATAAAATGTTTAATGTTTAAAGGCCATATACGGTCAATCATGAATATTACTGACAAGTTGTGCATATTGACCGTGTATTGGTATGAATGATAATGACAGATGATTGATAAATACATTTTTGTTTTTAGTCTAGATTATTGACACTTATGACTGAATGTATGTGTCATTAAATGTATGTACATTGTACATATTGTTAGTCGAGTAAATGTATAGCCCGAGCTAGAAAACAAATTTTCATCAAAAAATTAAATAACGAAGACTCTCCGCTCTCCGTGGGCTAAATAATATTAACGAGATAATTATTAATTACAATTTTTTTCTGATTTATACGCAATAACTAGCCTAAAAGTAATTGAACAGAATAGAAGTCCACTCAGAATTTTTCTACAGCAGACTTTTGCACTTTGCAGGTGCAGTGCAGCTGCAGACCAGGTCTGCACATACAAACCTTTTGTCTGCACAGTTTTCGCCCGCACACTACACAGGCCTGTCATAGTAAAAGAGCCTGAGCGTTTGTAGCTGGCTTAAGGGCGAGTTTCTGGTACGTTATGGTTCCATAAAATTCTATAACTTAACTTTATGATGGGCCAAAACATTGTTTCAAAACCAGTTTTTTGACATTTAGGAATAGATATCTATTAATTGGTGAAGCGATAACTATCTTTCAAGAAACTGGGAATTAAAGATGATTTACGTTGTCGTAATTTATTTACCTGCAAACGTGCTATATATTTTTACAATTTAAAATAAAACAATATTGAAAAAGAAAAAAACGTAGGACTAAATAAATAGTGTTGAAGCTATGAAAACCGATAAATTACATATTCTTCATGAATATCAATAACTGAAAAATGTAATTTATAGATATTCATTTATTCATGACAAATAACACTATATTAAAGTAATTCGTTTCGTTTCCTTATCCAATCAACTCAATTTCAATACATTATTGATCTTTCTAACAAATGTGTATACAGAGTGGTTGTTTTTTTACTGTCTAGCTAATATCTGCTGAAATATTAAAGATACAAAAAAAAGTTAAATTAGAAACTTTTCAAACAACACCTCGTCTACAAAATAGCGCAAAGAATTTTTTTCCATGGCCTACTTGTTTTGCGGGAAAATATGTAATTTTGGTTTTTAAATAGAACATCCTGTATATTTTTAGAGAATCGTATTCTAAATCAATTTCTCTTTATAACGATGTATCACAAGTATCATTTTACTTTCTAATTATTTCCAATATTTAAAAAAAATTTAGGATAAGTGTTGCAGAAAACATAGTCAAAGAGGGCAAAAAATTGTTGAATTCCATGGTGGACAATCTGAACAATCATTATAATACATTACATGTTAAAGTTTGTTCCGAAATTTCTTAGTTTGTTAAAAAGTAAATAAATTAATGTTAATCAAGAGTTACTACAACCCTCATATTGTTCCTTTTTTTTAAATATTGGGCAATAATTATTAGAAAGCAAAATGGTACTTCTGATACATCAATGTAAAGAGAAATTAATTTAGAATACGATTCTCTAAAAATATACCTACAGGGTGTTCTATTTAAAAAACCAAAGTTACATATTTTCCCGCCAAACAAGTAGGCCATGGAAAAAAATTGATTGCGCTATTTTGTAGATGAAGTGTTGTTTGAAAAGTTTCTAATTTAACTTTTTTAATTATCTCCACTATTTCAGCAGATATTAGCTGGACAGTAAAAAATCAACCACCTTGTATACAGGGTGAATCAGAGCACCCGTATCAGGCGTTCTTCTCAAAAATGATTACTCGTAGAGAGTTGAGTCAAAAATTTTGATTACAAAAGCCGTAATAACTTTCTTGGTTTTTAAAGATCTTTTCATTGATACCACTTTCTTTCGACCTATCTTGCCATTTAAAATTCTGGAGTTCTTCACATTTTGAGACAATATCTTCGGCATGCCGATTTTTCGCGGAATAACAATACCACCATTTCATTTTTTATTACGGCTTTTGTAATCAAAATTTTTGACTCAACTCTCTACGACTAATCGTTTTTGAGAAAATCGCCTGATACGGGTGCTCTGATTCACCCTGTAGTGTATGTGTAGGTGTACTGGATCTACTAATGTAAAAAATGTATATGGTTTTAAAATGAATTTCATACGTTTAGCTGTATCGCTACATAGTAGACAAAATACTAATAGTATCACAAAATTTTAAAGCATTTTGACGGGCAAAATATTTTTTATAATCTAGCGTGCATTTTTTTCAAAATTTTTTAATACAATCGTTTTAAATACGATTACCAATGAAAAACTAATAAAACTCTATAAGAATATCTAAAAAAAATAATACCATGTGTCATTTTAAAAAATTGTCGAAGACGTCATCATCCCCAACAAATGTCTGACTTCAAAAAATTTTTGTTTCCTCCAAATTAGAAAGAGAAAACTGTTTTATTCAAAAACTGGTTTATTAAGACTAAAATGAAAAATAAAGCTGCTCTCGTCTCGGGTCTTTAAAAAAAACAGACGGCAGACGTCTTATTACACTCACCATAATTTATCTTATAGACAAGATTTGACTTTGAGGTCTTCGGAACTTTCGATTTTAGGTTTGAAAAAAGGTTCTCCAAGGTAGAATTGGTACGGTAACTGACATTTATGTTTTTTTAATTTAAAATAACCTTAATTTGAGGTGTCACCTCTTTAATGTAAGGCAAAGATATACCTCCTTGTCACTATTTTTATGGTGGTTATCTGGTTATATAATGTAATGAATCCTTGTAATCCTGTAACGTCGTCCTGAATTATATAGTAAAGAACTACTGAGTAACAATGGAAGTTATTATTGTATAATGTTATATTGATTTTTCTAATAACCAATTACCAATGAATATAAAAAAGAATGAAGTCATGAATGATTATGATTCTAAATATTAAAAATTAACGATAATAAAAAAATGATAATTAATATTCGTTTTCTACGTTATTTGTAAACAAAAGTTATTTGTTTTATAAGGAGACAAAGTGACGTTTTGTGTGACAAGACTGTGTTTGCCTGAAGAGCGAGCGTAGCGAGCGAGTCTGGCAATACAGGCGAGTCACACAAAACTACTTTGACTCCGTATGAAACATTATATTTTTTCTGCAAACGTAAAGCGTAAAACTGAGAATTTTGATTTTTGAAAGAGCACCATCTCTTGTCAACTACTTGTAGTTCAATTGTCAAATATTTTTTAAAATTAACTAAAAAAGCTAATTATTAAACACAACGAACTAATTATAAAGGAAAATTTAAAAAACATTAAATTTTTTACATTACAAATGCTTAAAAAACATTTTTACGTTAAAAAATAAAAATTATGTGCGGTTAAGATTTTACTTTTCCCGCCTAGGCAGTAGAAAAGTACTTTTCTGACAATTTTTCCTGCCTCGGCGGGAAAGTTAAACTTCACCGTTACCTATTGAGTGACACAAAGGCAACTTTTTCTGACGTTTGAAGAAAAAAAGTTATGTAAGATATACAGTTACGCTCATTTTTGTACGCTACTTCCATATAAAATACTTAAAAAATCTTGCTGCTTTCTATTCTTATAAATAAGTAAAAAAAAACTGTACATGTTAAAGCATGCAAGTATTACAACTACCGATCTTTGCACCCTCTGCTTAATGCTCTATTGAGTATGGTCAACGGTAGTTATTGGCAGTCAATGGCAGTGATAGCATAGGCATTCACGGTCAGTCAACGGCAGTCATCGGCAAATAAATTGGAGTTCAAATGATGTAAGCGATTTCTTTTTATTTTACTTGTAACTTATATTCAATAGATTCTTAAAAGTTTAGTTGCAACTAACAGTCGCAGTCGAAAAGAAACGAATCCTATAACGCTAACTTTTATTTAGCTTGGCTCTTAAAGTACCTTACCCATTCACGTTCAGTCGGCCTGCAGTTTATAGAGATGGACTGACCGGCCTAGCTAGCCAGTCGTTATAGTTGCTTACAGTTCTGTATCGTATATTACTATAGTATTGACAGTTTTTTTGCGTTATTTTGAATATATTTTTATTATAATAGCGCGGCAATCCAATAATGGCTATCAAAACACAGAAAAGTAGAGTTTTTGGTAATTGAAAAATAAAACGATAGGTTCAAAAATTCAACATAATCCTTATTTTCTGTAGTTGTTGCAATTTAAAATTTTAAATATGTGCTACTGTAGGAGCTTCAAAACGGCCTCTTGGGTACCTACTATTTTATGAGTCCACGTAGGTATTTCTTTCAATGCGGTTTCCACGACATTCTGTTGAACCGGTATGGCATGAGATACAGTTTCACGTTTATATGGCACGAGAGAGAGTTTAAAGTTTACTAGCGTCATTTAAAACAAATAATTTATGAAAATTATTTAGTACATAGTAACTCCCCGTTACCATATCGTTTGGTTTATTAGCCTGCTTTTCTTTAAGACAGCTGAGCATAATTATAGCGAACAACTCGGCATTTTAATGGCCCCCAACTGATTAATTTTCACTTTTAGAGTAATTATTAATCAAACTATTATGTTAATAATTTTTTTCTCTTTCGAAATAATAAGCAAAAACACATTTTAAATAACATGAGATCCGGGTCCAGAGCCGGATTGCTTTTCTGATGCTACCACTGGAATATACATGCGTAAAAAATACTACTTATAGTAGTAATAACGAAAGCTTTTGGGTGAGGGAACGTGTTATGAATAGAAAATTGAGCCCATCAAATATATCGTTATTTCACTATTTATAATTGGTGGTGTGTTTATGAAGATAGCGAGGTCTAACGTGTACTAGACATTTCTTAGCGCAAAATTTTCCAGAGATAGGTTGGAGGAATTTTGAAAAATGCTGGGGTGGCATCTCGCCCCACAGTGGCGTCTTCCCCCGACTTACCTTATATGGATAGTCGCAAAGAATTAAAAATAAAAATAATTAAATATAAAATTGAATGATCCGCAGCTGTTAAAAATTGGCACCTTTGGTCGTGATAAATGTCTCAGCTCTTCTGTACAAGAAGTGACGTATATCGTGAGATCGTGACACAAAATAATTATGTAGTTCGTTATAGTGCCTATTCTACCTAAAATAAATTTTAACAAATTTTTTTGTTAGGTGTTTATTTAGGAATCATCTTGTATATTGAAATTAGAAAATATTTCATTTAGAAAATTTATTTATTTTAAAAGTTAAATGAATAATAATATTCAACGCACCATTTGGTTTTACCTAAGTATTTGATAAGGCGACACACGATATCGAATTTGTTAAATTTGCGATAAAATTAAAATAATTTCTTTACGATATGCAACTCGTTCAGTACAGTGCTAAATTCAATGCCGCCAAGTTGATCTTATTTCATCTCACCTTTGGGCCTTTTGAACAAATTTGAAGTTAGCCGTGTTTTCTACTTACTACAGGTTAGCATAATACTTTTTTTACTTATTTTGAGAGTTTATAAATAGAAATTTATTAGGTATTTAATTATGTTTTCAATTTGTTGTAACAATTTTAAAATTTTACGCAGATAAAATCGTAGAACGACACTCTTAGCAGAGTCGAATTAAACAAAAAACCAGGGATAGCAATTTTTCTTCACGAATCGCTTTATTTTGGGACCCTAATTATGGGAGAGATTTTTCCAGATCAGAGGCGTGCGGGAACAGAGTCAAAATCGCCTTTGTTTGTTGCAAAACTGCTAGTTTTGACAATATCTTTGATCACATTGAAAATAGCAAAAAAATGCATCTTACGTAATTTTTAACGTATAAAATTACAAAGAGAATGAGACCGGTCCTAACCCAAACGGATAGTTCGTTTATGCAGAAAAAAATAGAAACCATAGGAAGTTGATATATTTTCAAATTTAATTTAAGAAAAAAGTAAATGGCCAAATTTTTTTTAAATGCTTTTAAAAGATGTATTTTGATACACAGAAACACTGTACCAAATTTCAACTTCAAATATTTATTTAAACAGCCACAATCGCTAGAAGACTAAAAATTTTCAACCACTAATAAAGTTGGAGCAAATGATGGTAGAGGGTAAAACTTTTTTTTAAATGAAAGGTATTGCCAAGTACTTTAAAATAATAGCAAATTGTAAATTTTTCTCAACTTCTTCGCGGTTTTTTCGCCTTATGTTTATGAGGAGTTGTATACAAATAACAATAATTTGCTCAGTAACTTAGTGATAAACATGAAACATGCGGTGAACTACTCGTTAACATTAGGTGAAAAAACGGCGAAGAAGTTGAGAAAAAATTACAATTTGCTATTATTTTAAAGTGCTTGGCAATACCTTTCATTTAAAAAAAAGTTTCACCCTCTACCATCATTTGCTCCAACTTTATTAGTGGTTGAAAATTTTTAGTCTTCTAGCGATTGTGGCTGTTTAAATAAATATTTGAAGTTGAAATTTGGTACAGTGTTTCTGTGTATCAAAATACATCTTTTAAAAGCATTTAAAAAAAATTTGGCCATTTACTTTTTTCTTAAATTAAATTTGAAAATATATCAACTTCCTATGGTTTCTATTTTTTTCTGCATAAACGAACTATCCGTTTGGGTTAGGACCGGTCTCATTCTCTTTGTAATTTTATACGTTAAAAATTACGTAAGATGCATTTTTTTGCTATTTTCAATGTGATCAAAGATATTGTCAAAACTAGCAGTTTTGCAACAAACAAAGGCGATTTTGACCCTGTTCCCGCACGCCTCTGATCTGGAAAAATCTCTGCCATAATTAGGGTCCCAAAATAAAGCGATTCGTGAAAAAAAATTCCTATCCCTCCGCTTTTTTTCGAAATTGTTTAGTTCTACGCTACTATCTTGCGAATCGTATTTTATTATTAATACGTAAGTGTAGTTAGGGTGTTCCAAAATATAAATTTAAGGGTTCTTTTTAATTGAGCCTAAAGGCCTTATCTACTGTTGGCGCCCTTCAGCTAATTTTTATTTTGAAAATTATGTAAGGAATGATTCGATCGAAAATGGGTGAAAATAATTTAAATTATATTATAAGAAACAACTTTTTTACTCCAGGCTACTAATTTTTTTTTGTCGCGTGTGTACTGTACTATGCAGATTACAGAGCTGGTATTCTGTAATTATAATCTATAATCTCCTTATCATCATCATATTGAGTTTGGCTTCCATAATCCATACTCCTAAAATTAAAATCTAAAGGGTAACGAAGAATTACAAACAATGCGGGTAAAATTATCAACCTACACCCACCTGATCTAACGAAAATTAAATCTTGTTACGAATATTTTAAACAAAATTAAAAAAAAACGGTTAGCCGAGAATTGTACAAACTCTATGGCTGCTTCTTGACCCGTGATTACGTTATTAAGTTGTTATGTTCGACCCAGAGGAGTGTGGGATCCCTTCATTTGATGCGCTGCTTGAAATTTAATCTTATACTGTGAATTGGACTCTTGTATTATGCTTCGGGAAGTCTTTAAAAATCAATATGGGTTTTATTTCTTGAGGCATCAAAATTTTGATTTACAATTTTTATATCTTAACAATACAGAAACGTTTGATTTCATGCATATTTCTGTTTATATTATGCGCATACATACTTTTTGAGTTAAATTTTCAATCAAGCACTCAACAAATCAAAAAATTTAAATTTGAGTGTAGAATGCACGTGTATCTATGCACGATAAAGCGAAAATCAGAGAAATAAATATCTAATGTGTCTATGACTTTTAATAAAAATAGTAATAGTATATTGTTTTATAAGGAGTAAAACTGTAACTTTTTTCGACTAGTCAGTACGGCTTGTCAGACGAAATGAAGTTGAGTCTGACAGCTGAGGAGCCCAAAAAAAGTACTTCTACTGCGTATGCAACATTTTATCTTTTCTTCAAACGTAAAAATTAATTAAAACTAAAAATAGAAAATTTTGAAAAAGCGCTATAATAGTTCAAGGCAGTTTTAGGTGTGCAAATGTTTGAGCTTTCTTAAAATAATTTTAACATTCGCCATTTTCAAATAATTAGTTACAAATAGCACCTACTGTATGTAACAGAACCCAGCATTGTAGCCAGCAAAAATAATATTTTATGCAATGTTACTCTTAAAATGTCTACCTAGGTAATCTTTAGTTGTCATTTTGTTTTTAGTGCTAAATTGAAAATCTGCTCAAATGCTTGGAATAGTTGTGCAAATAATCTTTGGTTAACTTGGTAACTAATTATCTTAATTAATTAGGAAATTCATTATCGAAAATACACGTAATATAAGATCAAGACCAAAGTTGAACTTTCGGCATTCCACCGTGTATAGTGTAGGTGTAAAGGGTTTATTACAGCGCTGCATATTTTGCAATGATGAAATTTTAGTGACAAGGAGTAATTATAAGTAATGAGAAATAAATTGATGAAAATGGTTTGAATAAAAAGGGTAGTTTTGGGGTGGTAGTGGTATTTGCCACTCCCAGAATTTTCTTGCCTTTTTCTATTTTTGAAAATGATTTTTTTTATGTTTTAGGGAATTTAATAGCAGACATTTTATACAGGGTGTAAGTTAGAATCATCGACACAGGAAAACTAAAAATTCTATGTAATGTTCCAAAATCAAAAAATTACAAATTATTATAATTTATTAAATTCGAACAGGCTTCGCTTCACGTTGGTACACTGCATTTTTGAGTCAATTAACCTGTATGTTTCAATTAAGCGGTTTTTGTGCGGAAACTGTATATTGATGGGCTCTATAAAGGTATATCATCATAAATAATTAATTTATTTTAATGCAACGCACACATACAATGAGCGCGTAAAGTATGGCATAGTCGAATTATTTTCTTTCCTGATAGGAATATCAAGAAACGGTTGGGCACGTCAAATTGAATATTTAAAAAAAACATTTTCCGAGAATTTTCATTTTTCTAACCCTCACCCCTTTCGAGCAGTGGCGTCATCGAAGAGTTTTTTAAATTGCAACCTCTTTCTTTATTTCGATATTTGGATATAGATTATGTAATTTTAATTTAAGAAATATGCACATGTTTGCCCTCACAGACTCACAGTTTTGAAGATATTGATTTTTAAATGTGTAGAGATTGGTGGTGTTTCTAAATAAAATTTTCGCAAAGGAAAATTTTTTTTATTGGAAAAACAAAATACTGGCTTAGTTTAATAATTTCAATGTATTTAATCGTTTTTCCAATACAAATTATTTCACTTGATCTTTGATAAAATTCATCTTGGTAAACATGGCGGGCGTGTTTCTTTTTATAAGTATTTCAACCAAGTACCTACCAATAATTTGTTTTTGTCTTCTTATCAGCAGCATTCGATTCTTTCTAAAAAATCATAAATAATCTAGTACAGTCCTGAAGTACAATCCCATTTCATCTGTGTTAAAATTCTTTTATAAGAGTTTGGGTAAACAATTTTTTATTCAGTTTCCAAAAGTAGCTGAGTTATTTGCATATTTTTCTTTTCTTTAAAAATCTGATCCAAAATCAGCAAGACTGTTTTATCTAACAGTGACTCTATAATTATTTTGCTAGTTACTTGTTTAAATAGTAATCTTTAGATTACCTACTTGAGCTTATTCTTAACCTTCACACATAGTTTTTAAAATAATAAATTTATATAAAACAAAATTTCTCAATGTCTGTTTGGAAGTAATACACACTTCACTCAAATCCTCATGGGTGGTTTCTAAAACAGCTAGAAGTGTTTGTCATTTAACCTTCTTGTAATAGTATGTAGGATAAGTTAAATTGTTTGTTACATCTTAAAAGAATCGTAGTAATTTTTCTTTATAAATTGTCCACAAAATGAGCTATGTCTAGATGTATTAATAATACATTTTTATGTTGCCACTCATCAACCTTCGCCGACTTGTAAAAATGGTGTCAATTGAACGTTCTATTAAAAAAAGTAGAACAATTGTTAATTATTAATGATAAAAAACAAATAAGTTTAATCTCTAAATCGACTCGCTCCCAGTCTTTTTTGTAACATTATAAAAAACGACGGCCTTGACATCGCTCCCATTTTGCTTAGGTGTGAACCCTTTTAATATGTTAAGTAATAAACTATTTTCGTAATTAAAAGTGAGGATAATCAAATCATGTTTTGTTTTAATTAACAATTATTATTTACCTTGTTTCGGGAAACAACAGATGTTCATGACAATCCCGAAACTCATGAACTATCCAATTTATTCAATCAACTTGGTGGCTCTATAGTTTGATGTTTGTTTTGTATAGAAACTTTCACAACAGTGTTAAAGTTTGAACTACGAAATAATAGAAATGCCTCTATTGGGGTGAATATGCAATATTATTTCGTGAAATCATAAATGATATTTTAATGCAATACATATTTATCATTTACCTACTGAGTATTGGTGAAAGGCTAATGAAAAGTTAGAACCTTTTGCTATCATAAGATATTACTACTAGAACTGCTCCAGAGGAGAAGCTAACTTTCAACCCCTAAAAACTAAATTTTGCTAAAAATAATTTACAAAATTTCCCGTCATTTGAGTCCAATCTCATCAAGATTGGACTAGAATTACGTAATTTTAATTTTCTCTATTTTACTATCAGCGTTATCAGTGATAACAGCTGATTTCCCTGTAACTCGACAACCTTAAAGGCCAGTTCACACACACAGGCTTTGCCTTCCGGTTTGGCCTGTGCAGACGGCCTGAACCGTATCCACACACTCCGGTTTGGCTTGTGCAGGCCGCCTGAACAAGCCAAACAGGAAGGTAATCCGGTGTGTGTGCCGCCGTCATAAGAGCTAGCGCTTCCGTTTAATTTTTAATTTAACTCTTAAATCATTTGTAACCCTATAAAAATTACTTAACCTTTTATCACTTGAACATTTCGTTATCTAACAGTGTTTAATTAAAGAATTGATTTAGAACCACGTGAAGTGATAATAGTACTTTGTTTTATTCGGAATAAAAGTGTTACTCTTTTTAGGCGAGTCAGTAGGGCTTGTCAGACGAAACGAAGTTGAGTCTGACAACTACTGACGAGCCAAAAAACCTACTTTTACTCCGAATGAAACATTTAATTTTTTCTTCCAACGTAAAACTTATAAAAACCAAAAATAATTTTTTTGAATAAGCGCCATCTCTTGAAAATTATTTGTAGTTCAATTGTCAAATATTTTTAAAAATTAACTTTAACTTGTAAAAAGAAGCTAATAATTAAACGCAACGAACAAATTATAACAGAAAATTTATAAAGACATTACCTTTTTACATTACAAATGCTTACAAATATCATTTTACGTTACAATTTGTTGTAAATATTTAAGGTTAGAATTTACTTTTACCTCCTAGGATGTAAAAGTAGAACTTTAACTTTACTTGTTCAGTAACAAAATGTCGACTGTTTTTGACGTATGAAGAAAACATTATTTGTTGTTGGGGCTGATTAGTGTTTTTTTTACCTTCGTGATTCATTAGCACCTCCAAGTATTTTTCAGCTTTTAATTAATTTTTATTAATTACTTTCTTTTTGTGCGCTTCCAGTAAGCTTCACCATCGCTCGCACTTTGATTAAAAAGTTATTAATTTAATTACAATAATTATATTGAGAAGGGGCTCAATATAAGCCCCTTCTCCATTTGATAAAAGAGACTCCTCGTTTCACCTTTGAGGTGAACGGGCACGCGTTTTGTTTTTTCCGCGAGTCATTTTTATTTGCGTTTAATTAATTAAATTAAGTTTAATTAATTATCATTTACCCTTCAGCAAGCCCGTGATTTTCCCTCGTACACTAAGACACTCAGTGACCTTTCTCTTCATAGAAAGGTCTCGGGATCTGGTGGACCAAGCCTTCAGGAATCAGTGGTTTCTCTTTGTGGTAAATAGAGGTCTCGAGGTCTGTGGGTGTTTTTTTGCCTTGTTCTTCCAGGACCTAGTGGCCTCTTTTCTAAAAGAGAGGTCTCGAGGCCTGGTAACAAATCTTTTGTCTCCCAGGACTCAGTGGTCTCTTTCCTTCGGAAAGTGGTTTTGAAGTCTGGTGGGAATCCACTGGCCGTGTCATATAATCAGAGAACTGTATTTTGACACTAATATTTTATTTTTCTATATTTTATCTGTACCAGTACAGATACTGTTTGCTTTACTAACTACGTCAAATCAATCCCGTCTCCGGCTTTGAGTGAAGCTAAAGGGAGATTCAATGTAACACCCGTTTTTCGATTTTCAGCAAATTAAATTTTATATTTAACTAAATATTTTATACTATAAACATTTTGATAATTTACATAAAATGTTATGTAAAATACATTGTATTATTTGTCTACTTCCCAGGTATTAATTTTGTGCAGTCGTGCGCTTGTATGGTTGACAAAGTTGGGTGAACGCGATGTAGCTGAAACTGCGGCACAAACAATTATTAGTGTTTTGAATGATACGCTTCGATGAACAAAAATCGTTTATGTAGTGATTTCAGTATCTAAAGTTGCTTTTGAACATACACGCGATCTTGCTACAAACGTTAGTTTTTGTACTATGTAAATTATTAACAAACAACATTTTCTATACAAAAAAAAGTCGAGAGAAAATTTGTAAGATATTATTCGGTTTAAAATAGGTCGTGTGTTGTTAGTTGTTTTATACAGTGTGTCTAAAAAGTAATAGAACAATAAATTTGTCATAATTTTTTTTACAAATACGTAATATAACATCGGAACCCCGTCTACGTAAACGTCTACTTATTAAATTATTGTAATTTAATTTTTACCCCTGAAATTAGAGATTTTAATTGAATTTATAAAATTCAATTATGGAACGCCGGCGGTGATCGTAGCCGCTGCTGCGGCCGCTTCGTATTGTGGACATGTGGACTCCTTTAAGGCCGCGCCACACACACATGCTTACACCTTCCTGTCACCAGCACAGGCCAAATCCGCCCACCTTAACGATGTCCAGACGCTCCGGATGGCCTGCACAGGCAGACTGCACAGGCCTTACCGGAAGGAAAGCCTGTGTGTATGACGCAGGCTTAAAGGTTTCCAAAGATCCCCATAATAAATACTGAATCACCCTATATTATTTAAATACTACAAACATTAAGATTTATTCTTAGTTTACTTTTTTGTCAACTCTGTAGTTATGTACTAGAATGTATTTTATTATTATTATTTATCAACAAAGAATTATTTCAACCCTGCTTGTTGTTGCATATGCTACTAACAAACTTTGATACTTATTTTTTGAGACGAAATATTATTAATTAATATTATTTTTTATAAACATTAATGAAATTTACTTTTAAAATTTTTACGCTACAAAAAATATCACTTAAATAATTTCTCGTTTAAACGGTTCAATTAGCTGGTTGATTAAGCTTGTCAAAATTATGGCATAGAAATAAGGCCGTTGCTCTTTAATTTTTTATAAAATATTGTTGCTTTCAATTTTTTTTTGTTGAAAATCAATTTTCTTTTCCGTAGTTTATCTTGTAATAATAATAAGACACAAAAGGAAACCCATAAGCGAATGTGAAAATATATTTGAAAAATACAAAATTGGCGTTTTGCTATTATTGGTTTTGCTTTTCATGAAGATAAATTCAGTTTATTGACCTTTTCACAAAATTATCTCTATTAGAAATGTCAATAGATAAATTGAATTCGCTTATGTTTGTTGTGTTATTCTTATTTTCTTTCAATATTTGGGGTGGTTTTACAAAAACCAGTTAGTTTTATTCCAAATTTGCTATAGATAAACATAAATATCTCCAACTGCTGAATTTAGTATGGTTTTATTGCTCAAAATGCTTAGCCCTGAAAACTTGAATATGTAGTTTGGAAATGCTTGGAACAGAGTTACGTTATAACGCTCGTTATAACGTGAGTAAGCGGAAGTTGATATGTGAGATGATTTGTAGCGTCTCTCCAAGAGTTTTACGATATGTTTACATTGTGTTTTATACATTTTTAAGCGCATAAAAAAATATTTCACTCTTTTTTAGCGCATATAAATCCGCCCTCTACTCATCAGTATTATATCAAATAATATTTTTATCTACTATTCATATCAACTCGGATCTTACTGAGCATTATTCATCATAATTATCCTTAAGCGTTATTGTTATCGAACATTTCGAGTCAATTATTAAAACCACGATATCCACAGACATCTTTTATCACTTTTAATTAAAGCATATCGTACACATTTATTCTACTACAGCACTACTCTCTTGAAAATTTTCTAATTTTAATTCTCGTTTCTCAAACTTGGTACAGTGCAAGACAATGAGCGTTAAGAAATAATTAATCACCTATATGTTTTTCGTTTTAGACTAGCTTTCAAAATATACCACTTGATGCTTTGGCATCAGATGGATCAGTATTCAAGCAGTTTTCGTCGTGCAGCTAACTGCGTATTTCGGAGACCTGTAATTACGACCTCTGTTTTTAGCTATTTTATACTCTCAAAAATGATATTTCATAAGCTAGGGGTGAAGTTTGTTATTGTACTGAACATATATTATAGTGCTATTATTGAATTTATTCAAAGACTGTAAAATTATAAAAAAAAAGTATCTTCAATTTTTATCAATAGATTATGTTTTCATTTTAAAGCTTGCCTAAATTCTTGACAATTCTTGCCGAATTATCTTGAATAATTCTGAAACCTTTAGATTTTGATACCACTAGCCTACTAAAAATTGATCTTCAAGGGCAAGTACAAGACCGTCGTTGATTAAATTTTTTCTTTCATGTTTCCAGTTATAATAACTATCTGTAACGATGCGTTTTTCTACACGTGTCAGAGTGTTACTAATCCTTAAGATTCTGCCTCTGATACGAGAAAAATTAACATCGTTTTCACGCCCGAGTATTTTTTATTAAAAATGGCTCGTAATCTACCAGCAACTATCAGATCCTCCGTTTTTGTTTCGAATACATCGAATGCCATTCGATGCCTCTTGTAAGCCCGCATCTACCACCACCTACATAATCACATAAAAAGCATTTTTGTAAGAGTTTAGTGATAATCGCAGATATGAGTACGAAGTGTACGGGGTAAGATGTACGTTCCCACCAAATAACAAGCTGAGTCCTAATTGGTGCTAAGAACTTAGTGGTGGAGAACTAATAAATAATCGACGTGTATTAATTTGAGGGGAGTCGGTGACTGTCCGTGTTAATCTTGTGCTGTGCGGTCTTGTGACCGTCCTTGTTCTGCGGATAGTTGATGGTCTTGCGTCCCTGCACCAGTGGCTATTACAAGCTGCAGTTGTAGGGTTTAAACAGATCGCGTCTACCACACTACATCCGTCCAGATGGTCAGGCCTTCGGGCTAATCACAAGTCCCCTTCTAACAGTAAGGCTTTTGGCCAATTGTTGCTCCTGTTGGTCAGGCCTTTAGGGCCAACTAGGTGTCATTTACATGATCAGGCCTTTTGGCCAATCGTTCCTCCTGTTGGTAAAGCTCCTAGGGCAACCACGTGTCACTTACACGGTCAGGCCTTTTGATCAATCGCTCTTCCCGTTGGTCAGGCCCCTAGGGCTAACCACGCGTCCCTTAACGGTCAGGCTTTCGAGCTAACCACCTTCCTCCCACTGGTCAGACCTTCGGACTAACTATATATCATCAGTTCTTGAATCCAGTTCCCTTTTTGTTACTCGCTTATAATATTTTATTTTGTTTTGAATAAATATTTTTATTTTGTTTGCAAGTGTTTGTTATTCGCTCCTAACCCCTCCGTGTCTTCGACTTGAGCAACGTCGAAGGCATAACAATATACACTCGATCGTAAGATCGGTGGTACATATCTACTACTAAAATGCGTAGAGCGTAATCTACCTATTGAGGTATTGGAAGTCGCGAAAGTTACGAAAGGGTTAAAAGTAATAATTTTTTTAATATTAAATCTTTCCGAAATACTATAATTCATTTTATAGAAATTTTTTTGAGCTAAGTCTTGAACAAGATGACCACCATTTCCAGCTTCACAAATGTGGGTTCCTTTTAGAATATTTTCTACTACTATTGTTAAGGCTTCCGGCGTTAGCGTTCCTATTTCTGCTCTGATTTTCTGTCTAAGTTGCTGAATGGTGTTGGATTCATTGATTGTAGCATGGAAGAAAATGTTGAATTTTACATGTTCATCAAATTCTCTTTTGAGACCTTCGTGGTAGGTTTCACAGTGTATGCAGTTACCCGATTCTGTTACAAACCCATATCATGATTGTCAGCGAGATCTGATCTTAAATATTTTTGACCACATCGCTGGATACTTTTAACGACGAAAATTTTATACTTGTGAAAATGTCAAAAATACCTGTAAATAGCGACAGCCATTGATTTTTTTATCAACAAATTTAATAAATTTGACGCATACAAATAAATGCTGCCAATAAATTGTTTAAGAAAATTCATGGCTAACTCAATCTCCAGATTTTTGTTCCATTTCCTTATCTAATTTCTACCGTTACAAAGCACGGAAAATTAATTCTGTTTATAACTTTGTGGCACAAAATTCAACAATACAACAACAGGATCGATGTGAGTTTGCCAGTAGCCAGTGGAGAAGGCGTGGGAATAAGATAAAAGATAAGGCGCCACACAGTTTAGCTCACACCAATCACACCCTCTACAAACTGTGAAAATAGACACAAATACAAAAACTAACTTTAATAACGTATATTAACCTCAGCAATAAATTGATAATTCGATCAACAAACAAGTTAGATTTGTGCAAGTTAAAAACAACTTCCACAGCAAGAATTCAACAGTAATTTACCAAAAGATTAATAATCGCATAAACACATATAATTCTCATTATTAAATAAAAGCAAGAGATATTGCATACAGCGTGTCCTAAAATTCCGGGGCACAAAAAGATCCACATATACTAGACATAAAATAAGGTCGATCTAACCCAACTTGCCTTATACAAAAGTCCTAAAAAAAAAAGTCTAGTACTTAATTTATGCTATAACAATCGTAGCTTCCCCATACAGAAGCTAATGTTTTTTTGCATTTTGCTCGTAAACGACTAATCTTAGTAAAATGAAACAAGAGGCATAAACGTTAAAATTTTAAATTTAATTGACTATTCTTAACCTTTTTTTTCGAATTTGCTACGTACAAATAAAATACGAATAAAAAACTACCCCTTACCCCACCGTATTCCGCCATTTTTAAAGCAATCATTATGTAATTTTTCTCAAGTATTACTGTTAATAAATAAACGATCGGTGCCAAGTTTGAACACTCTAGCTCAAACCGTTTTCATTTAAAACAAAAAAATTAATTATTTTTTCGCCTCTTTCAGGGGCTGTAACTTTGTAGCCGAGGACTTTTGTATAAGGCAAGTTGGGTTAGATCGACCTTATTTTATGTCTAGTATATGTGGATCTTTTTGTGCCCCGCAATTTTAGGACAGGCTGTATAGATAACCCAAAAGTTTCTGAAATAAACAAAACGTACGCAAGGGTCATCGACTGTACAGTCCCGGCTTCCGTAGTATAAAAAGGTAAAAATAAAATTATTAATTAACGCGATAAGCGTTCAAATACGCAATATCGATGCTTAACAAATCAAAAAAAGTACAAAAAGATATGACCTAAGATAAAAAAATTTATAACAATTATCCGTATAAATTACTGATTAAACTTTACGCACAAATGCAAAGCTACGTTATTTAGATAAAAAATTATGTTCGTAAAATTTCAAATAAACAAAATTAATAAAACGCTGATAAAATTATTCGTTGAATTATTTGACAATTATTGGCGAACAAGGTTAACAATCCACGTTGTTAATTATCAACCGCCATTTTCCAAATTAAAAATCTCAATCAAACACAACACACTTTGTAACGTTTTCCACTTATCTGAACTCCGATAAGCTGAATAAAATCTTGATTCTGGATCACAGCTTCCAACCAAAAACGACGATGATAAATCCAAGAGTTCCAAAATGAAGATGATACGACGATAACCGTCTAAATGAACAGCATAGATAAGATATGGGTAAATTATAACTCCCACTCAAAACTCGAACCCAAAAAAACCCTGAAAAGCGAAACACATGATAGCACAGAAGATAAGACAAACATGGACAACATACCTGTAGATAAGGGTTTTTAAAATCAAAGGCACAAAAATCCCTCAAATGAGGTGGAATAAACACTAATTCCAAATAACAACTTAAATCGTCAAATCCCCAAAACGGGTAGCATAAATTTGTCCAAAAATAACTAACAAACGACAAATTATCTCACTATAATACGATATTAAGTTTAAGCCTCGACTTCGTTCGAATTAGAATGAACATCTCTTCAACAAAACCAACGGAAAGATTACAGGTACGAAAGAAGGGAGAAGTATAGGAAATTTAATAGTAACAAATAATAATACAATAAACAACCAACAGAGGGGTCTAGGAGTAACAAATACAACAATTAATTAGAAAAATAAATTAAAATCATAAGGAGAAAAATTTACGTTACAAATCAGATATAGAATTTTATGCTCTACAACTTTTATTTGAATCTTTTTTATGTGTAATAATTGGGAAAGCATGAAATTAGGAAAATATGGTTTTACATGTTAAATCCCTGTGACTGCGAGTCGTGGTCACTGATGATGGTCGCTTTATAGTGTCACGACTGGGGGTTTGTCATGACCTCTGGAGTCCAGACTCTCCAGAGTGTACCGAGATGAAATGATAAACAACGCTGAAATTATTAATTTATTTAAAAACGTTCTCTTACTCAAATATTAGCATTATAATCCAATCACAACACATGATGATTATATTTCGCGTTCCCAAATTGTCCAACTGACAATTATCAACCGCCAAGTATAAAACTGACTTAAAAAACTACTTTGGGGCCTTTTATTAACTTCTCGCACGCGCCAACTAAAATCGCTAAAACTGTCGATTTATGCTGTATCCCACATTCTTCAATACATGACAACAGTCATGTATTGAAATACTTTTTCTAATTTCTACATTAAATTTTTGTACTAAGTACTTAATAATTGCATTAAATAATTTGCGTAATATTTTTACGCGTGACAATAGTATAAAGTTTATACGTATCAACCTTCAGATTTCAAATAGTCTCTAGATCGTAAGCACGAAATGGTTTTGGTTAGTGTAAGCAATTACATTTCTATCCTGAGAATTACATTGTCGCGTGCTATTTTTATTAGTTTTATGGTTTTAGTGTTTTTAGTCTCTCACATAAATAGAACATCTTTTATATCCCGTACCTATAAGTATAATTGCAATGGAATATAAAAAAATAATAGAAAGCTCATTACATAAATGATTAATGATTATTGTCTAAATGTTAAACTAAAATAAATATTTAACAAATAGAAACTTTTAAACGACTCTATACATTTAAAAAAGTTATTAGAGGATTCTTTGAACATTTAGAAGCAGAAAGAAAGACACAGTTTAGTTTAATAGGTTTCCACTTTGAGGAAATAGTTTTTCTCAAACGTGATGAGCTTTCAAGTTTACTTAAAAACAATTTTTAAAAGAAAGATAAAATTTGTGAAGCGTATCTATCTCTGCCCATTCTTGATTATGTTGTAAAGATGAAGATAATTTGAAACAAGTCTTAACATAAAACTTCATATTTCAGAATTGAATTAGAGCGTAAGAAAGTTTACGGTTTTTCTACCTTTTTTTCAAAAGAAATGGTTTCAGCTTCATTTGTTAATCCCCATAATTCACTTTAAATATTTAAAATGTCGAAAATGACTAGCGTGCACATTTTTTATTATTTTATGAACAAACTCGAAGTAGACCTCTATAGAATAAAATTTTTATTAAATCACCCCACTTTACTTTTTATTTTTTGTCATCGGAGCAGATTTAATTTTAAATTTTCTTTAGAAACCGCCCAAGTGATCGTTGACTTCACGAATCGTTTTCACCATCTTTCCGTTTCCCTTAAAATTCGGATAACCTCTTCTACTAATCTAAATTAAGATCTTAAAAAATCTTCAAAATTTATATTCTCTCACATTATTTATTACAATTTTTCTCCATAAGACACGTATAATAAATTGAGGTGCGAATTTGTAAAAATATTAAATTTCCACGTCATTTAATTTTCCTTTAATGAAAACTTTTTAAATTTACACCTTTACTACGTTAGTTTTGGCATTTTACCTAATCTTATGTCACTCAGCTGTTCAATTTATATACATTAATATATACATAACCCAATTTACGACATCTTTTTTTAAAACATTCTGAGAAAAAAACTACGTCAATTGTGTTCTACTTACCGTGTCACTTTATAATACAGGGTGTATTTTAAATAGCGCCAAATATTTACATAGCGCAATTCTACGTCGAAAATCAAGCAAAAAACTCTGGCAGCAGTTTTCTTAAAACCCATTGGTAAGCGAGTTATTAATGGTCGTAGTTTGAATTTTATTTTGACTATGGCGTAGAAATCTATTTCAATGGTATCGGTGATACATAGTTCAACAACTAAAATAAACAACT
This sequence comes from Malthinus seriepunctatus, assembly GCA_963924605.1. NCBI lineage: Eukaryota > Metazoa > Arthropoda > Insecta > Coleoptera > Cantharidae > Malthinus > Malthinus seriepunctatus. The sequence goes on along the minus strand of OZ004600.1, from coordinate 87,504,111 downwards.
GAATATAAATTTTACAGTTTCGGTAATTAGTTTACTTGTAATTTAAACTTAAAAAATGTGAAGTCTTTGCTACGGATTATTTTGCAAAATGTTGCAACAGTGGATTGTAAAAAATAAAATTAGATAGGTAAATGAAGTCTGACAGTTGTCATTTTTGACGATTTTCGTCAAGCTGCTGCTGTTCCGCTTGCAGTTTGTTGCCAAATTTAAAAACTTTTAATTGCTTATATTTAAAAAAATATTGGATTAAGACCAAATTAGAACTGGAATTTTTTGTTTAGTTTTTGATGATGAATAGCGTGATGTAAATATTTGGCGCTATTTGTAATACACCCTACCCTGTATATCAACAAACTTTTCATAAAAATATGCTATAATATAAATTAGTATTATTGTTATGTGACAGGAGAATTTATTATATTTGTATGAAATATTCGCTCATTAAGCCGACAATGCTGTTATCAAACGAGAATTTCCGTGAGTAGCTGAGCTATACCTGCTTGCTTGCTTAACTGTTTGCCTGACTATCTGCTTGCCTGATGGCTCCATGTCTGACAAGATTGATGACTGCCTGTCCGGTTAGCTTGCATGTTGCCTGTCTATCGACCATCATCTCTAGATGCCCACCTCTCCGAGAGCCTTCACTGCTTTCCTGTTTGCCTGCTGATCTATTTGCTTGATTGGCCTCCCACAAACCTGCTCACTGAATTTTATTCAATCTTTACTTTAAGCTTTTCAAAATTATTAATTTCTTCTAAAACTGTTTAGTTTGTATTGACAACCCCCTTCTATCTTTATAGTAGCTCTGACTAATGGAAATAAATTAAACGTGATTGTGTAGTTAATCGTAAAATTGGAAAATTTTTGTAATGGAATGAAAAATTGCCTATATTTCTTTTTTAATTAAGCCGAAAATTGATTCTATCTGACAGACGATTATTAATAGCCAATAAACAAAAATACAAACACTTGTGTATTTCGAAGTCTAGTCATAATAGTGAGAATTATTTAATTTACGTATTTATAAAAGAAATGTGACTAACAATCCAAGTTTACAATTTTCAATATAAATTTTTGGATAACCCCCAGAGTCCAAATTTAAATTTTTTCTTGAAAAGAAGTAGTATTTGGTTTGAAGCAAAACGAAATTGCTTATAAAAAGTTCGTAAAGTATCTCACTTAAAAGTTATTATACGGTTGATTAGAAAAGTTGCAAGATTTTTTGTTATTTAAAATGAACATTGAAGTCGCACCCATATTATAAAAATAAATTTATTTGGGTAAAAGTAGGTTGAAGGGGTTATTTTGATACATTTCATATTTAAAAATAATGTTTTTTAAAAATAGGTAAATAGGGTAAGTGTATAAACAACAAAGTTTCAGCTAAGGGCCTACAAAACAACTCAATATTGAAATCAGTTCGTCGTGAGACACTTTTACGTTACATTAGCGTTTGAAGATTTTTTATTAAAGTTCAAGGTAGGCTCATATTAAAAAAAATACATTGCGATGATTAGTTTCCTCCTTATCAGATTTCTTTTTTTAAATTCACTTTAAATTTGTTCTATCGTTTTTAGCATTTGAGTGACGGTTTAAAAGTTTGAGAGTTAAGGGTCTCAAGTTTCCGAAAATTCGATAAACATTTTTTTCTGCTCAATGCGAGCCGATTCTAACACTTCTGAAGCAATATGTGGACCTACTCGCTCACTGGTACACTAAATAAATCTTTACATAAATCATAAATGTCCAAAAGAATGCCAAGAGTAGAGGATGTAGAGAAGATTATGAATCCTTTAAAAATATATTCTATCAATAGCCAGCTTTCAAACTTTAAACATTGGGTAGGGTTCATTCGGAACGGGTTTCTATTCAAAATGTCCATCCTACAGGCTTGTAACTTTCTTCGACCAAACAGGACTGCGTGGTGACCCCTATAATTGTGCGATAAAATAGTCCAATGCTTCCAAATATGATAGTTACAACGGAACAAACCATGCAGAATGAGCCATCAAGAACAGTTCACGCTCGTGTATGCATTTTTGAGTTATTGAAGAGAGGTGTTTGGGCTTTTTGATTTAATTTTGAAAATAAACGTTTAAATTGAGTATTTCCATTGGAGCCACTCCCATCTCTAAACAGTATTTACATCAACCCTAGAAACATCGTATTAGAACTTTCCAATTCCCAATAAATATTTAAAGATGTAAATTCCAAGGATTGTAACTCTTCATGAACGTTTTTTGGATATCTTGGTTTTATCTTTTTCCCATGTTTTTCGCTACCAAATAAAAATTTTTAAAAGTGGTCCCATCCTGTTGCTAATTTCTTAGAGGTTCAAGTCTAAGAAAACTGGACTATTATCTTGGTTCATAAAATAATCTGTAACTGTTAATTTGTCGAAGTACTTTGGAGACGCCCTGTATAACAATAACAATATTAATTCTACTAGAATTAATATATAGATATTAATTAAATGTTTCTTTACCGAATTATGTAAATTGGAAAGTGTAAACTTTGAGCGAACTGGAAAACCTACATTGATGGATAATCTTATATTTAAGTTAAATAAAAGTTTGCTAAGATTTTCATCTTGGCAAAAAGTTTTCAGCATTATATTTCAATTCCAACAAAACTTTGAGGTGTTAATTATCAACTCAAACACGGTGGATTCTTCAAATTTATTTATCTAAAACAGAGTATTTTAGCCTTTAAGAACTTTAAATCCGTTATCGCATAATAATAATAATAATAATAATAATAGTAATTTATTCATGTTGGTTACACAGCAGTGCTTACATATGTCAATGTGAGAAAATTCAAGACTGATACACAAAAACAACAAAACATGTTTGAATAAAATCGAGTTTCAGACATTAAAACTCATCTGTAGAGTAACAAACCTTATCAAGTAACATGCTTTTCACATGCTTTTTGAAGTCTTTTAGATTTAAACGTTTTATGCAATCCGGAAGCCTGTTGTATAGCTGTGGACCATAGTAGTTCATACTGCTTCGACTTTTATAGACCCGTCCATATTGAAGCACTAAATCATCACCAGACCTGGTGCTATGATCATGCACACTAGATTGTGAAGAGTATTTGTCTATGTTTTTCCTCACATGAAGAACACACTCCAAGATGTAGATACTCGGGACTGTCAAAACTCTATACTTCGAGAAAGCCTGACGGCAATCCTCACGATAACCCATTCCAGCCACTAACCTAATAGCGCGCCTCTGAAGTCGAAAAATCCTTCTGTGGTGAGCCGATAATCCCCACAGCAGTATTGCATAAGATAATCTTGATTGTATCAACCCATGAAAGGCCAGGAGACCAGTTTGAGTTGACACCTGAGGGATCAGGCGTCTCAAAGCGAATATATTTTTTGTTAAGTTGCAAGCCAGTTTGTCGATGTGAGCTTCCCACGTGAGTTTAGGGTCCAATACAACACCAAGAAATTTTGCCTCACCTACATTGCTTTTAGTGCTGAATGTGATGTTCACAGTCTTATCAGTATTTAGGCATAAGTTATTGTGTTTAAACCAGTTATCTGCAGTGCACTGCTGCTTGCATATTCTTCTGCAGTAACATTACGTTTGAAGACGACGAGATGATTGAGGTGTCGTCTGCATACAGCACCGTCTTGGCACCCCTGATATTTAGAGGTAGGTCATTAACATATACCAGGAACAATAGCGGTCCCAGCACCGAACCCTGCGGCACACCTCTTGTAGTACGTCTTATTCTCGAGTAGGCGCCATTATACCATACACATTGTTCTCTACCATCGAGGTACGATTTCATAAGCTCTAGACTCTGCTTGTCGAATCCATAGGCCTCCAATTTATAAAGCAAAACATCATGCGCGACGCAGTCGAATGCTTTGCTTAGGTCGCAAAATGCAACCCCTGTGAGGTCCCCAGCATCATAGCCCTCGTATATGTAGTTGCAGAGTTCAACCATGGCATCAACCGTAGATCTTTCCTTGCGAAAACCAAATTGATTTTTACAGAATAGCTGGTTTTCTTCGAAGTAAGAGGACATCTGACGAGCCAGCACCTTTTCAAATAACTTTCCGATTACCGGGATCAGCGATATGGGCCGATAATTATTCATGTCGTCCACTGAACCCCTCTTGTGAACCGGAATCACCTTAGAAAGCTTAAAGGCCTCCGGAAAACAACCTTTTCTAATACACAGGTTAAACAACTTTGTTAACGGTCCTATCAACACAGATCTAACACTCCTCAACAATACCATGCTATGATTGTATATGTCGTTGCTCACTGAATTTTTCAGTTCCCCAAAAGCATCCCGCACATGAACATTCGAAATCTCATTAAAACTAAAGAACATAGAGTCATCATTACATTTCACAAAAACAATCCTATCACAGTCATCAACATTTATACTATTTACAATATTTTCCGCAATGGAAACAAAAAACAAGTTAAAATCATCTGCCCTTAAATTTTGAGAGGCATGCTCAATATTTCTTTTATCGTATTGCTTAATTACTTGCCACGAAGCTTTGGCAATATTAGTAGAACCTGCAATGAATTTGTCATTATAAGCACGTTTTGAGTATGCTATTTGCTTTTTATATTCTTTTTTATATGATCGATAGACTTCTTCATTGCAGCCTCCTGATTTCGATGCTATTCTTAAAAACTGCAACATCTCTCTCATTTGTTTGAGTTTGTCATTAAACCATTTATCAGCCAACACATTATTACCAGCCTGTCCTCGGTTTACATTAAGAGTTTTAGTAGGAAATGCTACATCAATATTTACACAAATTTGATAAATATAATGTTTGCCTAAACCTAAAATAGTCTTTAAACGTGAGATTAGCGACCATTAATTAAATACAGGGTGATTCATGAGGAAGTGCAAATATTTTGGGAGGTTGTAGTATGGATTATTCTGAGTAAAAAATGTCATATGAACATGTGTCCTATTGTCAATAGATACAGAGATACGGTCATTCTAAGATGTATTAAAGTATAAAATAAATAACTTATTGTTGATTTTCAATACTAACAATTAAAATTAAATAAATTTTCAAGACGGTTCAAGAAAAGGTAAATACCAGAGACGAATTATTGCTCACTCGAATTGTGAATTGTGCGGCGCTCATAAAGGAACGCTAAGATGATATTAGAAAAGTAACAGTAGTATTACAAAGGGCATTGAGGTTGGCTGTGGGATTTTTGAACTATTACTGTAAATTTGTTTATTTTAATGGTTGGTATTAAAAATCAACAATAAGTCATTTGTTTTATACTTTAATACACCTTAAAATGACCGTTTCTCTGTATCTATTAACAATCGGACACATGTTCATATGACATTTTTTACTCAGAATAATCCATACTACAACCTCCCAAAATATTTGCACTTCCTCATGAATCACCCTGTATACAGAATAAGTCTAAAATTTGAATCATAATTTATACGACGGATTTTACATGTCAAAATAAAATCTACTCTCGCTGACATACTGGCTGTTTTTTTGATATTTGGTCGTAACTTTTGAACCGCTTGCACTATAAAGGTGACCTTTTGGAAACAAAGACAATTATTATAAATGTGGTTTATGAAAAAAAAATTTAGTTTATGATTTACTAGAAAGGTGGTTTTGGGATGGTGCTGATGGTCGCCACTCCCAGAACTTTTTTGTCATTTGACTTTTTGTAAAATTAATTTTACCTCTAGTAAAGAAATTATAATAGCGAATCGTATTTGTTACTTTATATTTTTGTTAAAATTTATATTTTTTGAGATAAGCTGTGGGGTGGTAACCACCAGAACCACTCCAAAACCACCTATCTAGTGAATCGATTTTTGCTATTTATCTTTCATCAACCACACTAAGTGGTTTATAAGTCTTATAATTACCGTTTGTTGCCAAAAGATCTTCTCTGTAGTGCAAGCGGTTCAAAAGTAAAGGCCAAATATGCCAAAAAATACAGACTTGAACAGAACAGTCTCTATCTCAGCGGGAGTCGACTTTCGGTTCATGCATGTTGAGCTAAATCGTGTTATTTTGACATGTAGAATCACCCGCGTAAATTATGATACACATTTTAGACTCACCCTGTATACAATCAGACATAAATATTACAATGGATTGAAGTGGCATTTCTTGCCATAAATTTGGGATGTTCGGAAACATCTGGACAAAGCTTACTTCACAGACAAAGTAGGGCGAGCAAATAGAAAGTCGAAAATAGTTGAAAGTGGCCAAAAAATTTCTAATCAATGAAGACTACTAAGAAAAACTGTCTAAAATTGTACAAATAACGAGCTAAAAATTTTAAAATAAACCTTCAAACGAAATTTTATATTTAATTGCTTCCAAAATCGTTTAAAACTGTAATCCTTTTCGGTGAAGTTTTGTACTTAAAGTTGTGTTTCTTTATTACAAATCATCAAATTTATAATTTTATTGTTTATGTGAATTGGGAAAATTAAAAAAAAAAATTATAAACTTCATAAAATCTAAAGGATGTCATAAAATCGATTAAATAAATAATTCTCTTTTCCCTTTAGACCACGTGAGATTGGAAAAGTTTTAGTTTATTTTAACTTTTCTATTTATTGTTAGTAGAGACTTCTTCCTTTTTTATTAATCTTTATTTATTTATACTCCTGTGCGTGCAGTTGGTATTCTATTTTACTCGTATATAATTTTGTCGTGATGGAGGCTTGCTTCTTCGACCACTTATTAAGCCTTCCCAGTATGATAGTTGAATATAAGATTTAACAAGTAAAGCAATAAGGTTTGAATTTACAGGCCACTTATATTCAGAGAGCGTGTCCATTATGCATGCAGGAGAGGATAAATTAAAAATTTAAAAAACAGCTCCTGAAGCTGCGCCACACACGCAAGCTTGCCTTCCGGTTTGGGCTATCCAGGCCTAAGCAGGATCTACTACTTTTCGTCCACACGTACAGACCTTTATTGCGGCCAGACCTGTGCAGGCAAATTTTAAAGCAACGCTTAAAGTTGTTCGGCCTGCTCAAGCCAGGTCAAAGTCCGCACAAGCCGCCTGAACGATGTCCAGACGCTCTGGTTTAGCCTGGTTGACCTGTACCAAACCAGAAGGTGCGCCTGTGTGTGTGGCGCCTGCGGCCTCCAGGCGACCTGCACAGGCCAAACCGGTCGCCAGGGGGTCAATTCTTGACATCCTTCGACTTATCACGAACGGTGAGTTAAAACGAGTGTTTTATCTCGAATGAAGCTTGACAACGTTGCAAATCCTTTTGTAAACGCCACACAGATGATGTCAATAACGAAGAAATTTAAGTGACATGATATTCTCGAGAAAACGTTCGTCTTAAAACCTTCGAGATAACACGAGTGCACTTTGGCGAGTGAGAAGTAAACGTATGCTAAACTGGCTAAAAGTATGAAAGATAGAACCGTTTTCGCTTATCCATTACAGTCACAGTAGCGTGTATTTACTGTTTGACGCTTTTATTGCCTCTCGTACCGACCGGAATTCAAGGGTCGGTCATAAATAGACAATTACCTTAAAAATAGTTTATAGAGAAAGTATTAAAAAATAGGAAATATTAACATAAATTGGCATAAATTATGTAGAAAATAAATAGAACACCCACAAATATAAAAATAATGCCTTAAATGTATTAATACAAAATTAATTTTAATTAATTAGTTTTATTAATTTCTGTAAAAATAATTCAACCAATCGATCTATGAGAAAAAATTCAAAATAAGATAAAAATAAACATAATAATTTCGAGATTTTAAACGTGGCTCTCTGCATAAGACATTTGACAAGTAAATGGCATTTCTAAAACGTTGCCAAACCTTCTATTCGACAAATTTCGGCAATGGCTCGGCATGCTACCATTCGTTTTATCTCACTTTCGTTATCGAAACGAAGGGTCGAGAATTGGACCCCTGAATGATGTCCAGACGCTCCTGTTTGGCCTGTGCAGGTCTTTTACACTATAAAATACAGTGCATTCAGAAATATACTCCACCCACATGACCAATTGGCTAGGCAACCATGATATTTCATTACTTTTGGTTTGTGGCGCCTAGCAAATTGGTCACGTGGGTTGAGTGTATTTTCTAAGACCCTGCAGATAAGTATCCAGATGATTCTTGTTTTATCCATTTGTTCCAGTTTCCTTCTATGAGCTGTCTTTCTTTCATAGGCATTTTTGTGTCTTCGCCGTAGTCTTCCTTTTAGACGTGTTCTATTTGGTGTCGATTTGTACTGTACATACCTATATGAGGGTTTTTGTATCACCATTTTGTTTTGTTTGTTTTGACTTTTGTTATTGTTGTTTTAATTCAAAGCGTTTTAGAAGATCCTCATACTTCTATGAGGAAGTTAAAAAGCCAGTTTGGAAATCTGATCATAAACTACACTTACCAGTGGAAAAACAAATTTTACTCATTTCATGTTGAACTGGTTCAGGAACTTTTTCTTTTTCGAATTTCTGATGTGTCTCGTCTTCTGTAGGAACTGTGAAAGACCGTGAGCTACTCCGCATATTTCTCTTACAACTTACAGTTGTCGATAAACTATAGATGCATATTTTAAAATAATTTAACGTCTTCCTTCTGAAATATTCCATAAGTGGCTGAAACATAAATTCCAACAGCAACATTTTTACGTGACATCGAGATAAAACATATTGGCCAGGCCCATACTTCTTAAATTTATTAGTCCATAATTTTAAAATTCTTATTTGTCACTTTACCACATTTTAACATATTCAGAAAACCTACCTACTTTTAGTTTTTGTAATAATGAAAAATGTCGTCAATTATAAAGCAATGTATTTAATTCCAATAACAACTTCGTTCTACTTGTATTTTACCCCGGAAAAAAATAAAGGAATAATAAATTTTACGAAGCAAATATTTTTAAAAAGTATCAGAGAAATCAATTGTCTTAATTAATGAACCATAGTAACTTTAACAAGAATAAGGAAGTGCGAAAATATTTACTTGGTTAAATTCAAAAAGTTCGCAACTGCAACGAGTTAAGTGGGCGTTGTACTACGTTTAGTAGGTATATGCAAAATTATTTATATTTATACGCGGGTTCAGAGACACTACAAAATTCGTAGTAAATAGCAAGAGGTTAATATAGTTTGTCACAAAAAAAGTAAATATAAAGCAATTATTTTTCCGTTTCAAGTTAAAAAGCAAAAGAAGTATACATCATTTTAAACTTAAATTCTTCTCTGATGAATTCTATGATGAAACAGTTGAAAAAAAGCTCCGTAGTTCACTTTATAATTTAACAAAGAGAAAGAATACATCATCATCATCAAATAGAAAATACACACTTGACACGATCATTAAAAGTTGTATAAAACTATAAATACGCGAAAAATTTTTAGTTTCAAATTTTACAAAAGCTAAAATTAAAAACTTTATTTTATGTGCGTTACATACTAACGATTTATTTATTTTCAGAGTTCAAACACTTCAGAAAGCTGCTCGCCTTGTAGCAGCCCCAGTCCTCGTCCTAGGATGACCGTCAGCTCGCAGTCGGGCCCTAGAACACCCCGACCTCCCGAGGACCTCTTCACTACAGCTACTTCTGCTCTTAAACGCTTACATTTCAAAACAGGACGTGGTGCTACCAAAAATAATACCAAAACCCAGGTAATATTCAATTTTTCAATTCATTATTATTTTTTGAAATTTAATTATTCAAATGAAAGATCTGAAGATACTCTTATTAAGCTCAGAAACGTTTTCTATAAGCAAACGTTTCTTTTATGGTTTATACATTAAACGAGGTTGCATGTTCAAGTATTGAATTGTATCCTTAAACTTTGAGTGGCTTGTTAGTTTCTTTCTCCAACTTTTTTTAGTCGATTGCTTTTGCCTTTGTAAACTCAAATTTTCTCATTCACATCAGTTGAACTCTTTCGAGCTTAGTTAATGAATATTCCAGTTTATTATGCAGGCACATGTTTTGTTCAGGTTAAAAATGTTTTTTTTTGTAGTATAAAAACTAGAAAAACATTACTTCTTAATCCCAAGTGTGATTACGATTTAAGAAAACTCATAAGGACGACGAGACCGAGCTGGCGCATGAGTAGGAAAAATTTTCCGACGCGGTTTCTTTCTTGATTCGTATTCTTGACACTTTCGACAACGTAAAACTGCAAGGTGCCGGCAGTTTTTGTGGTCACGTTTCCCTAGGACCGCTGTTGAAAATTGCAGACGATTTGCGTCATTATTTCAGAATTTGTTCATCAGATTTCTAAAAAAAATTTTTTATCAGAAAGCTTATAAGATATTATTCATAATTTGTTATTATATATTTTTGAATATCTCCTCTAGTTATCTTGAAAAACCTCAAAAATCATTAATTTTCGTTAAAAAAAAGTGATATGTCATCACATGACTTTTTCATTTTAGAGTGCCTCCTAGTGGGGGAATTGTAATCAAAATCTTATGGTCTCGACTCACAACCTCAAGAAAGCTCTATATGAAATTTAAAGTCAGTCGGTTAAGTCAGTCCAGAATTAGCTGGCGGAGAAGAACTTCTCTAAAATTCTTAGAAATTATGGTAAATTATATAAAGTCTTTTTTAAGGTACCAAAAGAGGTTTCTTGAAACAAACTTTACATTATATTAATTTATTAATGTTAGATACATATTCGGTAGGTAAATTAACACTTCAGAAGTATAAACAAGGTCTCTAACACAAAATTTAGTCGTACAGCAAGAACATACGAAATAAACATAAATTCACATAAACCATCATAAAAGAAGAAAATCGGGGAGAATTTTGAATATAATTTTTTCCAGGAATGAGAGATAAGTATAATGTCATATATGCATGCTCCGTAGAATGTGTGCTTTCCTGGCAGAGGTACTGAAGTCAATTAAAGAGTACCAAAATTTATTAGTTGCTTTTCCTATTATTATTATTATTAGTCCTTTCACGAATTCGCAATTATCATCTCATACACCACCTGTATGAGATAGTAAAGTAGTATCTAAAGCTACCCCTGTACCCAGAGAACGTGAAATGCACATGCACAAGTAACGAGCGTCGTTAGCAGTCTCACCTGGTTTATTAATTAATTTTAAATATATATTTTCCAAAGATGATAATTGCGAAGTCGTGAAAGGTAGTCCATTTCTCAATGGCGTAAGAGCGTCTTGCACTTCCCTCTTCTTTATAATTTTAAATCCAGCATTTTTTGTAGATATTTTGCTCGTTGTGTCGCACCCTGTAAAAGCATGGAAAGCAGGTAGAATGTTCGTAATTGTGTCTCCTAATGAATTAGATACTAAGGCCGAGTTTTTCATCAGGAGTTTAAACTACGTTCCATCTGAACGAAGATCAATCTCATGCGCTGTACTTTTACTGTAACGTAAACCCAGTTACGGCGCATGAGCTTGAACTTCGTTCAGATGAAACGTAGTTTAAACTCCCAATGAAAAACTCGGCCTAAGTGGCACCCAAGTACACGCGATCTTTTGGACGTGATTTTTAGCCAAAGACCCAAACATTTGAAATTTCTAAGTTTTGGTCAAAAATGTATTGATAGAATACAGGTGGTGTGGAAAAGTAAACGTACTTACCAGTGGCGCAACAAATACTCGGGGCCCGTGTGCAAAGTTAATGATGGGAGCCTCTATTTATTAATACATAGTTTTTGAAAAGCAGTAAATTCTAAAATTAAAGTCAGGAAGCTGTCCATAAGAAATAAATGGTGTTCCGATACATTTTGATTCTCTGCGATCTTGAAAAACAGTGGCTCTAGGGCTTAGGCTTCATGGTGCCTTGAATAAAAGTTATTTGATGTCTCTCAAAGTATGCGTGTGGGGGAAGTCTCAGGGGTTTACCCCCAAAGCGCCACAGGCCAAAATTTTTGTCATCTGAAGGTCAACGCGTTTTAACGTTGTAAATTTGGCGCCCCTTAGATTTTGGCACCTTGAGCTTTAGTCAGTTTAGCCCATAGGGTAAAACGGCAGCCAAAATTAATTTAAAAAAACTAAATTTGGGAGAAGGTGACAACGGTCGGGGACCCCTCTTGGACGGGGGCCCGGTGCTTTGCACCCACCGTACCCCGCTAGTTACGCCCCTGGTACTTATCCAAACTGCTTATTTTTAAATCTCGCCAAGAATGGAATTAAATTTTTGCAACTAATAAATTTTGGTACTCTTTAATTGAATTCAGTACCTTTGCCAGGAAAGCACACATTCTACGGACCATGCGTATATGACATTATACTTATCTCTCATTCCTGAAAAAAATTATATTCAAAATTCGTTCCGATTTTCTTCTTTTATGATGGTTTATGTGAATTTATGTTTATTTCGTATGTTCTTGCTGTACGACTAAATTTTGTGTTAGAGACCTTGTTTATACTTCTGAAGTGTTAATTTACCTACCGAATATGTATCTAACATTAATAAATTAATATAATGTAAAGTATGTTTCAAGAAACCTCTTTTGGTACCTTAAAAAAGACTTTATATAATTTACCATAATTTCCATAATTTCTACGAATTTTAGAGAAGTTCTTCTCCGCCAGCTAACTCTGGACTGACTTAACCGACTGACTTTAAATTTCATATAGAGCTTTCTTGAGGTTGTGAGTCGAGACCATAAGATTTTGATTACAATTCCCCCACTAGGAGGCACTCTAAAATGAAAAAGTCATGTAATGACATAAATCACTTTTTTTTAACGAAAATTAATGATTTTTGAGGTTTTTCAAGATAACTAGAGGAGATATTCAAAAATATATAATAACAAATTATGAATAATATCTTATAAGCTTTCTGATAAAAAAATTTTTTAGAAATCTGATGAACAAATTCTGAAATAATGACATCAATCGTCTGCAATTTTCAACAGCGGTCCTAGGGAAACGTGACCACAAAAACTGCCGGCACCTTGCAGTTTTACGTTGTCTAAAGTGTCAAGAATACGAATTAAAAAAGAAACCGCGTCGGAAAATTTTTCCTACTCGTGCGCCAGCTCGGTCTGCTCTATGAATTTGATAAAAATCAATTATGAATAAAACTTACATTTATAAATAAGGGTCTAGTGGGCTTTGGTCATGGTCATTTCAAATAATAAAGCGTATAAAAAACATTTGAAAGGTTCGTTTAAAGTTGGAAGACGTGTTTTACGCAATAAAACAATAAAAAAAGTTTACATGAATAAAGGTCTGACAAGTCGTTTTAGTCACATATAGATAACGCCATTTCAAAGTTTAAAGCAGACGTTTCATTCAACTATATGTATTTAATACTTTTAGCTGGTATTTCTTGTTATGGAAGTCTAAGGTTAGATTGTAACGATGTGGATTTACCTATGACTTGGAGATGTCCTGAATCATCAAGATTCTGCCTCCAAGCTTGATAACATCTGCATCGTTCCTTCCTCTTCTCTGGTGGTTCCTAAGCAGTCACATTGTTTACATCTGTTCCCGTGAACATTTTGCTAAATTTTATGTTCTTAATTAACGTCGCTGCATCTGTTTGAAAACCGTATGAATTGTTATCCGAGACCGATCGCTTCGTCCCATGTAAATGCAGCAAGATCGAGTGCATTGAATTCCAGTGCAGATAAATCAAATATTTAATTTGCTAATATTTATTTTTACCCTTGTTTTAAGCCCTTCTGGTATCTCACCTTAATTTTGATACCTCCTTGAAATTGTTTAGGTCTTTAAAATTTAATTAAAAATTATTTGGATAATTATTCAATTACTTATTAAGTAACTGAAACCTAGTGTTAACTTTTTGTCCTCCTTTTTCTTAATCTTAATTAATTTCTATTTGTAGTTACAACTTTTTGATTCTATTCTTATCGTGGATATCACTCTCCTTGATTTTATTCAGTAGTTTAATGTCATTTGAAATTCTCTTAATGTCATTTAAATTAGTAGTAATCATCGTAGATCTATGAGATTAGGTTCTTTAGGGTGTGCGCAAATTAAAAGATTCGAGCATAGAGTCTAGAGAGCATAGCATTGACCACAGCGTTCTGGGGTACTCAAATTCAAAGCTGAGAGCATAGAGCATATTGCACCCTTGTAGGGACATATGATTCTAGCTGAAATTTCAAACAAATCTATGTAAACTCTATGCTCGAAACTTCTAATTTGCGCACACCCTTAGAAAGCTGCTGTTTGCGCGCACCCAGTCCTTGTAAAATATTGATAACCTTGAAATTAACTAAAATTAACCGTACAATTGATAAGTCTTGCGTTAGCGCGCGAGGTGCCGACATTCCCACTTACAACCAAGTCCAAGCAGCGCTCTCATTGGTTTTCCGCCTTAAGTGGTGGCGAAGCTATAAGTAGGAGTGCCTTTTAATCGATAAGGGAGTCTGGTGTTAACATCGAGTGCAGTGTGATCGTCGGGCAAAGCAGGTCATTCCTAGTAAGCCCGAATGGCCCATACCTGAACCATCAGAGGTGTCCCCTTGTCGTAGCTGTTCTTTGCGGTTCTAAGAGTCGCCATCAAACGTAGGCCTTATTACTTTCTCCCCACATGCCCCGTAAGGATCCACCCCAGTGGTAGCTGCCCCGGGACTACTGTGTGGCCTTGGCCTCCGCTCACCCCGTCATTGTTTTTGTAAATAGATTTCATTAGCGAGCTCTGGAAGAGAGCAGAAGAGTTGTTTATTTAGTTCTAGTGAAGAACTTCCAGATGCTCATTTCGTTCCAGGGAAAAACCCCAATCAATTATTTCGTTCCAATGCTTAGAACGATTGATACGTCAAGTTGTCAGTTCTTCAGGCTGAAGTGATTCTAGTAATCGTTACGATAGGATAGGCGGGTTGGATTGGAATAGTGTTCTAGTGGTTCTGTTCACACTTGTGGGCGATAGTTGAGTAAAACAGATGCCATAAAGCATCTTTATCCTTACAATGAGTGCTGTCCATAATGCATATAGCTGTTTATATTTAATAAAACAAAAGTTTAATTGTCATTTTTTGCAGTAGCACTTAGAGAAATTAAATTACATTCATGCAATAATGCATAAGTAGAATTGCACGTTGTACTTATCACAATCAAGGTAATCGTGTCGTCACGGCCCTCTAGGGGTTTAAGCAGTTCTCCAACTGAGTAGATGACTTCGAACAGGTTCAAGACCAAATTAGGACTATTAATTCTGGTGAATTTTCTTTAGCATTCCCTAACCAGTTATAAAAGACAAGTTACTTTTAATTAATTTTCATCTGTTGAAAAAGGAATGTAATGTCTTAGTCAAGTGTTAGTTGCCAGTTGATAATTAAAATCTTCATAATTCCGATTAGTTAATTTACTTAATACTTCAATTCCCGGTGCATGTGTGCTGTGTGCATATTGGTATTTTCATAGCTCTGACTGTGATGGTATTTGAGTTAGCAATTCTAGAGTTCTATGATTTCTCAATGTTATTAAATATTTTTACCTCTGTAACGAAGCTGTTTGGGGCTAAAAATTTGTTAACCATGACAGACAGCCTAACCTGTAACAGCAGTGGCATTGTTTGTTTACTTCTCTCTACTACAAATTCTGATATTTAGTTGGCACGTGGTTGGAATTAGTATAATTGACTAAAATTTACTATCCAGTTACTAACTAACAGGTTGTAATTTATTTTGTTTGGTAAAAGAGCCAACTCATTGATAAGCGTCATCTCTGATAATTTGCATCATTACTCTAAGCTCATCCATCATCATCAAACCTCCGTTTCCCAAAATTGTTTCAAGCTCTATAATGAACAAGCGTAAATTTTACACAGAAAATATTTTATTCAAAAACAATTATTAAAATTAATTATAAACGATAAAAAGTTCGACCATACATAATCGTTTCATGTAAAGTACAAAATAGGGAGGGTTTGTTTGTATCATCGTTCGAAATTTCATTCAGACTAATAAATTTATTATTAAAAAGGGTTTTATGTATAAATCTAATCTGATCGAGTCAGTTATATGTTTATAATTGGGGAAATAATTCAAACAATACCAAAATTACATAAATCTTTGTTTCCGTAATTTATTTTTAATTTCTGCGGAAAAATATTATTTTCTATGATGTTATAATAGTTAACTAAAAATATATTAGACTAATAGTAAGAAAGTGTAGATTGAGGTGCAGATATAATTTCTTTACGAGTAAAAAATTATTTGGCAACAATTCAATATAAATTAAATTTTTCAAAATTAAAATTATTAGGTATATAGTGTTACTAAAAGCATCAAAACATTAAGTTAAGGACAATTTATTGTTATTGTGTAATATATTATTACATAATGTAATGATGTAATTTTTATAACTAAAATAAATGCCAACTATTTGCATCAAAGTACGAGATCTATGTAGTATGTAACAGTAACATCATAATTTTTCTTACAACTGTAAAACATTAAAACTCTTAAAACTGTGACGTTTAAGTACTGACTTTTATGGTCAAGCTTCTCGGCACGAGAAGTTATCAACGAGACAGACGCAAGCCGCGTTTTGCAATTTCCCTATTTTGTATCGCAGTAGTGTAACACCGATATTACGATCGAGTGCTCATTAAGTCCTGGACATTGCTCAAGTCGAAGACGAGAGAGGTTCGAAGCGATGAACAAGCAACAACAAACACTTTCTACCTAAATAAAAATATTTATTCAAAATAAAAAAAATAAAAATAACAATTTATATTACTAAATAAAACGAAGATTATGTAGATTACGAAGATAAAATAAATGAAACGGCCTTTTGGATGTCGGTGGTTCTCAGGACACCGCACTCTGGTGACTATTAGAACTCGATCCTCGGACGCAGATGGGGACGCGTGGTTAGCCCGAAAGCTTGACCAGCGTTCCTTCAGATCAACAGTCGGCCAAAAGTTCAAGACTGTAATAAAGCCCCACACGGTCGGTCAAGACGCCCAAAGACCATTGAGAAGTCCCACACGGTCGGTCACAAAGCCCTAAGAGCGTTGAGAAGTGGTTAGCTAATAAGCCACCCCTCTTACAAATGATCGACAGTCGGCCAAAAAGCCAAGACTGTTATCGAGTCCTACACGGTCGGCCAAAGACCGGGGACAGTCACGGACGGTCACGATCACGGACTCCCCTGAAATCAATGCACGTCGAATATTTATTAATTCTCCACCTCAAAGTTCTTAGCAGCAATCAGAACTAAGCTTGCAAATTAACCGCGATGTGGGAACGTACATCTTACTCCGTACGCTTTCTACTTTTATCTTTACGATTATCATCAAACTACTACATATATGCTTTTTTATGCGATTATGTAGGTGGGGATAGATGCGGGCTTAAAAAAGACATCGAATGGTATAAGTTTCGAGGGGGTACGGGAATTACAAATAATTTTAAAAAACATTTAAAATAATTAAATATTTTAAATGATTTTAAAATTAGGAAAAATGAATGAAAATATTAACGAAGTTTACAAGGAAAATTAAAATAATGAAATGAAAATAAAAATATATGGAGGACACCTGAATGGCCAGGGTCAGGAATGATATCGGGTACAATGAAATTAAGCGGGAGACCTCGGATACATTTACACTAGTTAAAAAGTAAACGCCTGATAAAAATTTATACTATGCATCGCAGATGGTACAAAGCGGAAGATCAGATAGTTGTTGGTGGATTACGTACGAGTCAGTTTTTATAAAAAATACTCGGGCGCGCAAACGATGCTAATTTTTCCCGTATTAAAAGCAGAATCGTAACACTCTGACACGTGTAGAAAAACGCATCGTTACAGTAGGTATACTACGAAGTTACTCGATGACTTATCAAGCAAACTCAACTAACGTGTCATGTAACAATTTTCTCATCTCCTATCGGAAAATATGAAGCTACGAAACAAGTTTCGTACGTTTGATCTACTTCCATTAAATAAGGAAGAAAATTGTCGAAAAATTTCAAATGTTTCACTTGTTTCATCTAGAACAATATTTATCAATTATCAGATTGATAAAGTAGCAAACATCGCTTTCGATTGATACGATTTCACCCCCGAACGTTAACATGAGGAGCAAGAATCTTCAAAATGCGTGTTTTTCTTTTAGTAGTTCTGTTGTCATCCTTTATACAGTTTTCTCTCCCTTTAGCTCACGGTAAACATTTATTTGTTAACCAATTGTAAAACTTCATTTAACCAAGCTGTTTATAACTTTTAAAAATCAATGTTTACAAACAATTTTCAAAGGTCTCTAAAAACCATTTAGAAAACTTTTTGACGCAACTGACAGAATTCGTTAATTATAATTTAATTAATTTGTAAGTGAATTAAATAGGTAAGAGTAACAAATAAAGTATACATCACACGCAAAGGAACTGTTTTTAGACACTCGGCTGCGGCTCACCAATCATAATCCTCTTTTCGCCAATAAAAACAGTTTTACCTTGCTTATAATTAAAATACTATAAAACAATGGATACGTGCGAAATGCATTACAACCTTGATAAACCCATTTTATAGAAGCAAGTCAATCTTTTTTAAAATTCAGTTTTTGTTGTTTGTGTATATTTTTAGAAACGATTGTACAAAAAATCGCGTGCGTATACGACGCTACACAAATAACTATTTGATCAGAGCATAATCCAACCAATTGCTTTGTTTTCAAATAATGCTTAATATAGGAAACTTTTTAATATTAAAATAATTTCAAAGGCTCTTTGATAATATTCTAAAAGTTGGTTCAAACGTGTATGAAAATTTAAAAGTAAAATGGAAATTTTGGAGTTTTAGTTTTTGTTGTAAAATAAACGGTTTGAGCAACTTTTTTTTTGTGAATGTTAAACAAAGAAATGCTTATTCTGATTTTTTTAGGGAAAACTTTTCTAAATACTTGAATCTGCTTGAATTAATATAAAGGGATGCTAATAGAAATGTAAATGATACAGGGTTGTCCAAAAGTTCGGAATAAAAATTTCTATTAAGTTTTTATGATACTACACTTCAATTGTCGAAGAAATAAAAAAAATATAATTCTAATCTATGAATTTGGACTTATGCAATAATTTTTTGACCAGAAGTTGAGTCTAGCTGTGCACATTGCACCTGCACAGTGCACAGTCCTTTCTGAAATGCTGCTAGCCCACATTTGTGCCCACTGCCTATATCCGTCGAAATAGTATAAAATAAAATAAAACTTCACAATAGCCCACCCAATGTGGCGAAGTTAATTATGTGTCTGCCTCGGCCTTTAAAATCGAGTACACGAGTTCATAACCTGTGCTAAATAATGGCGAGCCACTCGTATGCGAGGTAAATCCTTATTACGACGTAGAAAACGTTAGAAAAATGAACTATTATTTAACTTTGAAGTACCTACCACAACTTTTTCCTACTACGTATTATAGCTATAACGAAATATTAATTTTGTTTCTCGTTTTTGGCTACATCTGTTGTATATTTTTATTACATCAATACTTTGAAATGAACCTACTGGATATTTCAGCGGGCTTTAGTCAATAATATCATTTATTTATGTACACGATTTCAATTTAATACTTAGAAAAAGTTTATTTTTTCAACTTTATTGCAATCTACTTTCTAAATCTGTTTTTAAATAAGCAATGTTGTAAAATTATCGACTTGGCCAAAAAGAAATATAATTTGCAAATTGCTCGAATAGCTGTGATTTGTAGGTACTTACTACTACAAAAAGGAGATAATAATACAACTCTTGTTATGAAATCACAAAAACGACGACTTTTCTCGGTAAAAAATTGAAGTATGATTTTATAAAAAAAAAGTAATTGGACCAATTCCAACTGTTATATTGTTAACCGTGAGCTTGATACTATATCAATGTCTTGAAACCTTGTAATATTGAAAAATTACGAACTGATTTCTGAAAATTTGTGCTCATTTTTTTATAAAATGAAATTCTAAAAAGCAATTTTTGGAATTTAAAATTGTACTTCAGAACAAGCTGTACGAATAATTAAATTTTTGGTAACTGTAATTGTCATTATTTTAAATCGAAACAGGGGTGGTGATTTAAAAATATGATATTCCATATTATATTCGAATGTGACTATTTGCGATTATTCTGATGTTATTAACAGCAACAATACTTTTATTTATTTACACCAGGCCCAGCACTCGTCGGAAAATAACGATTCCCAACCGCTCGCGCTCTTCGTAACAAAAATAGAAACTTCAAAACTTACAATGTGATTGTATTATAAAAATTATCCTAAAATGAAAATACAAAAATATCTTATTTAAAAATTGATAGACGGCCGACGTAGCCGTCTTCTATTAACTTGCTTTACTGATGAAGTTTTTCTGTACTTTTTCTAATTATTAGAATCTAATACGCACCTTCTAAACCCATGTTGTGCATGTATCTGTTTACTAACAGATATCAAGAAGGACCTAGTTAAGTTTACGTGAACCCGTGAATGGAAAGAGTTTAAACGGACATGGTCGAGTTGTATCCCGAGCAGGTAAAATAAAACGGTCACGAAAAATAATAGGGTCTAGTTGTATCCCAGACAGGCTTAAATTTTTCTGGAACAACATTGCCACCGTTTTATATTGTTGTTTAGCATTTTCTGAACAGAAAATTTATAGTGTTCGAGTACCAAAAGGTCGACCACTTTAAAAACTACCTGTTTCACCCGGGATACAACTCGGATCCGCCGGTTTAAACACATCCATTTTTAGGAATTTACTAGAAAACTTACTCTTGATTGCTCATCATTGCCTTCTGAGGAGAGATAAGTCATAAAAACTTGTAAACTTGAATGAGGTGGAATCCGCGGCTTCATCACTGAAGCACCCCACGCACTTAGCGTGTGACCTCCACGTCGACATTAAATAAAACAATTTTTGTGTCAGAGTACCTAAGGTTCTGTGGGTGAATGGCGTTCCCTAAAATTAAAAGTTCTGGCTTCAGTTAAAATTTTATTCGTTTTTACATCTTCAGCACTCGAGGAACTTCAATTGGAAAATTGGTGAAAGTTCTTCTTCATCATCATCGTTCAACGATTAAGTCTTATTAAACTTTTTCCTGTCTTATAGTATTGTAGTAGGTGTGTTTCATAATGATTCACTCTCCACCTCATCTTTGATCGTCCTGCACCTCTTCTGTTTTCTAAATAGGCATCGCATGTTTAATAGTTAAATTTTTTACCAGTCTTATTAAATGTTCCATTCAGTTTGTTGCTCTATACGTTTTTATTTTAGAAGGGGAGTAGTTCTTGTCGGATTTCTTCACTCGGTTTTTATCTAGAAGTGTGTATCCTGCAACACTTTTCTCAAATACTTTATTTCTCTAATTGGTTGATGTCCCCTGGATGTATTTTGTTGGTAAAGGTTATATAGTCTTTGCATATTAAGTTCTTCTTCATCAGGTTAATATAATTTTATTGAGGTTTCTTTACTAATTTCTAGAGAATTAATTTAACTGTCTCCAAGCTATGCATTCATATGAGGGCACACCAAGTGGAGGACAAATTATTATGAATGTCTCCTCGGGCATTGATTTTATAAATTCTAACGCATAATTTTATTAATTATTTTGAAATTTGTATATAGCCATTTTATTAATTTTATTATGATTACTTTTGTATTATTGAGGCGTATAAAATTGCATTATACAAGTTTCCAAATAATAAATAAAATTATAAAATATGTCATACCCTAAAATAAAGGATTCTCTATAACATGGCTTAAACGCCGATTTAATTGAACCGATATAAGGCCGTAAATAAATATCTAAATAACTTTAATAAAATATCTTTTAAACTATAACAATTATGACTTTTATATTTTAAAAATATTAAGTACAGCCCTAGTTAACATTCCTCACATCATCAATTTATTAAAATAAATTTTTATAAGCCAGAAAAAAATTGATTAAGGTCTACAATTATAGCTGGTACCTTCCACCCTTAAACAAGCAATTTATGCCCGGCCATGTCAAGAGTGCACTAATAAAGCACTTGAGCCCGAGAGCTTTGTAGAGTTATTTTTTCTCTTAAAAAAAATGTCCAATTTCCACGAATGGTGGAACAACAAAGCATGTTGGGTAAAAACAACATCCTCTAATTAGGCTCTTGTTTCCTAAACAAACTTGTCATTGCCTTCTTCAAATCTTACCCCATTAGGAATTATGACTTTTAGTGATATCAACCAGATATTAAACTCACTAATGGCTGCGAGCGCAATGTCTAAATATCAACTTTCCCGCCCATACGTTAAACCTGGCCCTCTAAAAGCAAAGTTGCTTGAGACTCCGGAAAAAGTGGGGGTAAAATCTTATCAAAGAAATTTTTTAAAGAAATTGGGTTTTATGCATTAAAAGAAGGTTCTTGAGACACTATCAACTCAAAATTTTCAAATCGTAGTCTAAAGGTCAATGGTCATGTTACTTCTCATTAGAAACATATTTCAGTTGTCTTTATACAAGAAGTCGGAGTATGCCAGGAGATTTCCAAGAGTTTTTTTTTTTCATTGCAAACTAATATTGTATTGCTTTGCTACGCGTTATTTGAGACTTTATAAAATAAGTTTTTCCACGTCACTTGAAGCTCCAGTATAATTGCCGCTTATGCAAAAAGTTATTTTGTAAAAATATCATTTCATTGGCTTCAGCTCATATTTTTTTCGAGACACAGAAATATATCAAAATACTTAAATTCAAATTTAAATTAATGAGTAATTGACTAGATTGCTTTCTCCTCCTATTGATGCATATGGAGACCTTGATCAGACGTATTAACTGTTCGTGATGACACTGATTGCTGATTGCAATTGAAGTGACGAAGACTAAGTGATGATTTGTAATTCGAATATAGTTACTCGCACACTAACTTGATAAGGTTTTAAAAAATTGCAAATAGAAATACAAAAGAAACTGTGTGGAACATAAATTAATAAATAGATGAAAAGCTACATTAGTTTCCTTTTAATAATTTATTTTATAAAGGAAACTTAAGTTTACATAAATTGTAAATATTTCATTCGTTATTACGTTGTCTTTGCTCTTGGGATAATGTTTAAGTTTCAGTCACTTAGAACTCTTGAAGAAGTTCTACGTTGCTGGAAAGCAGAGGCTGGGGAAATTTGGTGATTTTATATCAAGGCTCTCAAGCTCTTGGGCTAGAATTTAGAGGTTATGTTAGTGGCCCACTGTTCAAATTTGAGCTTTATGGAAAGTCTGTTATCCTAAACAAATAAAAATTTCGTCTGATCTTTATTGTGTAGCTTATTAGTATTTAACAACAGAAGTAATTAATACACAAAACATTAACAATTTTAATTAAAATTCAAGCTTTTTGCTATTCAGAAGATTTAAATTCACTGACCGTTAACAAAAATTTAGCGTTGTAAATTATTAATTAAGGTAAATTCAAAATTTATAATTATTCGCTCGTATAAAAATTGGCAATTTGTTAATGTGGCTTCTTTTTTCTTTGTAAACGTTTCGATTTTAGTAGCCATCACTTTTCTTATCTCTTTCTGCACCGTTTGCTCTCCTTATTGGAAAGCATTTAACAGTTTTAAATGACAAGTTATAGACATCTTTTGTGTATTGAAATAGAATTTCTAATAGGTGGATTGGAAATAAAAAAGAATCGAGGTTTGGTCATGTTTAGACTACATCATCATCATCATTCATATCATCTTTACGTTTTAGTCTGCTACGTCGCGTTATTTTAGATCTTTTATCGTTTAATGGCGCATTCTCGACGTTTATTAGAAATTATAACTAAAAGACGGTTTAATGACGAAGACTTTTGAGTTAAAAAGGTGAAAAACAAAGGTTGTGTGTCAGATGGCTTCTCGAGTTAATAGCGATTTTAATTTAATTTAGGGTAGGATAATAGCCTTTTTGGAAACCATTTTGTCTTAACAGTTTTTTTCTAGTGTTGGGTCAGTTATTGCTTGCTAGATATGATACATACATGAAATGCATAATATCTTTTTTGTACTCACTGCTTCGAAAGTGACGTTTGATGCACTCTGTGTGGTCGAACGAGCAGCAGTGTTTCCAGTCGACTACGTACAGAATGCGTTTTTTTCGAAGCAGTGAGTACAGAAAATATTGTACAATCCTCATGCTCCTACGTCGCTCGTGCTTCAAAACCGCGTTCACGCGGGAAAATTGTCTTCCCGCACTAGATTCGTAACTAACTATTTTTTAATTGGACTAACCTTATCCTTTTATGTAAAATGACTTTGATGTTGACGATAATTGAATCTAAATTGATAGCTAAATTACAACACGCTCTGACAGTAGTTTAAGTTATTTTACACTGCCTACAGTACAAAGTTAGATCTAGATTTGAGTCTAAACGTAATATTAGAACATACTTTCAATTTATACTGATAGACATAAAAGCCACTAAACCGACGCAACGTAAATCTAATTACTCAAATCCCTTTTCCATACTCACTGTAATTTATTTCGCTATCAATTTGATTTTAAGTTAAGTAAAACAAGCAATTTCCTTGTTTTACCTGGTATAAAATAATTTTAACACGCAATAGACATAAATTCAATTTCTAATCATGTTATTTTGTATACTCTTTCTAAAAAGATTTTAATACCTACTAAAAGTTAATAAATTTCTAAATTAAACTTTTTGTTTCAGGGCTCAGTTCCTAAAGTGATTGTTATGGGTTCGAGTACGGCATCAGAAACAACAATAAATACGAGTACAGATAGTTCAAACACGATGGTAACAACAATGACAGCAACCGATGGAGATAACACCGAAGATAGTCTCGATATAACCGAACCTCTCGACATTATGGCTTCGGAAAATTTAATAGACGGCGGAAAATCATACAATTCCATTCTTCAACCGATGCAAATGTCGCCAAAAACGCCAACAACTGCGAAACAAAATTCAAAATTTTTGTTCGACATCGATCACATACCTAAATCGGATATAATTAAAAATGAAAAGAATTTAATTACAAAAGGTAACGAAGAAAGAAAAACAATAGTTAAGCAGGATACGGTGGAAAGTTTGATGGAACAGCAAATACAAGCTT
Organism: Malthinus seriepunctatus; assembly: GCA_963924605.1. NCBI lineage: Eukaryota > Metazoa > Arthropoda > Insecta > Coleoptera > Cantharidae > Malthinus > Malthinus seriepunctatus. Next base: position 87,479,093 of record OZ004600.1, on the reverse strand, counting down.
TGAAACAAGAAGCGAGAAGGAGAAATAGTTATAGAGCCGCACAAAATAATTATGATTCGATAGACGTCGCTTACGATAACGTATCGGTGCATAGAAGACACAGCGAGTTCGATAGTCAAAGACTGGCATCGGTTAATAATTTTAAATCGATGAGTCCTAAAGAACGTAAATCCCATAGACGCAAGGCCGATGTAAACACGGACGAGAATAAAAATAGTTCGCCGAAAGAATCAACAGATAGATCGGAAAAAACTTCATCAAAACATTCAAAATTAGATCATAACACGGAAAGTTCTACCGAACATAACACAGACACACCTACGAAACCTAAACACCGGCATAAAAAATCTAAACGTCACCATTCGCCGAGTCAGTATAAAGCCGAAAAGTTCACTTATGACGAAAAGCACATAGCTAAATACCGAGAAAAAGCTCGTATGACACCTCCCGATCTAAGAGTCGACTTCTTCAGCGAATCGATGGACGCATGCCAGACGGGAGCACTGCTTGTTCCGATTTCTTCAGAAAAACGAGGTAGTGTGTGTTTAAACAAATGTTTACGCGAAGTGGGGGCACAATTAGATACAACTGCAACCTCTCCTATAAATGTAACTACAAATCCTTTGGAAAATTCAGTTCATTTTGGTAGTCGTAAAGCACCACAGGCTACTATTGTAGTTCAACAGGCTTCTTTAAGTGTAGACCAAGGCAATATTTCTACGATTTTATTAAAAAACGGGAGTGAATTTGTGTCTAACGTTGAAAGTGCAGGAAATAAATTGTGTCTAAAGAAACAAAGGGAAGAACACATGAAGCAACTTTTGGACGTTAGTAATAATTTAACTTTAGAAGAAATTCACGATTTTGAAATGAGGTGAGTTTTTTGCGTAAAAATTATTAAAATTAAAAATTTTATTGTTTGTTTGAAAATAACTCCGCTAGTTCTATAATTAATGCCCTAAAATTAACTATAAATTCTATTTAAAACTATATTTATTTTAGCGAACTGCAATAACTAAAATTAGATCAAAGTTTACGCGATGCACAAGAATAATTTAGTTTAGGTAGTGGAAAACAAGATGTAACTATAAATAAATAAACAATGAAAGAATTAAGTTCAGATAGTAATTACGTGTCATTGAATTAAGAAAATTGATCGATAATCGAGCAAAAAAGTTGTAAAGTTTTTAAAAACTTTGGGATACTTTTGACTTGTCTTAAAAATATTCAACAAGGAAGTTGCACAAAGTTTTGCAAAATTTTACACGTTTAAAGTAATTAGCAGTTAAAAATATTCATCTTTATTACTCGCAACAGACACAATTTATTATTTACGCGCTGAAGGTAGTTAGAAAAGTATAATTATAGTTTTGAGTTTTTGACACGTCCAATCACGCTAAAAATAATATTTTTACTGCCTTATTCGCAAGTAGGCTATAACTATAGATATTTTAAAGACCAAAGTAGGCGTTTACAACAATAAGTGACGTAATGAATCCATTATACAACTTATTGGTTTAATGAACCCTTTACACAACTAGACTACTATGATCTATCAATTTAACAATTAAGGGAACTAGTTTTGAAATTTTTATAAACTATATTTTAAATATACACATAGGTACATGGTCCTTCAAAATTATGGAACAATTAATAATTATTGTAATACCATAATTATCGGTTTAAAGGATTTTATTTAAAACTGTCATATTATGTCAGTTTATTCAAAAATAAGTACTCGATTGATGCAAAATTTATCAAAACTACATACTTAGTTGTAAAAATAAAATACTGTATTTAACTCGCATAATGGCTAAATTACACTCGGATGGCTATAACACTCGCGTCCGGCTCGTATTTTAAATTTCAGCCTTGTGTAATTATGCTCATTTAATAAGGTACTATTATAAGTTATTAGCCGAGAGCTATTATTCTGTTTAAATTTCTTTATCTACTTATGCTGTATACAGAGTGGTGATCGGACATTTCGGTCATAGGGATGTAGCAGTATGTTAAATCATACTAGCTATTTTTGATAATTTTCAAATTGCATTATTGATTTTATAAAATATTCAAAATTCATTTTGTTTATTGATTAGATGCAGAATTTTCTGCTCTAAAACTTTTATTCAAAGATTTTTCTCCGAAACTAAATTGGGAAGCAGGAAAGTACCAAAGAATGATTTTGCATGTTAAATCCCTATTATCAAGAGGGTCAGTCACCACCCTGTAAGTAGATCTGTAGTACGATCGTAACATTTTTGCCTTATTAAACTTATTTTTTTAATTGTCTACAAATTTGCTCGGTTTTCCAGTTTACTTTTGGGAAAATTGATGATTTAATCACAAGTTGAGAAAGCTAATTGTGCGTTTTCGAATTGAAGATTTGAGTGCTTTATTTAAACAATTTCCCAACTACGTAAGCATTTTTGAAACGTAATTTTTTATCTTTTTTTTGCTAAAATCCCTAAACTTTTTAAACCCAATTAAAACAGATTCGAAAACGACGCAAAAGTAAATTAATTACTTACGGTGTGTGTATTTATAAGTAATCGAGTTTCTAGTACTTCTAATTAGAAATGTGGTTATGTTCGTTTCTGTTTTCCAACCCTTAATATTGGAAGCAACTTTATAGAACAGTTTGTAGTAGGTAACTGAATTTTAAAGTAAACAATGATTGGTCGGTTAATTGGTTTTATAAATTATTTCCATGGCATTATATCCTAACACGTAACTGGAGACCGGAGTCGTATTTAACTGTGATGTTTTGTATTTTGTATGTACAGTCAGCCTCACAATAAATGGCCACCCTGGCTATAAGCCTAGCACGAATTGTGGATGCAACCATCATAACACCCCCTACTTTAATTGAGGGGTAACTATATCTTGCCAACAAGTAGGAAATCAACAACCTCCCCTTCTGTCCTTTTGTCGTTGGCGTAAATAATATTGGCCAATAATTGCGAGGCTGGCTGTACTTACTAGTTGGAAACTCAAATACTTACATACAAAAAACGAATTTATAAGTGTTTTTCTTCTAAAAATGCGGGGAAAAGATAAATTCTGTCTTAAAATGCATCTATATGAGCATTGAGCATTCTTCAAAATGTGATTTTTCGTACTTTGGAGGCTACTCTATAAGTTTCTTCTTGGAGATAAAGAAGATCTAAAATTTAGCTTGTTAGATGTTAATTAATTGTATATCATAATTATTAATTAGTTAATTAATATCTAGACAAATCAAAAAACTACTGAAATCATTAATTTATTCCCATTCAAGTTAATGATGTGATGACTACTGATCTCTCTCGTTGATGGGGATTTATCATGTAGCATTATGCTCTTGTAATTTTCTGCTTCAAATAAAGGTTGTTCAGGATAAAACTCTATATTTATCTAAATCTGTAAAGACAATTAATTAATTAATTTATTAAATATTATTAATTAATTAATTTATTAAATATTATTAATTAATTAATTAATATTAATATTATTAATTAATATTAATTAATAAGTTGTCTTGTAACGGCATGAACCAGATATGAGGCTGTCGAAAATGTCTCAAAACGTCAAAATAGCGAAACCCATGGGTTTTGTTTTAATAAAGTAAATTTTGACAGTTACTGCGTTTAAATGCTTTCGCTAAATCGGTTTTAACTAAATGGCATTACCTTAAAATAAATGACATGTAAACGCTCTCTAAATGGTTTTTAATGCAATTAATACATGTGACCTATCCCTTGCCAGGGTTAAGCATGTAAACGGCTAATCCGGGTGTGCGTTACATCGTTTTAGTTAAAACCGGTTTAGTGATGCATTTAAGAACAATAACTGATAACTAACTGATAAAAAAACTGTCAAAAACTAAAGAAACGTTGGAGATTGTTTTTCAAAATTCACGACTATCACTATTTTGATTTTTCAGGTAATACCTACTCCACAAATTTTGACACTAACTACGTTCACCTGCATTCGCTAAATCGGTTTTAACTAAATCGCATTACCGTAAAACGATTTAAAATGACATGTAAACGCTCCCAAAATGCTTTTTAATGCAATTAAAATATGTGACCTATCCCTTGCCAGGGTTAATCATGTAAACGGCTAACCCGTGTGTGCGTTACATCGTTTTATAGTAAAGAGTTTTAGTTAAAACCGGTTTAGTGATGCATTTAAAAACAGTAACTGATAAATAACTGCCAAAAGCTAAAAAACGTTATAGATTGTTTCTCAAAATTCACGACTACCACTCTTTTGATTTTTGAGATATTATTCCACGTTTCCATTGTCTAATTTCTGCTGTGAAAAGTACAAATAAAGTTCACTGTGTTTATTGATTTTTATGCAAAATTTCATGCTTTACAACTTTTATTTTAAGCTTTTTCCCCTAAAATATTTATGGAAGCATGAAATTACAAAAGTGTAATTTTACATAATTAAATCGTTACGACTGAGGGCCACAGCCACTGGTCCACAATATAGCTGATGGTACGTAATATGAAACACAAATATTAAATTATAATAAGCCATTGTAACTGCTACTTGTTGAAAGCAAGTGATATGCTGTAATTAATTACACCAATCAAAACTGGAAAACGACTCTTAAAATATGACAATTTTGGTGCCGATATCTGATCAGAAGGTATTAGAGAGCCTAAATACAGCTATATTCCGTAGAGAAATCAAAGACAATATAACTGGCGAAAGTGCCTACATTTATCAAACTTGTTCGGACAGAAAAAAACGAGTAGGTAATTCCATAAAAGTATAAGTAAAACCATATGATTTCCTTGGAGCTTAGATAGGTTACCTATATTTTTATTCTTTCTATTTTTATTCCATTTTTGTGAAATGAGATACTCAGCATTGTCCGGTGATAACTGATGACCAATTTGATATAAAACGGTGCAAATGTCCAGTGTAATATTTAACGTTTCAGTTTTATTGTGCTTTTCTATAACCGATGCTGATAGATAGAATCTCGGATAGAATACAATGGCAGTTCAAACTGCACCAGAAATATTGTAACATTGAATTTAATCAAAGCAATTTCCAATTTTAAATAAATTGCCTACTGCACTTTATGACGTTTCTTCTACGTTAAAAATTCTATTAATAATTTTGCATTCAAAAATATTTTAACTTTTCGGAATATAGTGAACATAAATTTATTTTATTTTCATAAGAATACGAACCGTGCTTAGGTAATACTTTCGATAAAAGTAGATAGAGTAATTTTCGAGTCTTGCACAAATGCACAATGCACTGCTCGAAGATATAGTTACTGTTATTACTGCTTGGCATGTTTTCCGCTTTAAAATTTGAACATTACTTTACGTTTATTATTGACAATCGAGACGATCTCTAAAAATATTTATGTTCGAATCGTTCTTCTAAATTTCAAGTAATAATATTATTAATAGTATAAAATTTAAAAATTTTCCTCGAGCTGGTTGGAAAATGCTATAATCCGATTTTGTCGACTTGTATTTTCATAATAGAGAGCAATATCCTTTTTCTATAACGCTGCATCCTTCGTTGATGTTACAATTTGTTCGAGATCAAATGACAGGTCTTGTCGATTATGATTTTATTGACTAAAAGACGTGAGGGAGTTTTAAAGATATTTTTAAAGCCAGTAGACTAAAAAAGAAAACTTCGTGGAAAAAAAATTTTTTGTTGGTAATTGTTTTCTTATAGGATTCCTAAAAATATTTGTAGACAAAATTTTGACCTATCAATAATTTAAATTGGGGGGGGGGGCTAGAAACACGTAAATATGTACTTAGCTGGTCTGGTGTCAGTGGAGTAGTGAGATTCTGAGATTTGTGCGGACTTGTTCAAATACTATGCTCCAAAGAATTTTAAATTGAAATTATAGTCCATCAGGGCAGACAACTTGTGTAAGTTGGTAGAATTTTACTCACGCCTGAGGTTTTCCCAGTTTCCAGTGTTTTATTTCTGCAAAACGACATAAATAAAATTCTAAAAATCTATTTCCAAGTTCTTCGTTTTACCATTTTAATTCGAATTGCCAACACCTCTGGTAATTAACCTTACGTAAATCTAATCTTCAAGTTTGTAAAACTTATTTTATTCTAATTACCGTCTGAACTGTTAATTGCCAGTCTAGTATAAAATTAATTCGTCACCCTGTACGTGTTTTTATTTATACATAATTCCCTATTTTCTATTTTTATTGTAAGTACTCACCAAAAGCTAAAATTTATTGATTTTTCTTAAAAATTTCCGATTGTTGCCAAACTTACTTTGATACACGTTCAAACGAGCTGTGTTTTTACTGCTAACGACTCAATTACCAATTTCTTATTTCTAGTAGGTATTTATCTTGTTACTAACTTTTCAGTTACGCATTTCTGAAATCAACTTTTATAAGCCTCTTATTAAACTGCAATAATAATTTATGACAACAGTAATATTTTAACTATTATTAAATTATTACAGTCGTTTTATGACTTACCTCCACTGTTTAATGCAAAATTTATTCCACTTTTAATAACTCATTATGCAAAAAAGCAGGGCTTGCGAAAAGTTTAAAAATTGACTTAACGAGGCTATTCATAAAATGATTGAAATCAAAGCCATTTCTAGGCATACAGCTAGTTCCTTGCTTTTTCCCTTCAATAACGTTCTTCTCGACGTATAGGTTTAATGACATAATGCCAAATCTCTTACTGAAGTGTCCCCAAAATAAGATGTACGACTGTTCTATTTCCTGCTTCCGGGTTTGACTAAAATTTGAGTAAAATAAGTAGGCTTGATTAAGTTTTGTTGACAGACGTGTTTTTATTTTTATTACATTTCCGCTTTGCCTAGAATGAATATATTTGGATGCGGAGTTGACGTAGATCATATCGGATGTGTTTGTAAATTACAATACTAAATACTGAAAACAGATTTGCATTCACACGCTCAGGCTTATTTTCATGCAACGTTTGCAGTTACACAGGAGATAGGTCAAAGGTTCGCGTAGATCCCAAAGGTCCTGATCGATGTTCAGACGTTCCGGTTTGCCTGTTCGGGCTGGGTCTGCCGTAGTAAATGTATTAGTGTTTGTTCCAACTTTAAACGCCCGTCCACATACACACAGGCTGGCCTTTCGGTTTTGCCTGTGCAGACCGCCTGCAGACCGGAGCGTCTGGACAGCGTCCAGGCGGCCTGTACAGGCGAAACTGGAAGGCAAGGCCTGTGTGTGTGGCGGGCCTGTAGAGCGGAGCTTCTGGACAGCGTTCAGGAGGCCTGTACAGGCGAAAACGGAAGGCAAGGCCTGTGTGTGTGGACGGGTCTTTAGAGAAGGATGCATTATGTTATGTTCCTGCAATGCCTTAAAATGTAGGCAACTCATCTTATGTTTTGTAATTGTACTGAATGGAGTAGGGGCTACAGCTTATTTATGCATTCACAAATTGCTCTCTCTCTCTCTCTCTGTCTCTCTGGTTTACCACTGGCGTATTATAAGATCAAATAATTGGCAGAATTATTTGCTATGAACCGAAACTGATACTACTTCATTAGCTCCGAGCTAAAGCTCTCTAAGTAGAGATCTTTACAATATTATCAGTCAACTATTGTCGTACTAATACATTTCTAAAATGGGGTTGATAACACTTGTTGTTCTTAGTCAATGGTCTTTAAAATGGCGCACGGGAGTACGATAAGTGATACAAACAATAAAGAAATTAATTCAATATCAAATCACGAGGCGCAGCCATCCTATCGCGTAGTTGAGACGTAGCACAACGAGCAGACAAGTAGAGTCTTTATAGTTAAGTGTGGATAGGTTGAGACACTACTCATAAGACTTTGTTAACAGTAGTCCACACTATAATTTTTTCAATCTTAGGGGTGTGCAGGTAATCAAAAACTTTTGGCGACCACTATTTTAGGTGGCGATTTTAAAAACTAAAAGGTCAACAAAAAATAACAAGTTTAAATTAGTTTAGCGGTGCTAGCGGTTTTTTCTCAAAAGCTCCTGGTCAACACTGTTGTAGGTACATACATTTATAAATCAGTCGAGTTAATATTTTGCAGTTGCTAAAACTATGCAAAAACACACTTTAAAGTGCATTAAAGTTCTTAATTGCACTTCCCTAAATAAACCACAACACGATTTAGTTGCATTAAAAGTTTATAAATAATTTTCTTTGTTTAAAGCTTCTAAAAGTTAGGTGTTCAAATTACAGTCGTGTCGCTTTGAATAAATTTAACATGCATGAAGTTTTCCTTGAATTTTCTTTATTGTTTATTAATAGAAAATTTAAATTTATGTCTTTTTAAAACCCAACATGATACACACACACACACATCTTTTGCTTCAGAGGTTTATAATCTTTTGTTAACAAGTGAGCAAGATATTTACATATTTCCAAAATAATTTACACAATTTTATTATAAACAATCGATAAATAAAATAGTTAACACTTTATCAAAAGCTTTAATTTTCGACAATCAAAAATTATTTTAAATTAAATTAAATTAAATTAATGGTAGCCCATTCGTCACAGTTGCGTCAGGTCGTCGTTTTAGTAAACTTCGTTTTGTTTAAACTCAAGAGATAAATCTAAATTTAAAGCCTACGTGATTATTTAAATGTATTTTACACAAAATTTAATGTTATTCAACAAACGTCGCTAAATTTTCGGCTATAGTTGAAATTGTAAACCCTTATATAATTTTTGGCAAAGTTATAGTTTAATAACAGTTCAATGTTTCACTTTAACCCACTTCACTTGAAGTAATTATTTCTTTGCCAAAAATGTTTTTTATGTGGAAGTACATTGATCTTGTTGTGTTTATACTTATAACTCATCTTAGAAATTATAAATGAAAAAAAATTCTTAAATTTAAGAGGATACTTCTCTTCGCTCTTATAGTGCTTATAGGCAAATATTTTACTTCTAATAAATTATGACATTAAAGGTGACATCTACGGTCATTTTATGGACAATTTTAATAAATATTCGTGGTCGTTCGTCTTTTGATCTCTTCTAGAGTCTTGCTCCTTCGATGTTGTAGGTCCACAGTCGTTTGGATGGTTGATAGTTGTTAGGATGAGTATCTATAAGTCAGTAGAAATTTAATAATTAGAATAAACCCCAGAACCCAGGGCCCCATGGGGCAGTTACACTGACCCTGAGTAGCTTATTTTGTACTGTTTTTTTAAAAATTGATGTCTCGGCCAGCGACTCAACCAACAAGGGGCGGCACTTTGGGCAGCACATATACTCAGGTACAGCCACGACTCTCAAAACACAGAGTTTTGTGCACGATGATGATAAATAACCAAGATGATGTTTGGGGAAGTCAAGGGTATAGAGCTATTATAGAGCCAAGGAACTAACCCAGGTGGCTTGCAGGATGTTCGGGTAATTAAATCCTAATTTGATAGAAGGCGCCAGGGTCTATCAATACGACAGAAAATGAATGACCTTGAAAATAAAGAAGAAAAAATAGAGAAGCACCCCAGAGGGTTATCGACAACCACAATTCGATAGGATTAGAATTAGGATTAAGATTGTTAGGGTGGAGGGTAAACCGAGGCTTACGCGCTCTTCGGCCACTTAATTCATTGTGCTTCCTTCTTTTTGGAGCTCCTTCCGATCCTTCAGTACTTAATCCATCCCAACCTTTGGATGAATTCAAGGTTACTGGCGGGTGAAGTGTCGGTGATACTGGCCATATTACCCCAGTATTCCCATAACATGGATGAATGAATTTGTATTAACGCAGGACAGTGACAAAATACGTGTTCCATTGTTTCATCCGCTTCGTAGCAATCTCTACACAACTCTAGATGCTTGTTTAGTCGACAGTGTCTACTGTCTAGTGAGAGGTTCTCACGATACAACAACAATAATTAGCGCTCTTTTTAGATGGCGTTTTTATAGCTGTTTTGGCAAATTTAATAGCAAGACAGTTAGACCAACGTTTGCTGTGGGCTATGAGTGTGTTACTTTTCAGTAGAGTGTAATGGGTGCTGATTGAAGGAGTTCTAGAGGGCTCGGGGTCAATAGACAAAGTCACCGAGCCCTCTCTCGCCAACTGACTTACTCTCGTTTCCTTGATGACCCTTGACCCAGCCGAGTTTTATGTCATTATTGCAGATATATGATTCAGAACTGTAATGCATTCTAGCACCAAATCAGAGGTTACTTTGTTGGTATTTACTTTTTGATTGACGATTTCGCTCTCTATAATTTTCCGAGAGCTTTCTAGCACACCTATTAGTTCCGTTTGAAAAACTGAGATGTACTTCTGCTTGTTCAGCGATATGCTTGTGCTTAGATTCAGCAATAGAGTAAATGATTCAACTTATGATTATAGACCCCCTCCAAAACCGCTATCTGTTTTAGATTCGTCAACGTAGATAGAATTGTCACGTGTGATAGTTTCTACACCTGTTGACAGAATTATGATCTGTTGAAAATATAGGTATGTCGGTGGTATGTGATCTGTGCTTAAAGGAAATAGAGAGCTCTTTTCTGCTGTTCTCGACGATATTTAGATGGCCAACATTTGTTGTGTTATCCCAATGTCCAGTTCGCGTAACCTTAGAGCTGTTCTTAGAGCTAGCTCCTTTACAAAGAGGTCTGGTGTTCAATAGGATACATCATGAAGAGTCGACTTTTGAGGTTATGACGTCATTTGAAAGAATGACACTTCCCAAACTGATGAAGCTGCTGAAAGGCTTAGGTAATTAAATGACCAAGGGCAAACTAAAAAAAATCTGGTGGATTGGATATAGTGCATAAAAATATATAAGAAAGTAATAAAAGTTTGACTCTATACCTTTTACTGTAGGGGCCTAACACAAATTATTCAAAAAAACATTCCCTTACTACCACATACCACATGTTTTTCTTTGTTTTTAAAATTCTTTTGTTAAACAAATTTTGAATGATTTATGATAGACCCCACAGCGAAAGGCAAAGGGTCAAACTTTTGTTACTTTCTTATGTATTTTTATGCACTATACCTACACTAGAGTTTAATCGTGCCAAATATTTGCCTAACCCTGTATAATGATCATGAGTTTTTTAGTAACAAACTGAATTATTTACGTATGTGTATTTGTACTGCACGTAATGATACTTTACATGCCTATTAAAATTTCAAGATAATAATTTAAGAGCTTAATTTAAAAGAAAGCATTTGCAATTAATTGCAATTGATAAAATACTGTCACAAAGTACTTGTATTAAAAAAATTAATTCAATAGTTTTTTAATTAAATTAAATTATATATTTAGTTGAAAGTAGTTATAAACTTTTCGTACACGTCAATAACAGCATTTAAAATACAATTTATATTAAACAAAATTTAAACAAATAAATACATAGTAGTATAAAGATATTTTTTAATTAACAGGTATGGAAGTCCTCATCATAGTCGATCCCAATCAGTCAAGACACCTGGCCGGTCGTCGGGTAGACCAAATTATCTTTGTCTTCCACAACAAAGATCCAGAGTAGCGTCTATGCCTAATACTGGAGTAGAAGAAGAATATTATCGACTTCGACATTTTTCTATTACAGGAAAAGGAGTTATAAATAGAGGAGATAGTTTAAAGAGCAGACGTTCCAGATCCAATAACTCAGTGGCTTCCAGCAATTCTAGGTATGTTGAACTTCCCTTATTTATTTTAGATTGATTTGTATTTTTATTTTATTCAATTGTTTCTTGGCGAACTTTGAACTTAAAAGTCGTCGGGGTTCAAATTGATTTTTTTATTGGATGCGCTAGCGTTCATTAATTATATATTATATTTGCTTTTGATGTAAGTATTTATTTGTACACCTTTGTTTAAATTTATTATTGTAAGTTTTCGCATTTAACGTTTGACAAGTTATATGTACATTTGTACATATGGAATTACAAAGGGTTGCTGGTTTTATATTAATTACAAAAGTTTAAATGAGAAAAATTATGTAATAAATAAATGAAAATTCAAAAATGGTTTATAGCGTAGGTTCTTCTAGAATTATTTGAATTTCAACGTGAAGAAGCCCGGATTTCTCGACCCTTAAAACCCGGTCCAAATCAAAACTAAACTAACTTACCTACCTGTTTGGAACTTTTATACTTTTGCTTATAACTTTAATTTAAATTTAATGTGGGCGCCAAGATATTTTGAATGGATTATATCTAACCAACTTATTCTTTACATTGCTCCAGCATAACTCTTTGGTAGAGCTTCCTAAAGATCCCAACACTCAGGCGTGACAACTTAGTAGATTTTAAGGGTAGAGGTCGATTTACCTTTAACTTACAAACAACACTGAGATTACAGGTAGGCAGCTCCAGGCTGTCGACTCCCCTGTAACAAATATTAGTGCGTTCAAACCAATTTGAACAGTAAAAGGCACAGATAACATATAAACATCTATTGACTGAAATAAATGTAAACGACAAATAAAACATAACTTTCACATGACAGTTCTTATAACTTAATTAGTTTCAATTAACTGTCAGCTGACGAATAAAATGGTCCGAACTCAAATTAAATGGACACACTACTTTAATCAAAGTTCAAAATTACTCAAAAACATTTAAGTTGATTTCGGCACAACTCCTAAATTTAAAAGTAACAAATCTTATTTAATAAATGCCCCTTTTTGGTGGCGTGCATTCAAATTAAAATTCAATAGTTTAAAATTGATTACAAACTGCAAAGCAAACGCATTGCTAGATTATTAAATATAAAACACAATTTTTTAATCGTGCAATAACTTGAAATAATTGCGTTCTCCTGAACACATATAAAAATCCATGAAATTAACTAATTTCGACAATTAGTCCAACACTTCACATAGGTACATCAAAAACACATAAATACAAATATCGTACAAATTCTAACCTGGTACAAACGCACCTTGAACGCTAGTTCAAGATCCTCCAAAGGTTGAGTGACTTCCCGGTGCAGCCGTCCTGAATCCTTCAGTGTTGCTTATCCAGCGAGCTTTAATTCGCCAACACATGAAGAACAAAATTTACGTTGATTAACTCAAAACCAACCAAACTATCACGCATCAACGCAACTTAATTTAATCACCTTTAACTAGTTAATTCTCCCCTGTGGTAAGAATTATTTTATGGTGTGCTTTTGCTACACCTTCACAACTGGATTATTTACTTATTTGACGTTAGTGGCTAGTTGCTCACTAACAATCTCTCCGAATTAAAATATTTTCACTATTAATTAATATGTTCCTTTGGAACCAAATGCAAACTTTAACTCGTAGTTGAGCTCCTTAAAGCTCAAGCGGGGAATTCATCCGCTTGAAAAACTTATGAATACTCTTAACGGGGAAATACGTCCCGTATGCAGTTGAGTCAAGACTAAAATTTTTATAACTTAAACTGTTCCTTTGCAACTAACTATTCCCTTTCCCTAGATTTGATCTATCTGCTAATTGGTGCATTTTTATTAACTTCCTTACTATTGGCTTCATCTTCCCCGTTACCACAGTACTCCCCGCTAGTTTGAAATTGTCACGTTGCTTCGTCCCTGAAGCTTTATCGTTTCAACGAAATACACATTGTGGAAAAGCAACACCAAATCAGCATTTCCTTACATTTGAATTAATATTTTATAACTTCGTAGAATCACATTTATAAAATGTGATTCGAAACAATTGGTCTCTGTTTGAATTCTTTAATCGCCGGATGCAGGATTGATTACCGGCAGACTGGCACCATTGGAAAATTCTTTACTTTAATTTAATTTAAACTATTTTAATATTTCGAAAAAAAATAATGGCAAGCTAAAGCGGGTCGTTACAGTACCCCCTTAAGCTTTTGAAAGAATGGGCACCATTATTGAGAAAGCTTAACCTTAGTGGCAGCAAAAATATACCTAACTACTAAACTCCTAACCTAATAAAACACTAATACTAAAAAACATATCCACAATTTAATTGGGTTTAAAGTCGCCTCTTATGACTAGCAATATGAATGCTATGGCCCTATTCTTACACCGGATACCACACGGTAACAACTAACTTAATTGTTACTTACGAAACTATTATTAATAAAAAACGAACAATATTTAAGGGAGCGTCTAAACACTTCACGTTATCCATGTTCAACAATAGCCCACAAAAACTAACCTATTCTAATAATTAATAAAAAACTTTTAACTTGTGTTTATCACACAAGATTGTGTGAACACAACTTTATCTGATCCATGAAAGCAACTTTGCTATTCATGAACACTGCTTGTTCCAAAGTCCCCCACTTCCACCTAGTATCACCTTCTAATAAAGGCTTTACCTTAAAATCCAAACTTAAATCGTGATTTAATTCAAAATCCTTAGACATTGCAAAATTACGTTGAGTTTTATTCCCCATGCCTAACAATGACATTATAAAAATAAAACTGAAATAAAAATACTTCATGAAATCAAAAGATCCCATTACGGACCTGTAATAACTTTTAATTTCATACTCAAAATTTTCTTTTATTTTAACTCTTGGTTTTACCTCTCTATTTATGATAGGTACCACACAATATTCTTGGCTAACTGCCAATTCATCAAAAATAGTTAAATCGGCGTCCAAAATTTTGAGAACATCTGATTTTTTAATCGAAAGAATTTTAATCTTTTCCTTATTTCCCATTATTAATTTAATGGTTTTATTTATTTGGTTAACCTCCATGATATGAGGTGGTAATTCACCCCCTAACATATCGTTTACGCATGGAACAATTAGTTCCACCCCCTGCACCTCATTGAGTACAGTCGTCTCTAACTGATCATCATTATTAATTTTAGTCACATCCGGGTTTGTCATATCCGAGTTATCAATTTCTTGAGTTTCTAATACACAAGTATTTGTTAAATTCACCCCCTGTTCCTCATGAACAATGAGTTCTTTTGTTTTCATTTCCAGGTCATCGACCTTAATCATTACCTGATTAAGATTATTTGTTTTTTCTTCGCAAGTAATCTGTAAATTACAAGCGACCAAATTACTTTCTAATACGGTCCTGTCAGGAACCTCAACCAATTTCTGATCACATTCAACAACTTCTAAAATTTCAACTTTTTGTTCAGAATTATTTTCAAAACAAGTTTTTACCCCAATACTAACTTCTACTGATTCTTCAAAATTTTCTAAGTTTTCAATCATTCGATTATCAAAACTACTTTCTTTAATACAAGTTTCTAATTTTGAATTATTTTCATTGGTTTCATTCACATCTTGAATTAAACTCTCATTACCTTTTTTCATTTCACCCCCTAACTTTGAATAACATTCATTCATATCATCCCTTAAGTCATCCCTTAATTTTGCATAACTTTTATCCATTTGCAAACCAAAATCTTTCATCATTAATATCATTTGCAACGCAAACTCATTATCTAACTTTACTTCCTGTGTTATTAAATTTGATTCGTGCCAACACGCTCTTATTTCATGTGTGGACGCAGCTTTACTATCATTACTAACTTCTTCCTGTTTACCTTGATCTTGAATGTGATCATTCAAATTTCCTTGTTCAGCATAATTTATTTCAACATGATTTTTTACTTCAACAACTTTAACTGACAAATTTTCAAAATTTTCTAAATCTTTAATTCCTTCAACTGACTCATCACAAATATCTGATTCCAAAATTATTTCCTGAGCACAATGAATTTTAATTTGATTACTAGTTTCAAGATTTTTAATTACAACTGATTCGTTAAATTTATTTAATTCCAAATTTTCGTGAATGGTCAAATCGCATTTTGATTTAACTACCCCCTCATCAACAAATTTTTCAATTTTTTCTTCTACAAGTTTAATTTCATTAACATGAGCAAAATTTAAATTTTTAATTTCAACAGTTTCAAACAATTGACCTGTCTCAACATTATCTAGCTCTTGACCTTCCCAACTCGTATGAGTTTCAATTTTAATCTCAGGAATTTTTATTTCTTCAACTGAATGTTCTTTAGACAAAACAATTGACGGTTTAATATTTTTAATTTTAATTTCTTGGTAAAATTTTTTAACAAAACTAACCAAGTCCACATGCTCATTATCAATCCTGACCTCCTCATTTTTTATGTCTAAATTTACATTTTGTAATTTAAATTCTTGTATTTCCTCTAAAATAATTTGAGCTTCCTTAAGTGCTTTTTCTAGCCTTAAATTTCTTTCATCCAAAATTCCAACCTTTAATTTGTACTTATATTCTTTATAATAGCTATTTATTTCACGAACATAATTATTACTAGTACAATGAGGTTCATTTAACTCCCAAAATTTTACTTTTTCTAACAACTGATTCACGGTTTCAACATCATGATCTCGCAAAAATTCTCCAATCTCTCCGGGTAAACTATCCATACAACCCATAACAAAAAGCCTTTCACTCAAAAAGCCCTGTTCCAAAAATAGGGTCTCCTGAAACCAATACAGTACATGTTTGCTGTACGTTACTTCACTTTCATACTTAGCATTACAAAAATTTATCAAAATTCTAACTTGCTCATCTTCAAAACACTGATCATCAACATTATTTTCACAATAACTAGATTCATCAAAATCCCAAACTTTTAATCTCTCTAATAATTGATTTATGGTCTTAACACCATTTAATCGTAGATCAATTCTAAGATTACTTGGAAATGCATCCATACAAACCCTAACAAAAAGATTCTCACTTAGCATTCCTGATTCTAAATATTTAGTTTCCTCACTCCAATATTTCACATACTCGCTATAAGTTCTGAATTCTCCATTCATAACATTAGCTCGAAAAAAACTTAATAAAATTTCAACTTGTTTTTCTTGTGACCAAAATTCTTCAAGAAAACTATCCTTAAATTCTTTAAATATAGTAAACGCATTTACTCTTAAATTAAACCATAATTTAGCATCACCTTTCAAACATTCAAATGATTCACTCAATCTACTGTCGTCATCATTTATTTCACATGAATCCAACAATTCTGTTAATTTTTGTATGAACTCTACAGGATGAATTCCCTCATACAAGTTCGTAAAACAGGGTCGTGCAATCTTTTTCCATTCACACCCGTCAAATCTATAATACGTCATTTTGAATTACTTTAATGAAATTATCCAATTAAAGTTTTAAATTTCAAATACTTATTCATCATTTTACCGATTTTAATCTAGCAAAATTATTATTTTTTAAAGTTCCAAACTTCCTATAAAAAATACCCCTAAACTCCTACTTTTAATCGTCACGTTTACACGTTTCTTTCGTGCGTCGTTCGTCGAAGCCCCCTAAGTTGGGCGACAATTGAAGAAGCCCGGATTTCTCGACCCTTAAAACCCGGTCCAAATCAAAACTAAACTAACTTACCTACCTGTTTGGAACTTTTATACTTTTGCTTATAACTTTAATTTAAATTTAATGTGGGCGCCAAGATATTTTGAATGGATTATATCTAACCAACTTATTCTTTACATTGCTCCAGCATAACTCTTTGGTAGAGCTTCCTAAAGATCCCAACACTCAGGCGTGACAACTTAGTAGATTTTAAGGGTAGAGGTCGATTTACCTTTAACTTACAAACAACACTGAGATTACAGGTAGGCAGCTCCAGGCTGTCGACTCCCCTGTAACAAATATTAGTGCGTTCAAACCAATTTGAACAGTAAAAGGCACAGATAACATATAAACATCTATTGACTGAAATAAATGTAAACGACAAATAAAACATAACTTTCACATGACAGTTCTTATAACTTAATTAGTTTCAATTAACTGTCAGCTGACGAATAAAATGGTCCGAACTCAAATTAAATGGACACACTACTTTAATCAAAGTTCAAAATTACTCAAAAACATTTAAGTTGATTTCGGCACAACTCCTAAATTTAAAAGTAACAAATCTTATTTAATAAATGCCCCTTTTTGGTGGCGTGCATTCAAATTAAAATTCAATAGTTTAAAATTGATTACAAACTGCAAAGCAAACGCATTGCTAGATTATTAAATATAAAACACAATTTTTTAATCGTGCAATAACTTGAAATAATTGCGTTCTCCTGAACACATATAAAAATCCATGAAATTAACTAATTTCGACAATTAGTCCAACACTTCACATAGGTACATCAAAAACACATAAATACAAATATCGTACAAATTCTAACCTGGTACAAACGCACCTTGAACGCTAGTTCAAGATCCTCCAAAGGTTGAGTGACTTCCCGGTGCAGCCGTCCTGAATCCTTCAGTGTTGCTTATCCAGCGAGCTTTAATTCGCCAACACATGAAGAACAAAATTTACGTTGATTAACTCAAAACCAACCAAACTATCACGCATCAACGCAACTTAATTTAATCACCTTTAACTAGTTAATTCTCCCCTGTGGTAAGAATTATTTTATGGTGTGCTTTTGCTACACCTTCACAACTGGATTATTTACTTATTTGACGTTAGTGGCTAGTTGCTCACTAACAATCTCTCCGAATTAAAATATTTTCACTATTAATTAATATGTTCCTTTGGAACCAAATGCAAACTTTAACTCGTAGTTGAGCTCCTTAAAGCTCAAGCGGGGAATTCATCCGCTTGAAAAACTTATGAATACTCTTAACGGGGAAATACGTCCCGTATGCAGTTGAGTCAAGACTAAAATTTTTATAACTTAAACTGTTCCTTTGCAACTAACTATTCCCTTTCCCTAGATTTGATCTATCTGCTAATTGGTGCATTTTTATTAACTTCCTTACTATTGGCTTCATCTTCCCCGTTACCACAGTACTCCCCGCTAGTTTGAAATTGTCACGTTGCTTCGTCCCTGAAGCTTTATCGTTTCAACGAAATACACATTGTGGAAAAGCAACACCAAATCAGCATTTCCTTACATTTGAATTAATATTTTATAACTTCGTAGAATCACATTTATAAAATGTGATTCGAAACAATTGGTCTCTGTTTGAATTCTTTAATCGCCGGATGCAGGATTGATTACCGGCAGACTGGCACCATTGGAAAATTCTTTACTTTAATTTAATTTAAACTATTTTAATATTTCGAAAAAAAATAATGGCAAGCTAAAGCGGGTCGTTACAAACGTCAAAAAGACATTTTTTTCTACTAAAAAAATTATAAAAAGAATAAGAAATTAGCTTCATACATAAGAAATTGTGCTCAGGAGGAGCACGTAAATGCTTAATTTAAGATTTTAGAATGAAATACATTTTCTCTTTATCGCGTATTTTCTTTTAATATGGCCAAAGACTAAAACTTTGTAAATTATATTTACTGCCTACTTCTAAAATGTTTCGTCTGGGGGCTGATAACGTATACATCTGGAGTGGTCTTTTAAGTGGGTGAATTGAGATAAATAATAAATATTAAATTATTTTAAAAATTGGTTTTTGGTTATTCGGACGATATTTCTTGCAAATATAATAAAACAATGGGCGTAACTGTTGTGAAACTGCTACTAAATCGTTCAGTGATTTACCCTGCTTTAGGGTAACTTAACAAAATTACCGCACGATAGTAGCGGTAAAGATGTAGCGGTTGGTAACTGTTACGTCCGGTGAATGCGCCCACTAACATATGATACACGTGTATAAATGCCTTTCAAACATTAGCGATGTTAAAAGCACTCTGATTCTCGTGCTCTTAATATCATCGCACGTGCTTTAAAGCCTGACTTGTACACTTATATCGTAATATACTATTATAGCAAGCTAGCTTTTTCCATAAATTTTTTGTTTCGGTTTTCATACTTCATAATCCAAAAGATTATTATTATTCTATTCTTATTAGTATTGTTCTCTTCTATTGAACTTAATCAATGGGAAATGTTCATTTAGAATCCCAGAAAATGCAATCCATATTTTTTGTTTCTAATGACAAAATGGACTTTGTCTGTTTATGGCCGAGGCTAGCTATGTTTCAGTTAGTTTGATTAAATTACTACACTTTCATCAGTAGTTACACCTTATAATATCACCGAAAAAAGTCAGTCGAAAAACATTCCCTAGCACAACTTTATTTAAACAGTTGTTAACAACAGCCTACTTGACAAATTGGCTTGATATTTCACATCTGTTCATAAAACAGGCGTGGTAATGTAACGTAACAAACATTTTAGACATACCAGCTACGTTTGTTTAAATTTGTTATACCGTATTTTAATAATTTAAATTTTAAAAGATAACACTAATTCGTTTGACAGATTCATCAAGAAATTAACAATTTAAAAAAAATTCTCACCTACCCTCTGAATTTAACACGAATGCGGAAATTAAGTAACATACGATATCCGGATTAAAACGCGGTGGATTTTAATACCGTGAAATCAAAATAAACGCTTATCGAGAAAGCTCACGAATGTTTATAATTTATTTTCAGTCAATTTTAAGCGTTTTGGCACATTATAATTATCATTATTGTTCAGCAGCATTACAAAATCGTTTAACTATAATATATTATGATACAAGAGCGTAAAATGATGTTTTACTGCCGATGGCAGAATCTTGGGAATCGTATGCCGAGATTCACAATCGCCTGAGATACGAAAAATTTTACGTCCGTGTGTCATACAGTATAGGTATTTTTTTAGAACTGTCAACAATACTTAAATAACAATAAATAATGTAAATAAATTTTAGAATATTTAAATCATTGTACCTAACCTCAAATTTAGGCTAAAATCCCTATTTAACGTCAGATAAAATTGGCACCTACCTATTTAGATTAAGAACTTCACATAAATGTCAATAGATGGCGTATCCGTCTAAGCATAAGGGTCTCTAGACCCTAAAGTGGTTGCCATAGTAACATAATCAAAATAATTATATTAAGTTGATTAAAAGCCCGATTGTACGTCCAATATTCTAAACGGAAACTGTGCTTTTTGATACAGTCGAATAAAAATGAATTATCGTGAGCAGGTGTTCAATTGGACCTGTCACCGCGGGATGATGGCAAATGTGAAGTAGTGTTTTCTAGTTATCCAAAGAATTATATACTTTGTGCTTAATATTTTCCAATACGCTCCACTATGTGTGTTAGTAAACTATTTATTTATTTAGGTTTAAAAATTTTTAAACAGGTCTATGACCTAATTATATGATCGTGAACCGACAGCTTCACGTGACTTCCAAAGCTTGGCCATCTGCATGGTAATAATTTTTCGATTGTCATACATCCACGCGCTACTTCGGTGAACCGCAACTACACTTTGCAAGGCGCTGGTTTAGCGATATACGCTTGCACTATTCATTTATGTCGACTGATCGAATAAAAAATAAATAAGTTATGCTTGAATTTTTTTTATTTACCAACACGTGACATCCTTAATAAGATAATAAGTATGAATTAATGTAAAAACGACATTTGTTTATTGAATTCAATTACCTATTGTTTTATTGTTTATTATTTATTTAGAAAATTTATTATTAAATTGATTATTTATAAAGTATTCTAAAAGTCACGTGTCGGTAAAGAAAAAAAATTATAGTTTATTTAATTTATCAATAATACCGTGACTTATTGGTACACCCAGTATATCTTAGCATCTCCAGACAGATATTTCAAAACGATAATGTAAACTAATAAATATTTAAATCGACATAGCTATAGCTATGTACAAATGTACATAGGCTGAAAGACGAGCATCTCAAATAAAAATATATTACGGCTCCTGCTGTCTTCATTCGTGCGTGATTGACCCTTAAGTCAATTCAAAATAACTCAAGATGGTAATTTAAAAGTGAGTCGCAGGTGGGTCTTCGATTCGAATCGACTTTGCTATAGGATACGTTATAACGTTTCAATGAACTTGAGTAATAGATAGATAGCTTTTACCGTCAAATTAAATTGAACTATCTCTAAAACGTCGGTAAGAGCAAATTGATTGCAATAATTTCAATAAACTAACATTTGCATTTATGTGGAAATTGTAATATGCTACCAATCGGTTACATATTAACTAAAGTAGTTTAATTGTAATTTACAGGGTGTAAAATTTTGAAGGTTTATATTGATAAAAGGTCACAAAGGTATCATGATGTAGGGCTATGGAGCGAAAGGTTCCAGGACTGGAATTCTATAAGTATTAAGGCGAGTCTACACACACAGGCTTTCCTTCTAGTTTGCCTGTGCAGGAGGCCTGCACAGGCTACCTGAACCTGAACTCTATCCAGACGCTACTGTTTGACCTGTGCAGGCTGCCTAAACGGTGTCCACACGGAAGGCAAGCCTGTGTGTGTGGACTTGTCATTAGCATGGCGTAGATACGCGAATAGTTAATAATTAATACTCCTACTACTTTCTAAAAGTCTGTAGGAGAGGAGTAGAGAATAAGTAGCGTAGCGTATCCCTCCGCTACGCTAAATTTATAGTCCTGGAGCCCTTTTCCCTCTGGAGAAAAAATGGGGTGATCGTATTCAGGCCCATCTTTTCGGAATAAGCTATTTGAGTGCCAGCGAACACGAAAATCTGGTTGGTTTCCACAGGTAGTGGCTTAAGGCCTCAGGATCCTTCAATGAAATTCTTAAAGAAGGAAAAAAGTAAGAAATATGACAGCATTCGGGATACAACTTTGACATTTTATCATTCTTATAAAAAGAATCGACCAAAAAAATTGGCTACTCTCTACAATGTCTCTGAGAGCGTGGCAGCTGGACTGAAATTAACGTCTTTATGCTACACACCCGCAAACATTAACTCTTGACTCATAAACGGTATTTGGGTTGTCCACTGGCAAAGTAACTACTTTTTACATAAAAAGTAAGATTTTATTTTGCCATCCCTCTCAGGTGGGTTTCCCGCCTTCCTCACCAATTAGTAATTTATTATTAACAGCCCTGAGGCCTTAAGCCACTGCCTGTGGAAGCCAACCAGATTTTCGTGTTCGCTGGCATTCAAATAGCTTATTCCCAAAAGATGGGCCTGAATACGATCACCCCGTTTTTTCTGTTACCGGCCCCAAGACTATTACACGACCCCAGCCCACGTTAAAATTCCGATAGAACCATTTCGGCATCACATTATAAAAATTTTTGAGCTATAGTTTTTCTAGGACAAGTTGCCTTTAGGCTTCTTTGGTTTAAGGCCACCTGAACCTGAACGCTATCCAGGCGCTACTGTTTGTAAGTGCAGGCTGCCTAAACGGTGTCCACACGGAGGGCAAGCCTATGTATGTGGACGGGCCATTAGCATGGCGTAAATATACGCGAATAGTTAATAATATTCTTCTCCTACTACTTTCTAAAAGTCTGTAGGAGAAGGATAGAGAATAAGTTGCGTAGCGTATCGCTTCGTTTTTTTGGATACATTTTATCTGTTACTCATTGTTTGTAAATTTCCATTCCCTTGTCAAAATGTTTTTCTACTTCTACAATTTTCACCGTTGTCGACGATTGTATTGTCTTAGAAGTGTTTGTTCTAATTTCCACTGCGTAACTCGACGTCATTGTTTGTCGTTCACATTCCTTAAATTTTTCCCAACTACAGAGTGTGCTTTTGATATACGAGGTCAGGAAAAAGTATTCAAAAACAAAAATAAAGCTAAAAAAAATATATATCCCGGAATAAATACATACGTACCAATTAATTTTAGAAAAAATTTCCATCCAAATACTGCAGTATGTTGAAAATGTAAACTCGCTTGTTAAAAGTTAAATTCGTTATTATTTGTTGCCCTTGTTATTTTATTCAAGTTCGCACACCTTAATTTAATAATGATAAAGTTTCAAAAGATTTAAATCTTTCCACAACTTAGCTCTACTGTAAACTAGAGAAAACGAGAAACGCGTATAGAATGTTGAGCATTTAAAATAATAATTTTTGTCTTAAAAAGTTTCCTTTGAACAAAGTTATCAAAATTTAATTTCGAGACTTTGAAATTTTGTTTATTTAATTTGCGTCTTTGAATTTTACTTCGCAGTAAGAGCTTGAGCACATCACTTATCAGATTCATTAATCACATTTTCCGATAAAAGATGATAATTTTTTTAATTTTGTGATCGATTAGTTAGTTTCGCTTAGTCGGCGGACTAAGTTGGGTAAACTTTGTATGATCTTGTTGACGATATGAAAATTCTTTAGCTGAGATTTTTCCTCTACTTTACTTGTTATGGCCCGAATCATAATTTCCAAGCACAAAACAATTTTCTGTGAGTATTTATCTATCTATCCGTCCTTGTCTGTCTGTCTCTATCTACCCACTTGTCTATCCATAATCCATATGTCTTTCTTCAAGGGTTAATAAATAATAAAATAGAGATCTAGTG
The DNA here is from genome assembly GCA_963924605.1 of Malthinus seriepunctatus. Taxonomy (NCBI): domain Eukaryota; kingdom Metazoa; phylum Arthropoda; class Insecta; order Coleoptera; family Cantharidae; genus Malthinus; species Malthinus seriepunctatus. The sequence continues at coordinate 87,454,843 of OZ004600.1, read as the reverse complement.
TTGTAGTTGGAGAAGCACTTGTAGTAATACTCGACAATTGTTTTTTTCTCGTCTCGTAAAAGAAAAACTTATGTAAACTAAATTTTCCGCTGCTTCGGTTCTTTTGAAAAACGTTCGAGAAAAGTTTCTATTAAAAAAGAATAACTGTCTTTAAAATGATTAATATTTTACACCGTCCATTTTGTACGTTAAAATTTAAATGAAAAACAGAAGTTTTGAAAAGCGCTTGGAAAAGTTGAACAAAATTATTGTGCGGAGTAAGGCAAAAATACTTGAAGTTTTATTAATTTATTCTCCACGTATAACAAGTTGTGTGCAAATTTATGCATATTTATGAAATTTTTACGGTAGATTGAACATAAACCAATTTGTCAAGCAAACATTTTATTGTGGAAATTTATCGAAACAACTTTTCATCTGACCCTTTACATTTTCATACTCAACATTTTTTTGAATTTTTATATATTTTTTTTATTACGAATTGTAATTCATCACATTAAACAAAAGGTCGTAGCTTTTATGAGGAACTTTTACACCATGCATTTTCATTCTTTGCTGTCATTAAGTAGTCCAACATTGACGTTCGTTCTCTCATTTTCGAGTCCATGCCCTCTTTACAAATGTATGTCCTTTGTTTATTTCCTACGCTGAATTTATCATCAAATATAACATGTTACATTTAAAACATCAACGAAGTGGCATGATAAAACGTTTAAATAATATAGTCTTTTAGCAAAAGTGCTGTTGCGTTGTTGTAAAATGTAGCCACGTCAATAAAACACAAAGAGCAGTCCATTGCTTTTATACTTAACTTACGTCTTACTTTTCAAAAAGATGCTTTCAAATGATTGATTACACTTCAAGCTACTACCTCGAGATTAGTTGACCAAAATATCGTCTTAACACGAGCTTTCATCAAGACGTTCAAACAATAAGGAAAGTTTTGCACAATGCAAGAGCTTCCGTATATTGTAACTATTCATTGTGGGATATTGTTTGGGTTTAGTTCGGGTTGTAATTTACATCGTTGTCCACTAGTTCCACTATTTATTCCACTAAATTTTGATGCAGACGTCTTGTGATCACCGCAGCATGCAGCTCTTCAACTTTTATTTGAAGCTTTTTGCTTCAAGTAATTAGGGAAGCAGAAAATGTTACATCTCCATGACTGAAAACCGTGAGCACCGCTCAGTATACACTGAACATTTCAATATTTTGTATGTGAAACAATACGAATTAACAATAAATTTACTTGAGCCTGCGAACAAAATCGTGCTTTGGGGTGCACAGTAACCTGTCGGTCCAGGACAATTATGTAATCCATATTAATTTATATAGCAAACTACTGCAAAACAGATTTAACTTGACAAGCAATGGGAATGCGTAGACACCTAAATTGGTATTTATCCCCACCAACGCAGTCGTAAACATATTTAAATTATTAACGGGACGTGGCCAAATGTGCACGAACTTATCCCTAACGCTCGTCAAGTTAAATTTGTTTTGGTTTACTTAAAGAAAGAAAACTTCAAAATGTCAGTCAGAGGCTTACTGGCTGTGAACCAATAAAACACCTTTTCTTTGTTATTAGTACTGACTGATAGCCGCTGAACACTGTAACTGACTAGACACCCGTGACGCGTAGACAGTAAAGATATTGTTTGGTAAAAAAAACAATATATTTGCTTGGCAAACCACTTCGACTTCCTTTAACGTACTATACAGATACGGTGCCAAATGACCAAACCAAGCAGCAAAACCGTTCGGAATTTTTCCATTTGGTCGACTCTGGGGGATATGATCTACCTTAATAGAACAACGAAGCTTTAGTTAGGTTAGCCCATTTATTAGCCAGTTAAAGCCCGTTCTGACGATGCGTATAAGTATATTGTTTGGTTTTTGTATAAGACTTTTGAAATGCTTCAAGGCCGAGGGAAGGTCATTTACAAGACGTAAGAATAACAGCGGTCCCAAATTTAATTAGAGCCCTGTTGTACACCCGATTTGGCAACATATATTTGTTTGAAACCGTGTTATTACTACTCCATCTCCCTGAGGTTATTGTAACTGCAGTTGTCATGCTAACTACTCCAGTGTTTAAAACGCTGCTATTACACTGTAAAATAGTAAAATGTTTGCCATTTTGTGCCATTATTGTGACATTATCTGTCCAACAAAGTATTATGTATGTAGATGTCGTGATATCAGTGCCATCGTGAGAACGGGCTTTTAATTTATAAATTAGCCAAGTTCGCACTTTATTATGCAATTATACATTCTTCTTCGGATATAGTGAGTGTCGTATTTACGTATAGTTAGCCCTTATTCGCTGAAGTATACCTATTGTGATCAGCAACATCTTTTTTGGCGGGGATTTTTGGTCACATTCGGCCTATTCGTTATGAGAGTCTAATACTGTATGGTGTTTGGTATAGAGATATTTGGAATTCTTTAAAACCGACTGAAGGTCATTCACAAGAAGTAAGGATAACAACGGTCCCAAATTAGAGCCCTGTGGTACACCCGATTTGGCAACATATTTGTTCGAAACCGCGATAGCGCTAGCGATGCGATAGCGATAGTTACACCGGCGTTTAAAACGCTGCTCTTACGCTGTAAAAAAATAAAATGTTTGACATTTTGTGTCATTATAGTGACATTATCTGTCAAACAAAATGGAGATTATCTCTAAACTATGGAGATGTCGTAACACCAGTGCCATCGTGAGAACGGGGTTTTAATTTATAAATTAGCATAATCGTGAGAACGGGGTTTTATTATATTATATACAGGGTGTATGGAAATTCTTGGGATTATGTAGTCAACCAAAAGTTTATTTGTCGTCTAACTGAAATGCTGAACTGAACTAAATTCTAACCTATAAATGAATGAAACAAATAAATCACAGCTGTTCTTTATTTTTTACTTTTTTCTGTCAAATTCTTTCTTTCTTATAAACCTACAATGCAAAACAAACTTAAAAATCATACGAATCATAAAAAAGTCGGTACAAACAGGTCGATAAAATCGGTAACTGTATTTTTGTTATTTTGATCATATGTTACTTAGACTCGCCCGAAGAAAGGGGTGGAAGGTACTTTTTTCTGTTACATAATACCAAGAATTAAAATACTCCCTGTATACAATTATATATTCTTCTTTGGATATAGTGAGTGTTGTATTTACGTATAATAGCTCTAGTCGGCCTGGGCTTTGCGATTTCGAGTCCTGAACAATCTCCGAGAAGATCAGGCGTTATATGTATAAATTTAAGCTGTGTTTTAACCACAATTTTAGTTAGTTAAGTGGTATCCATTTTATTCTTCTATATTAAAACTAAAACCTCAATTTAACAGTGGATATAACGCTATATTCAGGAATATGTAGACTAATCACAAGGGACATCGCACACATGAATAGCGTGGTATAAAACTGTCGCCAACATACACAAGAGGGGAAGAGAGTAGGAGACGGAAAACATAAACATACTGTTTTCAGCATAGGCGTGCAAAAATGTTTTAAAATGTTTAAACGGAACGCCACTGCTCTGAACAACAAAAGATGTAACCTCACTTTTACCTATGGATAGATATTTCTTACTCTTTTTTTATCTAACTTCTTACATACACACTTGCGCACCTTTTTTATAAAATATATTTTAATATGCTTTCTAGAACTACGACTATGAACACGAAATATCCGATCTCCGGATACAGCTGTAGTAGTACGAATGTGCTAGTTCGTATTACTTTGTTTCAAAGCTGATGTTAATAATGTTTACCATAAAAAAGGTGTAGAGAACAAATAAAAATGTAAATAATGATGTTCATCTTGTTTATTGGTCTGAAAATGTAGATAATGGGTGGTACGATTAAAATCTTTGTAAAATTTGAAGCAAATCTTTCTAAAGAAATTAGGAATACCAGGTTTTGCTAATACTTATTTACCCTACTAAAAGTATTTGCTTCAAATTTTATAAAGATTATGCTTCTTTTTATTTCATACCAATCCCATTGAAGACCATTTGACGACAATTAAAAACAATTTACTTATACGGGTTGATACAGGCAATATAAAAAGTAATAAATGGTTATAAAATTAAAAATCAATCTAAAAAAGAAATATTCTCAAGCATTTCTTTATCTAGTAACTTCAATTACATAAGTAGAGCTTTTACTTTTCACCGTACCCCGATTTAATTAGCAAATTCCGTATGCGCCCTATTCCTAATAGAATAATAGAATAAACATTTTACGTGACTCAATTTATTAATAAGTGCGTGTTGCTTATCTAATCGTAGATATTTGTTATACCTTTAGAGGTCTTTTACGTTTAATTGGACAAACAAGAATGCTTAAATTTGAAGGACTGCACTCTTTCAACTAAAAATTGATTCAATTAAATATTTAAATTGAAGCTTGTTAGAAACTCTTGGGCTAATTTTATTTGCGACTTATTTTCTTAAACGGAATTAAATTTAATCTATACTACTGTACGATACACGCTCAAACTTTTAAATAGTTCGATTAAATTTAATTAAATGTTTAATCGACTTTTTCAGTATTATTTTCAATTTTTACTATATTTATCGAATTTTTTTATTAGATATAAATCACGTTCTTTGTATGAATTTAGTGGAAACCCTCGTGGATTCGTAAATACCTAGCCAAATTACTTTCTTTTTTACACCTTATAAGAAGCGAGAAAAGAAAAGTTGAAAAATTGACTTCAATTTATTGTTTGTAGAATTGCCAATACACTTTTTATACAGAATGTATCAAAGAAATTTGAAAGAAAAGTCTTTTATAACGAAGAAAAACCACCCTTATTTAACGATTACACACTGACTTTTAAATTATTTTTTCAATTTACGTTTCTTTTGCTTGTTTGTTACGTACTTAGTTCTTCTAACAATTATATCATCGATAGAATTATTTACAGAAATCATTTCTGTAATTCTGAGTAGCATTTAAGTAACCAATTGTTCTCCAGATCATCTGGTTGATCCACGTTATACTCTAGTCGTAACAGGAAGAAATTGAAAGTCAGACGATTCGGGACGCCATTAAAACATTTCTGTACGTTTGTCTTTTAGTTCATCTATCCATCTGTCCGTCTGTCAGTTTGTGTGTCAGCTGATCTGCACGTTTTCCAGAGCGTCGGTCTGTGTATTCGTTTGTTGATTAATCCGCCATTCAGTAAGTCCGTCTATTTGATCGGCAAACCAGTACAACTATTGATTTATATATGTTTGTTCCTACAAACAATCGAACCAGTTCAGAACGGTTCAGAACTGAACAGAGCATGCGCACATTGAAGTTGGCAATACAAATTTCAATCTGCGCACACTCCGCCCAGTTACGAACTAGTTCGAGCTTTGTAGGAACAAACCTTATGTATGTTAGATTACGATGATTTTTCTTTATAAAAATAAATAATAAATCAAACTGATGCACAAATAGGTGCTAATAACGCTCAGGCTCCCACTCCTTGTTGTCGTTGAATGTCTCTCGGTGTACACCGCTGGCATCCACCGCGTACTCTCTACAAGAAGCATCCCCCGCTTTCCCCTGACCGTTAGGCCTATTACAGGTGTGGGTGGCCAACTTCACAAATATATGATCGACTATTTTTCTTAAACATGTGTGGCGATCTACATACTAAAATCGTGACGCCAACTATGATACCAGGCACCATGCAGCTGTCTCGTCTGCTACCTTGGTTCGAACGCCAAAGTGAAGTTTAATGTCATTTGCGTTATTACGAGCAGCAAAATGGGAGCTTACATAATGTTGTCTAATATTTTAAGGTCTCTTCTCATCAATAAATTTAACAATGGCTTAACCTCATGTAAAATAATAGGGTTAGGAATAGCGCAAATAACATCAAACATCACTTTGATGTTTGACTAAAAATGGTTGATGAGTCAGCTATAATTTATTACAGTATTAAGGTCCTTTTGCACCTTTTTCTCGTAACTACTAACTACAATATAAATTTATTCTTCAGTGGACTTGTTAAAGGGGGTATCCAAAGCAAGTATACAAGTTACATTTAACTGGAAGTGGTGCAAACGGGCCTTAGTGGTATAATATGATACTAAAGGAATCACGGCCGTTTAATACTATGAGTCACGACTAAGTTGCGTTTGCGTGTTGAAATCGTCTCCTGTGGGCCATGATCTACCAAAAATTGGTTCGCGCTCGACTTCTTAACCATTCCTGGTCCATTAGATCATCATATTACAATTAAATCATCACACAAACAATCATCGCTAACATGTAGAGATGTAGACATACAAAAACAATCATAAAAAGGTATAATTTTAGTTAAATTTTAAAGTCTTCTGTAGGTACATTCGTAATATACGGAGTTTTATAGATTTACCTCCCATTTCCTTTAGTTAAGCTTGGGTTTCCTAGGAAAGCGGTGCCGTCTAATAACGGCCGTAATACGACGGCCAATGACGTCACAAAAAGCGTTTCCATATATTTAAATGTACATGGTTTCCTAGATAGCGGTGCTGTCTCACCGCTTTTAGAGATATTTTCGACTTCCCGCTACGTGACGTCACCACCGTCATATTACGGACGCTATTTGACGGTACCGCTATCCTAGCAAACCAAAGCTTTAGTGGACCCCTTATGTTAATTTATGCAAATAATGTGAACGCACCTTTCGTATAAAAACTTTCTAACCTATAGAAATAGTTTCAAGCAGGAAGAGTAAACTAATGCCCTCTGATCCTTCAGACTTACTCTGAAATTTGCTTTCAAATTGAATTTCTAAACTGTTGTTTACGTTAAGATTTCAAGTTTCTCAAAATCAGGAGGATTTAATGTAAAGTAATTATTTTTGTTTTATAACTTAAAAAATTTGTATAAAACACCGGTTTTTAAATTAAAATCTTAAGGTAAAGCAAATTTACGTCCTCCAACATCTGATACCTTTTAAAAGCGTAACCTGGAAACAAAAGACTTAAATCTTAGAATAACCAAGTTTCTCTACATATTAGGCAAGGTAGTTGTGATTTATCACACCTTTGTGAAGTTCAAGAATTTAATTATTTTGTCAAATTCAATTTTATTTACAAAAAAATTACATTTTTTGCTCCGAGTCGTTTAATTAATTTTTTGACGTATAAAATTTCCAAACTTATTTTACATGGTTCAGTATATCGAGTTTTCAGTTCAATTTAAAATTATCAATAATTGGATTTTTTCTCTCTAATCATAAATTTACAATATTAATATATTTTTTTATAAATTAATTATTTCTTAGACCTCTACAGGGTGATGTCGGAAACGGTAAGAGTTACGAGATTGGTTAAATTTGCAAAAAGTTGCATATTTTGATGAGCTTTAAGCTTTAAGAATCAGTTTAAAAAATTCTAAATTCAGAAAGTTCAAAGTCGTCGACGCCTAGCGCCGATGTGATAAAATATCAAGTTTACGCCCTAAATTTTATTTTCGAAAAATTTTAATTGTTTCAGTTAGGTAGTCTTAAAGCTCGTTCAAATATGGAACATTTTGCTAACTTGTAAGTCCGAGATCTCAACGTTGGTACTACTTAAAAAACCTTCCTGTATGTATATTGTATAACTAATAGTAGACAAATCAGTTTATTTAAAAATAAGGAAATATGTATAATAAACAATGATTGAAGTGTGAAATTTGACAAACAAAGTTGAATTTTCCATTTCCAGTCTTTAATACTACACGAGACAGTAAATTATCGCTATCAACAATGAACATACCCGTTTTATTGTGTTGACTTGAATAAAGCCATTTGTTTGAAGCTTTCATTGTTTCTATTTTCCGTGAAAATTAACTTCAAAACACTCTCTCTTATCCTACTACATCTGCTTCATGTCTGTGTATGTCTTACGCAAGAATGTAATTTATTTTAAGGTTTTTCTTTAAACTCGTACTTTCTAGGACAGCCCAAGCTATATTACGAGTTTATCCTTATCTTCAATAAATTGTTTCCTAAACTCATTTTTATTTATACAGTGTGGTTACGAATTTAATTCGTAAAAACACAAAGAAATCGAAAAATAGCATACCTTACTGGATTATGCTGTTGACATCAGTGCATGCCCAAGTAGCACCAACTACTTTATTTAGTTAGCTATTTAGCTATTTTGCTGCTTTTTTGGCTGTAACAGCGATGAGGCAGCTTTAAAAGGCGAGCTTTAGCTGAAGCTGAAATAAGGCTGATTTAGTCGCTGCGACAGCACTGCGTCAGCTACAATAGTAACAATAAAATAGTAACGGTGACGTGATAGCTGCTACGTTGCTGCCGAGACAGCTTATGCTGTAGCTGATTTACCCTAGCTGTAAGATCGCTGCGGCAGCCAAATTATTAGCCAAATAGCAGCAAGAATGACGTAGTAGCTGAAAAGTAGCTGCCGTTGCAGCTATACATATATAGCTGAAGATGTACTAGCGTCGGTATAAATTTTATTTAAATTGAGGCAGCCAAAATCACAAGTTGCGACAGCGTTGTGGTAGCCAAAATTCACCCTCCATTTTGGTGTATTAGCAGCTGATCAGAAGCTGAATGCTGGCTGCCTTTGAAGTTGCCGCAGCTGTAAAGCTGACAACTTAGCAAAAAATGTTACTTTGGTGGCGTAACTAAGAGGTTGGGTGCTCTTCCGAAAAATCGAGAGTGGGGCCCCTACCCATTCCCGTTAATAATCATTGATTTAACCACAATTCGATTTTATAACGAAATTTTATATTAAACAATGTTTCTGGGGCCTTTTCTATCCTGGAGCCCTGTTATTTACGCCACTGGTTGACATGTCATTAAAACGAGAACCAAGGTTCTTCGTCTTGATATTTCTGATTCTTTTGACAGTTGCGGTGGCTCCTGCTCTAGGAACACTAAAGCCTGAGTCTTTAGGGCCAAACTGTTAAGCTTGTCTGTTCTCATAAGAAAATTGTGAATCATAACTAATTTCACCACCCTTAAGTATAAGGTGACAAACAGCTTTGTATTAACTTTTTTTGATAGATAAAAGTTCAAGTTTGAAAAGAAGGGTTAACTTAACAAAAGAATTGCTAAATATGCCAACTAACGTTAAAAAGGGATATTGTAATTAATTTTTTCAAAGACAGTAGCAAACCAAACGCTATTAACATCAGTATTTGACAACACTGTCGGGGGTTGACTAGTATCAATGCTCTGACTTCTTTTATTAGCGCAGCATATGCACTTTTGTACTCAATTTCAAGGGCTGAGTCTTTTCAAAGTAAGAAATAATTAATGGAGGTTGCTGTTTAATTTTTGGGAATATCGCTCTTTCCCGGGTATCCTATAGTACAGAAAGAATGTTAATGCACTGCACAGATAAATTTACGTCCTCTAGTGCTAATAGAAGGACATCATAACACATAATATGCAGTGTGTCCCAAGATGGGGTTGCCAGTTGCCAATAGGGAAAAATTTTTTCTTTAAATGTTCTATTTTTTGATTCATTCTGAAGTTTTTCAAGAAGGAAACTGTTGATAAAGAATACTATTTTACCTAGAATTGGCTTTTTCTAGAAATTTTCGAACTTAAATTCTGAGAGAAAGCTCAATAACTTTTTTATTTGAAAATTTATTTTTAATATTTTTGCATATTTGAGAGTTTGAAAAGAAGCAAAACTTCTTATAAAGAATACCTTTTTTACCTAAAATGAAAAATAAACTCTTTTCCCTATTGGCAACCCCATCCGGGGACACACTGTGTTTACATTACCAATTAATGTTTTAATTAATATTGGCTCATTTTAATTTTGTTCCAATTATATCAGACGTTGAGAACACCACTTTTCACACATTATTTATGTTAACGTTTAAATGTCTTGATTAAGTGGCTGTTGTGGTGGTAGACGTAAAAAGTTTAAGTATGTTGCATATATTGAAGACATCATTTACAGTTCAATTTGTAGTTCAGACAATTTTGGATGTTCTCCCTTAACAGTTTAGAATTTTTTACTAACTTGATGTAAGTAATGCGAAAACAACAAGAGTTAAAAATTATAGGTCTAGAAAGTTTCGACGATCTACATGTATGTAATCGTCCATGTAAACAAATTCGATAAGAAATTTCATCCATATAATGTTTTTATGACTTCGCCATTTCTTGGAATATTTCAAATGTTGTGTTAGGAGAATTCAATTTTTCAGTTATAATTAGAAAGGACGATTTTTGGATGGAATGCAGGATTTAACAAAAAAGGTCCAACGTCGGTAATGTTGAATTTAAAGCAAGTTGTGCTTGAGGTCATTGCTCTTTTAGCCTATACGCATATAAGCTCCATTTCAACTTCATCCCAATTTAATCGAGTAAAAATTGATTTAGCGAATTTATTGAAAATGTCTCTTGAACCGTTTTAATACTTGCACTGAAAGAAATGATAGTTGTCATAGTTAATAAATATTTTTTTGAGTCCGATTTATTTATACTTAATTATTTGGATTTCTGAAAAATAAAATCTATTAACTATTGCCAGTTCTTATAAATCGGTATATTTCTTATAAATCAATGCTTTATTACTGTCTATTTTGTTTATAGTTAATGTAGCTGGTTTATAATAAGTAAGAAAGAAATATGCTAACTATAAAATTTAAATTTGGCAATAATAACTAAACCTTTTCTTGTATTCAATAAGGCACTATTTGGGTGTAATAAACCATTAGTAAATGATTATAAAGTCCCCAACATTTACTAAAAATAAATTTTGATTTATTAAAAATATTATACCACAAGGTTATAAACTGTTTAACAGCGAAGTCGGGAGTGACGCTTGATGCAGTGTATTTTGTGTATTGTGTATAATACTTCTGATTATTTCATTTTATTTATTTTAATTAAAAATAATACCTAATTAATAATTTCTGAAGTTTACTAATATATCATTTAATATTAAAAAAACAAATTATTTGAAGAGAATGGAATTGATAGTGTCGCCATGTTGGAAAAATTAGTGCAAGTGTGCAAGAGGATAACTTCGACTTGAAAGAGCAATAGAAAGAGCTCATTCTTGTGCTTGATATACACGTATGAAACTAAAAACCAAATTTGAATGTTGATCATCGACTTCAATAATTAAAAGACTGTAAGTATAATTTAAAAACTAATTATGCATGTATTAATTCTTGGCGTTTATTTGTTATAGTGTATCACTGATTTTAGACGACGTGCCACCATCAGCCGCTCCAACCACGACGAGTACCATTGCTGAGTGGATGTTACCAAAAATTAAAAGGAAGCAATTTATATTAGAAGTGAAATAAATAACTAATTACCTTATAATGCTTACTCACCATTATGGCGAGAATGTTAATTATAAATAAATATTTACTTGATTGAATAAGGGTTTATTTTTTATCAATACGGAATTATTTCAAGGAAATTAGACATATTACTATTCAATTCTATTTAATTTGCGGTTACTATACCTACATTTATTGTTAATAAATATTATTTTTTATTATCAATTCTAATCTGATTATAATTAATAATTTGTTTGTATTAAATCGGCGAAATTTAAATAGTTTTATTAAACCCCTTGTTTTTGAAAAATAAATATTTGGTTCGCCATTTTTCAGTAAAGGATTTATTAACAATTACCAAAATTCCTTAATTATTACCAAACACTTCTCTCAGTGTGTTAAAAATAAAAATAACAAAACCGATCCTGTATCCTGTTGTAGTCTATCGTCAAATAATTTACTAAAAATGTACTCGGCTGTAAAAAATGACTTTTACGTCGTCGAAAATGTTTATTCGAAGTTGTGCATCGAGTTTGATAACGCAGAATCAATGAGTGTTTTGAATCGTTTTTGAAATACACTCACTAGACGTGTAAAACCCTACAGACTTGTCGATTATTTGCAGCGAGGATGAGCTTCTGCTTTGAAAGTACTTTTGGGGGATATTATCGTAAAAGAATATTTCAAAAACAGACCTTATAAATCTCGACGGTTACAAAGTTGTTGGGCAATTAAATTTTTTTTATGTTTGCAAAGAAGATAAATTTAATTTTTTTACAGTGTGTTGAATTTAATTAAATGTACGATTGTAGCGAGCGAATTAGAGCAAAAAAGGTGCTTAAAACGTGCGAAATTGTTTTTGCGAGGCATGAGGCCCACGAGAGTTAAGTGGGAACTAAACTAACGAATTGAATGTTAGAATAATTGTAAAATATGTCTACGTTTATTAAATAAATTGGTCTAAGCTAAATATTTTGTCAACAATAATTTGAGCGATTCGCCTAGGAATTCTATAAATGATACCCAGTGGACTATATAACGTGTAGACAGAATGGATATCGATTACCTTGCAGAAAACGTAAAGCGCACGTTCCTTCATTATATTATTACTACACGATTTCGTTTACCTTTTTAGAATTTAAAATACAATATTGTGGGGTAATACTGATTTTATTCAAAAGCACATTCTATGGTTGAGGACGATAAAGAAATTTTAAATAGTTGTAATGTAATTTTGCTTGATTTTCTGCAATTTGCAGCCAATTTCAACACTGGTGTTAGTTTGAGTTATTAACTTCACGTTCTGTGTCTTCTTTTTCTTTTTCTTCTTCTTCTTCTTCTTCTTCTTCTTCTTCTTCTTCTTCTTCTTCTTCTTCTTCTTCTTCTTCTTCTTCTTCTTCTTCTTCTTCTTCTTCATGGTTAGCTCTTAGAGTCAATAATCATTTCATAACAAAACCTACGCTGTTTCGTGTTTCCAATTTCCACTTTCTCAAATATTGTCATATGCGTATAAAATACAATGCAATTTATTAAGGGTCAGAGTAGTAAAGGATTGCACAAGTATTGTTCGCATTGCAACATTGCAGGAATGTGTAACACAGAATAAATCGACTGTTTTACATAGCACGTAGTAGTAAGTCAGTTAGTAACGAGCAATGTGCCCGGCGCCTCCACCATATGTCACGAAGAGGGGTTTTGTGACTCTTGGTACAACTTGAGACCAGTCCTGGAATATCCGTTCATTGTGTTATCTCAAACGTGTTTATGTCAGGTACTTGTCTGATCAGATAATCACGCCATTTGATTGCCTGAGCAAATCAGATCCTCTACAGCATTGCTGGGTATGAATCAGATTTCAAACATTTAATCAACGAAAATCAACATGTTGACCAAATCAGTTGGTAAGTCTGTATGAAATCCCTGGGCTCGGATGCTGTAATTATTAGCGTATTGTTACGCTACGCTAAGCTACCTACCCTGTGCCCTTCTTCTATCAATTTCTAAATATTTGTAAGAGAGAGGTAGAGTTCATACAGGTACGAAAGATGCCAGCTGTCAAAATTGACAGATACGAATTTTAACAATTTCGGCACATACAGCTCATTTTACAATCAAATTAACCAGTGGCAGCTTTCGTGTTTTGTAGTTGAATTAGTTCTTTGGTTTTAAAACTCGTTTATACTCCCCTGACAGATATTACAGAGGCGAAACTGCGGAGATGACGTCACGAGGTGTACTCTTTCGTACCTGTATGAAGTCTAGAGAGTAAGTAGTTTAATGTAGCGTTGCAATACGTTAATAATTACAGGATCCCAGCCCTGATGAGATTTTGCCTGCCTTCCCTAATCAGGGCTGTAATTATTATTAGCGCCTTGCTACGCTACGCTAAACTACTTACTCCCTACCCCTTTACTACAAACTTTTAGAAATTAGGCGCATTCACCGGACGTAACAGTTGTGGAGCAACTGCCAACTGCTACATCACTAGCACTACTATCGTGCGGTAATTTTGTTAAGTGAGCAGGTATCGAGATACCGAGATGCGCGCTCGATAAAATGGCGACCGCTTCGAACACGTACCCAAAGCAGGACTAAGTCACCGAATGATTTGATAGCTGCTCCACAACTGTTACGTCCGGTGAATGCACCCATTGATAGGAGAAGGGTAAAGGGTAGCCATCTTAGCATAGCGTAGCAATTAGCTAATAGTTACAGGATCCCAGCCTAGGTCCATTTACTCAAAAAAGCGTAACTAAAATATTTGTGATGAAGGCCCTTACAGTGGAGCAATGTGGTGAATTGCTCATTAGTCAATTTTGATGACTTTTTATATCTATTGTTTACTTTTGCCAACAAGGTTTAATTTTGCGACAATAAATTGTACAAAAACGCTTTATTAAAAGATTGCCGTTTCGTCAAAATTGTACTGGCACTAAACCGGAAATTAAGCTTGAATTTGGTCACCTTAATACTATCGTAAGAATTAGTGAATAATCAACATCAAATCCAAATCACAATTTATAACAAGTTGTCCTGAAATAATTATTTTTGATTGTAAGTTACTGTTTAAGTTAACTAAAGCGTAATGGCTTAGCTATGACCTCTTATTTAACATGAGGAAAACTCGTAATTTACATCGTAATTTATTTTTTCAATTTTACGATATAATTAATTGTAATCAATTTTAATAATCAATAAAAGTTACAAATATAATTTGCTAAAACCAGACGTGTTTTTGTAAAAGTAAATATTTAATTTAAACTGATTTTAACTTGAAATCCATACATATTTAAAACGCTCGGTAATTTCAAATGCAATTTTGACTTTTAAAAATTTACTTATTCGCAGAAGATAGGTAGTCAGCAAAATGAAAGTCAAAAAAATCGATTTAAATTTAATTTCGATAAAATGGAAATTCGTTTAAATTGATCATAAACAGCTGAATGCAAGCAAATCCTGTTCCTATAAATTATTTATGTTACAGGAATAGTGTCCTGGAAATTTCCCACGTGCTCTTAAGCTAAACAGTGTTTTTCTTTCGTGTTCTGGTTTGTGAATACCGAAGCTGTATCAGATCACTGCTAATTTATTTCCAAAAAAAATTAATTTTTTTTTAAATTAATATAAACAGCACCACGTTACAGCTATTTTAGCAATATTTTTTCGTGCTGTGTATCTACAGGGTGAGACAGAAAATGACTATTATTTAAAATGCTGGAAAGGTCATTTTTCGTGTAATTAAAAAATCAAAAAATGGTTAGAAAATCGTAAAAAGGCTTTGTTGCGGAAATTATCAATTTTTTTTAATAAAAATCCTGTATATTTGTCGATGTATAGATTTTTCTTTGTATAAAAGTGCCTATAGTGTCTTTTTATAAATAACTATTGTAGACTGTTTTGGTAAACAGTATTACCAATGTAAATTGTGCTGACACCAGACATAAATTAGTTGATGATGTCAATTTGTCGTTACCATGACGACCTAAGATCTTTTTCATCTCATTTTGATGTGATTGGATAAAAATCAACATGCGACAGCAAATCCTTAAATCTCATTTTCTATAGGGGTCATTCTTTTACAAACCGCACGGATTTCAGGAAAAAAAAATTTGACTTTTTCAAATGATTTAAAATAATTTTTTCTGCATCTTTCAACAAATATAATTGACCCGTATTTCAGGATTTTGCTGAAAAAAATTTACGAAAACAGTTTTCGAGATCCCCATGGTGAGCATCCTAAATGGGACACCAGGTATAGGCTGTAATAAAATTTTTGGACGATTCTAAAATGTCAAGTTTAAATTATTGGTGTGCGGTTTGTAAAAGAATGATCCATAGATGTAGATTGAAATTTCTGTATGTAAAATTCTTATTGTTACTTTTTTGGGCCCAGTATTGAAGTCGTTACAACGCGACATTATAAACCGATCCTAAAATAAATAATACAAGTATCACTAATGAAATAGATTTTTTATAGAAGATAAAATCTAAAATCCTGAACATTGTGTATAGGAAGAGACTAGCTTAAAACGGTTACCACTCGAAGAGGAAACCCACTAAAAAAAAAGAAAAACGTAATAAATAAAAAAAGACGACACACTCATCAAACATATTTCTATAGACGAATAATAAAATTACGTATCGAGGCATAAGCTCATACATTTAAAACAACTCGAAAACGACTCTAGCGTTTAAAATTTTAAAAGAATTAATGTTTGCTCAATGAGAAATTACTTGCTAAAAATAATTCCTGTTTTTTATTCTTTTTAAATAAAGAGTTGACTCCATTGAAAGTTTTATGTGATTTTCCACTAAGTACGATCGTTTTTCATGAAAACAGCAATTTAATGAAAGTAATAATTTTTACAGCTTTTCCTTTTCATTAGATACTACTTCGCTAACTCCGAGATAAGCCAACTTGAAATTTTTTACTTTTTATTAAATTATTTCTATTTAACTACCCTTCGAATCGTTAATTATTTATTCCGGTCGAATAAAATTAATTTGAGTAAATTCTTTTAATTAACACAAAGTTGTACGAACGGGCGTACTCTCGAAAGTGAAATAAAAAACCTTCAATTCTGATGACTTGAAAATGAAAAGAAAGAAACATAAATAAATGAGGTAGTAAAAGTAATTTTTTACTATTTATACAACTACATATGTAGGATAAGTTACAAAAAATATATCAAACGTGTGTGAAACGTTTAAAAACTTTAACTATGCTGCTTTTTGCTAAAAGCTCACTTGATATATAAATCGATAGGAGAATCTGGGGTAGTTGAACTATCTTCTTATACAATTTAAGTTAGTAAACTTTCAAGATTGTAATATTACAATTCTTTTTTGAAAAATAATAACTTTGCTTTTAGGTTTTCTTCGAATTTCCTTGCAGTAGACTACAAATAAGTTTAATATTATGTAGTACTTGTAATAATAACAGTTAGATAGGAGGTTTAAAATATTAAATAATATACAGAGGGTAGTTATTTCAAAAATAACGATAACCTATCCAAAAATTTTAAAAATATCGATTTTAAACTTTAACTGACATTAACCGCTTAGGCCTATCTCTGTTCAGCGACCAGAAAGAGCTAGGCCACTCCCCACAAATTTATGTCAAATTAGGTTGACGCATGTCAATTCTTATGAGATTTTTATAAACCGTATTTTCAAAATTCGACCAATAGAAAAATTCTATTTGACTATCGCACTCTTTCTATGGGAGTGGCTTAGATATTTCTGGTCGCTGAACAGAGTTTGAACTCTTATACTCTGTATAAGTGTATCTTATACACATAAGAGCTTCAATTCGTAGATTTGTTAACTCTGAGTCAAGACTTGATTCAGGATTAAACTATAATCTACTTGCAAAAAGTTGATTCAGGTTGATTCACCGCATATTTAACTACCTACAGTGCCTTCGTAAATTAAATCAACCCACGTGACCAGTTTGCTAGGCAACCACCAACCACTAAGGAACGTGGTTGGTGGCTGCCTAGGAAATGGATCAGGGGGTCAATTCTTGACATCCTTCGACTTATCACGAACGGTGAGTTAAAACGAGTGTTTTATCTCGAATGAAGCTTGACAACGTTGCAAATCCTTTTATAAACGCCACACAGATGACGTCAATAACGAAGATATTTAAGTGACATGGTATTCTTGAGAAAACGTTCGTCTTAAACCCTTCGAGATAACACCAGTACACTTTGGCGAGTGAGAACTAAACGTATGCTAAACTGGCTAAAAGTATGAAAGATAGAACCGTTTTCGCTTATCCATTACAGTCACAGTAGGGTGTATTTACTGTTTGTCGCTTTTGTTACCTCGCACCGACCGGAGTTCTAGGGGTCGGTCATAAATAGACAATTAGCTTAAAAGATATAGTTTATAGAGAAAGTATTAAAAAAAAGAAATATTAACATAAATTGGCATAAATTATATAGAAAATAAATGGAACACCCACAAATATAAAAATAATGCCTTAAATGTATTAATACAAAATTAATTTTAATTAATTAGTTTTATTAATTTCTGTAAAAATAATTCAACCAATCGATCTATGAGAAAAAATTCAAAATAAGATCAAAATAAATATAATAATTTTGAGATTTTAAACGTGGCTCTCTGCATAAGACATTTGACAAGTAAATGGCATTTCTAAAACGTTGCCAAACTTTCTATTCGACAAATTTCGGCAATGGCTCGGCACACTACCATTTGTTTTATCTCACTTTCGTTAACGAAACGAATGGTCGAGAATTGGGCCCCAGATGGGTTGATGTTATTTACGATGACCCTGTAGATTCCTGATTATCCAGGAGTTAACTATCGGATTCCAAGATTATCTTGATTTATAAACCTATGTCTTACAGGTAGGCAATTTTGAAATCGAATTGAAACTCTATAATGCCTTTTTTTGATTTTTAAGATAATACGATAACAGCTCTAGCAAACTTCTAAAAAAACGAGTCATTATATTGTTCGTTTTTAAATTTCAAAAAATATCATTTTAATGAATGTCTAATGCCCGTATTTATAGACAGATCTCAAGCACTTGCTCGTACTCAAGACTGAGACGAGGCCGGTTGCTATTGGTTTTCATTGTATAATACAATAGAAACCAATAGCAACCGGCCTCGTCTCAGTCTTGAGTTCGAGCAAGTGCTTGAGATCTGTCTATAAATACGGGCATAAGATGTATCTAGTAATTGCCAAACTTGTGAAACCAACAGTAAAAGTACCGGCCCTACATTGTAATGATTGGGCAGGGCGATTTTCTGTTTTTTAATTTTTATTTCTGTTTCTACGTTTCAGTTTTATTTCTAATTTACTTCATTCGTTCACCTCTCAAATAAGGGCAACCCTAATGTACCAATTACAATATTTACATTTTATTCAATTATTATCCCCTTTATTTGTTTATTATACAAGTATAGATGCTACGTATTAAAAATTAAACAAAAATTGTATATAGAAAAGCGCTTTGTTTGTTAAAAAAAGCCAAATTCCACTTGAACAAAATAAACAAGGTTTTTAATTTGACTTCTTTTTTTTATTATCACGCATATGTTGTTTTCAATTTATTTATTGATGTCATAATTAAGTGTTGGGAATGCATCAATATAAGTACATGATCAATAATACTCATATGAACTACCTAAAAGAGCTTAAAAGAGGTCAAAATGCTTAGATCAACTTATACGTTTTCGATAATCGCTAAGCTGCGAGTTATCACAATAAGGTTGAATCGAGAAGACTTAGAAATGTCTTTTTTGTTAGTTTTTTGTCATTTATATCGGTCGTAATAGCATTATATTACAATGGGATGGCATAACTTATCTACATACTATTGAGATTATTTTAAGCCATAAAGTTCTGTGAAAACTTGGATTACCTTTTAGAGCAAGATGCAAAAGAGATGCTCAATTAGAGGTTTGGAATAGACGTCCAGCTCTAGAACGTCAGCTGCTTTTGCTTACTCTGGGTAATAATATTTAAAATTGGAAAACAGTGTAAGGGTGGCATTTTTGCATTAAAAATAAATGGTTATCGGGCACATTTTTATTCCCAAAGAAACTCAAATTATTTAATAAATATGTAACACTTCAAACTTTACCAGTACCTAGGCTTTGATATAAGGTTGATTGATTTATAATTATTTATTTAAGGCGACTACTGTCTTTGTTGATCATATCTTTGCATTTGAACCTTTGCAAATAGGGCGTGTTTTTGGTTGCTTACTCTTTAACAGTTGAAACTGGTTCAAACTAAATTGAACACCATATTTTTCTCCAAACGAGAGATTGTGTCGTGATTATGAGCTTTTAAGTAATATTTCTTTACAGAGACTATTAAGGGATATTTGTTGGCAATGTACACAAAATATAATTATACATTAAATCAAAAGAAATTACAAATGGTTATTTTGTATTTTGAAAATTTATATAATGCCCAACTACAAACTCTTCGTTAGCAAATTTTAGCTGATCGCGTTATTAATTTCTCATTCTGATTTATAACAATTTCTCACGAGAAATAATCCTATTAAGTACTACCTGTGTAATAAAATATAAAACAAGCTTTATGTACCGTTCATTAAAATTATTTATATTTATCGTATTTAACAAAAATTAGTTTTGTATTAATTTTGTATTAAATAAATGTGTTGAAACGTAAAATAAATTAAAAGATAATAATGATTTTTTAACGAACGATAAATAAAAGATTAGATTTGTAGATTTTAAACACGCGAACTTCGAGTCCTTTATTTTTTCTTTCCTTTTTTTACAAGTATTTCTTTTATTTTTGCAGTACTGAACAGCTTCCAGGTGCAGTTTCGACAGCGGGATCCGCTCGTACATCGGCTTCCTGTAGTTTAGCTTCGTCGAGAGAATCGTCGACGAGCGTTCCAGGCCCAGTTCCTTACAAAGTTCTAATGCTCGGAGGCCCAGCTGTAGGAAAATCATCTTTAGTGTCACAATTTATGACGTCTGAATATCTACATGCATATGATACGAGTATAGGTGAGATTAATATCTTTTTTATATTTAAATAATTATTGTTGTTAATGATTGCTTTCATTGCAATTATTATTATTATTGGTCATTTCGGCATTGTTGGAAAGTACTTACGTTAAAGAAGAATTTTTACCATTTGTCTTAAGTACTCAGTCTTAAGTGCTTGTTCCAAACGTTAAGTTCTTGAGATCTAGGTTGATGGATCAATTTTAGTTCTATTTCAGGAATATTGTCCAATCGGTGCTTCTGGTGGAGTTTCCACTACAAGAACATTATGTGGATAACGTTCCTATCCGTGCTTTATTTAATAATACTTATCCTGACATATTTCTAAGCAAATAAGGGCTAGATTTATGCCCCTGTATGATCCCCAGAACTAATCCATTCGATTTTTATCTTTGGGGATACTTAAAATCCCTAATTAAAAATAACAACAAAGTGCTATTACGTCAACGCATCTTTGCTATTCGTGAAAATATGTATTTGCTAGTATTTGGGTTTTCAGGTATAGCTACAATTAATAATGCTTCTAAGGCTAAAATTTAAAATTATTTAGAAAACGTAAAAATTTTAGTGGAAAGTTAAACCACTAAGAACGATTCCATGACTATTTAAAAACTTACAAAGTAGAAAATATGTTTAAACGTCAAAGGTTTATATCTAAAGCATTTTGAAGTTTTATGAATATTCCAATTTAAATCATCCACTATTAGATTTAAAAAACCAAACTTGTAAAGTGTAGGGGACATCCCGTTTAAAAAGTAGGAAATTGCTTTCCTTCCTCTGCTAACTATAAGTTAAGATTTATTATACGAAACATTAAATAATGAGTGTAGGTACCTACTGGGTAATAATAATTTGTTATTTTGTGTCGTTAAATAATTACATTGTTTAATTGTATCAATAAATTTCCAATATACAATAATGTTTATTTAATCAAGGAAAGTAATTCAGTTAAAATTAGTGAAACGTGCGGACTAAAATTCCGCTTTAGGTAAATTAGTAAATTCAATGCACTCTATGATCAAATAAATCTACCTATTCAAAGTATTGATTGCAACTATTATTAAACTCAATAATTATCTAATATTATACTATAACAGTTTGAATACGTTTACGAAACTCAATTATTTCTCCTATTGCAAGAGAATTAACTCAAAAAGTATATGAAATTGTTGGTTGCTAAATTAATTATTAATTAGGTTCAATGAGGTCCTTATGAGGCCTCTTATAAGAGCGAGACGGCTTTTTTAATTTGATTTAATACGTTTTAAAGTACTAATGGTCGTTTGCACCGCTTACAGATGAACTGACAGGTAAATTATCTGGCGGATAAGTTTTAATAATACAGTTTATTTTCAACTTTATTTTCAAATTTATCCTATAGTTAGAAAATATTTAATAACTTCCGATCTAACAGAGACTCCACTTTTTTTGTAAAATGAGTTTTATAGATAAGAGAATAAGGAACAAAATGATAATTTTTCCAATTAATTCAAGTTGGGGGGCGAGCATGTTAAAACTATTTAAACAATTAAATTGTTCGAAAGCTAACGTAATAAAGTGTAAAAAAGCGACATTGATCCGATAGTACAACTGGAGATAATAAATGTCAAGTATGAGAAGATTGGAGAAAATCCAGCAAATTATCGAAAATTCATATGTGAATATTTGCGAAAAAAAATTTTTTCAGCAAAATCCTGAAATACGGGTCAAGTCATAGTCAAGTAATTTTAGGAATATATAGACTAGGCGCAAAACCATAATTATTTTATACAAGCGGCATTTCATATAACATTTTGGTAACCGACGTTTTTCTAATATTTCAACCCTGCTGAATACGAAAAGTGCGGTTATCAAAGCGAAATTGTAACCGGAAGCGAGATATTGAAGATGGCAACTTTTTCGGAAGAACTAGAATTCCCTAACCCTAACTCATAGAAATACCACGAAAATAACAAATTATATATTTTTCGGAATGATGAACATGAAAAAATAGACAAATATTTCATTTTAGCCATGCACTTCTTCAGAAATTACGGTATTCTGATTTTTATGTTAAGAACAGTTTGTATAGCTTACGAGATACCATGAACAAGTTTTTAGTTATTATAATCATAGATATTTAAAAAGGCCACTTTTATGTACAATTTCTACGAATTTTAAATGTCTCTTGTTAGTACGAGAGCGCTTAACGCACTTAACATAATTTTATTCTTTTGAAGAAATATTTTTTTTTAACTTTTTTAGTTCAAGTTGCCTTAGTGAAATGGTTATAGAGAGTAGAGATTATTTCAATTACAAATATTTATAGAGGATACCTTCTTCCTCTTCCTCTTCTTCTTCCGTTATTGACAGACATTTAAAAACTAGGCGAAGTAAACCCAAGAGGGACTTTTATAAATATTTATGTAATTGAAATAATTTGAGCCCCCCTACGCCATTCATTTCACCCCCATTTCAGCATTCACCGTCCAAATATAAAAAAAAGTAAAAATTGTAAGTACCTACATCAAAAAGGTTCAACATTGTTATACAAGTCCAATAAGAGTTCCCTGCTACTGAGAGACATTTCAATTTAGGTGAAATAAACCCTAGTGTGTCCTCTATAAATATCTGTAATTAAAGTAATTTGCGGCCCCCTACCCCTTTCTCTATAGTCGTTCAAATATGAAAAAGTGTAAAAATTGTAAGCATTTTTAAAAAGTTCAACATTGTCCTAAGTGCAGTCAGAGTTCCTTGCTACTGAGAGATATTTAAAATTCAGGTAAAATAAACCTAAAGGTGTCCTCTATAAATATTTTTATTAAAAATAATCGGAGACCCCTTATCTTCTTCATTATAGGTCATCGAAACGGAAAAAGTGTAAAAATTGTGAGTGTTTCCAAAAAGTTAAAAAATGTTGTAAGTGCTGTAAGAGTTCTCCTGCTACTGAGAGACATTTAAAATTTAGGTGAAATAAACCTACAGGTGTCCTCTATAAGTATCTGTAAATAAAATAATCTTAGTCCTCTTACCCTCTTTACTATAGACATTTAAAACTAAAAAAATGTTAAAATTGAAAGTGTTTCAAAAAAGTTCAACAATTCTTATAAGTGCAGTAAGAGTTCACCTGCTAGTGAGAGACATTTGAGATGTAGGTGAAATAAACGTAAAAGTGTCCTCTATAAATATTTGTAATTAAAATAATTTTAGTCCCCTTGTCCCCCTCACTAAAGGCGTTAAAAGATAAAAAAATGTAAAAATTGAAAGTGTTTCCAAAAAATTACACAATTCTTTTAAGTGCAGTAAGAGTTCTGCTACTGAGAAACATCTATAATGTAGGTGAAATAAACCTGAAGGTATCCTCTATAAATATTTGTAATTGAAATAATCTCTACTCTCTATAACCATTGCACTAAGGCAACTTAAACTAAAAAAGTAAAAAAAAATATTTCTTCAAAAGAATAAAATTATGTTAAGTGCGTTAAGCGCTCTCGTACTAACAAGAGACATTTAAAATTCGTAGAAATTGTACATGAAAGTGTCCTTTTTAAATATCTATGATTATAATAACTAAAAACTTGTTCATGGTATCTCGTAAGCTATACAAACTGTTCTTAACATAAAAATCAGAATACCGTAATTTCTGAAGAAGTGCATGGCTAAAATGAAATATTTGTCTATTTTTTCATGTTCATCATTCCGAAAAATATATAATTTGTTATTTTCGTGGTATTTCTATGAGTTAGGGTTAGGGAATTCTAGTTCTTCCGAAAAAGTTGCCATCTTCAATATCTCGCTTCCGGTTACAATTTCTCTTTGGTAACCGCACTTTTCGTATTCAGCAGGGTCGAAATATTAGAAAAACGTCGGTTACGAAAATGTTATATGAAATGCCGCTTGTATGGTTAAGGAGACGTTATTTCCCATTACAGTCCTAGTCTAATAGTCTGTAAAAAAATTTTTGGACGATTCTAAAATGTTAAGTTTAAATTGGTGTGCGGTTTGTAAAAGAATGACCCACCTACACAATTTTTGAGATAAGTCGTAAAAAGTAAATCCTCCTATCCTAAAAAACTCAATTATCAATTTTGTCATAAGAAATGCGCAGAGAGGGAAAGAGTAGGAGAAAGAGGGGGTATGAGAGAGAGGGGGGGGAGTAATCTGTCAATCTTATCAGTCATCTCATCAGTAAATCTCATATATCATCTCATTTATCATATGTTAATCTTATCTGTCCGCTCATCTGTCAATATTTTCTCATCTCTCAATTTTTCTTCATCTGCCATCTCATCTCACTTGTCATCATATCCATGGTCTCTTTTACAAACTACAAACTGAAAATAAGTAACATAACTTTAGAAACTCAAGTTTTTGACATTGTCGACACTATCGTCAACGTGTCGATGTTGACAAATATTGTCGACCCCCATCTCTGGCTCAATCTTATCTGTCATATCTCACCTCATCTGGCATCTCATCTCAGGTGTCATCTCATCTGTCAATTTTATCTGTTATCTCATCTGTCATCTCATCTCATCGATCTCTCATATAACCTTTCTCTCTCATCTCATCTGTCAATCTCATCTGTCAGTCTCATCTGTCAGTCTCATCTGTCAGTCTCATCTGTCAGTCTCATCTGTCAGTCTCATCTGTCAGTCTCATCTGTCATCTCATATACCATCTCATCTACCATCTTATCCCTCAATCTCATCTGTTAGCTCATCTGTCATCTCATCTGTCAATCACATCTGAAAATTTCATCTGTCAATCACATCTGAAAATCTCATCTGTCAATCACATCTGAAAATCTCATCTGTCATCTCATCATATCTCATCTCATCTGTCATCTCATCTTATCTGTCATCTCATCTGTCAATCTTATCTGTCATCTCATCTGTTATCTTATCTGTCAATTTGATCTGTAATCTCATCTGTCAATTTGATCTGTCATCTCATCAGTCTCTCATCTCATCTATCTCTCATTTCATCTGTCAATCTCATCTTTAATCTCATCTGTCAATCTCATCTGACAATCTCATGTGTTAATGTTATCATGATTTTTTGTACTCTAGTACCTAGTAATAGTAGTAGTTGATGGTATACAGTATCCAAAACCTTTTTAAAATCGAATAACGTAGCCAAGCATTTTTGTTGCTCTAAGAGCTAAGATTTTAATTATAAATTATTATTTGATTATAAGCATCTCATGGATCGAATCCAAGAGTTTTAGGCGAAGAAGAAAGAAAACAGTTCTTTTTCTTTTGTACACACTTATGGCTTATTACAGGATACCGTTTAATCACTTTGTCTCTGCTGAAATGAAGCGTTTGGTTTTCTGTATAAATCGTTTATTACCGTGTGTTACATTCCAATTTAAAGCAAAGCATATATGTAGCATAAACATACGGTCGATTGAATCGAAGCTTGGGGCTGTTCTAATTTTCGATACACTGCACGTTTAGTGAATAAATAGTTACTCTTCGAACTGTTAGTTGACGCCATACTGAAATTACTGAAATGAGTCTTTTGTTTTAAAGTTTTGTTTTGAATACACACAACCCTTAAAAAATTTACTCTGATGTAGTTTTCAGTTTTCGCATTCAAAGTGAGCATTACAACCTTTGTTCCGGAAAATTATCAAAAATAATAATACTTTTAAGAAAATCCATTTTACAATTTAAACCCACTTTCTTCCCTTAAATGTGCGCAATTTTGAAACAATTGAATTTTAGAATTCAATTTTTTTAACACAAGAAACAAAATATAATCCAGTTTTACGCTTATTAAAAATTTACAAACCTCCGCTTGAATTTACAGCTTAAATTGTGAAGAAGATAAATAACGATTTAAGGAAAATACATTTTCAAACAAAACTTATAAACGCTTTCGAAATTACTTCTCAGCTATTTTAGAATAATAAATACATATTTTATATTTTTTAAACATTTTTCTTTCAAGGATGAAAATTTAAAAGCTGTAATTTACTAGTTTAGCTTAAGAAAAGCCAAAAAATATTTGACGTATTTAATAAATTTTTGGTTATAAAAAAAAGTGAGTGAAAACAAGGTTTAATTTGATTTTTAACTACTATTTTACGACAGAGTTTAAGTTTATTAGGATTAAGATTTTTTTACGAAGTCCTTTTTAAGCTTTAGGAGGAGATTTTATTGACTATTAAAACTAGATGACACGGCGCTCATTTATCACAGTTTTCATTTTACTTTAAGGATAAGTTTTTAAATTGATTTTATAGGCGTTCGTTCGTTACTCGCCATTATTAATAAAGGGCCAATGCTCAACAAAGTTTGTTTAAACGCTAAGGTTCTTGAGAAACCCCATTGAAGTAGTTTAACTAAGTTTGTACGATTTCTAATAGTTGACGTTTTCAGTGTAACTTAATAATTACGTGATTGTAGAGGTATGTTAGCAAAGTGTATTACTTTATTAACGTGCCACAGAGAATTTAAACTGTAATCAGTAATCACGCCTTTTAACAAGTTATAAAGTTATTAAATTGCAAATTGCATAATTATAAGGCGAACACTGCATATTTTAGCTTTGAGTTTATTGCTTTAAAAGAGTGCTGATGATTATGGAGCATTGTAATAAACTTTATATTATTTTCATAATATCTTACTGTAGCATCATACTTCTTTTCTGTGCTCTAACTTTTGAGTAAATGTATTACGGGGCTTCTGTTAAATACACAATACGTGCATAATTGTCTTACTAAATTCATCACAATTGCATTACCTTTTGTAATTGTATTATAAATACAATAGGTATGTTGTACAGGGATGGCACTGGCAGTGTGGCAGTTATGGCAGTTTTTTAGTCTTTCCGAGGTATAATAAATAGTTAATTATGTAGGTAAGAAGTACATAATGCAGGTATTTCTTGGAAAAGTCTAATTTATACTTCAGTAAGAACCATGTTACAAGGTAGACTTATAAATTGACCTCCTAGACTTAGTAAGGGTCTAAGTAAGATCTTACAGTTTTAATTAGGGTCTTAGTAAGGTTTAAGGGTCTCAATTGCAATCGAGAGCGTCTGAAGGCTCTAAAATCATGTCCGGGGTTGTAAAAAATTATTTTCAGTTTTGACATAGGGATTCTAAGGCACTAGAGTCTCTTTTTGAGTGATTGAATAGTTCATTTGTTCATAAGCAACCTTTTCAAGCCTTGAACATGACCATTTAAGACAATTTAGAACATTGCAATATTTCTTTGAACGTTCGAAATGGCGATAGATGGTAGACTTATAAATTGACCTCCTAGGCTTAGTAAGATTCTAAGTTAGGTCTTACTGTCTTAGGGTTTTAATTACGGTCTTAGTAAGGTTTATTGCAATTGAGAGCGTCTGAAAGCTCTAAAACCATGTCCGGGGTTGTAAATATTTATTTTCAATTTTAAAATGGGGATTCTAAGGCTCTAGAATGTTTTTTTTAGTAATTGAGTAGTTCCTTTGTCCATAAGCAATATTATTTTCAAGCCTTTAACATGACCATTTAAAACAATTTAGGACATTGCAATATTTCTTTGAGCCTTCTAAATGGCGATAGAGGGTAGACTTATAAATTGACCTCCTAGGCTTAGTAAGATTCTAAGTTAGGTCTTACTGTCTTAGGGTTTTAATTACGGTCTTAGTAAGGTTTAAGGGTCTCAATTGCAATTGAGAGCGTCTTAAGTGCTCTAAAACTAGGCCCGGGGTTGTAAATATTTATTTTCAGTTTTGATGTGGGGATTCTAAGGTTCTAGAGTGTCTTTTCGAGTAATTAAGGAGTTAATTTGTCCATAAGCAACCTTTTCAAGCCTTTAACATGACCTTTTAAAACAATTTAGGCCATTGCAATATTTCTTTGAACGTTCTAAATGGCGATAGAGGGTATACTTATAAATTGACCTCCTAGGCTTAGTAAGAGTTTAAGTAAGGTTCTACGGTCTTAGGGTTTGATTAGGGTCTTATTAAGGTTTAAGGGTCTCAATTGCGATTGAGAGCGTCTGAAAGCTCTAAAACCATCTCCGGGATTGTAAATATTTATTTTCAGTTTTGATGTGGGGATTCTAAGGTTCTAGAGTGTCTTTTCGAGAAATTTAGTAGTTCATTAATTTGTTCATAAGCAACCTTTAACATGATCATTTAAGACATTGCAATATTTCTTTGAACCTTCTAAGTGGCGATAGAGGGTATAGACTTATAAACTGACCTCTTAGGCTAAAGAGCCTTAAACTAACTTTTATGTGACGAGTCCTAGAAAGTCTAATTATTATACGAGTTACATACAAAACTTTGTGTTCGACTGTTTCAAAAATTTTATAATTAATTATTCTTTAATTTATTGTGTTTTTATAAGCTTAAGTGTTTTTTGTATTTGCTTCTGTTTTTATGTTTTTGAATTTATAATTTATAACCAAATAATTAGACAATAACTGAAAGTAATCAAATTGAATTTTACGTCAAAATTCAACATGTTTGAATCTTGGGATGAATAGAAAAGATATTAGAATATATAAATTAACCAATGAAATTGTATAAAAATTTGACTTTGACAGAGTCCAATCTACTTTATATTATGGATTATGGTACTAGTAACATAATGAATTAAATAATTATGGACTGTAAACTGTACAAAAATGAAGAGTTTATAGTACAGTCTAACACAATTTTTTTTTAAATTACAAATTTTAAAAGATTTATTTATTTATATACAAATTTGTATATACATTAGGAGACTTCAGAAATTACAATTAAACTCCGACATCCCTATAAAAATGCAGGCTATTCCTTTTCTGCGACACTAGACTAATAGTCTTGTAAAAAAAGCTCCGATATTAAACATTTTATGTGCTTCCATTACATTGACCTTTAAGTAGAATTTTATTAAAAAATTTTGGACCAAACACTTTTTTTTTATTTTTATTAAAGTTTTAAATTAAATTTCGTTTAGTTTGACATAGTTGTTCGGATGTACTTTATTGCGCTCACAAAGTGTAAAGGAATGTAAATTTTGATTAAAGTTATCTCGAGCTTCCTAAAAGAGAAAAAAATATTTGAGAAGACTGTAATCTTGTATTAGGTATAACCATTCAGTCGTTTAATTGTTTTTAAAATCTGAAAAATACAAATTGAGAAGATAAATCTTATGGTCTGTATCTTTTGTTGGGTCAGTCAACTTGGCTCCCTCGAAATTTGATTATTTCTCAAAAAAACGTTACCCCAGGTCGCCCTAAGCCAGCCCCAGTTAGCGCCACAAATATTATAACTAGCGCCTTATTGGTTATCAAAATATTGAAACTTATAAGGAAATATTATGACAGCCAATGATAATGTAAACTCGACGAAATGAATTAGTCATCCATAGTTTTCCAAAATGTCGTTCCTGTCGCATTTTCTGTTATAGGCAAGGGTTGCTAACATTCCTTCCGGATCATTATATTCTAAGCGTAGCGCCTTATTAATTTAAATAATTTAAAATTATTATTAATTTAAAATTTACAGTGGTTCAAAGTTTCGGGGGGGGGGGCAAGTTGACGAACATAGCCCCTTGAGGTTAAGTTCTTTTCGTGTTGATTTCGTTTATCTAAAACACGTTATGGCGTTATTGGAGTTCAATAATCCCAGCTACCTGAATCCCGATTGATTAATAAATCTCAAAATTCCGGGATTAGTAATTAAGAAATCCCGGTATTTCGGGATTGTGATAGATATAGGAAATTAAAGTTTAAAACTAAATTTTATCGACCCACCGTATTGTGTTATCATTTCACACCTTGATTTAGTTATTCCTGTGACAACATACCACCTCTTTTTGTTATCTAACAGTAAACACATTACATAATAGCAAAATGACACTGAAAACTGAAATTTTTGTAGTAAAAAATTAAAACTGTTTTTTTATACTTTTAAGCTGTTGCGAGATTTAAGGTCTCGAGGGCGAGTTTTAAAAAAAAATGTGACGAACAACAAACTACAGTGGAAGTTCCATTCATTTATATTTTTCACTGATTTAAATTTGAATTTCTTTCTCTGCAGTAGATTTGTAAAAATTATGTCACGTTAAACGGTTAAACGCAGAGAGACCGGTTGAGTGAGGTAAATTTAAGGGTAATTTAGTGATGTCGTTGTTTAGCCATTACATGGGGTAAAACAATAAATAATTGTACTACACTGTTAGAACTTTACTGTCAAAAATTTTTCTCTTGACGTTGAAGTTTAAAAACTAAAAAAAGAGTTTATTTCAACATCCTTCGGTAAATGTCATAAAAAAATGTTGATTTTATTTTTTTCAATATACCTACTACCTACATATAAAAATGTATCAACAATAAAAGAAAATAAATCGATATATTCTTTTTATACATAACCTCAAAAGTGCCTATGGGTTATTGAACATCGTATTCATTCAACTTGAAAGAAAAGAGACGATCGAACGACATACCCTTTCATTAATTTGCATCTAAACTTATTCACATTTTTTTAAATTAACCTCTGTGGATATAAAGAATTGAAAGACTAATAAGATGGAATTGTGAAAAGTTTTTAAGTTAAACCATTGTTCCGCTCTTCTACTTCTTATTCAAAAAAATATAATTAACTTTACTATTATCTTCAACTTTTAATTGCTTCAATTAACTTTAACACATTAAAATTTTAATAATGTCGCCAAAAGTTGTGGAATGGCGAAAAAATAAATTCTCGTAGCGTTTAGGAAAGAATTTTTAGTAACTGTTTGTATTAAGATTCCTATCATTTTTTTGTGGAAAATGGGAAACCCCTCGGCAACATTCTATCCGAACTTTTCAATCTACAGAATTCCTTACTAAGCTTTTTATTATTTAATTTTCGAAATAAGTTAAGCCTTGAAACTAACATTTTACGAAATATTTCCAGTACTCGCTTGAAAAAGTATTGACTTTTCTCTAATTAAAATTGCTGGAAAATGGAAACTTTTCTAAAAAGAAGCAGAAAAATCAGTTAATCTAGTTTAAAATTGAAATGTTTGAGATTTTGTTAAGTTGCAATTTTGAGAAAACTAATTTGAATAAAGCTTTAGGGCGAATTTTAGTTTGATAAACTAAAATGCTTTTGGCGTGTTGCTCGTGCCTAAATTTCTAATAGAATATAAGGTAGGAAAAATTAAATTCAAGCTTTTGAAAATTGATAAACAACACAGTAGAAATTTTTTACATATAAATTAGGTGAACAGACAACTTTGCTATTTGCATAATACAAGATGGGCAGGATAATGTGCACAGCTTTATTGGGATCACGGAAACTGTGTAAGAAGATACAAAGTCAGTTAAGTGGGAACGTGTCGGTGGCATAACGTAAAATGAGAAATTGCTCACGTAAGGGAGTTGGAAAAAACGAGTCAAAATAAATAATATTTTACATGAAAATAATTAATTGTCAGAGTTATAAATAAATTAACGCATGATTGGTCTAAATTGAGTTATTGAGTTAAAGCCTGTTTTTTATACCTCCTGCAATCCGCATAAAAGAATTGCCTTCCCCTTCATATGGGTCTACGTACTTATTTAACACACTGTATAATTATAAAATTTTATTTCTCAACTTAATATTTAATATTATAATAAATATAAATGAAAGTATAGTTGAATAAGCAGTTACATTAAGGCATTCATCGTAATAAAAAACATAAATAAACAATACGAAAAGCACTTTCTTTACTGTTTTTCACATTTCCTATTTGAATCAGAATAACAATAAAAGTAAACTGTTTTCAATGATACGTTGGGATTGGTAAATAACAGGCATTTTCAACTCGATTTTCCACATTTGTCATTTTAACAACAATAAATCTGATGTAGCAAATCAAAAAAGAATAATAGCATTAAAAGCAATCAATTATTTTTATAAATTTCAATAAAAAAATGTTCGAACTTTAATTTAACGATGTAATTTTATTTTTCAGACGATGAAAGTGGTGAAAAATCAGTATCCGTACTTTTAGCTGGAGAAGAATCCGAGTTAACGTTTATAGATTTTGCTACTGCAGATATGTCTGTAAGTATAACTTTATTGAAAAATATATAAAAAGTCTGAATTTATTACTACTCAATACCTTTGTGTACGACTTTTTCCAATATGTTCTTTTACAAAAAATAAAATGCTTTCAATAAACTTTCCTATTCGTACAAATATTATCGGATTACTTTATCATTTTATACCTATATTCAAATTTCGGTTAAAAATCATGTAGAAACTTTTAGAATGTAATTTACTACTAAAATTTGTGATTGTATTGCAATTTCGTTTATAACCCTCGTAAGATAAGCCTTCGAGTTGAAAGAAAAATTGAATTTTGGCACTCTATTTAATGCCCATAACAGTTATTATTTTTTATCTACGGTAAACCAGGATATATACAGTGTGTCCACAAAGTAATATAGGAATTCGAAAAAAAAGTAAGAGTTCTTAAATAGATATAGGAAATATACAATTACAGAAGAATACAGGAAATACACGTAAAATAGTATATATTGTTTTATTAGGAGTAAAAGTGTCACTTTTATTAGGCGAGGCAATAGAGCTTGTTAGACGGAAGAAAGTTGAGCCAAAAAAAAAACTTTTACTCCATATCTTGTCAATTACTTGTAGTTCAGTTGTTAAATATTTTTTTAAATTAACTTGTAAACTTTATCTAACAGCTTTTTCTGCCGAGGCGGGAAAGTTAAACTTTACCGTTACATATTGAGTGACATAAAGTCGACTTTTTTTGACGTTTGAAGAAAATAGTGTTTTGTTTTATTAGGATAGAAAGTATTGGTTTGTGTGACAAGACTATGTGAATACAGGCGAGTTTTGCTTTTCTACCTAAAGGGGTTCTCAAGTTAAAAGTACAGGGTTTGTATAAAAAGTAATATAATAATATAATATACATTTGGTTAGAGTTGAGGCCTAAGCCTATTTAACTCAATTAAGCCTATTTAACTCAATTAGGGTATCGGGAACAATTTTTCCTGACGTGACTTTACGTCGCAGCGCGCTCGTACAGAGTGGACTAAGTGGTAGTGGTTCTGACCTTCTAAACGCGCCAAGCGTCAATCGCATGCGAGCGTTTTTTAAGGCTTGATCGAGTTTTTAGTGGACCCCTGTCGAATGACTCGGTGCAAGCTCAAAATGTAGCGAACGATTGAACAACGGTACGCCATCAAATTTTGTGCTGGACTGAAAAACCCGGGTACAGAGACGTTGGGAATGATTCTCAGTGGCACAAGCTCTTCAAAGATGACCGAGAGAATGTAGAGAGCGAGCCTCGTGCTGGACGGCCGTCAACGTCAAGAACCGACGACAACGTGCAACGTGTGTGTGAAGTGTTGAATCCAGAGCATCGATTAAGTGTGATCGCAGATTGAATTGACATTGATAAGATAACAGTGCCTAAAACTGCACACACCAAAGTGTACAAGTTTGGCGATGCATCACGAAATTGCATCACGACAATGCACCTAGCTCCTCTTGCTCCAAGGTGACCTACTACCTGACGCAAAACGGCGTCGCGAGGATTCCCCAACTTCCTTACAGTCCCAACTTGGTTCCAGCAAATTTTTTTCTATTCTCAAAAGTAAAATCTTCCCTCAAAAGACACCACTATGGGACCGTAAGTGTCGTCAAAGAAACTTGCACGCGTACCCTTAAGGACCTTCCGGAATCCGCCTACCAGGGAGTCTTCGAGACGTGAAAAACCCGCTGGCAAAGTGTGTCGACGGTCAAGGGATGTACTTTGGGATGAAATTAATCTATTTTTCCAAAACTTTTACCGATACTTTTTATACAAACCCTGTAGACGCACAGACTAAAAGACAAATGTTTACAAATTGGGTCTTTCTAAAACCATCACGACTCACCAGTATCTGCTAGCTATTTTAGGTTGTTCGCCCAATTGTATTTGTTGTATCTTTGTGTTGATGGAAAATTCTACAGGGTGTTAAAAAACTGTCCAAAATTTAAAGTTGTGATTCTTTGACTATTTTCCATCAAAAAAGTTCATATCATCACATGTCAAAATCGGCAATTTTTAGCGTTTTTTATTATTGTTGATCACCCTGTAACTTTAAAACTATGCCGATTTGTACATAAGTTCATATGAATTTTTAGGATGCTAATTAATCAAAGAATCCCCCCTGAAAATTTTGTATTGATGCAGTCCAATTTTATGCATTTTTTGTTATTGTTGAACATCCTGTAATTTTGTAACTAAAGCTGGAATTTTAGGTTTTTACCTTTTCACAGGGAAGTTAGGTAGCGAAAAACATTAGCGACAAAATCCGTTTCCAAAGATTTTCTTTTATATTACCATAGTAGCCTAATTGTTTTTACCTTTTTTACCTTTGTTTTACCTTCGTTTATAGAACCGTTTTTTTACCTAAAATCTCAGCTCCAAATTATGCTGATTTGAACATTATGTTCATATATGAACTTTTATGATGGGAATTAGCCAAAGAATCACTCTTTAATGTTTTGGAAATGTTTTTTAACACTGTATAAAAAATATTATTATATTTTTTTTACCAAAAATGATATTTTTGGAGTTATTGTAATTTTTATCAAGCGATAAATCCCGAGTTAAAAATATGTTAGAAAATGTTATAACTTGCTTAATATTTGTCCCATAAACACTGACAAAAAATCATACTAAAGGAAATTTTGTAGTCTGTAAATTAGAGATGTCTAAATAGATTTTTCGTTAAACTAAACACTTTTGGAAAATACTAATTTTTACCCTCTTTCAATATTTAACCCCCCTAAAAAATCTTCTTGCATTAGGTGAAGTTGTAAAAGTTTTATAGAAAATAGACGTTTCAGAGAACCCTTTACACCACTTTTCTTTGATAATATATATCGTGTATCTATATTCTATATAATTATATTTCCTGTACAATTTATTGTTTCATAGCGCATTTTAGTTAATTAATTATTTATACAACAAAGACGCAGCATGTAGGTATTGTAGTTTTTAATTTAAATAACATCATTTTATGGAAAATGTAACTACCTCAACTATGTAATTATATAATTAAAGCCAATTTAAAACTTTAGAAACGAGCCATTAATATGAAATTCATAATTTTCAGTTCGACTTTTGCTCTCGTCACTTATTCAGTTAAATCGTCGAAACTGAAATTAGTTTCTCTTCAGAAACAAAATTATTAAAGTTAAAATTTATTATAAACTTTTTATTTGCTTAACGGCACTGATAAATAAATTGTACGAATTTAATAAAAATAAAAATATGGAAACGACATAACGTAGTGGTAATTAACGAAGTTGTTTAAATTTCGACAGCAGGAAATTTCTGTGCAGACATGTAATTTACGTTTTAGTTGCGAATTTAAATGGTTTAAATCATGTGGTGATGAACCCATATAAAGTTATCAAGTTAACTGTGCGGAATTTGTTCTTGTAAAAAAAAGTAAAAAATATTAATTGTATATGGTTTCGTTTAGTAATGAATTAAAATGTGAAGAAAGTTGTAACCATAATGACCCATCAAATAAGAGTTCACATTCATGGAGCATTATGGACCCTTGAAAATTTCAAAATCGCACATCAGCTCATTTGATTTATCTAGTCCCGGAAATATGTAGGTACCTTTTCTCTTGGAATTTATTTTATTATCTTTCAACAACACAAAAGAATTATAAGCTTTTTGCTGTGATCTGTTGATCTGTCATCTCATCTGTCAAAATTGAAATGTATCTGTTTTTATGTCATCAAATATAAGTCACTATGAGATGGTGCTAAGGTGGCTTATTTGAAATGAAATTTATCATTTGATTAAATTCTATAAAATCCTTTCGAAGGAAATGATGATTTTTACAAAGCCTTAAAATAAACAAAGTTAAAATTGTGGGTTTACTTTTCAAAATTATAGTAAAGGTTTAAAACTTTAAAAAATCCGGTAAATTATTTTATTACCTAGCTTCAAGCTAGACCAAGAAGGGTCTATCGTCGTATTGTCTCCAGCTGTGAGGGATTTACTTCAATGAAAAAAGTATGGTTGGTTGCCTGACATCCTATGACATACCGTATTTTTTTCTAATTTTAAACAAAAGAAAAACATAATTTTTAATTAAGCGAAAGCCTAATCCAAAAAATTGATTCAGTAAAGATCTGTAGTTTTTTATTGACTTTGTAATGGTATAAGTTAAAAGATAAAAAAATTAAAATTTAACATCAAAAACACCAGAAATGAATTTGAGCCTTTAATTATTTAATCAAAATCAAGACCTTTTCTAAAAAATCCGAGACGGCACGGATCTGTAGAGTTATGTTACCTATTCATAGAGACATCGACCGCTCTTTCAAGTACAGAAATAAAAAAATGACGCGTAAGAAATGTAAGCATAATTTAACATTGCTTGCGAAATTACTACCGAGAACCCTTAAGGACGGCTCTAACTATTTCACCAGTTGATTTTATATGGGTCTAGAATGTAACCTCATCGAATCAACTTGAACAATATGCTAAATATGCCTACTGTTTATGGTGTTCATTAACATCCAATAAGAACGCTGGAACTAGGGTTGATTAATGAAGACATAAACATTATAGTCAGTGACCTAGGTAGGATCGAGTGACGCCACAGCTCGCAAGCTGTCTGTTAGTGTTACCTGCACTTTAATAATCATTATTTTTTTGGGGATTTTAGGTAATCCTTAATGTCATCTTTCAGAACAATTCATAAATAGGTTAAATATCCATAATTAGGTTAAATAGGTTTCATTTTGGATTAAAGCAGTTTGAGAAGCTATCTAAAACTATCTGGTTTGGTACTGAGGGTTCTTTAGATGTTTAAATAGCTTTAAAGAGAAAATTTACGTAGGTACTTGAAAAAGTTTGCAAAATGTTGAAAGCAAAATACAAACAAAAGGTTTATCAACTTCCAAAACAAAGAGGTAATGAAGCTGTCTTGCCAGTCTTCTAAAGAAGAGCTGAAGGGCTACCTATACGCTACTTTAGAAACTTTGACTACAATAAAAATAAACTGTTGTAACACAAATAAGGTCGTAAAATTTAAACGTAAATACATTATTAATATAAGACACAATGAGCTATTATAGGCCAACAAAAGAACTGTTGGTACTCTAATACCCGATTGCATAAAAAAGAAATATATTTTAATCCTACAATTAGATTTATAATCCATTGTATGGCAAAGTTACACAATGTAATGTCAAAGTTTGACGTTTGTAAATAAATATTAAAATTTGAGGTTAAGTTCTTTTTGTGTTGAATTGTCAAAAACACCTTGCTAGCGAATTTATGTTATCAAACTTTTAACATTTTTATTTACTTATTTATTGTGTAGCGTTGCCATATTTAAGGATTATAAATCTAATTCACGGATTATAATATAATTCTCTTTCACGCAACCGGGCATTAGGGGTTGAAAATCTTTCACGAACGATAAACTAGATACAAAAAACCAAAATATTTCCTAAAACCGTTATTTTCTATTGTTTCAGCCTGAAAGTTGTATAAAAAAATATAACGATCCTCACGCTTACTGCGTCGTATATTCTTGTGCAGATAGATCAACTTTAGCGTGCGCCGAAGGAATTCTTCAAAGTCTTTGGACGTCTGACAACATCAGCACAAAAGCTGTCATCTTAGTTTCGAATAAAGCAGATCTTGTTCGATCGAGAGTTGTTCCAACGGAAGGTTAGTCTATTTTCTCTTTTTTTCTAGTTTATTATTTTTGCAAATAAAACGTTCGAGTTTATTTTTGTTTAAACTTTACATCAACTTCCTTCAAGTATGAATATTTGAAGTATATTTTAGTGTTTGTTTTCACAAGTTTTTAAGTGGAGGTGCTTTTAAAAATAGGTAAACAATTTGTTTTTTTATGTACCAAGAGTGATTGGCATAAACCGTAAATTTTTATTCGAAAATATAATTGAATTGCGCAGTTAGGTACAGTGTATAAATACGCTTATACAGGGCTGAACAAAAGTACATAATATAAATTATATTTCATTACACTTTTTTAGAAATAGGAAATAGTATATTAAAATAGAAGTGTCACAAGGCCAGCTTTTTGATGCAAGAAGGCAAAGTTTGCAGACCGACTGAAATGAAGTCTGCATAACATAAGTAACTTAATATTAACATAACGTAACATAACATAAAAAAAGATGTGTACAAAATAAAAAGTTCTCGTTTAGTATTCGAATTTAGACAAGCTAACTGAGTAATTTTCTGTTAAAGAAACAGTAGGTTCCCATAAGAAAATTAAAAGTTGAACGTCGCGACGTCTAGCGTCGATGTCATAAAATGTCGTGTTTAGTATCATTTGATAGCTCTTTCGACATCCTAACAGTTTTGCAATTTTAAACTTTTTCTGTAATATATCATTCTATATTTATGTTTTTCGATATTCAAATTTCTCGAATATTTATCATTATGAAAATATTTACAAATAACCCAGTAACAGCGAATTTTGCGGCTTGGTATCCCGCGAGTTACACGACGGTTTGTGAAACCGCCGGTATTTGTTCATAAAACTCATTTGAACATAATTAAGATGCTTTGGGTAATAAAATGAAATTAAGGAATCGTTTGGCAGCAACAAAATATAAATTAATAAATTTGATTTCAGACTTTTATCCATCGCTGTTTATTTCCTTCTTTTAAGTTTCTTCGATTAAAGAGAAAAATATTTTGCAAAATAAGCAGCTCGAAGTAGATACGTATATAAATTGTTTTAACCCGGGATCGCTATCGCCGTTAGCAAAACGCTAACATTTTTAAATTTTTTTAAATATATTCGGTGTCTTTAAAGCGGGAAATTTAACCTTCTAGATATGCTATCTGCATGATATTGTCGTCTTAATGGAATGCTGGATG
Organism: Malthinus seriepunctatus; assembly: GCA_963924605.1. NCBI lineage: Eukaryota > Metazoa > Arthropoda > Insecta > Coleoptera > Cantharidae > Malthinus > Malthinus seriepunctatus. The sequence continues at coordinate 87,415,694 of OZ004600.1, read as the reverse complement.
TGGAGGTGGGTGGGCGGTGAACGGCCTCCCATGCGTTTCTTTGCAGTAAGGTGACAATGTTAGCAAAAAGCTAACAACGATAGTGATCCCGTTATGGTTTTAGTCGAATGAACAATTCATTTTTTTATAATTGAAATCTTATGTGCTATTTTAATTTAATTAAATTAATTATTTTAGTGAAGTTTAAAATCAAATTTAAATAAAAGTGTTGACTGTGGGGTGTTTTTAACCCCTAATATTAGTTTACATAAGTGAACTGTATTTTTTTTCTTTTAACCCGGGATTCCCCTTTTAACTCCGGGGTTCCCTCAGTGGTATGTTTTTAATTAAAATTAAAATAAATATCAGTTTCAATGCTTTAATTGTTTAGATATTTTTTTGTATGTAAAATACTTACTAGTTAAGTATAAAAAAATTAATTTCGTCAGCAAAAATTGTAATAAAATACATGTTAGCATTTCGCTCGCAACGATAGTGATCACGTAAATAATTTAACGATAGCGATCCCGGGTTCAAATCGCTATTTTGTTTGTTTGATGGATTTCTGCGGAAAATTATGGTTTTCAATTTTCAACATTTATTTACCTGTCTTAAAAGAAATATCCCGGATTTGAAATTGTGTCGATTTTAAATTTATACTTTTTGCTTATAGACTATTTCAAAGCGATTTTTAACATAAATTCTAAAAGTGGTAGGAAACATAAAGAAATTTTTGTATTAGAGGTATCTATAGTTTAAACTAGTTAAGATAAAAGTGATTATTACCAAGAGGGTGTGATGGAAAATCAATAATGAAAAGCTTCGATAAAATGTCAACGCAAATTTTACACAACGTTTTTGAATTTCAAATTATGTAACATGTGGTAAAATGTTTTAGAAACAAAAGTTTTGATTATGGGCTCGGTCAAAATTATTCTTTCTCAGTTTTGGAAAATGTATAATTTTGGTTAACTCGTAAAAACTATACATATGGAACAGTTGCAAAGTATAGCTTTTTTGATTAATGCTACAGCAATACAGATTTATGCTGGCGAGCGGTATGCTCAGAGCACCAAATTTGTATTATTTAACCCCACTAACGCAGTAGCAAACGTATTTAAATTATTAGAGAGGGTGGGTAAATCTGCGCGAACTTATTCCTGCCGCTCGCCAGCATAAATCTGTATTGCAATACCTCTCTCTATAGAATGATGCACTCCCACTTAAGCTCTAATCACCCCACTAAAAAAATCTTAAATAGCAACCCTCTACTTGTGACACATCAAAATATGCTCAAAAGTTAATTAATAGTTCGAAAACCGACTATATTATTGTATGGAAAACAATGGTAGCTTTTTGAGCATTTACTCTAATAGTATTTAAATAAATAAACATAAACAATTTATAACGACTATGGAAAATTAATAAGCTTTCCAAAATTAAGATTTTTTACTAAGTGTCATCCAATTAACCAATACACCCTTGACATAAGAAGAAATAATAAACATTTTAGTTTTTATTTTTTAAAACCGCTGGTACCGCTGGAAAGAATTTTTTTAGGACTTACCAATGATGTAGGTATCACAAGTAGAGTGTAGCTATTTAAGATTTTTGAATTGGGGTAGCTGGAGCTTACGGAGTAAGTGGGGGTGCATCACTTATTACGTCATTAGATTTCCCCCTTCGTACTACCCAAACGGTTTTGGGAAATTTTTGATATCTTTTTTAGTTTCAGAGATATTGCCTTTGGCTCCTGTTTAAATTGACACACTGTACGTCAGTATGTTTGTTTTTTTGTAACACTAGGCGTCTATCTAATAATTAAGTAATTATTTGACAATGATTTAAGGTCAATAAAAGCAAAGAACTGAACAGTCGGAAGTAGGTTGCTGCAAGCTGTGGCCCAAGGTTTGCTCCAGACATTATTTTTTTCTGTGTGCATCTTCCAAGAGCATTAGCACCTTCCATCCATCTTTTCGGCCGTTCGTCTGTCTATTCGTCTATGTAAACACACTGGTCACGTTAGATTTAATCAAAAATATTAGAATGGGACTTTCTTTTTCTTCTTATTTATATATCGTGCTCTACATAATATCAAGCGTTAATGACAACCTTTTCTCAGTTTTGCTGTATCTGTCTAGAAATAGTTTCTTCCCTTAGCCGTCTTTTCTACTATTTTATCCTTCAGTCTCAGACACCACTTTTCATATTTAGTTCCTCTAGTCTAAGATGACGGTTCAATTACTTCATCTTTCGTTTCTTAACAATTCTCAATTATTTAGGTCTTTGTTGCTTTGTAACTCTTCATCAATGAGATTTGGATAACTCCCGGTAGATCCACATCTTTAGAGCTTTTGCTTGATTCATTCCGTTCATCATCAGGGCCGTTGTTTTGCTACCATAATAAATGTAGCACCTTTGAAATATATTTCTGAATTCGTATAAATGTGATTGTTGGTCAGCCGAAGTCTTCTAGTGAAAGTGAAAAAACTTTTTCTTTGAAAAAAATTTCTTATTGAAAGAAAGCGAATGATATTGATGACAAAACTGCCATCCTATTCATTGGGTTTTGAAAGGGGTGTTTAAAAAAACTGTTCTTTATAACCTTTGTTTTATTTTCCTTACGTCACTAAAATAATCTAAAAAACAGTCTTTTTCAGGAAGTGGAAACTAATAATAAAACAGCGTAATAAAGAGATATAGTCTTGAAGTCGAGGAAGCGCTATACTAATATTAAATTATCAAATTATAATTTTTGTAATTTCAATTATTACATAATTTAATTATTTTTCTTTCATGAGATCTTGATGAAGATGCGAAGCTTAAATAAATTTCATGTAATAGTAATCAAAAGACCTCCCTTTGATGTTAAAAGTGAAACTACTAAATTAATATTGCTTTCAATAAAAGCTGCGAAAATGTCTTTTATGTTATACAAAAGAAAATGATTAAAAGCAATGCGAATGTAATTGTAAGGCGAGTTGAATGTCTTGGGGCGATATGAAAAATGTCAATTTGTGGTTTGCTTCTTGAAAGTGTCTATTTGAGCTAATATAAATTGATGATGCAGTAGTAGTAGATAATGCACTACACGACGTATTAATATCGTTCCAACAAAAGACTTAATCCAATAATGTATTCGAGAAATCTGCATAGATACATGCATTAGCAGTAATTAGAATCAAAGGCATAGAAGAACAAGGCTATTTAATTCCATTTTTTTTTTTACTATTGCTCAGTAGGTACTTACTTTAAATATTATACATAGATGACAGTTAAAGCTATTTTTTTCATTTATGGTTTTAGAGACGACTAATTAAAAAAAAATTTACCCGCCGTCGAGAATATTAATTGCCAAATTAGCTTAACTTTAAACGTTTTAATGTTTATTGGGGTTCGGTCGATTAATCAAACCCAAATAGCAACCCCATTTTAACTACTCTCCTTCAGGTAGCTAACGAGTAGATTGTTGAAATCCTCGATAGGGTAATCTGTCCTTCTGCCGATCCTTCCTTTCATTCGCCAATGCTCCTGTTCAAATTTTACTTTTGCCTGCAATAAAAATTACCGACATTTTTACTATTTTGCTAAATACGTTGTCGTTTATTCAAAATATTTATGTAAAAGCGTTTGAAAGTGAACTAATAAAAAAGAGTGTATAATGTAAGAGGTATGTCGTGACCTCAACTTCCACACGATTATATTTTGCAAATATTTAACGTGCCTCGGGAATTATCCTAAATATTTCACAACGAAAATGAAATAACTGCTATAATAAGTGGAACAAACGGGGCTTTGAGAGATTTTTGCACCAGGAATCTCAAAACTTGAAAAATTGAATGTAATATTCCCTTGGTTTTTTTTATTGATTAAAAAAATTGAAACGAGACGCAATAAAATAAGGATTGAGTACAGAATCTTCGCACTCCAAAGCATTGGCTCTGCAAGATGTGATAACAAAAATTGTACTAAAAAACGAGAACGAATCCCATGTAGGTCTTGTGGTATTAACTCATCTTTCAGATATGATAGGTTTGCTCCTCGCCTGCTTTGCAGTTGTGACGATTTAAAATTCACGGCAATTTTTACTTTTTACGATCACTTCAGGACGGACGTGTGTTTGGTCAGCTTCATCTGAATAAAAAGCAGATACAAACTCAACGAAGGACAAAAAAAATTGAATCTGTTTAAAACAAGGGTTCGTTGTGGGTTTGTGGCTAAGTTACCACGCCCTACACTTTAATGAAATGTTGAGCGGACACAAGAAAGGCGGCTGATGTATTGGTACAAGCAAGATTGTATCTGACAGGAATGACGACGTATGAGCCTATTGGTCTTTACCAAACATAGTGAAAGTAAAAATACTTCAATTTTAGCACCTAAGGCGTTAATGAATTCTTTCTAAATTATCAAAAGGGAAATAATTTAAAATTATTGTTCGTAAAAATTTTAGAATCTATAACAGATGCAAAGAAACCTAAATATTGTAATAGGTAAATCCTTAACGTAAAGATCAATCTTTCAAAAAAACTGACAAACAAGAGATTTAACAGCGAAGGAATAAAATCTTATCAAGTTCTGCAATCCGACTTAGGTAGGTAACATGGAAGTCTTGTCGTAAATCTGTAATTTTGGTTGGCTGTAAATCGATTTTGAAGCACATTTTCTTATGTAAGATATGAACAACTGTTTTTAATTTGAATTTATTACAGGGTGTCTCTACTTCTAAGGTCATTGACCCCCCAATTATACAGAGTGTTGCTGGTTTTCTTTCTAAAGTGTTTTTTTCCTAAAAAAATGGGAATCAGGAAATCACAAAAGTATGATTTTACATGTTAAGTACCTATGACCGAGAGTTCCGGTCATCGCTATGTATAGATAAAAGCAAATTCTAAATTGTATAAATTAGGACAACTTTAATCTGTCTGAGTATTTTGAAAGAATCTCTTATGGGGGAATTTTGTAGGGATTGCTGAAGGATAATCTCTTGTTAAATTTCATAAAATAATAAATCTCATAAATTAATTCGAATTGCATCTAGGCTACATTATTTTCCTATTAAGGAATTTTCGTTAATTTTAGAAGCGTTCGAAACTGGGGTGGACAACGGAAAGTGAACTTCTTCTCATAGTTACGAGAGTCTAATACTCGTATATGAATTTAGAAATATCAATTGTCATACAGTTGTTTTCATCAGGCCCGGACTGGCCCGGCCGGCTGACCGGCACTCGCCGGTGCGGCCAAGTGAAATTGGGGCCAAATGAAAATATGTGGGTAAATGAAAATGAAGAAAAAAGTTCTTAATCAACATACAGTGTGCTTCACTTTAGATGAGGAAACATGCATAACTTTTTTGGTTTGCTTAATCAACTGTTAATTTTACAGTACAAAAATATGTTCAAAAATTCCTAAAGTTTATCTCGTTGACCTTGAAAAATCCATAAATTTTGTTTGCGGCGCTTTGTAGTTCTGAGGGAAATCTTTGGATCCGGGCCCGCGATAGTGTCGCTACTCATTACGCCACTGCATTTAGGGCTAATTTATTTTGTAGACAATGGGATGAACGACTTGCCAGTCCGGTCCTGGTTTTCATTTTTTTAAAACGAATTTTATTATAAAATTTAACGACCCAATCCTATTGTTCGAGTGTAACAAATTCTGTAAAGATGAGCATATAAATTAATATCAGGAGTAACAGATCAAAATAGATGCATAAGAGGAAACTTTGAACATCAGATCTTATCAATATCACCAATTAAGTTGATAAACTAGGGTTTGGATGCGTGATTAAGGCTAAGTGCTTGCAATAAGGGGATAATAGAATTTGTAGAGGATATTTAGATGGGAATAAATTAAGTTGCTACACTTTGATAGCACTATAAAGTTATACTAATTTCATACAAATTTTTGTAAAAATTTAGTAACAATTTGAATAGTTTATTTTAACTCACTAATGGTCGTTTGTACCGGTTACAGATAAACTGACAGGTAAATTATCTTGCGGATAAATTGCAAAAATATATTTTATTTGACACATACTCTAAAATCGGTGCAAATTGCCATAAATAGCACACGTGTGGCACAAAAATTTTGCCGCACCTCCGTATATTTTATTTATTGTGAAACGGTGAAGCTAGAGCTTATTATGAAGCTAGAAAGCTAAAATTAATTAATATCGTTACAGGTATTGTTGAGAATATTTTTAAATTTTCTTGGGTTGTTTGTAATACAAACATTGTAAAAACCGGGAAAAGCTTTTGAAATTAAATTAATCTCGTTAAAACTTCGTATCTATCTAAAATTTTATAAATAACTTCCACCGAACTGCACTAATGTATAGTGAAATCTCTATAATAATACCTTTACTAAGATGACGTTAAGAGTAGGTACTTCAAGATATAACACTATATCTAGGTATAGAATATAGATACAATAGAAAGAAATTAACGAAATGTACACGTTGTGTTATAGGTTACTTTTTGTCACCACCTACTCGCGCATATACTACCTTTTTATCTAAATAGCTCCTCTATTTGCAATCTTGTTTTACATTAGGTTTGTTATTTTATTTTTATACTTATACTCTTCTACTACTCCACTGAGCAACTAAGCTTACCTACCTATTCACTCTAAAGCTTTTGTTTTGAACCAAATTTACAATCATATTAAGATATAAATTTTAGATAAACTATCCAGATCACAGTTAAAATACTATTTACTGCGTATTAAGTTTTATTAAGGTTGTGCTTGTGCTTCCATTTTCACTTACATTACTTACTACGTAGATTCGCATTGTAAGTCCCTATAAGCTTTTCATTCTTTCAATAATACCTCCTGTTCAATAAGTTGATTTTTTCGTATTCTTATATTTTTTCAGTTATGCAAAACAGTAAGTCACAGCTTTGGAGAGCTTTTATTTTTTAAAAAACAATTGAATACATTAAAAATATATTCCATCTGTCGCTGTCTAGATTTTACACATTTTAGACATCTTATAAAAATTTATTGATTTTAACTGCAGTCAAGAACAATAAGGATATGGGAGTATTATAGCCTGAAAATAAATTGTGCCCAACAGCGTAAAGAATATTACGTGAAATAGCATTTATTTCATCTCTTTACTTTCTTTTCAGTTTCGCCAGATTTCTAGGTTTCTACACATTTTATCTACACTTCACTCTTTAAATAATAACACCCGAGAAAGAATCCAAAATTTGTGCAGTATGGCTAGTTATGGTGTCTTGCTGACATTAATATTCTCTATCACTTGTAGCAATTCAGCTTTTAATTAACTGCTGGACTAAAGCGATTCCGTACGTATGAAATTTCATTTTTGTTTACTTCGGATGCTGCGATCCGAAAAATTTAAAGCAGCTGCTTATTGCATTATTGATCTTCTTGGGATCTCAGTAAAATCGCATTTCATTAAATTTCTGACAGTATTAGTAACCGATCGCTATCTCTGCCACACTCTTCAGTTTTTATCTTCAACTCCTGGCCAACACTGCAAAATATTTAACATAATTTCTCAAGTTTTATGTTAACAGCGAATCCATTATAAAAATATTGCTAGAAAACTGGGAATAGAGAATCAAAATTTGAGGGGAAACATCTCTAAGTTTCGATATAGCGATGACAGAGGACTCAGGCCCAATAGGCGAAATCGCCGAGCTCTCTCTCGCCAACTGGTCAGCTCTTTCATTACCCTCATTTCTTTGATGACCTAAAACTCAGCTGGGTCAAAGGTCATCAAGGAAACGAGGGTAATGAAAGAGCTGACCAGTTGGCAAAAGAGGGCTCGGCGATTTCGCCTATTGGCCCTGAGCCCTATGTTACTCCCTCAGTCAGCATCCTCGACAGTCTACTGAAAAGTAACACGCTGATAGCCCATAGGAAACGTTGGGCTAACTGTACCAGCTGCAGGTTTGCCAAAGCAGGTATAAAAGCGCCATCTAAAAAGTACGCTAATTATTACCTACGGTTGTCTCGTGAAAATTTACGTGCCATCGCTGGCACCCTCACTGGACACTGTCGACTGAACAAGCATCTATACAGAATGGGTGTTGCTGACAGCCTCAGATGTAGATGATGCAATGAAGCGGACGAAACAATGGAACACGTGCTTTGTCACTGCCCTGCGTTAACCCTAATTCGAGGACCCATGTTAGGGGAATACTGGTCTAACATGGCCAGTATCAGCGACACTTCACTCTCAAGTATCCTTGGATTCATCCAAAGGTTGGGATGGATCAAGGACTGAAGGGTCAGAAGGGGTCGCTAAAGGGAGGCAGCACAATGGGCCCGATTAAGCGGCCTAAGTGCGCGTAAACCTCGGTTTACCCTCCACCCTAACAATCCTAATCCTAATCCTAGCGATGAGATTCTACCCGTAGTCTCCAAGGCAGAAGAACATTTGACACTGCTAAATAACTACAAAATCTCCGGACTAGTGTACGGCCTATGAGAGGCTGGTTTTTCCCGGTAGTAAGCTAGTGCTAGTAAGCTAACAACTCTAACTCCTTGTAAACAGGATTAGCTTGGTTTTTAAGCCAGTGACGAAGCTAGTAAGCTAGATCTCATGCCAGGAAAGCTTAATAGGATGGAGTTCTATTCTTTGAGCTAGTAGCACCCTTCACTTCCGAATTTGGTATCCTAGCTCCTGGCTTTATGTACTAGCTTCGTGCGGACGGCGAAGCTATTAGTACATGATCGGCTAGTGTACAGTGACAGCCCGTTTTGTATTGCCTAGATCTTCAAAGTTCAACAACGAAGTTCATCTAAAAGCATTGCAGACGCTGTAAGTGTAGTTCCTTCTTAAAATCCACGGTCTTGCCTTGTCCACGGACGTTTTTCTAGCAACTCGTCTAATAATTCTTCCAATGCTTTGAAGAATGACTTCAAGAATATAAAAATGCTTAGAAGAATTCTTGGAAACTTTACAAAGTTTCCGAAACAACTGTTTCAGCTTAATTGCGTTTCTTCTGCAAAAGCTGTTTATTGTTTCCTACAGACTGTCACTGTTACTGCTATTATACTGACTTAAAATTTCCTAGTATCCTGGAAACCGCTCTAGTTTGTGTCAAGCCAGGATAGTAAGCCAAGATAGGACACCGGAATATTAGCTGGAGAAACTAGTCTCGTGTAAACCGGGCATAAGAGTCGATTATACCTAAACTAAAGTGATGATTGTATCATATATCAAAACAACAAAGAAAGTGAAAAGCTCGTGAGGTGGTAGAAAAGGTTACTTATCTGGGCTCGGTTCCCCATAGATCGGGAAACTGCAAACTTGCAACTTGAACTTGAACTGGAAACTTGAACTTGCAATCCAAAATCGTTTGGTTATTTCTACGTCTCCGGGACCTGAAACACAATGAGATAACACTGAGATAGAGAATTTGCATGCAGACTGTCGTATTGGTGTATTGGATAGTGTACGATGTTTAGAGTGCTCTAGACGACAAGGAGATCAAACAGCTCCATATTGAAGAAACCCAGTCAAAGCAAAGACTGTCATTTGTATCATGTGGCACAAACTTAAAATTTCTTGGCCGCATCCCACAAAACAATTATATTAAAAAGGTGGAAGGTCAAATAGGGTGCAGGGGAAACACAAAAGAGGTGCACGGATGTAAAAAACGTCGTAAAAGTTGGAAACAGAAGTGAAAAATCCGAAACATGGACGAAGAGGGCTTTCATATTGAATACTTGTAGGGTTTTTCCATGGTTTGTCTCGGGTATGTCGTGATAACAAAGAAATTTTTTTGATATATAGTTAAGGGTCAGTATTATAAACGTAGGTTGAAACTCAACCTGAGGTTGGCTGTCATTTTAGCTTGACATGATTGGACAAAATAGTGAAATTGACGTTTATTTATAATTTCAACCTTCGGTTGACTAGGCTTTATAATACTGACCCTAAGACAAACGAAACCGATAATGAAATGTCGTAATTTTTATTTAGATTATTACAGTTACACGTTCCAATATTGGCAAGCTATTGAAAAGCAATGAATAATATACGATGATATGAAAATTCTTGTATAAAGTAACAAAAGAAATATAGAAATAACATTTCATAAACTAATAAATTTATCTTTTGTAAAAGGCAATTTCGTTGTAATGTTTTGTGTAACTAGAGCGCTACGACTTTACCTCGTTTAAAGTAATCAAATTGAAAGAAAAGGCAGGTATAAAGCTTGTGTCAAAAAATGTGATAAAATATTCATTAAAAAACAAGTCTGCTTCTAACATTTAGGTACAACAAAAAAGCTCGAGGTGGTACTAATTTAATTTCATTAAGAACCTCACCTAATACAACCCTAACTAAAAGAGCACTCGTGTTCGTCTCTTTAGAAAGAAAAATAATACCCTCACGTTTTTCGTATAAAATCAGGTCTTTGTAATTTTGTAGAAAACTGTGAAATTTAAACATAACGGAGTAATTTGTAGAAAACTGCAATTTAAAAACTAAAATAGTCTTATTAAACAAAGTGCTTCCGTCGAGCTGTATATTTTGCAAAGAAAATATGTGAGGTCATTTTCAATTTACATTTTCCATTTCCGCATTGGCACATAGAAAATTAAGAATACATGTAACTATGCATGTAAAATTTATTGTGCTCATTGTCTAAAATTCAAACTGCTGACTAGAATACTGGTACGACGAAACTCGAACAATGACCTCTTATTGAATACCGAGGAGGGTTGTTCTCTCTATTACACTTCAACTTTATACACAATTAAAATTCAGTGTACGTAGTGTATTTTTTCACCTCACTTCTTGAGTAAAATCCCTTAAGTAAATGCATAAAGGTCAAATAATTAAAATTCAGCTCTAGCAGACTGCTTGGGAAATTTATATTTCGAACAATAACTCGTTAGGGGTTTGTTGTGTTTTTAACTTGATTAACTTAAAACTTTATTCAATAAATTATAAAGCTAATTAAAATTAGCGATGCAGCAAATGTGTTATATTTATTACACGCAATTAAACTTTTTTTGGTATAAAAGTCAATATTGACCGACGAACAGACATGTACAGTCAGTCAGCCTCACAACTAGTGGCCACCCTGGCTATAAGCAAAGACTATCTACATAAGCCAGGTGGTTATTAACCAACAGCGACAAAAGGACAGAAGAGGAGGTTGTCGATTTTCTACTTGTTGGCAAAATAAAGTTAAGAAGGGGGTCTTATGATGGTTGCATCTACAATTCGTGCTAAACGTATAGGCAGGGTGGCCATTAATTGTGAGACTGGCTGTACAATAGATAGGTAGACAAAGGGGCGAATGGACATAGAGTTAAACTGACGAGCAGGTGGTTAAAAACGAATACCTAATCTAGGTGAGAAATCACAATACTTTTTTTTACCTTGCGCTAAATGGAAAAGTAAAAATGATTTCTTTGTAGAAAATCTAATTTTTTTTGAAGGAAATAAACGTTGACTTAAAAAAATTTCTTTGTGTGCTAAAAAGCCTTAAGCTATGCACTTTTATATTTTTACAAGCTTTTCTTTTAAGCTTGTCTCATTATTTTGTTAAAAGTGTTTTTAAAGTCCCCATAATAAAACAAAATGGACTCCTAAATTAAATTTTAAGGGTTTTATGCATATAAGTGCGAAAGCAGTAAAAAAAACTTTTATGTCGAATTTTCTGATAATATTTCAGCGTAATAGTGTTTTTTAATGGTAATTGAGTTAATAGGGTTATTTAAACAATTGAGAACACAACGTTGTCGCCCATTCAAACAGCCAGAAGCAATTTAGATTACATTGAAGTGCTTATAACTGTTATTAATTTAGTATTGATTTTTTTTGTTATAATTTTAATGCGCAGTTATTAATTATCGATTTCAATTATATAGTTTCAGCTGGTTTCAGCAATTATAAACAAGAAATGCGCTACCGAGGTTAATCTAAGACTACGTGAGTTAATAAAAATTTTAATGGAAATACGAAGAATTTTCTAAACGCCCCCACTGCCATCATAAGCAGATTTTCAGTAGTGCACGTTGTAACGAGGTATTTTTGAAATGTTCGATTTATTTGGAATTTGGCTTATTTCAGAAATTAAATAAATTAAAATATTCTATTGTAAAATGGAGCAATATGGCCTGCAACTAAAACAAACGGTAGGTACGATACCGCGCATCGCACAGATTTTCTGGCTTTAGAATGCTCTACAATAATTTAGGGAATTTAGGTACACGGTTAACAATAACAGACAGACACGGAGACAGTTTTTCTCACTTTTACTGTGTCTGAGGTTGACAAAGTTTCAAAATCTTGGACGTACTTTCTTCACTGTAGGGTCATTGTAAAGTAAACAAAAATTGTAAGAGCAAGTGAAGATTTTTAGATTTTTATGTAGACATTCTGTCTGGTTGAGAAGCGGGAAGAAGTCGCTTTTCCCTACCCGATCGAGTACACTGTACAGGTAGTAACTAAAGTGGCGAGAAGAGTCTGTACTCCCAGAAACTCTGAAAGTCAACGGTTTGGAGTAATGGATCTAAGCTAAGTCGCTTGTAGGAATCTCGAGCAATAATTCAAAAATGCCTGAAGTTTAGTGGCCTAAACTTCAACTTGATGAAAATCTCGATTACATCTGCGAGTACTCACGGGCATCGTTACAGGACATTGTAAGGTAAATAAACACCTTCACACTCTGGGACTAATCGACAGCCCTAGATGCAAAGGTTGTAATCAGGAAGATGAAATTGCGGAGCACTTGCTTTGCTCGTGTCCTGCGGTAACATCAACTAGAGGATCTATACTTGGTGACTACTGACTGGATATGGTCAGAATTAGAGACATTCCACCCGCCAAGCTGCTCGAGTTCATCTTAAAGTTGGGCTGGCTCGAGGAGTGACGGGAAGGAAGGTATCAAAGCGCCTCTGATACCCAGAGGTATCAGAGGCGCCTATCATTGCACAAGCGGCCTAAGTGTAAGCTGGCTAAAAGCCAGCCCTCCCGCTAGCAATCCAATCCAATCCGGGGAACAAACTTATGATGTTGTATCAGAAATTTTGTGGCTAATTCGGTTAATGTCAAGCCTTGAATTGGAAATTTTTACATTTTGAAATACTGTTCCCTGTCCTAAAAACCCATAATTTTGCTTCTCACACCTGCTCAGCGCGTTAATCAGTGCATAATAAAAACACGCATGATACATTGGTAAGGCAAAGGAAAACAATAATCGCCACTTACCTGCTAACACGATATGATTGAGAAAATGAGAATCTAGACGTTAAGAGGAATAATTTCTGACATTTTCATTTTTCAAATGCAGACATGCAGAGCTCCAACGTTGATTTTGAAAAATTCACAAACTTAACTCTTTGTAAAACCATAAACTGGCTTTAAAAGCTGTTGTGTCTGTGGTTCTTCAATTCTAGGGTTTCCCAAACTTTATCTCTGATCGAGCACTTTTTGAGGGTCTCTGAATTAGACGGAGCGAGCACCTTGTGTAATTTGAAGGATAGGTAATGACACAAAATCAATAAATCGTAGAAAAATAGCTTTGTAAATAATATTTTTTCGAGGAACACTTACTACCTTCCTACAGACCATAGTTTGGGAAATCTTGGATTCTATTTGTTTTATCTTTTGCTGAGTTACAGAGGATAAAAAATGGAAAAAAACGGCTTTTAGCTATCAGCTATTTTTTTTAGATCTTTATCTCGTATTGTTTTATTTGCAGTAGACTAGTTTTACATGGAAATGTCGATTTAACATTACACAACACACTGTATATCTAACTATTTCCTCTTGAAATATTGACGAACTAATCTGAATGAGATTGGATGCAAAATTTGAAAATTGATCCTTTCTGAGATCTTCGGACTACTTTTGAATATTTCCGTAACCTTTAAACTCTCATAACTTTAGATTGGGTATGATCGGATTTTCAAATTCAAATAAAATTAATCTTTTATTTTAAATAAATTATCGAAGTTCACTCGATCAAATAATAAATTTTTATAGATAATAATCTCGCTTTTGGTGTAATTTCAGTGTAATGGACCCATTATTTAGACGTAGAATGTCGATACCAATATTTAAGGCTTATATTTCTTCTAAACTTTGTTTTTTCGAAACTGTTGTTGTAGAAGTCGTAGGTGTTTTTGTGTAAAATACAGTCTAGTAGATTTGTCAAGTTGTTTAGAAAAGCGTTCTTTTAAAAAAAAGCAAGTGAGTTGTTGGCATAGTTTTATTGCACATGAGGGTTGGTTAAACTTAGAAGCAATTTAAGTTAGAAAAAGCCGGAAAAACCTTAAAAATTTATTATCATTTACTTTCAATTGCTTTGATCGTGCTTAGTAAACAATTTAGAAAACGGTAAATAACGATTTGTACATGAAGAAAAAATCAAACACTTTGAGTACAATAGGAAATGATAAAGGTTTTCCCAAAAGGCAACTTTTGGGAAAGTGATCGATTCCCAAGATGATTTAAAGCGGTTAAAGATATTTTATGTAACTACTCGTACAAATGAAACTTGGTTACTGGAAACTTGGAAAACCTCGTTCTTGGTGGTGAAGCAAAAATAAATTTTCTATCGGAAGAATTAACGTTTGGTGTTATAAAATTTTCTCTTTCAAACTGTAATTTTCAATTACTTTTGGAAATGAGCGACAACTGATAATAAAATCAAAATTAATTTATTTCAAAAAAGTTTAGATTTTTGTTTCAATTCCAAATTTATTCAAAGGTAAGGTACTTAGTCGACGAAATCCTAAAATCTGGTTCTCTAGAGTATGTATTTTCGATGTAATAAACTTTTATATCTTTAAGCGATTTTGACGTTTCACGTATTCTTTGTAGTGGCTTATTTGATACCAAAGCCATGCAAATTTAAGTTAACAAAATATAAATTAAATTTACTTTTTCTTTTTTGTTGATTTTACTAACTCTAATTTATTTCAAAAATAAGGATGGGAATTTAAAGAATGTAAAGAGTCTCTAGGTAATATGAGAGTCAGATGCAGTATTATTTCTCGACAAAAAATCTAATACACTTCAGCTTTAAAATAATTACGAGAGCAAAATAATTGAACATTAAGAACTTTTACCATTGAAATCTCTATGCTGCGTCTCGCAAGTCACCACCCTGTATACGACGCAATTTCACGGAAGGTAATGACAAACGATCGAAAGTAAAATTTCCGACTAAAGTTTCCCGATTTTTTGACTCGGGTTCTCGGGTTAACATCATTCATAAAGCTTTCAACTAGGAATGTATCCAAAGAAGTCGTAAAAGTATGACGACGAAAGAAGAAGAAAAATAACTTATACAGGACATTACAGATCTGTCATCACTAATTTTTATTTTTTCAAATTATTAATTAAATTTTTCTTTAAATAATAAATTACTGCAGTTTATTAGAGTTTACTAGCGTTCCCACTTCAATGACACGTCGGTCACGACTGACACTCCTTAATCGTGCATTTCACTACAAATAATTATCGATATTGGTTGTAAGTGCATTATAATAATTTTTGAACATTTAATTTTTCTAACGGATTTATATCTTCAAATACTTCGTTGAATCTTGATGGAAATCTTGAATCGAATGAATTATGAGTTTTTATAATATTATTTTAACGAATAACGTGAGTAGAATTACAAACAAAAATGATATGAGCAAAGAATAAGACTTTAAGGTACTAAAAACCTGATATATTGTCGACGTAATCTCACTACAATATTAGGCGACCTTTTCAGGTTGTCGAAGAACTATAAGACAAGATGAACAATTACAACAATCTCTGTCAACAATTTCGTTTAGGTAAATAATAAAATCAAACTTTAAGGATTTTATAAAGTTATCAGGTAGTCCATCTATATATTTCCAGTGAGTTTAAGTCGTAGCAAATCCAACAGACAATAAAAAGTGATAACCTTTGCGACATTAATGTGAGGATTAAGTAGCAGCACGTTTACTAAAACGATTGGCTTATTCGAAAATCGTAGTTTAAAGGTTGATACTAGAATTTAAGCATCTGTGATCTTAAGCTTAATTTTATTAAAAGAAAAGCTCATGGCTATTGCTACTTTAAGATATTTTCCCATGTACTGTAACAAAAGTAAACTAAAAATATACAAAAATGGAAACTAAAGTCTTCAGCTGCTTCAAATACAAATTATTTTTGTTATAATATAGTTTTTCATCCATTCTTTGTATTTTGTAACACTTATTTTGTAGGACATTGATTTGCCTGCTTAAAATTATTTTTATAAAAAACGTTTTTTTTAAAACGCATTTTGCGGTAAGACCATTCCTGTAATGGAAAAATTTTATAGGACATTTGTTTTGTAAAAACGTTTCATCTATAAAATGATAGTCTAGTCGTTTTTCTCCAAATTGCATATTTTCCGAGAAATTCGTGCAGAAACATTTTTTCCCTCTTCAACTCCATTTTCTTCACACACGCCGTGTCGTATTTCTCGGGACTCAAATTTTTAAGGTATATGTACAAATTAATATATTAAGAAGAGTTTCATTAAGGATAGACTTTTGTTTGGTTTGATATCTAATTCTATTGAACTATAAGCATAGAATAAGCATACTATATATATTATATTATACTGTTAAAGAAACGACACTCCCTATGATATTGGGGTATCAATTTCTAGTGCGCAGGTTTACCAGCACTGTCAGAAGTGGATTATGGACACAAGTTTTGAAGACGTTCTAACCTGAATTTTATCGCGTGTCTATAATAAATGTCAAAATAATAATGAAAACGAATTTTCATTGGTATTATCGTCGTCTGCGTTGATCTGTAGTAGGTTTACGCTACTATAAAGTCATACCAATCACTCAAAATCGTGCGATGACGTATGCTGTGAGAATAAGGTAGATGGTTCCACTTCAGGGAACATAGGAATTTATTTTACCGATAGTCAATTAGACATTTTGTTGTGACTGGTGCAAATTTCATATTGACATTTGCGACACCAATCACAGCACAGTTAAATACATCTCCTACTCTATGAGAGGAGGGGGTACAGTCGCTGTTTTCTGAATGTAGCTTTAATTTTGTCGTTGTCAAATAGACAGTGACAGTATGATGACATTACTCCAGTGTAAAACATGTTATTACAGTTTCCGTTGTTCCCTGATGTACTAGCGCCTCTAGTTGCAGTTTATTGGATTGTATGACTTTATAGTAGCGTAAAACTACGACAGATCAACGCAGACGACGGGTATTATAAACACTGTTATTATTTTGACATTTCCAGCAGATATACACGCTAAAATAATATCAAAATATTTAAATTTTAGAGCGTATTTTTATTAGAATCTACTACTTATTTAAACGTTTGCTTCAACTTCATTTAATAATGTTAGTAAAAATTCATTAGTTTGCTGCAAAGTGATATTTAGCAATGATAGATCATTCTCTCAAATTCAAATTTCCCGTTTAAATACCCTAGCAAAATGGAGCCCATAGTTCAAGGTCACCAAAAACCTTTTACATTTGGGTTAATTGAAACGAAATTTGTTCCTTTATTGTAGGGCAACACGTACGTCTAATGTGATGCATCCATATTAAAAAATTTGAAAGACTAAAATTCAAATTTTCGGGTTAAATACCCTAAAAAATGGCCGCCATAGTTCAAAAACACCAAAAACTACGTTTGTTAACCTAATTTAGTAATGTCAAGTGACATTTAAAAATGAAATATCTTTCTCTCAAATTCAAATTTCTCGCTTAAATACCCTAGCAAAATGGCCGCCATAGTCCAAGGTCACCAAAAACGGTATATACGATTTCAATGGGATTTAATGCGAGTGTCATTTCTTTATCAGTATAATATAGTGTGGTTATTCTATGCTATAAGGTAGGGAGGGTGTGGAAAGGTCCCGTTTTTGGGTTTTTGCTTATATCTCGAAAACGATGGGTCCTAGGGAAAACATTCTTCTTAGCAAAATAAGAGGTTATCAAATTTCCTACAAGATTGTTCTTACTAATTTTTTCTCTATTCATTATAGTTTTCGAGATATCCGCCCGCAAATCTAGTTAGTCGTTAGGGAAGTCTCTTCAAATTTATATCACAATCAAACACGAATTTTTAGGTGTAGAATATTAACGTATTCACAATTATGTCGGTCACTATACTAAATAACTTTTCAGTTTAGTTATAGCATTTTTAAAGTGCTTGTAAGCAACAAAACAGTAGGCAGGAAGAAAACGATTATGTGACGTCAAAAACCTGAATATCGTGTTACTGAATTTTTGTTTAGAATTCCATCTTATTTTTCCATTCCATCTTAAGTTTTTTTTTTAACTAAACTTCAACCTGTTGTAAATTATATCAATATAAGCAGCTGTAGTGCAAATCGACAATTAAAATTTTTAGGTTAGGTTGCCGACAGTTCGTTTCATAAATTTTCTAAGATTATGTAAAATGTGCAGATATGCTTATTCTTAAACTCCTTCCAAATCAATTATTTATAAAAATCCGGTTTGGATTGTCATTTTGTCATGTTTGTCAGATCTACATCCTTTGCTTCCATCTCCTTCATCTCCATAGCTGCCATGCTACAGTTGCTACGTGATTGCTATACACATACAAGATTATGACGTCACAACCGCCAAACACCAAAATTTAAGAGACTTCTCTATTGTAACACACTCTAAAAGCTAAGCTACTTTGTTTAATTGGTATAAATCGTCTTAATTGAAGAAATTATTATCCGTTTATAGATGCACATGTTTATATACATAATACACAATGATGTATGCATTAATGCACAGGTATGTTGTGCAAATATGTTATACAGCAACTATAATAGCATTAGTTTCAACTACTGCTTATAATTAATGGAGTAATATACTCTACAGAGATATTAATTAATTATTAAATTAAAATTACAACTGAAAGCTCCAAAGAATGCCAATTACCTCATTGTAATTTTTCTTTCATATTGCGCCTTAAAAATTTCTCCTTTGTGTAGCTTTTTTTAACAATCGTTATTATTTGATCGTTTCCTATTATTATTTTTAGATTGTTTGCAGAATTGCAAATTCAGATATTGAATATCAATTAGCTCGAATTTTATCTCGTTTTGTATCACTTAATCGCGTCGGTATTATTAAAAACGTTTCTTAATGAGTTTTCGATAAGTACAATTCGATTTGCAACGTTTTCAAAAATTTCCCTTCATTTGCTATTACAACGAAATGGTTCGTATAATATCTCGAATAATTAACTTATCTAATTTTGTATAATTGGCTCATATAAAATTTGCCCTTATAAAGAAGCAATTAATGAGTATTCAAAATAGTTTTCTTTTACACAATTATCTTGGGGATGTAATAATTGGCTTTACAATCTTCTTCAGTTTACTCAATTTACATTTATACTGCTTAACTAATGTAGGGAAGTTTTAAGTTTTAAATAAATCTGCGAGATATTATTTCTTTGATATACACATCTCAAGAACAAATTACCTACTTAAAGTTTGTGCATATATTTAACTAAACTTTGAATTTCTAAACAAAATAAAGGACTGCGTTAGTTTTTTTTTAATTTCCGTGTAGATTACAAGCTTTCCGACTTACAGTAAACTAAAAGTATAATTTGATGCATTACTGGTTGAAGTTTCGGAAAATGAAAAAAGAGAAAAAAGTGTATTTTAGCTACAGTGGAGAGGGTAAGCTGAAAAGCTTACAGTTTAGGCGTCATAGTCCGACTCTTCTCTTAAAAAGCAGCTTTTCTTTCCTTTCATCAAAAAAACTTCAAATACATACTTGAAGCGTGGGTTAATTTGCCCTTTAATTATTTTAGCAACATTTTTGTATACTTGTGCTTAAAATTATTTTTAGCAAAAACGTGATCTATTTTTATTGTTTCAGAAGGTAAATCGATAGCTACAGCCTACGACTGTAAATACATTGAAACTTCGGTGGGAATTAATCACAACGTGGACGAGTTGTTAGTAGGTATACTTACGCAAATACGTTTGAAACTTGAAAATCCAGAAAAAACGAGAGATATATTTAGAAAAAGAAGTACTTCTCGTAGAAATTTAGCTAGAAATAGATCTCCCGCTTCCGGAACGAATACACCAACAGGTAGTGCACAAAATTCACCTAAAAAATACAGAGGTTCGAGAACGTCGGCAAGTTTAAAGGTTAGAAATTTATTGGGTAAAGTTTGGGCACGCGACAGCAAATCAAAATCTTGTGAAAATTTACATGTTCTTTAAATCGACGGTTGTTATATTTTATTTATATAATTTCGAAGATAACTATTATTATAAGAAAATTAAAAAAAGTATTTAGCATTTACAATTCCATAAAGTATGTTAATGATTAATGAGGTGATGGATGAATGGGTGCGAATTGAAAATGGCTATTTTATAGAGCCATTTTATTGAATAATAAAATTATCGTCACAACATATTTTAAGATTGTGATATATTCACATTTAGAACTGTATTTAAGTATTGTGATTATCTATTTACATTAAATATTAGTTTTAAGGTATGAAAACGTCTGTTTATTGCTTCGAGCTAAACAGTTGCCAATTTGAACACTGCTGAAAGCAACAGCTTATTGTACGTGAACTATACAGATATTTCATTAAAATCGCTGCTGTTGCAAATTAGCGATTTTTACATGTTTTTATTTCCGACAGTAAAATCAAAAGATTAGAAAATTGTTTCTCGTAATTGGAAATTGTTTTTAGTCTGGATAGTCTAGTTAGTTTTTTTTTTAATTGTGGTGTTTTTTTATAAGGATATACTTTTATACATTTTTAGTACGTTAAAATAAGCAGGTGTAATAAAATTATTATTTTATTCAATTTTTCGTTATTTTAACTGTCTTTTTTACTAACTTTTTGCTTCTGGAACACATATCCACTTATAATCGATACTAAAATTTACATAAAAACCTCCAAAAAGATTGCATAATTTGCTGAATATTATGCAAAAAGTATCGATTTAAATAAAGGTTGCCTTTAATCCATAACAACAAAATATCCCAATTATTAAGGGTCCACATACCTTTTATTTATAAAATACTTTACACCACAGAAATTTGTACTGTAAACAAAGTATTTGCATTTTACATGTTTTTATGTCAATAAAGTGCAATAAGACATTTCTTAATGTAGTATTGACCTGTCTTATATACAGGGTGTCTCTAAAATGTACATACGTACAATTTGCCTCATTGAATAGTCAATTTACATTTAGTTTATCCATATCAAAAGACAGTTGTAAATCAACCCTCTACGCTTCAGAGGGAATGATAAATTGTTTCTTAAAAAACGAGCTTGACTCTAAATCATATTATTAGACTCTATAGACCGAATAGACCCGTATCTATATACATACATAATAATAATATAAAATGCCATAGGTTACTTCGTTACTTGTTTATATTTATTTACCATTTACGTAGACAGTGGCGACGAACTGGTAGAGTTAGTAGTCCCAACGAAAGAAAAGCCTACCACGTGATTACCGTTGAAGTTGCGCAATAGTTTAGCACTATCGCCACTGGGCTCTGAAGCCACGCCTCGCGAAGATTTGGTCACGTGGTGAGCTTGTCTTTCGTTGGGACTACTCTAGTGTAGAGTTGGTAGTGTAGACGTGTACAACTTTGCCACTCTCATTAAACTAAATCTAGGCGTCAATCACGATTGAGCAGTAAGTACGCAGTCGCGGTCCTCAACGCATTGAAATTATATTAGCTAGAGCAGCGACAGCGTATTTACTGCACAGTCATAATTGACGTCCAGATTCAGTTTGGTATGGTAAGCCAAAGTTCTACACGTCTACACTACCAATTCGTTATTAATCTGTCTATGTGTAAGTGGTCCATAAACCTTCTGAAATCTTCCTTTTCTTATACTCCTCCATAAAATCATTCTACCTTGTGATGTCTGCCCCCTTGTCAGTGGTATAACTACCCGGGTGCTGCAGGGCTTCGTAAGGATGCAAAAACCCTGCGATTTGGTGTATGATTAGGAAGTAAAAACTTTCAACTAACGCCTAGGAGCCTGGTCAACTTCTGAACCTAGGTCGCTTGTTGTATCTTAGCTAGGATTTTACTGGACGATTAAAAACGTAACAACAATAACTGTTACATTTTGTATGATCTACATACAACAAGAGGGTGTATTTGACTTTTATTAAAAGGAAAATGTTCTAAATTTTAATTTCTAGTTTAAAAATGTGAGCAAATTTTGGTTGACTCGGTAGTGCAATAAAGACTTCTCCTTTGTTAAGGATAAAGGATGAAAAAAATATGTACATGTGAGGCTAGGATCCTATAACTACTCGTATTAGCGTAGTAATACGCTAAGCTACTTACCATTTACCCTTTTACCGATTTTTAACACGTAGAGTGCCACCATAAGAGGTAAAAATACGGGCTCTACAGGCCAATTCCCTACAGCCTTATGCAGGAAGGCACGATATGTGTGCCTCATCGCACCAAAGGTCCCAACCAGGTGAGGCACACATGTTACACCTCATGGCACTTAACGTGTTAAAAGTTTATTTTAAATGGTAGAGGATGAGTACATTAGCGTAAGCTAATAGGTACAGAGTTCTAGCCTAGAGTTGACGAAGTCGTATTGAACGTGCTCGTCACGTAGAATACCGTACGAATTTACCCATATTCTAAAAAAAATTATAAAGCATTCTTATAATCTCTCTGTACTTGTGCTTCGGAGGGCACGTTAAGCCGTCGGTCCCGGTTGCTAACAGTCATCTAAGCAATCGTAAAAAAGATCTTCTGATGTTGCTTTAGATTAATCTCCTGCGCATATAATTTTTTTGGCTTAACGTACTGCACGGCAGTGATTCTTAATCTTACTCCCCCTCCTTCAGGTGGCAGGAAATACTTAAAGGGAGGTCATGAGGAAAAATACAAACTGATAGAAAAACTATTGAAGAAGAGAAAACCCGATTTCAGAGAGATAAGTAGTTGGTAAAATGGTAATGGCATGTGGTCTCGTAAAAGTGTCGACGTCAGCAGAGAAAATTCATCAATATCGGCTCCAAAATTTCACAAACTATTGGTGCTCTCTTCAATTGAAAGATTCTCAGAATTGTCTTTATTTTTTAATCATTTTTAAAAAACTTGCGCAGTTTAATCGTTTAATTCTGTCATTTTTTCTTTTTAAATTGTTTATGCCCGGTTGCATAGAAGAGAATTATACTTTAATCCGAGAATTAGATTTACAATTCTTTGATATACGGCAGCGTTACGCAATCTAATGCCAAAGCTTGATGTTTGTAAATAAATAATAAAATCTGAGGAAGTTCTTTTTGTTTTGAACTGAGAAAACAAACGTCAAATTTTGACATTTATAGTTATTTACTATGTAACATTGTCATATCTAAAGATTATAAATATAATTTTTTCTTTTATGCAACCGGCCATTTCACTCTGATGTACTGGACAGCGAAATAAATTATTAATATCATTATTACGTATTTTCAATAATTGCAAATAAAACTTGATTGTATTGCTCTTTTGTCCTGTGATTTTTGACAAATTTATCCACATTTGCAATTCACTCACGGGAAAATTTCCAGAACGCTCCAGACTTCCTGTGATGATCGCTATTTAATAATTAGTTATTTGTGGGAGACGGCGAAATCTGAATAATTTTCAAATTACAAAATGGGGGGCCCTAAAATTTAAAAAAATGGGACACACTTCTGAAACATAGTTAAATAGTTATAGGTAACATTAAAAAATTGTTCTCGATCCGGGACACAGCTTTTAGCTTCCTCACTTAGCCATCTTTATATCTACTTTTCTTGAACCTATGCACCATCAGCTAGAGGTTTTATACAGGTTTTACACTGGCTAATTTTGTCTGTATATTCTAGAGACATTCAGTATACCATAATACTATAATTGATATGGGTCCACATGGTAGGTTTTAGAATAGTAGTAGAACATATTATTAGAATAAAATGCATTTTTGTAAGATCTACTATCTCCAACAATGATTGTAATCAAAATATTTGCTCTGAAATTTTTTATACATTGCGACTAGTCTATTTAATATAAAAATTACAATTTTAATCAATGTGTATGAGCGAATCTCTGTGTGTTTGTGTATGTTTGAATAAGGAAATCATTTAATAAAATTTATAATGTTGAAAAATATAAAAGTAAACTATGTACGCATACAATAGAAACCAATTTACGTTAATTAAGTATTTCAATATGCAAGGATTATTAAAAGGTCGGTTATTTAATATTCCAAGATGATTGAATGCAAACTTTATACTTAATTTGTATTTTTTTATCATTAATTTTTTTTTATTATTAAAAAAATTTCATTTATTAAAAATGGAAATTGGAAAATTACAATCGATATGGAAACTCGGATCCAATTAAAAAATTGTGTAATGTACACGCACATATTTTTTTCGGTGCGATTTTAACAAATTTTATAAATCAATTACGAGCTGCTACAAGTATTAAAATGTTTTTTCCAATTATAATTGAATTACACAGAGCGCTTTTGTCAGCATTTTAAAAGTTATCTCCTACCATTTGTTTTCCTTTCACGTTTTCGTGCTTAAACACTAAAGTTTTTCAACAAATGTGTATAACAGGGACGGTAAACCTTTTTTATAGTTTAGATGTCAAACAATAAAAAAGTAATATTCCTGATGGAGTGACAAAAATAGGGATTTAAATTATACATACACACACTTACCATTAATTAAATATCTCCTAGAACCTAAGGAAATGTTTAAATTTGAGTCTAAAGCAACGTTCCCACTATGCCGTTCTGTTTGGCTTTTCTTTAATTTGTTGTTTTTGGCGCATTTTTTTTGCTTCTCAACGCCTTGATTAAGCCTTTCACCTTACTTAAAGTACCGATAACCTGAATACAGGACCAAAAGCGCCACAGTCTCCTGATGACTTTTCTATGACAGATAGAAATTTTAAAGGGCAATTCTTTTTGCACTGAAAGGATGACATAAGGAACGAATTTTTATTTTTTTCTTTAGCGAATGAGAAGGCGGATTCAACTCTGCAAAAGACAATAACGTCTTAAATGTCAATCCCTAATCGAGTTTTACTTTGTTTTCTTATTAAAAAAGCCTTTGGGTAACGTCAATCAGATGTTACAGTATCGACCTAACGTTTAGAGCACGTTAAGAGTTAGAATTTCCACAATTAAAAAAAAATGACAAGAGCATTTTAAAACTTTTTTCTTCGTGACAAGGAAATTATGCAGGTGGAGGGAGATACAGTTGTTGACATAATTGATTCCTTCAATTTTTCACAAAGTTAAAGAATTTAAAGTAAACCAAATTAATCGATTGTAATTTCTAATTTATCTAGGACAAGAAATTATTTATTTATTGCAGTTGTAAATTAAAATCGTACCCTATAAATTATTTATTTCGAGTCAATTTCCCACATTAATAAATAATAATAGCAATAAGCGATTTGAAATAAATACACAAGGCGACAAATTTAGAATTGATAATTTTTTTATGGATTAAACTGTACTTAATCGAAAGGGTATGCATATTGAAGCTCAAAAATAAAAAAATAAAAATTTTTTTACGAGTTGTTTTTGAGATAATCCACAATTTGTGATTTTTTTACCATTTTTTACCATTTGTTTTTCTCAAAAACTACTAAAGGATGCTAAAAAATTCAAAGTTTATGTTAAAGAAAACATTTCAATCTTTCCAAAAAATATTTTTGAATTTTTGAAAAAAGTTCCAAAAGTTCAAAAAAAAAGTTCTAAAATTTTATTTTTAATTTTTTTAGAACTTTTTGAACTTTTTTTTTTTGTTTTTTACTTTACCTGAAAAGAGCAATTTTTTTTACACAAAATAGTTAAAAATTAGGAAAATCCTACGAGTCAATAAAATATGAAGCTTAAGATTAAAAACAAAAGAAAGATTTGTATACAGGGTGTCCGGCATAAACCTCCGTTCCTTGAAGTGGGTGATTTGTGAGCTCAAAATAGAGTGATAAAACCGAATTTACCTTAGTCCAAAGTTGTTTGCCTACCAAGTTACAGCGCTTTGAAGTTCTTCAAAAAAAAATCGATAAATAAGCGTAACTTTGGAATTAAAAGTGATGGAACAACGAAATTTATGGAATATACTTTTCTTGATGAGAGGAAAAACTTGGTAATCAGTAAAAATCGATATGATTCTTCTGAGGTGGTTAGTTGCCCCTCCCTCGATGTGAACGCACCCTTAACTTTTTGTTTTTAACTTTTACTGATTACCAAGTTTTTCCTCTCATCAAGAAAAGCATATTCCATAAATTTCGTTGTTCCATCACTTTTAATTCCAAAGTTACGCTTATTTATCGATTTTTTTTTGAAGAACTTCAAAGCGCTGTAACTTGGTAGGCAAACAACTTTGGACTAAGGTGAATTCGGTTTTATCACTCTATTTTGAGCTCACAAATCACCCACTTCAAGGAACGGAGGTTTATGCCGGACACCCTGTATACAAATCTTTCTTTTGTTTTTAATCTTAAGCTTCATATTTTATTGACTCGTAGGATTTTCCTAATTTTTAACTATTTTGTGTAAAAAAAATTGCTCTTTTCAGGTAAAGTAAAAAAACAAAAAAAAAAGTTCAAAAAGTTCTAAAAAAATTAAAAATAAAATTTTAGAACTTTTTTTTTGAACTTTTGGAACTTTTTTCAAAAATTCAAAAATATTTTTTGGAAAGATTGAAATGTTTTCTTTAACATAAACTTTGAATTTATTAGCATCCTTTAGTAGTTTTTGAGAAAAACAAATGGTAAAAAATGGTAAAAAAATCACAAATTGTGGATTATCTCAAAAACAACTCGTAAAAAAATTTTTATTTTTTTATTTTTGAGCTTCAATATGCATACCCTTTCGATTAAGTACAGTTTAATCCATAAAAAAATAGCAGTGTCGCCTTGTGATATCAAACGTATAAAATAAACGTTCCTTTATAATTTATTGGACATTGTTTCCAATTAAGTATTTTATCATTAGGATAATTTTGAAAATATTTTAATTTAAGGTTAACAAAAGTTGAAGAATGGTAGAAATGGAAGAGCATTATAGAAATTATTAAAACTTGCTCTTTTTTTTTACTTTTTTATGACTTAGGAAGGCAAAATTTTGTACTACTTCGTTTACTATAAAAACATGATTAATAAAACATGTCATTTTGAGATGGTAGTGTAGATATGCAGACCAATTTTATTTGTGCCTTGCATAGGCTTTTACAGGTAATTTATACTTGAAAAAAAAATTTAGGAAACTAGAAGACGCTTGAAGGATAGGGTAAACACCATATCTATCCTGTGATTGGTTTATACGACCTTGGATTGTAATAGGTGCATATTTTGTTATAGATTTTATGTTGTAAGTTGTGTGTTACAAGTAAAAAAAATTGAACAATTTATGTAAATCGCCGAATAAATTAAATTCTGTCATTCTAATTTCTGATCATTATTCTCCTATTTTGTAAATTCATTCATTCGTTTAAAACGTTAAATTTGAACCGCTAATAGGCTGGTGCTTCGTTCGTGTCTTTATTTTTTACCCATAGGTAATATGAGGATTTTATCATGCGGTACTTTAGGTGAAACCAATACTAAAACCACTGACATTTAAATAAAACATTACAATACGAAATTCAAAGCCAGCAACCTATGGGTTACGACCCCCCTTTCCGTGGAAGTGGTAACATATCAGAAAAATTCCGAATAGGAAGTTAGTTTAGCTTAGAGTCCCTGCGAATAGAGAAGAGCCGGCTTCCGAAGAACATCATTGCCCGAAAAACGTAAATTGGTCGGGCGGGTCCAAATTGCTTTTCGAGGTACGGTCACAGCATAGGAAACAATTAGCAGTACAACTCGCGTTGGCGAGAACAGTACGCGCATACAGTCGCGAACGCCGCTATTTTAGAAGAAAACCTTTGGAACACGACAGGAACGTTTGGAAAGTAGTTAAAATGCATTTACATTGCGATTCGGCCCCTTCACAGCAAGCGTAGTTTATACGATTATATCGAGTCGGATCTTGTTATTTCTTCTAAAATGACGTCGCCAAGGTCAAATTCTAACTTCAAAAAGAAAAAAGAAAAAGACGTCGGCCAAGAGTTATACTGCTGATTGTTTTCTATGCTGTGGTATGGTCGTTAGACGTATGGGCGTACTGATGCATCTCGCTTGCCTGACCCCTTAAGTCCTTAGTTCTCAATCTTTTTGAAGTTGGGGAATACTAAACGTGTTTACCGATGCTTCACGGAGCACCAATGTTCCGCGGACCACAGTTTGAGAACCAAGGCCTTAAGTAAGTATATTTGACGACACTTCTAAATAATGGTCCCGACTTTTGGTGCGCAGTGACGTCAGCGGGTAGGCGCTTCCAGATGACAGAAGGGATGATATATGGCGACAGCTAAAATCACATAAAATATGACAGATGACCCCCCCTTCCCAACTCGCTCTCTACTACCTCTCTTTACCCACTTCTCCACTATCTCTCGCTCTTTATCTTTTTTTGTCTATATCTCTGTCTCTTTCGGATCTTACTGCGCATTGCCAATGAAATTTTTTTTAAATATAATATCTAAAAGGTCGGCGACGAAACTGAAGTCTCTGACGATTTTTTACTAAAGGAAGGCTCCACTTTCATCCGTGAAACATCATTTTACGCCCTTGCATCATAAAGTAATATTAAATTAATTTCCACAAAATAAAAAAATGTTTTTGTATCATAAAGTTGTCATGTTTTCGAATTTTGGTTTCACTGAAAAATACAAATAAGTACGACATTGAAAATTATCCACTTAAAATTTCATAGGTTGCTGAATTTGGTGTTAAATCAAAATTTAAACCGCCGATTTCCTCATTTAGTAGTTTATTGCTATGAATATTACTGTAGTAAGGTATTAGTAAACTTGTGGCGAATTTACATTAGTAATTGCAATTTACGATTTGACATAAACTCGTCTATTTATAATAGAGAGTTTCCATTTATGACAATTTCAAAATTAACGTCGAAGCTTATTATAGGAAATGATGGTATAACAAGAAATTTTATTACTGTTACACACAACTTACATAGCATGTGTGTTATGAGAGTAGTATGCAAGACTACGTTTATATCAACAGAAAAATAATTGGCTAAAATTTCCTCCTGCAAATGATATAGCATTTTGTAAATAAATTGATATAATTTTTTAAATGTGATGTAAACGTGTCTTACATGAATAGTTAAAATATATAATAATTGATTAATTTCTTAGCTAAGAACCAAAAAATAAGAGTAGTTTTTAAGTAAAATTTTAATTAAATTAATATTAAGTGTAATATCTGTATTTTAACAATCTTCCATTTACATAACTTTAATGTACTTTCCTTTGTGTCAATATAATGTGCAGTATTCATCCCCTTTAAAAAGAAAAGAGAAAAACGTTATGTAATAAGGTGTTGTACGCTTAATTAAAATCGAAATACCTATACTTTAGAATGTACTATTTTATAAAAAAAATTGTTACTATATTTTATTTTAAAATTTTTTATATAAATAATATTTGGAATGGCTTTGTAAAGTTTGTGCAGTTAAAGTAAATTTGTCGTATTATTGTAATATATTCCTTCTTTACGATTTTCACGTTCACGTTCGGAATACCGGGTATCCTATTTAGAATTTGCAGAATATGTTGTGTTGTAAATGTCAATTTGTATTATTAATATTATAAATGCGACGCATTATATTGCGCATTTGTATTTTTAATTACAATTTGTTTTTAGATTTAGATGAAAAAATTATAAAATATTTGTATCTGCATGTTTGTTAACAAATTGTTTGCGTTTTTTCTGATATATTACTTACCATATTGTAAGAAACTTAAACTGCATATAACAACTGAACAAAAATTTATTACATAATATTTGTAACTAAATGCACAATTTGGAATTTTAAAATTTGTAAATTTATATATAAATGTTTAATAGTTATTTGTAACAGTTTGTAGATTATAATAAAATATAGGTTGAAATTATGAATAAATGAAACATGGTGTCTTTTTCTTTTAACCGATCTGTGAGGAACTTTGGATTTTTTCTTTTTAATATAAAGCGAATTTGAAGACAGGCGGTCATTTTGGTTACAACGTATAACGCAACTTCCCTTCATAAATGCTGCTACAATTTCGAGATTAAATAGCCGGAAGGCCATGTACTGAAGTTACTACATGTATGTGGGCTTAAATATATTTCATCCCTCAAATAAAAGTAGAAAGTAATGCGAATAATATACTAATAAAATGTAAATATTAAATAACATGTTAAAATTCGTCCTCTAGCAAGCACATTTTATAAATCTAAGCACTTATATTAATGAGTTAATTAATCACTTCTACACACAGTTTTATTATTTATACAGCGTGAGTCTCGATTGAGTGCTTATTAGGTTTTCTAAGAACCTAAAATTAAAAATTAGAATAAAGCTACATAATTTATACAGTTGCGTAACTAGGTGTGCCGCGGAGCTGAAAGTACTTTACACCAAGGGATCTGCTGCTGAAGTGCTGACGAAAAACGCGTCGAAAAATTCAAAAGCGGACTCTTAAGTTCAAAGCTCTTCTAGAACTACAATACCTATCTACTAATTGCTTATCAAAATTTGCTTTTTGTTTGCTTTGCTTTTTTTCACATATTGGCAACCCCATCAGGGACACACTGTATATAGTTCACATTTCTATGCTAGGTGAAAGATGGTTTGTTCAAAAAGAACGATCTAGCTAAAATACAGACCTTTGAGTTATGGTAATTTCATCGAATGCTTCGGTTGATCTGTACATAACGACTTACAAATCGTAGATAGAGAATATCATAATCTATGCAATCTCATGCGATATACTAGGTTTAACACCAAAATCCTTATAGCATCGCTCTAACCGTTCGAGTCTAACGAGAAACAGGGTAGGTTCATTTAAACACACAATAAGAAAATAAATTATTTATTTATTCCAACAAAAATATATTTTAAAGTTAACCCAATAATAAAAATTTTGAAATTCAGATCTCCCATCTTTTCTCTCACCCGCTATCGCCATAGAATGGCCCTGAAAAATTAAATTACTTACTTCTAAAGCTTAAAAAAAAATTTCTTTAAAAAAAATCTTTTGACATCCACGCTAAGGGACCCTAAAGGTGATTCGACAGCAAGAAAAGATCTGTACCCCACAGCTGCTGTTTGAAACCACTGCAAGGCAGCTACCACTAGGTTTAAGGGCCTTTTTATATGGACTAAATGTCGTACTAACTTGTTAGTACTGAATCAACTCAAGGAGCACAAGCATGGGAATTTGAGCTTTAACATCGTATACGGTCTTGCGTTGAAATTTCTACGCTCGACGTTAAAACTTAGATTCTTTGAGTTGGTTCAGTACTAACAAGTTAGTACGACATTTAGTCCATGTAAAACGGCTTTAAGGGAGTAATTGACGATAAATAGACTTATTCTGCATAGGCAAATTAGAGTGTCTGTAGATAGTTCCGCCACATTGAGGAAATCAAGGGAAATCAGTGAAACCTACCGCGCGGTCAAGTTTGGTTTAGTTTATCTGTTACACCCTGTATGGTGTCCCGACAAATATAATTGAGTTATTTTGATTAATGTGGGCACTGATGCAAGCTTGTATCATCGCACAGACTATTTTTCCCCAAGGTGCTCATTAAAAGACATTTTCAAAATCATGGGTTACCATGTTTACAGATATAAGCGGAGTTGGCACGAGTCGTAAACTGCGAACATGAGCCAGGCTTTCGTGGAATACGAATCGTAGTTTTCGCCACGAACGGATAAAATTACGTTCGTGGAGAAATCAAACTTGTTTGATATTTTCTTCGTGAAGTAGTTGACACGGCGCGTATTCCACGAAAGCGTGGCTCACGTTCGTGGTTCACGACCCGTGTCAACCCCGCTATAGTTTATTAGTTTTTTGGACTATTCTCTCCAGGGCGTCCAAAGTGGATCGGCTCCAACGGAACTGGTACTGGTTTCGAACAGTATTTTTTGCTATCCAATTCTTCCTCTAGTGTTAGTTTGATTATTTAGCATTTCCAGTGTCTTTCTCACGCGATATCTAGTATAGTGCTGTATTTTTTTGGGGTTTCTATCAGAACTAGTTTTGATATTTTTAATCTTTTGGAAAATCCCTACATTGGCTCATGAAATTGACTGTTCGGGATTTTTATGTATCGCTGTTTTTACCACTTCTGAAAGAAGGTTGTCTGGTTCAGCAGCTTTTATTCTTTATTCTAGTGAATTCCTCTGTCGGGAAATCTTTTACGTCTCGTGAATTTACTGGGATTTCTGGCCATGTAATTTGTTGGTGTTTTGGGAATAGCTTTTCTATTTGTTTATTTGCCTTATCAATATCTTTTTCACATATTGCGATATCTTTAAACCCAGATGAAGACACCACTGCAATAACGCTGAATGTCAAATTAATGCATTTGCCAGAAAATGCAATTTAGAGTATAAAACGTAAAAATTTCAAAACTCCAAATAGGTAATTGATAATTTTCATTAAATATCGCAATTTATAAACGGCTTAGAGTTTTTTCTTAGTTTTCTTGGTTAAAATAACAATTGTAAACTATTTTCCTAGTTGTATGTATTTTTGTTGCAAAAATACTCAAATACATCGTTCTTGCTGTGTTTCGAATCGACATTCAGCGTTCTTGTTGTGTACACGATATTTTATTTTGCTTATAACTTCCAGACCCTCAGCGATATTAGCATGGGACCTATACTATCTGATTCCTTTTAAAATTATCTATCTTTTGATGCCCCTAACTCATTTTGCTCGAAAAGTGACATTCATCGTTTTTGCAGTGTGGTCTTCAGATGCTCTCGTTTAATTTTTCAATGAGCTGCGACCAGGCCTTTTTTTGCTTTCTTTAATTTCTTTCTTAGAGCTTTTTTGAAGCTTTTATTTGCTTCTCTTATATCTTCTCTGTCCTGTTCTCTAGCAGCGTCTATGTTTATATTTAGTGTTATGGTTTTTCTTCGAAGTTGTATTATATTTCGTTTTTCTGCTATTTCCCACGTCCACCAGAGGACCAAAAAGTGTCCGAGTTTGAGTATCTTTGTCTTTGGTAAATATTTATCGCATCTATTGATAAGTATGCTATCATAATATCTGTTCGTTCTTCAGTCTTCTGTATCCAGGGAGATATCTTCTCAGTCTTCGCTTAGGACTTTTAGGCCGTCTGAGATGATTTTCCATCCCTATATATGCATTGATTTCCTTGTTGATGTAGGGCTTGGTAATTTCAAATTTAATGTAGTGGTGACAGCTCATTGATTCACTCTTATCATCATTCATCAACGTCACATTTTGTGACGTTTTTTGAAATATTATTTTAAGGATAACGAAGGTGCAGTCAGTCAACGAATTTTTGGAAAAAGCTACTTAAAAAACTGAGCCTACCTCGAAGGATAGGGTTCTCTTAAAATGTATAACAATTTTTTATTCAACTGCATTTAGACCTAACACCCTGTGTATTTATTTAAATCTTAGCTCTTCAGCTCAAATATAAAAGTAAATATTTATTTTTACTGTCATTTCGACAAAATGAAGTTGGGAGTTTTCAAGAGATATATTTTTTTATATTACATAAATATCTATGTTTTAAAGCTTTTCAGTTAAACACTCTAAAACGGTTTAAAAAAGTGCTTTTAGGAGTAATAAAATTGAAAATGATTTATATTAAATTTCAATTTGTTTTAAAGCCTGCATGACTTCCTTTGTTAAGTACCGAAAAGCAAATAAAGTTGGGAGTTTAAGTTTTTGGAAAAATTTTATTAAAATTAAAATTTAATAATCTGGTATAATAAAGTTTTAATTTTACCTATTTAGCGCGTGACATTGACTTTTATTAGATAATTTTCTATAGCACATTTGGATAAATTTGATAATGGATAACAAAATAAGTTTGAAATTTTAATTTTTCAGTATGTTGTTAGACGTAGTAAGATTAACTTCGTGTTATTTTGTAGTGTATGTGCCTTTTCAAATTTCGTCATGGAAATGGAATTAACAGCCCTACAATAAGGTAACTTTGCCGTTTTGCAATATTTCTAGCTTTTTTTTGGGTTATTTTGTTATACCTACCTATTTTTGATATTTACCTAATCTGATTTAATCAGTGGTGTTTTTAGAAAAAATATGATCTTATTTATAACGTTATTATTCTGTTATGTAATGTTATTTTGACTTTTTTAAGTTTTTAAATAAATTAAAAATATGATTTTACTTCTCGGTTCTTATCACATTTATAAAGATATTTAATTCGTCTATCATAATCTTGTCTACCTACGTTTTTGGTGGCATTTTAGCAAATAAAAATCAAGTTTAAAATTTTTTAGACATCTCCCTAATTCCAGGTGAAAAAAATGTCTAAAATTCAACTACTTTGACTATGAGAAAGCAAAAACTATGGGATATTGATTGTAATTTAAAAAACTAAAACTTTAAATTTTTAAATCATATTATACAGGTTGTAAAAAAGTACTACACATTGAAACTTTTTAAACCATATTTAATTTTTTAATTTTGCTCAACAAAGACCTACTAATTTTTTTTGTTGATTATTGAATTTGAACTTGAAAACTCTGATGTGGTCGATTTGGAATCAGCATGTAGGTGTAGGTGTAGCTTTAATCCCATCACATAAAATCATGATATTTGCATATTTATTATAAATTAAACTCGTTAACCCTTTCATTATAACTATATCAAACTACAGTTTATTGAATCAAATAAAAATCTTTAAAATTTTGCAAATAGAATTTCCTAAAAACAACAGACGAATTTTTTTTTAACATTCATTGACTATAAATGAGATAGTTCCGGTTTTCCTATAAGGATATTGTATAATGCAGAAGCTTTGTAATCCTAGTAACCTTTTACCAAAATTTACATAACACCCTTCACAGTTAAAATTTGGTTTTGTGTCAAATTTCAAAGATTTTGTGGCCACGTTTATGAATCTAATTAGAAACCTTTTCTAGTTAATTAGACGTATATTTGTTGTAAAATTATCCATTAATTAATCGTTTGACAGAAGCTTATGTAAATTACTTGTAAACTCATAATTCATGTCTACAATAAACTTGGAAAAGCATTTATACAGATTTAGCAATGCAGATCATTTTAATTAATATAAGTTAATAACAATTTATAAATGATGATGAAATACCCACGCATGATTTTACTCAAAAACTCTTTTTTAGTAAAAAAGTGTAATGAAATAAATTTATTCCAAGAAAATGTACACAATTTTCAATCCTTAGCCCAAATGAAATTCAATTTTTCGAGATTTAAAAATTTCTTATTTGTACTTTATTTCCTTTGATATAATGTTAATAAATTTAAAGGTAACTTATTACATTAATTTTCATTGCTAAAATATATCTTTTCTTGAGGGTCTACTATCTGCTATGTCGTGATGTTAAATTTACAACATTACAAAGGTTGGGAATTATTCTAATTTAGAAAACAACTAAAACTAATTTTATATATTTTCTCCAATTCTTAAAATTAAAGAGCAGACTTATAGTCATTTCCTTGCGTTCACGCAACTTGGCATTAGATTTTATGAATTTAAATTTTAGAATTTATAGATAGGCAACACATTATACACCTACCTAATTTTACAATTCCAATACTCTATTGGTGCTGCGTTACAGAAAATATCTCTGAATCGTATGCTTTTACAAAACTTTTTATTTATTTAGTTTCGAATTTTCACTACAAATTACCTCTAACAATCCTGCGGAACACCGCGTGCCGTTGTCCTCTTTTATTTTAATTTTTAATGCTAGTGTTAATTATTTGATTAATTTGTAACCATCTAGCTATTAAGAAATTTATTTGCGATCTATTCGTGTACAAAATTATTTAGGTACAATTACTCTATTTAGTTTCAAATTTAACGAATTTCCACTAAAAAGTTTTCTTAACAATCCTGCGGACACTGTTAATTTTCAGACAACGTCCATACCACATTGAAAGCACCGGTTCTCGTCCGAACACCGAAGTTAAGCAATGTTGGGCGCGGATAGTACTTGGATGGGTGACCGCTTGGGAACACCGCGTGCCGTTGTCCTCTTAATTTTTAATGCCTGGGTTAATTATTTGATTAATTTGTAGTCATCTAGCTATGAAGAAATTTATTATCACCTTATTTAGTTTCAAATTTAACGAATTTACACTACAAAGTTTTCTTAACAATCCTGCGGACACTGTTAATTTTCAGACAATGTCCATACCACATTGAAAGCACCGGTTCTCGTCCGAACACCGAAGTTAAGCAATGTTGGGCGCGGATAGTACTTGGATGGGTGACCGCTTGGGAACACCGCGTGCCGTTGTCCTCTTTTTTCTTAATTTTTAATGCCAGGGTTAATTATTTGATTAATTTGTAACTATCTAGGTATGAAGAAATTTATTATTACTTTATTTGGTTTAAAATTTAACGAATTTACACTACAAAGTTTTCCTTAACAATCCTGTGACACTGTTAATTTTCAGACAACGTCCATACCACATTGAAAGCACCGGTTCTCGTCCGAACACCGAAGTTAAGCAATGTTGGGCGCGGATAGTACTTGGATGGGTGACCGCTTGGGAACACCGCGTGCCGTTGTCCTCTTTTTTCTTAATTTTTAATGCCAGGGTTAATTATTTGATTAATTTGTAACCATCTAGCTATGAAGAAATTTATTATCACCTTATTTAGTTTCAAATTTAACGAATTTACACTAAAAAGTTTTCTTAACAATCCTGCGGACACTGTTACTTTTCAGACAACGTCCATACCACATTGAAAGCACCGGTTCTCGTCCGAACACCGAAGTTAAGCAATGTTGGGCGCGGATAGTACTTGGATGGGTGACCGCTTGGGAACACCGCGTGCCGTTGTCCTCTTTTTTCTTAATTTTTAATGCCTGGGTTAATTATTTGATTAATTTGTAGTCATCTAGCTATGAAGAAATTTATTATCACCTTATTTAGTTTCAAATTTAACGAATTTACACTAAAAAGTTTTCTTAACAATCCTGCGGACACTGTTACTTTTCAGACAACGTCCATACCACATTGAAAGCACCGGTTCTCGTCCGAACACCGAAGTTAAGCAATGTTGGGCGCGGATAGTACTTGGATGGGTGACCGCTTGGGAACACCGCGTGCCGTTGTCCTCTTTTTTCTTAATTTTTAATGCCTGGGTTAATTATTTGATTAATTTGTAGTCATCTAGCTATGAAGAAATTTATTATCACCTTATTTAGTTTCAAATTTAACGAATTTACACTACAAAGTTTTCTTAACAATCCTGCGGACACTGTTAATCTTCAGACAACGTCCATACCACATTGAAAGCACCGGTTCTCGTCCGAACACCGAAGTTAAGCAATGTTGGGCGCGGATAGTACTTGGATGGGTGACCGCTTGGGAACACCGCGTGCCGTTGTCCTCTTTTTTCTTAATTTTTAATGCCTGGGTTAATTATTTGATTAATTTGTAGTCATCTAGCTATGAAGAAATTTATTATCACCTTATTTAGTTTCAAATTTAACGAATTTACACTACAAAGTTTTCTTAACACTCCTGCGGACACTGTTAATTTTCAGACAACGTCCATACCACATTGAAAGCACCGGTTCTCGTCCGAACACCGAAGTTAGGCAATGTTGGGCGCGGATAGTACTTGGATGGGTGACCGCTTGGGAACACCGCGTGCCGTTGTCCTCTTTTTTCTTAATTTTTAATGCCTGGGTTAATTATTTGATTAATTTGTAGTCATCTAGCTATGAAGAAATTTATTATCACCTTATTTAGTTTCAAATTTAACGAATTTACACTACAAAGTTTTCTTAACAATCCTGCGGACACTGTTAATTTTCAGACAACGTCCATACCACATTGAAAGCACCGGTTCTCGTCCGAACACCGAAGTTAAGCAATGTTGGGCGCGGATAGTACTTGGATGGGTGACCGCTTGGGAACACCGCGTGCCGTTGTCCTCTTTTTTCTTAATTTTTAATGCCTGGGTTAATTATTTGATTAATTTGTAGTCATCTAGCTATGAAGAAATTTATTATCACCTTATTTAGTTTCAAATTTAACGAATTTACACTACAAAGTTTTCTTAACAATCCTGCGGACACTGTTAATTTTCAGACAACGTCCATACCACATTGAAAGCACCGGTTCTCGTCCGAACACCGAAGTTAAGCAATGTTGGGCGCGGATAGTACTTGGATGGGTGACCGCTTGGGAACACCGCGTGCCGTTGTCCTCTTTTTTCTTAATTTTTAATGCCAGGGTTAATTATTTGATTAATTTGTAACTATCTAGGTATGAAGAAATTTATTATTACTTTATTTGGTTTAAAATTTAACGAATTTACACTACAAAGTTTTCCTTAACAATCCTGTGGACACTGTTAATTTTCAGACAACGTCCATACCACATTGAAAGCACCGGTTCTCGTCCGAACACCGAAGTTAAGCAATGTTGGGCGCGGAAAGTACTTGGATGGGTGACCGCTTGGGAACACCGCGTGCCGTTGTCCTCTTTTTTCTTAATTTTTAATGCCTGGGTTAATTATTTGATTAATTTGTAGTCATCTAGCTATGAAGAAATTTATTATCACCTTATTTAGTTTCAAATTTAACGAATTTACACTACAGAAAGCACCGGTTCTCGTCCGAACACCGAAGTTAAGCAATTTTGGGCGCGGATAGTACTTGGATGGGTGACCGCTTGGGAACACCGCGTGCCGTTGTCCTCTTTTTTCTTAATTTTTAATGCCAGGGTTAATTATTTGATTAATTTGTAACTATCTAGGTATGAAGAAATTTATTATTACTTTATTTGGTTTAAAATTTAACGAATTTACACTACAGAAAGCACCGGTTCTCGTCCGAACACCGAAGTTAAGCAATGTTGGGCGCGGATAGTACTTGGATGGGTGACCGCTTGGGAACACCGCGTGCCGTTGTCCTCTTTTTTCTTAATTTTTAATGCCTGGGTTAATTATTTGATTAATTTGTAGTCATCTAGCTATGAAGAAATTTATTATCACCTTATTTAGTTTCAAATTTAACGAATTTACACTACAAAGTTTTCTTAACAATCCTGCGGACACTGTTAATTTTCAGACAACGTCCATACCACATTGAAAGCACCGGTTCTCGTCCGAACACCGAAGTTAAGCAATTTTGGGCGCGGATAGTACTTGGATGGGTGACCGCTTGGGAACACCGCGTGCCGTTGTCCTCTTTTTTCTTAATTTTTAATGCCAGGGTTAATTATTTGATTAATTTGTAACTATCTAGGTATGAAGAAATTTATTATTACTTTATTTGGTTTAAAATTTAACGAATTTACACTACAAAGTTTTCCTTAACAATCCTGTGGACACTGTTAATTTTCAGACAACGTCCATACCACATTGAAAGCACCGGTTCTCGTCCGAACACCGAAGTTAAGCAATGTTGGGCGCGGAAAGTACTTGGATGGGTGACCGCTTGGGAACACCGCGTGCCGTTGTCCTCTTTTTTCTTAATTTTTAATGCCTGGGTTAATTATTTGATTAATTTGTAGTCATCTAGCTATGAAGAAATTTATTATCACCTTATTTTGTTTCAAATTTAACGAATTTACACTACAGAAAGCACCGGTTCTCGTCCGAACACCGAAGTTAAGCAATGTTGGGCGCGGATAGTACTTGGATGGGTGACCGCTTGGGAACACCGCGTGCCGTTGTCCTCTTTTTTCTTAATTTTTAATGCCAGGGTTAATTATTTGATTAATTTGTAGTCATCTAGCTATGAAGAAATTTATTATCACCTTATTTGGTTTAAAATTTAACGAATTTACACTACAAAGTTTTCCTTAACAATCCTGCGGACACTGTTACTTTTCAGACAACGTCCATACCACATTGAAAGCACCGGTTCTCGTCCGAACACCGAAGTTAAGCAATGTTGGGCGCGGATAGTACTTGGATGGGTGACCGCTTGGGAACACCGCGTGCCGTTGTCCTCTTTTTTCTTAATTTTTAATGCCAGGGTTAATTATTTGATTAATTTGTAGTCATCTAGCTATGAAGAAATTTATTATCACCTTATTTGGTTTAAAATTTAACGAATTTACACTACAAAGTTTTCCTTAACACTCCTGCGGACACTGTTAATTTTCAGACAACGTCCATACCACATTGAAAGCACCGGTTCTCGTCCGAACACCGAAGTTAAGCAATGTTGGGCGCGGATAGTACTTGGATGGGTGACCGCTTGGGAACACCGCGTGCCGTTGTCCTCTTTTTTCTTAATTTTTAATGCCTGGGTTAATTATTTGATTAATTTGTAGTCATCTAGCTATGAAGAAATTTATTATCACCTTATTTAGTTTCAAATTTAACGAATTTACACTACAAAGTTTTCTTAACAATCCTGCGGACACTGTTAATTTTCAGACAACGTCCATACCACATTGAAAGCACCGGTTCTCGTCCGAACACCGAAGTTAAGCAATGTTGGGCGCGGATAGTACTTGGATGGGTGACCGCTTGGGAACACCGCGTGCCGTTGTCCTCTTTTTTCTTAATTTTTAATGCCTGGGTTAATTATTTGATTAATTTGTAGTCATCTAGCTATGAAGAAATTTATTATCACCTTATTTAGTTTCAAATTTAACGAATTTACACTACAAAGTTTTCCTTAACAATCCTGTGGACACTGTTAATTTTCAGACAATGTCCATACCACATTGAAAGCACCGGTTCTCGTCCGAACACCGAAGTTAAGCAATGTTGGGCGCGGATAGTACTTGGATGGGTGACCGCTTGGGAACACCGCGTGCCGTTGTCCTCTTTTTTCTTAATTTTTAATGCCAGGGTTAATTATTTGATTAATTTGTAACTATCTAGGTATGAAGAAATTTATTATTACTTTATTTGGTTTAAAATTTAACGAATTTACACTACAAAGTTTTCCTTAACAATCCTGTGACACTGTTAATTTTCAGACAACGTCCATACCACATTGAAAGCACCGGTTCTCGTCCGAACACCGAAGTTAAGCAATGTTGGGCGCGGATAGTACTTGGATGGGTGACCGCTTGGGAACACCGCGTGCCGTTGTCCTCTTTTTTCTTAATTTTTAATGCCAGGGTTAATTATTTGATTAATTTGTAACCATCTAGCTATGAAGAAATTTATTATCACCGCGGATAGTACTTGGATGGGTGACCGCTTGGGAACACCGCGTGCCGTTGTCCTCTTTTTTCTTAATTTTTAATATCTGGGTTAATTATTTGATTAATTTGTAGTCATCTAGCTATGAAGAAATTTATTATCACCTTATTTAGTTTCAAATTTAACGAATTTACACTACAAAGTTTTCTTAACAATCCTGCGGACACTGTTAATCTTCAGACAACGTCCATACCACATTGAAAGCACCGGTTCTCGTCCGAACACCGAAGTTAAGCAATGTTGGGCGCGGATAGTACTTGGATGGGTGACCGCTTGGGAACACCGCGTGCCGTTGTCCTCTTTTTTCTTAATTTTTAATGCCTGGGTTAATTATTTGATTAATTTGTAGTCATCTAGCTATGAAGAAATTTATTATCACCTTATTTAGTTTCAAATTTAACGAATTTACACTACAAAGTTTTCTTAACACTCCTGCGGACACTGTTAATTTTCAGACAACGTCCATACCACATTGAAAGCACCGGTTCTCGTCCGAACACCGAAGTTAGGCAATGTTGGGCGCGGATAGTACTTGGATGGGTGACCGCTTGGGAACACCGCGTGCCGTTGTCCTCTTTTTTCTTAATTTTTAATGCCTGGGTTAATTATTTGATTAATTTGTAGTCATCTAGCTATGAAGAAATTTATTATCACCTTATTTAGTTTCAAATTTAACGAATTTACACTACAAAGTTTTCTTAACAATCCTGCGGACACTGTTAATTTTCAGACAACGTCCATACCACATTGAAAGCACCGGTTCTCGTCCGAACACCGAAGTTAAGCAATGTTGGGCGCGGATAGTACTTGGATGGGTGACCGCTTGGGAACACCGCGTGCCGTTGTCCTCTTTTTTCTTAATTTTTAATGCCAGGGTTAATTATTTGATTAATTTGTAACTATCTAGGTATGAAGAAATTTATTATTACTTTATTTGGTTTAAAATTTAACGAATTTACACTACAAAGTTTTCCTTAACAATCCTGTGGACACTGTTAATTTTCAGACAACGTCCATACCACATTGAAAGCACCGGTTCTCGTCCGAACACCGAAGTTAAGCAATGTTGGGCGCGGAAAGTACTTGGATGGGTGACCGCTTGGGAACACCGCGTGCCGTTGTCCTCTTTTTTCTTAATTTTTAATGCCTGGGTTAATTATTTGATTAATTTGTAGTCATCTAGCTATGAAGAAATTTATTATCACCTTATTTAGTTTCAAATTTAACGAATTTACACTACAAAGTTTTCTTAACACTCCTGCGGACACTGTTAATTTTCAGACAACGTCCATACCACATTGAAAGCACCGGTTCTCGTCCGAACACCGAAGTTAAACAATGTTGGGCGCGGATAGTACTTGGATGGGTGACCGCTTGGGAACACCGCGTGCCGTTGTCCTCTTTTTTCTTAATTTTTAATGCCTGGGTTAATTATTTGATTAATTTGTAGTCATCTAGCTATGAAGAAATTTATTATCACCTTATTTAGTTTCAAATTTAACGAATTTACACTACAAAGTTTTCTTAACAATCCTGCCGACACTGTTAATTTTCAGACAACGTCCATACCACATTGAAAGCAGCGGTTCTCGTCCGAACACCGAAGTTAAGCAATGTTGGGCGCGGATAGTACTTGGATGGGTGACCGCTTGGGAACACCGCGTGCCGTTGTCCTCTTTTTTCTTAATTTTTAATGCCAGGGTTAATTATTTGATTAATTTGTAGTCATCTAGCTATGAAGAAATTTATTATCACCTTATTTAGTTTCAAATTTAACGAATTTACACTACAAAGTTTTCTTAACAATCCTGCGGACACTGTTAATTTTCAGACAACGTCCATACCACATTGAAAGCACCGGTTCTCGTCCGAACACCGA
The DNA here is from genome assembly GCA_963924605.1 of Malthinus seriepunctatus. NCBI lineage: Eukaryota > Metazoa > Arthropoda > Insecta > Coleoptera > Cantharidae > Malthinus > Malthinus seriepunctatus. The sequence continues at coordinate 87,372,531 of OZ004600.1, read as the reverse complement.
AGTTAAGCAATGTTGGGCGCGGATAGTACTTGGATGGGTGACCGCTTGGGAACACCGCGTGCCGTTGTCCTCTTTTTTCTTAATTTTTAATGCCTGGGTTAATTACTTGATTAATTTGTAGTCATCTAGCTATGAAGAAATTTCTTATCACCTTATTTAGTTTCAAATTTAACGAATTTACACTACCAAGTTTTCTTAACACTCCTGCGGACACTGTTAATTTTCAGACAACGTCCATACCACATTGAAAGCACCGGTTCTCGTCCGAACACCGAAGTTAAGCAATGTTGGGCGCGGATAGTACTTGGATGGGTGACCGCTTGGGAACACCGCGTGCCGTTGTCCTCTTTTTTCTTAATTTTTAATGCCAGGGTTAATTATTTGATTAATTTGTAACCATCTAGCTATGAAGAAATTTATTATCACCTTATTTAGTTTCAAATTTAACGAATTTACACTAAAAAGTTTTCTTAACAATCCTGCGGACACTGTTACTTTTCAGACAACGTCCATACCACATTGAAAGCACCGGTTCTCGTCCGAACACCGAAGTTAAGCAATGTTGGGCGCGGATAGTACTTGGATGGGTGACCGCTTGGGAACACCGCGTGCCGTTGTCCTCTTTTTTCTTAATTTTTAATGCCTGGGTTAATTATTTGATTAATTTGTAGTCATCTAGCTATGAAGAAATTTATTATCACCTTATTTAGTTTCAAATTTAACGAATTTACACTACAAAGTTTTCTTAACACTCCTGCGGACACTGTTAATTTTCAGACAACGTCCATACCACATTGAAAGCACCGGTTCTCGTCCGAACACCGAAGTTAAACAATGTTGGGCGCGGATAGTACTTGGATGGGTGACCGCTTGGGAACACCGCGTGCCGTTGTCCTCTTTTTTCTTAATTTTTAATGCCTGGGTTAATTATTTGATTAATTTGTAGTCATCTAGCTATGAAGAAATTTATTATCACCTTATTTAGTTTCAAATTTAACGAATTTACACTACAAAGTTTTCTTAACAATCCTGCCGACACTGTTAATTTTCAGACAACGTCCATACCACATTGAAAGCAGCGGTTCTCGTCCGAACACCGAAGTTAAGCAATGTTGGGCGCGGATAGTACTTGGATGGGTGACCGCTTGGGAACACCGCGTGCCGTTGTCCTCTTTTTTCTTAATTTTTAATGCCAGGGTTAATTATTTGATTAATTTGTAGTCATCTAGCTATGAAGAAATTTATTATCACCTTATTTAGTTTCAAATTTAACGAATTTACACTACAAAGTTTTCTTAACAATCCTGCGGACACTGTTAATTTTCAGACAACGTCCATACCACATTGAAAGCACCGGTTCTCGTCCGAACACCGAAGTTAAGCAATGTTGGGCGCGGATAGTACTTGGATGGGTGACCGCTTGGGAACACCGCGTGCCGTTGTCCTCTTTTTTCTTAATTTTTAATGCCTGGGTTAATTACTTGATTAATTTGTAGTCATCTAGCTATGAAGAAATTTATTATCACCTTATTTAGTTTCAAATTTAACGAATTTACACTACCAAGTTTTCTTAACACTCCTGCGGACACTGTTAATTTTCAGACAACGTCCATACCACATTGAAAGCACCGGTTCTCGTCCGAACACCGAAGTTAAGCAATGTTGGGCGCGGATAGTACTTGGATGGGTGACCGCTTGGGAACACCGCGTGCCGTTGTCCTCTTTTTTCTTAATTTTTAATGCCTGGGTTAATTATTTGATTAATTTGTAGTCATCTAGCTATGAAGAAATTTATTATCACCTTATTTAGTTTCAAATTTAACGAATTTACACTACAAAGTTTTCTTAACAATCCTGCGGACACTGTTAATTTTCAGACAACGTCCATACCACATTGAAAGCACCGGTTCTCGTCCGAACACCGAAGTTAAGCAATGTTGGGCGCGGATAGTACTTGGATGGGTGACCGCTTGGGAACACCGCGTGCCGTTGTCCTCTTTTTTCTTAATTTTTAATGCCTGGGTTAATTACTTGATTAATTTGTAGTCATCTAGCTATGAAGAAATTTATTATCACCTTATTTAGTTTCAAATTTAACGAATTTACACTACCAAGTTTTCTTAACACTCCTGCGGACACTGTTAATTTTCAGACAACGTCCATACCACATTGAAAGCACCGGTTCTCGTCCGAACACCGAAGTTAAGCAATGTTGGGCGCGGATAGTACTTGGATGGGTGACCGCTTGGGAACACCGCGTGCCGTTGTCCTCTTTTTTCTTAATTTTTAATGCCAGGGTTAATTATTTGATTAATTTGTAACTATCTAGGTATGAAGAAATTTATTATTACTTTATTTGGTTTAAAATTTAACGAATTTACACTAAAAAGTTTTCTTAACAATCCTGCGGACACTGTTAATTTTCAGACAACGTCCATACCACATTGAAAGCACCGGTTCTCGTCCGAACACCGAAGTTAAGCAATGTTGGGCGCGGATAGTACTTGGATGGGTGACCGCTTGGGAACACCGCGTGCCGTTGTCCTCTTTTTTCTTAATTTTTAATGCCAGGGTTAATTATTAGATTAATTTGTAGTCATCTAGCTATGAAGAAATTTATTATCACCTTATTTAGTTTCAAATTTAACGAATTTACACTACCTAGTTTTCTTAACACTCCTGCGGACACTGTTAATTTTCAGACAACGTCCATACCACATTGAAAGCACCGGTTCTCGTCCGAACACCGAAGTTAAGCAATGTTGGGCGCGGATAGTACTTGGATGGGTGACCGCTTGGGAACACCGCGTGCCGTTGTCCTCTTTTTTCTTAATTTTTAATGCCTGGGTTAATTATTTGATTAATTTGTAGTCATCTAGCTATGAAGAAATTTATTATCACCTTATTTAGTTTCAAATTTAACGAATTTACACTACAAAGTTTTCTTAACAATCCTGCGGACACTGTTAATTTTCAGACAACGTCCATACCACATTGAAAGCACCGGTTCTCGTCCGAACACCGAAGTTAAGCAATGTTGGGCGCGGATAGTACATGGATGGGTGACCGCTTGGGAACACCGCGTGCCGTTGTCCTCTTTTTTCTTAATTTTTAATGCCAGGGTTAATTATTTGATTAATTTGTAGTCATCTAGCTATGAAGAAATTTATTATCACCTTATTTAGTTTCAAATTTAACGAATTTACACTACAAAGTTTTCTTAACAATCCTGCGGACACTGTTAATTTTCAGACAACGTCCATACCACATTGAAAGCACCGGTTCTCGTCCGAACACCGAAGTTAAGCAATGTTGGGCGCGGATAGTACTTGGATGGGTGACCGCTTGGGAACACCGCGTGCCGTTGTCCTCTTTTTTCTTAATTTTTAATGCCTGGGTTAATTATTTGATTAATTTGTAGTCATCTAGCTATGAAGAAATTTATTATCACCTTATTTAGTTTCAAATTTAACGAATTTACACTACAAAGTTTTCTTAACAATCCTGCCGACACTGTTAATTTTCAGACAACGTCCATACCACATTGAAAGCAGCGGTTCTCGTCCGAACACCGAAGTTAAGCAATGTTGGGCGCGGATAGTACTTGGATGGGTGACCGCTTGGGAACACCGCGTGCCGTTGTCCTCTTTTTTCTTAATTTTTAATGCCAGGGTTAATTATTTGATTAATTTGTAGTCATCTAGCTATGAAGAAATTTATTATCACCTTATTTAGTTTCAAATTTAACGAATTTACACTACAAAGTTTTCTTAACAATCCTGCGGACACTGTTAATTTTCAGACAACGTCCATACCACATTGAAAGCACCGGTTCTCGTCCGAACACCGAAGTTAAGCAATGTTGGGCGCGGATAGTACTTGGATGGGTGACCGCTTGGGAACACCGCGTGCCGTTGTCCTCTTTTTTCTTAATTTTTAATGCCTGGGTTAATTACTTGATTAATTTGTAGTCATCTAGCTATGAAGAAATTTATTATCACCTTATTTAGTTTCAAATTTAACGAATTTACACTACCAAGTTTTCTTAACACTCCTGCGGACACTGTTAATTTTCAGACAACGTCCATACCACATTGAAAGCACCGGTTCTCGTCCGAACACCGAAGTTAAGCAATGTTGGGCGCGGATAGTACTTGGATGGGTGACCGCTTGGGAACACCGCGTGCCGTTGTCCTCTTTTTTCTTAATTTTTAATGCCTGGGTTAATTATTTGATTAATTTGTAGTCATCTAGCTATGAAGAAATTTATTATCACCTTATTTAGTTTCAAATTTAACGAATTTACACTACAAAGTTTTCTTAACAATCCTGCGGACACTGTTAATTTTCAGACAACGTCCATACCACATTGAAAGCACCGGTTCTCGTCCGAACACCGAAGTTAAGCAATGTTGGGCGCGGATAGTACTTGGATGGGTGACCGCTTGGGAACACCGCGTGCCGTTGTCCTCTTTTTTCTTAATTTTTAATGCCTGGGTTAATTACTTGATTAATTTGTAGTCATCTAGCTATGAAGAAATTTATTATCACCTTATTTAGTTTCAAATTTAACGAATTTACACTACCAAGTTTTCTTAACACTCCTGCGGACACTGTTAATTTTCAGACAACGTCCATACCACATTGAAAGCACCGGTTCTCGTCCGAACACCGAAGTTAAGCAATGTTGGGCGCGGATAGTACTTGGATGGGTGACCGCTTGGGAACACCGCGTGCCGTTGTCCTCTTTTTTCTTAATTTTTAATGCCTGGGTTAATTATTTGATTAATTTGTAGTCATCTAGCTATGAAGAAATTTATTATCACCTTATTTAGTTTCAAATTTAACGAATTTACACTACAAAGTTTTCTTAACAATCCTGCGGACACTGTTAATTTTCAGACAACGTCCATACCACATTGAAAGCACCGGTTCTCGTCCGAACACCGAAGTTAAGCAATGTTGGGCGCGGATAGTACATGGATGGGTGACCGCTTGGGAACACCGCGTGCCGTTGTCCTCTTTTTTCTTAATTTTTAATGCCAGGGTTAATTATTTGATTAATTTGTAGTCATCTAGCTATGAAGAAATTTATTATCACCTTATTTAGTTTCAAATTTAACGAATTTACACTACAAAGTTTTCTTAACAATCCTGCGGACACTGTTAATTTTCAGACAACGTCCATACCACATTGAAAGCACCGGTTCTCGTCCGAACACCGAAGTTAAGCAATGTTGGGCGCGGATAGTACTTGGATGGGTGACCGCTTGGGAACACCGCGTGCCGTTGTCCTCTTTTTTCTTAATTTTTAATGCCTGGGTTAATTATTTGATTAATTTGTAGTCATCTAGCTATGAAGAAATTTATTATCACCTTATTTAGTTTCAAATTTAACGAATTTACACTACAAAGTTTTCTTAACAATCCTGCGGACACTGTTAATTTTCAGACAACGTCCATACCACATTGAAAGCACCGGTTCTCGTCCGAACACCGAAGTTAAGCAATGTTGGGCGCGGATAGTACTTAGATGGGTGACCGCTTGGGAACACCGCGTGCCGTTGTCCTCTTTTTTCTTAATTTTTAATGCCTGGGTTAATTATTTGATTAATTTGTAGTCATCTAGCTATGAAGAAATTTATTATCACCTTATTTAGTTCCAAATTTAACGAATTTACACTACAAAGTTTTCTTAACAATCCTGCGGACACTGTTAATTTTCAGACAACGTCCATACCACATTGAAAGCACCGGTTCTCGTCCGAACACCGAAGTTAAGCAATGTTGGGCGCGGATAGTACTTGGATGGGTGACCGCTTGGGAACACCGCGTGCCGTTGTCCTCTTTTTTCTTAATTTTTAATGCCTGGGTTAATTATTTGATTAATTTGTAGTCATCTAGCTATGAAGAAATTTATTATCACCATATTTAGTTTCAAATTTAACGAATTTACACTACAAAGTTTTCTTAACACTCCTGCGGACACTGTTAATTTTCAGACAACGTCCATACCACATTGAAAGCACCGGTTCTCGTCCGAACACCGAAGTTAAGCAATGTTGGGCGCGGATAGTACTTGGATGGGTGACCGCTTGGGAACACCGCGTGCCGTTGTCCTCTTTTTTCTTAATTTTTAATGCCTGGGTTAATTATTTGATTAATTTGTAACCATCTAGGTATGAAGAAATTTATTATTACTTTATTTGGTTTAAAATTTAACGAATTTACACTACAAATTTTTCCTTAACAATCCTGCGGACACTGTTAATTTTCAGACAACGTCCATACCACATTGAAAGCACCGGTTCTCGTCCGAACACCGAAGTTAAGCAATGTTGGGCGCGGATAGTACTTGGATGGGTGACCGCTTGGGAACACCGCGTGCCGTTGTCCTCTTTTTTCTTAATTTTTAATGCCTGGGTTAATTATTTGATTAATTTGTAGTCATCTAGCTATGAAGAAATTTATTATCACCTTATTTAGTTTCAAATTTAACGAATTTACACTACAAAGTTTTCTTAACAATCCTGCGGTCACTGTTAATTTTCAGACAACGTCCATACCACATTGAAAGCACCGGTTCTCGTCCGAACACTGAAGTTAAGCAATGTTGGGCGCGGATAGTACTTGGATGGGTGACCGCTTGGGAACACCGCGTGCCGTTGTCCTCTTTTTTCTTAATTTTTAATGCCAGGGTTAATTATTTGATTAATTTGTAGTCATCTAGCTATGAAGAAATTTATTATCACCTTATTTAGTTTCAAATTTAACGAATTTACACTACAAAGTTTTCTTAACAATCCTGCGGACACTGTTAATTTTCAGACAACGTCCATACCACATTGAAAGCACCGGTTCTCGTCCGAACACCGAAGTTAAGCAATGTTGGGCGCGGATAGTACTTGGATGGGTGACCGCTTGGGAACACCGCGTGCCGTTGTCCTCTTTTTTCTTAATTTTTAATGCCAGGGTTAATTATTTGATTAATTTGTAGTCATCTAGCTATGAAGAAATTTATTATCACCTTATTTAGTTTCAAATTTAACGAATTTACACTACAAAGTTTTCTTAACAATCCTGCGGACACTGTTAATTTTCAGACAACGTCCATACCACATTGAAAGCACCGGTTCTCGTCCGAACACCGAAGTTAAGCAATGTTGGGCGCCGATAGTACTTGGATGGGTGACCGCTTGGGAACACCGCGTGCCGTGGTCCTCTTTTTTCTTAATTTTTAATGCCAGGGTTAATTATTTGATTAATTTGTAACCATCTAGCTATGAAGAAATTTATTATCACCTTATTTAGTTTCAAATTTAACGAATTTACACTAAAAAGTTTTCTTAACAATCCTGCGGACACTGTTAATTTTCAGACAACGGCCATACCACATTGAAAGCACCGGTTCTCGTCCGAACACCGAAGTTAAGCAATGTTGGGCGCGGGTAGTACTTGGATGGGTGACCGCTTGGGAACACCGCGTGCCGTTGTCCTCTTTTTTCTTAATTTTTAATGCCAGGGTTAATTATTTGATTAATTTGTAGTCATCTAGCTATGAAGAAATTTATTATTACCTTATTTAGTTTAAAATTTAACGAATTTACACTACAAATTTTTCCTTAACAATCCTGCGGACACTGTTAATTTTCAGACAACGTCCATACCACATTGAAAGCACCGGTTCTCGTCCGAACACCGAAGTTAAGCAATGTTGGGCGCGGATAGTACTTGGATGGGTGACCGCTTGGGAACACCGCGTGCCGTTGTCCTCTTTTTTCTTAATTTTTAATGCCTGGGTTAATTATTTGATTAATTTGTAACCATCTAGGTATGAAGAAATTTATTATTACTTTATTTGGTTTAAAATTTAACGAATTTACACTACAAAGTTTTCCTTAACAATCCTGCGGACACTGTTAATTTTCAGACAACGTCCATACCACATTGAAAGCACCGGTTCTCGTCCGAACACCGAAGTTAAGCAATGTTGGGCGCGGATAGTACTTGGATGGGTGACCGCTTGGGAACACCGCGTGCCGTTGTCCTCTTTTTTCTTAATTTTTAATGCCTGGGTTAATTATTTGATTAATTTGTAACCATCTAGGTATGAAGAAATTTATTATTACTTTATTTGGTTTAAAATTTAACGAATTTACACTACAAATTTTTCCTTAACAATCCTGCGGACACTGTTAATTTTCAGACAACGTCCATACCACATTGAAAGCACCGGTTCTCGTCCGAACACCGAAGTTAAGCAATGTTGGGCGCGGATAGTACTTGGATGGGTGACCGCTTGGGAACACCGCGTGCCGTTGTCCTCTTTTTTCTTAATTTTTAATGCCTGGGTTAATTATTTGATTAATTTGTAGTCATCTAGCTATGAAGAAATTTATTATCACCTTATTTAGTTTCAAATTTAACGAATTTACACTACCAAGTTTTCTTAACACTCCTGCGGACACTGTTAATTTTCAGACAACGTCCATACCACATTGAAAGCACCGGTTCTCGTCCGAACACCGAAGTTAAGCAATGTTGGGCGCGGATAGTACTTGGATGGGTGACCGCTTGGGAACACCGCGTGCCGTTGTCCTCTTTTTTCTTAATTTTTAATGCCTGGGTTAATTATTTGATTAATTTGTAGTCATCTAGCTATGAAGAAATTTTTTATCACCTTATTTAGTTTCAAATTTAACGAATTTACACTACAAAGTTTTCTTAACAATCCTGCGGACACTGTTAATTTTCAGACAACGTCCATACCACATTGAAAGCACCGGTTCTCGTCCGAACACCGAAGTTAAGCAATGTTGGGCGCGGATAGTACTTAGATGGGTGACCGCTTGGGAACACCGCGTGCCGTTGTCCTCTTTTTTCTTAATTTTTAATGCCAGGGTTAATTATTTGATTAATTTGTAACCATCTAGCTATGAAGAAATTTATTATCACCTTATTTAGTTTCAAATTTAACGAATTTACACTAAAAATTTTTCTTAACAATCCTGCGGACACTGTTAATTTTCAGACAACGTCCATACCACATTGAAAGCACCGGTTCTCGTCCGAACACCGAAGTTAAGCAATGTTGGGCGCGGATAGTACTTGGATGGGTGACCGCTTGGGAACACCGCGTGCCGTTGTCCTCTTTTTTCTTAATTTTTAATGCCAGGGTTAATTATTTGATTAATTTGTAGTCATCTAGCTATGAAGAAATTTATTATCACCTTATTTGGTTTAAAATTTAACGAATTTACACTACAAAGTTTTCCTTAACAATCCTGCGGACACTGTTACTTTTCAGACAACGTCCATACCACATTGAAAGCACCGGTTCTCGTCCGAACACCGAAGTTAAGCAATGTTGGGCGCGGATAGTACTTGGATGGGTGACCGCTTGGGAACACCGCGTGCCGTTGTCCTCTTTTTTCTTAATTTTTAATGCCAGGGTTAATTATTTGATTAATTTGTAACTATCTAGGTATGAAGAAATTTATTATTACTTTATTTGGTTTAAAATTTAACGAATTTACACTACAAAGTTTTCCTTAACAATCCTGTGACACTGTTAATTTTCAGACAACGTCCATACCACATTGAAAGCACCGGTTCTCGTCCGAACACCGAAGTTAAGCAATGTTGGGCGCGGATAGTACTTGGATGGGTGACCGCTTGGGAACACCGCGTGCCGTTGTCCTCTTTTTTCTTAATTTTTAATGCCTGGGTTAACTATTTGATTAATTTGTAGTCATCTAGCTATGAAGAAATTTATTATCACCTTATTTAGTTTCAAATTTAACGAATTTACACTACCAAGTTTTCTTAACACTCCTGCGGACACTGTTAATTTTCAGACAACGTCCATTCCACATTGAAAGCACCGGTTCTCGTCCGAACACCGAAGTTAAGCAATGTTGGGCGCGGATAGTACTTGGATGGGTGACCGCTTGGGAACACCGCGTGCCGTTGTCCTCTTTTTTCTTAATTTTTAATGCCTGGGTTAATTATTTGATTAATTTGTAGTCATCTAGCTATGAAGAAATTTATTATCACCTTATTTAGTTTCAAATTTAACGAATTTACACTACAAAGTTTTCTTAACACTCCTGCGGACACTGTTAATTTTCAGACAACGTCCATACCACATTGAAAGCACCGGTTCTCGTCCGAACACCGAAGTTAAGCAATGTTGGGCGCGGATAGTACTTGGATGGGTGACCGCTTGGGAACACCGCGTGCCGTTGTCCTCTTTTTTCTTAATTTTTAATGCCTGGGTTAATTATTTGATTAATTTGTAGTCATCTAGCTATGAAGAAATTTATTATCACCTTATTTAGTTTCAAATTTAACGAATTTACACTACAAAGTTTTCTTAACAATCCTGCGGACACTGTTAATTTTCAGACAACGTCCATACCACATTGAAAGCACCGGTTCTCGTCCGAACACCGAAGTTAAGCAATTTTGGGCGCGGATAGTACTTGGATGGGTGACCGCTTGGGAACACCGCGTGCCGTTGTCCTCTTTTTTCTTAATTTTTAATGCCTGGGTTAATTACTTGATTAATTTGTAGTCATCTAGCTATGAAGAAATTTATTATCACCTTATTTAGTTTCAAATTTAACGAATTTACACTACCAAGTTTTCTTAACACTCCTGCGGACACTGTTAATTTTCAGACAACGTCCATACCACATTGAAAGCACCGGTTCTCGTCCGAACACCGAAGTTAAGCAATGTTGGGCGCGGATAGTACTTGGATGGGTGACCGCTTGGGAACACCGCGTGCCGTTGTCCTCTTTTTTCTTAATTTTTAATGCCAGGGTTAATTATTTGATTAATTTGTAACTATCTAGGTATGAAGAAATTTATTATTACTTTATTTGGTTTAAAATTTAACGAATTTACACTAAAAAGTTTTCTTAACAATCCTGCGGACACTGTTAATTTTCAGACAACGTCCATACCACATTGAAAGCACCGGTTCTCGTCCGAACACCGAAGTTAAGCAATGTTGGGCGCGGATAGTACTTGGATGGGTGACCGCTTGGGAACACCGCGTGCCGTTGTCCTCTTTTTTCTTAATTTTTAATGCCAGGGTTAATTATTAGATTAATTTGTAGTCATCTAGCTATGAAGAAATTTATTATCACCTTATTTAGTTTCAAATTTAACGAATTTACACTACCAAGTTTTCTTAACACTCCTGCGGACACTGTTAATTTTCAGACAACGTCCATACCACATTGAAAGCACCGGTTCTCGTCCGAACACCGAAGTTAAGCAATGTTGGGCGCGGATAGTACTTGGATGGGTGACCGCTTGGGAACACCGCGTGCCGTTGTCCTCTTTTTTCTTAATTTTTAATGCCTGGGTTAATTATTTGATTAATTTGTAGTCATCTAGCTATGAAGAAATTTATTATCACCTTATTTAGTTTCAAATTTAACGAATTTACACTACAAAGTTTTCTTAACAATCCTGCGGACACTGTTAATTTTCAGACAACGTCCATACCACATTGAAAGCACCGGTTCTCGTCCGAACACCGAAGTTAAGCAATGTTGGGCGCGGATAGTACATGGATGGGTGACCGCTTGGGAACACCGCGTGCCGTTGTCCTCTTTTTTCTTAATTTTTAATGCCAGGGTTAATTATTTGATTAATTTGTAGTCATCTAGCTATGAAGAAATTTATTATCACCTTATTTAGTTTCAAATTTAACGAATTTACACTACAAAGTTTTCTTAACAATCCTGCGGACACTGTTAATTTTCAGACAACGTCCATACCACATTGAAAGCACCGGTTCTCGTCCGAACACCGAAGTTAAGCAATGTTGGGCGCGGATAGTACTTGGATGGGTGACCGCTTGGGAACACCGCGTGCCGTTGTCCTCTTTTTTCTTAATTTTTAATGCCTGGGTTAATTATTTGATTAATTTGTAGTCATCTAGCTATGAAGAAATTTATTATCACCTTATTTAGTTTCAAATTTAACGAATTTACACTACAAAGTTTTCTTAACAATCCTGCGGACACTGTTAATTTTCAGACAACGTCCATACCACATTGAAAGCACCGGTTCTCGTCCGAACACCGAAGTTAAGCAATGTTGGGCGCGGATAGTACTTAGATGGGTGACCGCTTGGGAACACCGCGTGCCGTTGTCCTCTTTTTTCTTAATTTTTAATGCCTGGGTTAATTATTTGATTAATTTGTATTCATCTAGCTATGAAGAAATTTATTATCACCTTATTTAGTTCCAAATTTAACGAATTTACACTACAAAGTTTTCTTAACAATCCTGCGGACACTGTTAATTTTCAGACAACGTCCATACCACATTGAAAGCACCGGTTCTCGTCCGAACACCGAAGTTAAGCAATGTTGGGCGCGGATAGTACTTGGATGGGTGACCGCTTGGGAACACCGCGTGCCGTTGTCCTCTTTTTTCTTAATTTTTAATGCCTGGGTTAATTATTTGATTAATTTGTAGTCATCTAGCTATGAAGAAATTTATTATCACCATATTTAGTTTCAAATTTAACGAATTTACACTACAAAGTTTTCTTAACACTCCTGCGGACACTGTTAATTTTCAGACAACGTCCATACCACATTGAAAGCACCGGTTCTCGTCCGAACACCGAAGTTAAGCAATGTTGGGCGCGGATAGTACTTGGATGGGTGACCGCTTGGGAACACCGCGTGCCGTTGTCCTCTTTTTTCTTAATTTTTAATGCCTGGGTTAATTATTTGATTAATTTGTAACCATCTAGGTATGAAGAAATTTATTATTACTTTATTTGGTTTAAAATTTAACGAATTTACACTACAAATTTTTCCTTAACAATCCTGCGGACACTGTTAATTTTCAGACAACGTCCATACCACATTGAAAGCACCGGTTCTCGTCCGAACACCGAAGTTAAGCAATGTTGGGCGCGGATAGTACTTGGATGGGTGACCGCTTGGGAACACCGCGTGCCGTTGTCCTCTTTTTTCTTAATTTTTAATGCCTGGGTTAATTATTTGATTAATTTGTAGTCATCTAGCTATGAAGAAATTTATTATCACCTTATTTAGTTTCAAATTTAACGAATTTACACTACAAAGTTTTCTTAACAATCCTGCGGTCACTGTTAATTTTCAGACAACGTCCATACCACATTGAAAGCACCGGTTCTCGTCCGAACACTGAAGTTAAGCAATGTTGGGCGCGGATAGTACTTGGATGGGTGACCGCTTGGGAACACCGCGTGCCGTTGTCCTCTTTTTTCTTAATTTTTAATGCCAGGGTTAATTATTTGATTAATTTGTAGTCATCTAGCTATGAAGAAATTTATTATCACCTTATTTAGTTTCAAATTTAACGAATTTACACTACAAAGTTTTCTTAACAATCCTGCGGACACTGTTAATTTTCAGACAACGTCCATACCACATTGAAAGCACCGGTTCTCGTCCGAACACCGAAGTTAAGCAATGTTGGGCGCCGATAGTACTTGGATGGGTGACCGCTTGGGAACACCGCGTGCCGTTGTCCTCTTTTTTCTTAATTTTTAATGCCAGGGTTAATTATTTGATTAATTTGTAACCATCTAGCTATGAAGAAATTTATTATCACCTTATTTAGTTTCAAATTTAACGAATTTACACTAAAAAGTTTTCTTAACAATCCTGCGGACACTGTTAATTTTCAGACAACGGCCATACCACATTGAAAGCACCGGTTCTCGTCCGAACACCGAAGTTAAGCAATGTTGGGCGCGGGTAGTACTTGGATGGGTGACCGCTTGGGAACACCGCGTGCCGTTGTCCTCTTTTTTCTTAATTTTTAATGCCAGGGTTAATTATTTGATTAATTTGTAGTCATCTAGCTATGAAGAAATTTATTATTACCTTATTTAGTTTAAAATTTAACGAATTTACACTACAAATTTTTCCTTAACAATCCTGCGGACACTGTTAATTTTCAGACAACGTCCATACCACATTGAAAGCACCGGTTCTCGTCCGAACACCGAAGTTAAGCAATGTTGGGCGCGGATAGTACTTGGATGGGTGACCGCTTGGGAACACCGCGTGCCGTTGTCCTCTTTTTTCTTAATTTTTAATGCCTGGGTTAATTATTTGATTAATTTGTAACCATCTAGGTATGAAGAAATTTATTATTACTTTATTTGGTTTAAAATTTAACGAATTTACACTACAAAGTTTTCCTTAACAATCCTGCGGACACTGTTAATTTTCAGACAACGTCCATACCACATTGAAAGCACCGGTTCTCGTCCGAACACCGAAGTTAAGCAATGTTGGGCGCGGATAGTACTTGGATGGGTGACCGCTTGGGAACACCGCGTGCCGTTGTCCTCTTTTTTCTTAATTTTTAATGCCTGGGTTAATTATTTGATTAATTTGTAACCATCTAGGTATGAAGAAATTTATTATTACTTTATTTGGTTTAAAATTTAACGAATTTACACTACAAATTTTTCCTTAACAATCCTGCGGACACTGTTAATTTTCAGACAACGTCCATACCACATTGAAAGCACCGGTTCTCGTCCGAACACCGAAGTTAAGCAATGTTGGGCGCGGATAGTACTTGGATGGGTGACCGCTTGGGAACACCGCGTGCCGTTGTCCTCTTTTTTCTTAATTTTTAATGCCTGGGTTAATTATTTGATTAATTTGTAGTCATCTAGCTATGAAGAAATTTATTATCACCTTATTTAGTTTCAAATTTAACGAATTTACACTACCAAGTTTTCTTAACACTCCTGCGGACACTGTTAATTTTCAGACAACGTCCATACCACATTGAAAGCACCGGTTCTCGTCCGAACACCGAAGTTAAGCAATGTTGGGCGCGGATAGTACTTGGATGGGTGACCGCTTGGGAACACCGCGTGCCGTTGTCCTCTTTTTTCTTAATTTTTAATGCCTGGGTTAATTATTTGATTAATTTGTAGTCATCTAGCTATGAAGAAATTTTTTATCACCTTATTTAGTTTCAAATTTAACGAATTTACACTACAAAGTTTTCTTAACAATCCTGCGGACACTGTTAATTTTCAGACAACGTCCATACCACATTGAAAGCACCGGTTCTCGTCCGAACACCGAAGTTAAGCAATGTTGGGCGCGGATAGTACTTAGATGGGTGACCGCTTGGGAACACCGCGTGCCGTTGTCCTCTTTTTTCTTAATTTTTAATGCCAGGGTTAATTATTTGATTAATTTGTAACCATCTAGCTATGAAGAAATTTATTATCACCTTATTTAGTTTCAAATTTAACGAATTTACACTAAAAATTTTTCTTAACAATCCTGCGGACACTGTTAATTTTCAGACAACGTCCATACCACATTGAAAGCACCGGTTCTCGTCCGAACACCGAAGTTAAGCAATGTTGGGCGCGGATAGTACTTGGATGGGTGACCGCTTGGGAACACCGCGTGCCGTTGTCCTCTTTTTTCTTAATTTTTAATGCCAGGGTTAATTATTTGATTAATTTGTAGTCATCTAGCTATGAAGAAATTTATTATCACCTTATTTGGTTTAAAATTTAACGAATTTACACTACAAAGTTTTCCTTAACAATCCTGCGGACACTGTTACTTTTCAGACAACGTCCATACCACATTGAAAGCACCGGTTCTCGTCCGAACACCGAAGTTAAGCAATGTTGGGCGCGGATAGTACTTGGATGGGTGACCGCTTGGGAACACCGCGTGCCGTTGTCCTCTTTTTTCTTAATTTTTAATGCCAGGGTTAATTATTTGATTAATTTGTAACTATCTAGGTATGAAGAAATTTATTATTACTTTATTTGGTTTAAAATTTAACGAATTTACACTACAAAGTTTTCCTTAAAAATCCTGTGACACTGTTAATTTTCAGACAACGTCCATACCACATTGAAAGCACCGGTTCTCGTCCGAACACCGAAGTTAAGCAATGTTGGGCGCGGATAGTACTTGGATGGGTGACCGCTTGGGAACACCGCGTGCCGTTGTCCTCTTTTTTCTTAATTTTTAATGCCAGGGTTAATTATTTGATTAATTTGTAACCATCTAGCTATGAAGAAATTTATTATCACCTTATTTAGTTTCAAATTTAACGAATTTACACTAAAAAGTTTTCTTAACAATCCTGCGGACACTGTTACTTTTCAGACAACGTCCATACCACATTGAAAGCACCGGTTCTCGTCCGAACACCGAAGTTAAGCAATGTTGGGCGCGGATAGTACTTGGATGGGTGACCGCTTGGGAACACCGCGTGCCGTTGTCCTCTTTTTTCTTAATTTTTAATGCCTGGGTTAACTATTTGATTAATTTGTAGTCATCTAGCTATGAAGAAATTTATTATCACCTTATTTAGTTTCAAATTTAACGAATTTACACTACCAAGTTTTCTTAACACTCCTGCGGACACTGTTAATTTTCAGACAACGTCCATTCCACATTGAAAGCACCGGTTCTCGTCCGAACACCGAAGTTAAGCAATGTTGGGCGCGGATAGTACTTGGATGGGTGACCGCTTGGGAACACCGCGTGCCGTTGTCCTCTTTTTTCTTAATTTTTAATGCCTGGGTTAATTATTTGATTAATTTGTAGTCATCTAGCTATGAAGAAATTTATTATCACCTTATTTAGTTTCAAATTTAACGAATTTACACTACAAAGTTTTCTTAACACTCCTGCGGACACTGTTAATTTTCAGACAACGTCCATACCACATTGAAAGCACCGGTTCTCGTCCGAACACCGAAGTTAAGCAATGTTGGGCGCGGATAGTACTTGGATGGGTGACCGCTTGGGAACACCGCGTGCCGTTGTCCTCTTTTTTCTTAATTTTTAATGCCTGGGTTAATTATTTGATTAATTTGTAGTCATCTAGCTATGAAGAAATTTATTATCACCTTATTTAGTTTCAAATTTAACGAATTTACACTACAAAGTTTTCTTAACAATCCTGCGGACACTGTTAATTTTCAGACAACGTCCATACCACATTGAAAGCACCGGTTCTCGTCCGAACACCGAAGTTAAGCAATTTTGGGCGCGGATAGTACTTGGATGGGTGACCGCTTGGGAACACCGCGTGCCGTTGTCCTCTTTTTTCTTAATTTTTAATGCCAGGGTTAATTATTTGATTAATTTGTAACTATCTAGGTATGAAGAAATTTACTATTACTTTATTTGGTTTAAAATTTAACGAATTTATACTACAAAGTTTTCCTTAACAATCCTGTGGACACTGTTAATTTTCAGACAACGTCCATACCACATTGAAAGCACCGGTTCTCGTCCGAACACCGAAGTTAAGCAATGTTGGGCGCGGAAAGTACTTGGATGGGTGACCGCTTGGGAACACCGCGTGCCGTTGTCCTCTTTTTTCTTAATTTTTAATGCCTGGGTTAATTATTTGATTAATTTGTAGTCATCTAGCTATGAAGAAATTTATTATCACCTTATTTAGTTTCAAATTTAACGAATTTACACTACAGAAAGCACCGGTTCTCGTCTGAACACCGAAGTTAAGCAATGTTGGGCGCGGATAGTACTTGGATGGGTGACCGCTTGGGAACACCGCGTGCCGTTGTCCTCTTTTTTCTTAATTTTTAATGCCTGGGTTAACTATTTGATTAATTTGTAGTCATCTAGCTATGAAGAAATTTATTATCACCTTATTTAGTTTCAAATTTAACGAATTTACACTACCAAGTTTTCTTAACACTCCTGCGGACACTGTTAATTTTCAGACAACGTCCATTCCACATTGAAAGCACCGGTTCTCGTCCGAACACCGAAGTTAAGCAATGTTGGGCGCGGATAGTACTTGGATGGGTGACCGCTTGGGAACACCGCGTGCCGTTGTCCTCTTTTTTCTTAATTTTTAATGCCTGGGTTAATTATTTGATTAATTTGTAGTCATCTAGCTATGAAGAAATTTATTATCACCTTATTTAGTTTCAAATTTAACGAATTTACACTACAAAGTTTTCTTAACACTCCTGCGGACACTGTTAATTTTCAGACAACGTCCATACCACATTGAAAGCACCGGTTCTCGTCCGAACACCGAAGTTAAGCAATGTTGGGCGCGGATAGTACTTGGATGGGTGACCGCTTGGGAACACCGCGTGCCGTTGTCCTCTTTTTTCTTAATTTTTAATGCCTGGGTTAATTATTTGATTAATTTGTAGTCATCTAGCTATGAAGAAATTTATTATCACCTTATTTAGTTTCAAATTTAACGAATTTACACTACAAAGTTTTCTTAACAATCCTGCGGACACTGTTAATTTTCAGACAACGTCCATACCACATTGAAAGCACCGGTTCTCGTCCGAACACCGAAGTTAAGCAATTTTGGGCGCGGATAGTACTTGGATGGGTGACCGCTTGGGAACACCGCGTGCCGTTGTCCTCTTTTTTCTTAATTTTTAATGCCAGGGTTAATTATTTGATTAATTTGTAACTATCTAGGTATGAAGAAATTTATTATTACTTTATTTGGTTTAAAATTTAACGAATTTATACTACAAAGTTTTCCTTAACAATCCTGTGGACACTGTTAATTTTCAGACAACGTCCATACCACATTGAAAGCACCGGTTCTCGTCCGAACACCGAAGTTAAGCAATGTTGGGCGCGGAAAGTACTTGGATGGGTGACCGCTTGGGAACACCGCGTGCCGTTGTCCTCTTTTTTCTTAATTTTTAATGCCTGGGTTAATTATTTGATTAATTTGTAGTCATCTAGCTATGAAGAAATTTATTATCACCTTATTTAGTTTCAAATTTAACGAATTTACACTACAGAAAGCACCGGTTCTCGTCTGAACACCGAAGTTAAGCAATGTTGGGCGCGGATAGTACTTGGATGGGTGACCGCTTGGGAACACCGCGTGCCGTTGTCCTCTTTTTTCTTAATTTTTAATGCCAGGGTTAATTATTTGATTAATTTGTAGTCATCTAGCTATGAAGAAATTTATTATCACCTTATTTGGTTTAAAATTTAACGAATTTACACTACAAAGTTTTCCTTAACAATCCTGCGGACACTGTTACTTTTCAGACAACGTCCATACCACATTGAAAGCACCGGTTCTCGTCCGAACACCGAAGTTAAGCAATGTTGGGCGCGGATAGTACTTGGATGGGTGACCGCTTGGGAACACCGCGTGCCGTTGTCCTCTTTTTTCTTAATTTTTAATGCCAGGGTTAATTATTTGATTAATTTGTAACCATCTAGCTATGAAGAAATTTATTATCACCTTATTTAGTTTCAAATTTAACGAATTTACACTAAAAAGTTTTCTTAACAATCCTGCGGACACTGTTACTTTTCAGACAACGTCCATACCACATTGAAAGCACCGGTTCTCGTCCGAACACCGAAGTTAAGCAATGTTGGGCGCGGATAGTACTTGGATGGGTGACCGCTTGGGAACACCGCGTGCCGTTGTCCTCTTTTTTCTTAATTTTTAATGCCTGGGTTAACTATTTGATTAATTTGTAGTCATCTAGCTATGAAGAAATTTATTATCACCTTATTTAGTTTCAAATTTAACGAATTTACACTACCAAGTTTTCTTAACACTCCTGCGGACACTGTTAATTTTCAGACAACGTCCATACCACATTGAAAGCACCGGTTCTCGTCCGAACACCGAAGTTAAGCAATGTTGGGCGCGGATAGTACTTGGATGGGTGACCGCTTGGGAACACCGCGTGCCGTTGTCCTCTTTTTTCTTAATTTTTAATGCCTGGGTTAATTATTTGATTAATTTGTAGTCATCTAGCTATGAAGAAATTTATTATCACCTTATTTAGTTTCAAATTTAACGAATTTACACTACAAAGTTTTCTTAACACTCCTGCGGACACTGTTAATTTTCAGACAACGTCCATACCACATTGAAAGCACCGGTTCTCGTCCGAACACCGAAGTTAAGCAATGTTGGGCGCGGATAGTACTTGGATGGGTGACCGCTTGGGAACTCCGCGTGCCGTTGTCCTCTTTTTTCTTAATTTTTAATGCCTGGGTTAATTATTTGATTAATTTGTAGTCATCTAGCTATGAAGAAATTTATTATCACCTTATTTAGTTTCAAATTTAACGAATTTACACTACAAAGTTTTCTTAACAATCCTGCGGACACTGTTAATTTTCAGACAACGTCCATACCACATTGAAAGCACCGGTTCTCGTCCGAACACCGAAGTTAAGCAATTTTGGGCGCGGATAGTACTTGGATGGGTGACCGCTTGGGAACACCGCGTGCCGTTGTCCTCTTTTTTCTTAATTTTTAATGCCAGGGTTAATTATTTGATTAATTTGTAACTATCTAGGTATGAAGAAATTTATTATTACTTTATTTGGTTTAAAATTTAACGAATTTATACTACAAAGTTTTCCTTAACAATCCTGTGGACACTGTTAATTTTCAGACAACGTCCATACCACATTGAAAGCACCGGTTCTCGTCCGAACACCGAAGTTAAGCAATGTTGGGCGCGGAAAGTACTTGGATGGGTGACCGCTTGGGAACACCGCGTGCCGTTGTCCTCTTTTTTCTTAATTTTTAATGCCTGGGTTAATTATTTGATTAATTTGTAGTCATCTAGCTATGAAGAAATTTATTATCACCTTATTTAGTTTCAAATTTAACGAATTTACACTACAGAAAGCACCGGTTCTCGTCTGAACACCGAAGTTAAGCAATGTTGGGCGCGGATAGTACTTGGATGGGTGACCGCTTGGGAACACCGCGTGCCGTTGTCCTCTTTTTTCTTAATTTTTAATGCCAGGGTTAATTATTTGATTAATTTGTAGTCATCTAGCTATGAAGAAATTTATTATCACCTTATTTGGTTTAAAATTTAACGAATTTACACTACAAAGTTTTCCTTAACAATCCTGCGGACACTGTTACTTTTCAGACAACGTCCATACCACATTGAAAGCACCGGTTCTCGTCCGAACACCGAAGTTAAGCAATGTTGGGCGCGGATAGTACTTGGATGGGTGACCGCTTGGGAACACCGCGTGCCGTTGTCCTCTTTTTTCTTAATTTTTAATGCCAGGGTTAATTATTTGATTAATTTGTAACTATCTAGGTATGAAGAAATTTATTATTACTTTATTTGGTTTAAAATTTAACGAATTTACACTACAAAGTTTTCCTTAACAATCCTGTGACACTGTTAATTTTCAGACAACGTCCATACCACATTGAAAGCACCGGTTCTCGTCCGAACACCGAAGTTAAGCAATGTTGGGCGCGGATAGTACTTGGATGGGTGACCGCTTGGGAAAACCGCGTGCCGTTGTCCTCTTTTTTCTTAATTTTTAATGCCTGGGTTAACTATTTGATTAATTTGTAGTCATCTAGCTATGAAGAAATTTATTATCACCTTATTTAGTTTCAAATTTAACGAATTTACACTACCAAGTTTTCTTAACACTCCTGCGGACACTGTTAATTCTCAGACAACGTCCATACCACATTGAAAGCACCGGTTCTCGTCCGAACACCGAAGTTAAGCAATGTTGGGCGCGGATAGTACTTGGATGGGTGACCGCTTGGGAACACCGCGTGCCGTTGTCCTCTTTTTTCTTAATTTTTAATGCCTGGGTTAATTATTTGATTAATTTGTAGTCATCTAGCTATGAAGAAATTTATTATCACCTTATTTAGTTTCAAATTTAACGAATTTACACTACAAAGTTTTCTTAACAATCCTGCGGACACTGTTAATTTTCAGACAACGTCCATACCACATTGAAAGCACCGGTTCTCGTCCGAACACCGAAGTTAAGCAATGTTGGGCGCGGATAGTACTTGGATGGGTGACCGCTTGGGAACACCGCGTGCCGTTGTCCTCTTTTTTCTTAATTTTTAATGCCTGGGTTAATTATTTGATTAATTTGTAGTCATCTAGCTATGAAGAAATTTATTATCACCTTATTTGGTTTAAAATTTAACGAATTTACACTACAAAGTTTTCCTTAACACTCCTGCGGACACTGTTAATTTTCAGACAACGTCCATACCACATTGAAAGCACCGGTTCTCGTCCGAACACCGAAGTTAAGCAATGTTGGGCGCGGATAGTACTTGGATGGGTGACCGCTTGGGAACACCGCGTGCCGTTGTCCTCTTTTTTCTTAATTTTTAATGCCTGGGTTAATTATTTGATTAATTTGTAGTCATCTAGCTATGAAGAAATTTATTATCACCTTATTTAGTTTCAAATTTAACGAATTTACACTACAAAGTTTTCTTAACAATCCTGCGGACACTGTTAATTTTCAGACAACGTCCATACCACATTGAAAGCACCGGTTCTCGTCCGAACACCGAAGTTAAGCAATGTTGGGCGCGGATAGTACTTGGATGGGTGACCGCTTGGGAACACCGCGTGCCGTTGTCCTCTTTTTTCTTAATTTTTAATGCCAGGGTTAATTATTTGATTAATTTGTAACTATCTAGGTATGAAGAAATTTATTATTACTTTATTTGGTTTAAAATTTAACGAATTTGCACTACAAAGTTTTCCTTAACAATCCTGTGGACACTGTTAATTTTCAGACAACGTCCATACCACATTGAAAGCACCGGTTCTCGTCCGAACACCGAAGTTAAGCAATGTTGGGCGCGGAAAGTACTTGGATGGGTGACCGCTTGGGAACACCGCGTGCCGTTGTCCTCTTTTTTCTTAATTTTTAATGCCTGGGTTAATTATTTGATTAATTTGTAGTCATCTAGCTATGAAGAAATTTATTATCACCTTATTTAGTTTCAAATTTAACGAATTTACACTACAGAAAGCACCGGTTCTCGTCCGAACACCGAAGTTAAGCAATGTTGGGCGCGGATAGTACTTGGATGGGTGACCGCTTGGGAACACCGCGTGCCGTTGTCCTCTTTTTTCTTAATTTTTAATGCCAGGGTTAATTATTTGATTAATTTGTAGTCATCTAGCTATGAAGAAATTTATTATCACCTTATTTGGTTTAAAATTTAACGAATTTACACTACAAAGTTTTCCTTAACAATCCTGCGGACACTGTTACTTTTCAGACAACGTCCATACCACATTGAAAGCACCGGTTCTCGTCCGAACACCGAAGTTAAGCAATGTTGGGCGCGGAAAGTACTTGGATGGGTGACCGCTTGGGAACACCGCGTGCCGTTGTCCTCTTTTTTCATAATTTTTAATGCCTGGGTTAATTATTTGATTAATTTGTAGTCATCTAGCTATGAAGAAATTTATTATCACCTTATTTAGTTTCAAATTTAACGAATTTACACTACCAAGTTTTATTAACACTCCTGCGGACACTGTTAATTTTCAGACAACGTCCATACCACATTGAAAGCACCGGTTCTCGTCCGAACACCGAAGTTAAGCAATGTTGGGCGCGGATAGTACTTGGATGGGTGACCGCTTGGGAACACCGCGTGCCGTTGTCTTCTTTTTTCTTAATTTTTAATGCCTGGGTTAATTATTTGATTAATTTGTAGTCATCTAGCTATGAAGAAATTTATTATCACCTTATTTAGTTTCAAATTTAACGAATTTACACTACAAAGTTTTCTTAACACTCCTGCGGACACTGTTAATTTTCAGACAACGTCCATACCACATTGAAAGCACCGGTTCTCGTCCGAACACCGAAGTTAAGCAATGTTGGGCGCGGATAGTACTTGGATGGGTGACCGCTTGGGAACACCGCGTGCCGTTGTCCTCTTTTTTCTTAATTTTTAATGCCTGGGTTAATTATTTGATTAATTTGTAGTCATCTAGCTATGAAGAAATTTATTATCACCTTATTTAGTTTCAAATTTAACGAATTTACACTACAAAGTTTTCTTAACAATCCTGCGGACACTGTTAATTTTCAGACAACGTCCATACCACATTGAAAGCACCGATTCTCGTCCGAACACCGAAGTTAAGCAATGTTGGGCGCGGATAGTACTTGGATGGGTGACCGCTTGGGAACACCGCGTGCCGTTGTCCTCTTTTTTCTTAATTTTTAATGCCAGGGTTAATTATTTGATTAATTTGTAACCATCTAGCTATGAAGAAATTTATTATCACCTTATTTAGTTTCAAATTTAACGAATTTACACTAAAAAGTTTTCTTAACAATCCTGCGGACACTGTTACTTTTCAGACAACGTCCATACCACATTGAAAGCACCGGTTCTCGTCCGAACACCGAAGTTAAGCAATGTTGGGCGCGGATAGTACTTGGATGGGTGACCGCTTGGGAACACCGCGTGCCGTTGTCCTCTTTTTTCTTAATTTTTAATGCCAGGGTTAATTATTTGATTAATTTGTAACTATCTAGGTATGAAGAAATTTATTATTACTTTATTTGGTTTAAAATTTAACGAATTTACACTACAAAGTTTTCCTTAACAATCCTGTGGACACTGTTAATTTTCAGACAACGTCCATACCACATTGAAAGCACCGGTTCTCGTCCGAACACCGAAGTTAAGCAATGTTGGGCGCGGAAAGTACTTGGATGGGTGACCGCTTGGGAACACCGCGTGCCGTTGTCCTCTTTTTTCATAATTTTTAATGCCTGGGTTAATTATTTGATTAATTTGTAGTCATCTAGCTATGAAGAAATTTATTATCACCTTATTTAGTTTCAAATTTAACGAATTTACACTACAAAGTTTTCTTAACAATCCTGCGGACACTGTTAATTTTCAGACAACGTCCATACCACATTGAAAGCACCGGTTCTCGTCCGAACACCGAAGTTAAGCAATGTTGGGCGCGGATAGTACTTGGATGGGTGACCGCTTGGGAACACCGCGTGCCGTTGTCCTCTTTTTTCTTAATTTTTAATGCCTGGGTTAATTATTTGATTAATTTGTAGTCATCTAGCTATGAAGAAATTTATTATCACCTTATTTAGTTTCAAATTTAACGAATTTACACTACAAAGTTTTCTTAACAATCCTGCGGACACTGTTAATTTTCAGACAACGTCCATACCACATTGAAAGCACCGGTTCTCGTCCGAACACCGAAGTTAAGCAATGTTGGGCGCGGATAGTACTTGGATGGGTGACCGCTTGGGAACACCGCGTGCCGTTGTCCTCTTTTTTCTTAATTTTTAATGCCAGGGTTAATTATTTGATTAATTTGTAGTCATCTAGCTATGAAGAAATTTATTATCACCTTATTTAGTTTCAAATTTAACGAATTTACACTACAAAGTTTTCTTAACAATCCTGCGGACACTGTTAATTTTCAGACAACGTCCATACCACATTGAAAGCACCGGTTCTCGTCCGAACACCGAAGTTAAGCAATGTTGGGCGCGGATAGTACTTGGATGGGTGACCGCTTGGGAACACCGCGTGCCGTTGTCCTCTTTTTTCTTAATTTTTAATGCCTGGGTTAATTATTTGATTAATTTGTAGTCATCTAGCTATGAAGAAATTTATTATCACCTTATTTAGTTTCAAATTTAACGAATTTACACTACAAAGTTTTCTTAACAATCCTGCGGACACTGTTAATTTTCAGACAACGTCCATACCACATTGAAAGCACCGGTTCTCGTCCGAACACCGAAGTTAAGCAATGTTGGGCGCGGATAGTACTTGGATGGGTGACCGCTTGGGAACACCGCGTGCCGTTGTCCTCTTTTTTCTTAATTTTCAATGCCTGGGTTAATTATTTGATTAATTTGTAGTCATCTAGCTATGAAGAAATTTATTATCACCTTATTTAGTTTCAAATTTAACGAATTTACACTACAAAGTTTTCTTAACACTCCTGCGGACACTGTTAATTTTCAGACAACGTCCATACCACATTGAAAGCACCGGTTCTCGTCCGAACACCGAAGTTAAGCAATGTTGGGCGCGGATAGTACTTGGATGGGTGACCGCTTGGGAACACCGCGTGCCGTTGTCCTCTTTTTTCTTAATTTTTAATGCCTGGGTTAATTATTTGATTAATTTGTAGTCATCTAGCTATGAAGAAATTTATTATCACCTTATTTAGTTTCAAATTTAACGAATTTACACTACAAAGTTTTCTTAACAATCCTGCGGACACTGTTAATTTTCAGACAACGTCCATACCACATTGAAAGCACCGGTTCTCGTCCGAACACCGAAGTTAAGCAATGTTGGGCGCGGATAGTACTTGGATGGGTGAAAGCTTGGGAACACCGCGTGCCGTTGTCCTCTTTTTTCTTAATTTTTAATGCCAGGGTTAATTATTTGATTAATTTGTAACCATCTAGCTATGAAGAAATTTATTATCACCTTATTTAGTTTCAAATTTAACGAATTTACACTAAAAAGTTTTCTTAACAATCCTGCGGACACTGTTACTTTTCAGACAACGTCCATACCACATTGAAAGCACCGGTTCTCGTCCGAACACCGAAGTTAAGCAATGTTGGGCGCGGATAGTACTTGGATGGGTGACCGCTTGGGAACACCGCGTGCCGTTGTCCTCTTTTTTCTTAATTTTTAATGCCTGGGTTAATTATTTGATTAATTTGTAGTCATCTAGCTATGAAGAAATTTATTATCACCTTATTTAGTTTCAAATTTAACGAATTTACACTACAAAGTTTTCTTAACAATCCTGCGGACACTGTTAATCTTCAGACAACGTCCATACCACATTGAAAGCACCGGTTCTCGTCCGAACACCGAAGTTAAGCAATGTTGGGCGCGGATAGTACTTGGATGGGTGACCGCTTGGGAACACCGCGTGCCGTTGTCCTCTTTTTTCTTAATTTTTAATGCCTGGGTTAATTATTTGATTAATTTGTAGTCATCTAGCTATGAAGAAATTTATTATCACCTTATTTAGTTTCAAATTTAACGAATTTACACTACAAAGTTTTCTTAACACTCCTGCGGACACTGTTAATTTTCAGACAACGTCCATACCACATTGAAAGCACCGGTTCTCGTCCGAACACCGAAGTTAAACAATGTTGGGCGCGGATAGTACTTGGATGGGTGACCGCTTGGGAACACCGCGTGCCGTTGTCCTCTTTTTTCTTAATTTTTAATGCCTGGGTTAATTATTTGATTAATTTGTAGTCATCTAGCTATGAAGAAATTTATTATCACCTTATTTAGTTTCAAATTTAACGAATTTACACTACAAAGTTTTCTTAACAATCCTGCGGACACTGTTAATTTTCAGACAACGTCCATACCACATTGAAAGCACCGGTTCTCGTCCGAACACCGAAGTTAAGCAATGTTGGGCGCGGATAGTACTTGGATGGGTGACCGCTTGGGAACACCGCGTGCCGTTGTCCTCTTTTTTCTTAATTTTTAATGCCAGGGTTAATTATTTGATTAATTTGTAGTCATCTAGCTATGAAGAAATTTATTATCACCTTATTTAGTTTCAAATTTAACGAATTTACACTACAAAGTTTTCTTAACAATCCTGCGGACACTGTTAATTTTCAGACAACGTCCATACCACATTGAAAGCACCGGTTCTCGTCCGAACACCGAAGTTAAGCAATGTTGGGCGCGGATAGTACTTGGATGGGTGACCGCTTGGGAACACCGCGTGCCGTTGTCCTCTTTTTTCTTAATTTTTAATGCCTGGGTTAATTACTTGATTAATTTGTAGTCATCTAGCTATGAAGAAATTTATTATCACCTTATTTAGTTTCAAATTTAACGAATTTACACTACCAAGTTTTCTTAACACTCCTGCGGACACTGTTAATTTTCAGACAACGTCCATACCACATTGAAAGCACCGGTTCTCGTCCGAACACCGAAGTTAAGCAATGTTGGGCGCGGATAGTACTTGGATGGGTGACCGCTTGGGAACACCGCGTGCCGTTGTCCTCTTTTTTCTTAATTTTTAATGCCAGGGTTAATTATTTGATTAATTTGTAACTATCTAGGTATGAAGAAATTTATTATTACTTTATTTGGTTTAAAATTTAACGAATTTACACTAAAAAGTTTTCTTAACAATCCTGCGGACACTGTTAATTTTCAGACAACGTCCATACCACATTGAAAGCACCGGTTCTCGTCCGAACACCGAAGTTAAGTAATGTTGGGCGCGGATAGTACTTGGATGGGTGACCGCTTGGGAACACCGCGTGCCGTTGTCCTCTTTTTTCTTAATTTTTAATGCCAGGGTTAATTATTAGATTAATTTGTAGTCATCGAGCTATGAAGAAATTTATTATCACCTTATTTAGTTTCAAATTTAACGAATTTACACTACCAAGTTTTCTTAACACTCCTGCGGACACTGTTAATTTTCAGACAACGTCCATACCACATTGAAAGCACCGGTTCTCGTCCGAACACCGAAGTTAAGCAATGTTGGGCGCGGATAGTACTTGGATGGGTGACCGCTTGGGAACACCGCGTGCAGTTGTCCTCTTTTTTCTTAATTTTTAATGCCTGGGTTAATTATTTGATTAATTTGTAGTCATCTAGCTATGAAGAAATTTATTATCACCTTATTTAGTTTCAAATTTAACGAATTTACACTACAAAGTTTTCTTAACAATCCTGCGGACACTGTTAATTTTCAGACAACGTCCATACCACATTGAAAGCACCGGTTCTCGTCCGAACACCGAAGTTAAGCAATGTTGGGCGCGGATAGTACTTAGATGGGTGACCGCTTGGGAACACCGCGTGCCGTTGTCCTCTTTTTTCTTAATTTTTAATGCCTGGGTTAATTATTTGATTAATTTGTAGTCATCTAGCTATGAAGAAATTTATTATCACCTTATTTAGTTTCAAATTTAACGAATTTACACTACAAAGTTTTCTTAACAATCCTGCGGACACTGTTAATTTTCAGACAACGTCCATACCACATTGAAAGCACCGGTTCTCGTCCGAACACCGAAGTTAAGCAATGTTGGGCGCGGATAGTACTTGGATGGGTGACCGCTTGGGAACACCGCGTGCCGTTGTCCTCTTTTTTCTTAATTTTTAATGCCTGGGTTAATTATTTGATTAATTTGTAGTCATCTAGCTATGAAGAAATTTATTATCACCATATTTAGTTTCAAATTTAACGAATTTACACTACAAAGTTTTCTTAACACTCCTGCGGACACTGTTAATTTTCAGACAACGTCCATACCACATTGAAAGCACCGGTTCTCGTCCGAACACCGAAGTTAAGCAATGTTGGGCGCGGATAGTACTTGGATGGGTGACCGCTTGGGAACACCGCGTGCCGTTGTCCTCTTTTTTCTTAATTTTTAATGCCTGGGTTAATTATTTGATTAATTTGTAACCATCTAGGTATGAAGAAATTTATTATTACTTTATTTGGTTTAAAATTTAACGAATTTACACTACAAATTTTTCCTTAACAATCCTGCGGACACTGTTAATTTTCAGACAACGTCCATACCACATTGAAAGCACCGGTTCTCGTCCGAACACCGAAGTTAAGCAATGTTGGGCGCGGATAGTACTTGGATGGGTGACCGCTTGGGAACACGGCGTGCCGTTGTCCTCTTTTTTCTTAATTTTTAATGCCTGGGTTAATTATTTGATTAATTTGTAGTCATCTAGCTATGAAGAAATTTATTATCACCTTATTTAGTTTCAAATTTAACGAATTTACAATACAAAGTTTTCTTAACAATCCTGCGGACACTGTTAATTTTCAGACAACGTCCATACCACATTGAAAGCACCGGTTCTCGTCCGAACACCGAAGTTAAGCAATGTTGGGCGCGGATAGTACTTGGATGGGTGACCGCTTGGGAACACCGCGTGCCGTTGTCCTCTTTTTTCTTAATTTTTAATGCCAGGGTTAATTATTTGATTAATTTGTAGTCATCTAGCTATGAAGAAATTTATTATCACTTTATTTAGTTTCAAATATAACGAATTTACACTACAAAGTTTTCTTAACAATCCTGCGGACACTGTTAATTTTCAGACAACGTCCATACCACATTGAAAGCACCGGTTCTCGTCCGAACACCGAAGTTAAGCAATGTTGGGCGCGGATAGTACTTGGATGGGTGACCGCTTGGGAACACCGCGTGCCGTTGTCCTCTTTTTTCTTAATTTTTAATGCCAGGGTTAATTATTTGATTAATTTGTAGTCATCTAGCTATGAAGAAATTTATTATCACCTTATTTAGTTTCAAATTTAACGAATTTACACTACAAAGTTTTCTTAACAATCCTGCGGACACTGTTAATTTTCAGACAACGTCCATACCACATTGAAAGCACCGGTTCTCGTCCGAACACCGAAGTTAAGCAATGTTGGGCGCCGATAGTACTTGGATGGGTGACCGCTTGGGAACACCGCGTGCCGTTGTCCTCTTTTTTCTTAATTTTTAATGCCTGGGTTAATTATTTGATTAATTTGTAGTCATCTAGCTATGAAGAAATTTATTATCACCTTATTTAGTTTCAAATTTAACGAATTTACACTACCAAGTTTTCTTAACACTCCTGCGGACACTGTTAATTTTCAGACAACGTCCATACCACATTGAAAGCACCGGTTCTCGTCCGAACACCGAAGTTAAGCAATGTTGGGCGCGGATAGTACTTGGATGGGTGACCGCTTGGGAACACCGCGTGCCGTTGTCCTCTTTTTTCTTAATTTTTAATGCCAGGGTTAATTATTTGATTAATTTGTAACCATCTAGCTATGAAGAAATTTATTATCACCTTATTTAGTTTCAAATTTAACGAATTTACACTAAAAATTTTTCTTAACAATCCTGCGGACACTGTTAATTTTCAGACAACGTCCATACCACATTGAAAGCACCGGTTCTCGTCCGAACACCGAAGTTAAGCAATGTTAGGCGCGGATAGTACTTGGATGGGTTACCGCTTGGGAACACCGCGTGCCGTTGTCCTCTTTTTTCTTAATTTTTAATGCCAGGGTTAATTATTTGATTAATTTGTAGTCATCTAGCTATGAAGAAATTTATTATTACCTTATTTAGTTTAAAATTTAACGAATTTACACTACAAATTTTTCCTTAACAATCCTGCGGACACTGTTAATTTTCAGACAACGTCCATACCACATTGAAAGCACCGGTTCTCGTCCGAACACCGAAGTTAAGCAATGTTGGGCGCGGATAGTACTTGGATGGGTGACCGCTTGGGAACACCGCGTGCCGTTGTCCTCTTTTTTCTTAATTTTTAATGCCTGGGTTAATTATTTGATTAATTTGTAGTCATCTAGCTATGAAGAAATTTATTATCACCTTATTCAGTTTCAAATTTAACGAATTTACACTACAAGGTTTTCTTAACAATCCTGCGGACACTGTTAATTTTCAGACAACGTCCATACCACATTGAAAGCACCGGTTCTCGTCCGAACACCGAAGTTAAGCAATGTTGGGCGCGGATAGTACTTGGATGGGTGACCGCTTGGGAACACCGCGTGCCGTTGTCCTCTTTTTTCTTAATTTTTAATGCCTGGGTTAATTATTTGATTAATTTGTAGTCATCTAGCTATGAAGAAATTTATTATCACCTTATTTAGTTACAAATTTAACGAATTTACACTACAAAGTTTTCTTAACAATCCTGCGGACACTGTTAATTTTCAGACTACGTCCATACCACATTGAAAGCACCGGTTCTCGTCCGAACACCGAAGTTAAGCAATGTTGGGCGCGGATAGTACTTAGATGGGTGACCGCTTGGGAACACCGCGTGCCGTTGTCCTCTTTTTTCTTAATTTTTAATGCCTGGGTTAATTATTTGATTAATTTGTAGTCATCTAGCTATGAAGAAATTTATTATCACCTTATTTAGTTTCAAATTTAACGAATTTACACTACAAAGTTTTCTTAACAATCCTGCGGACATTGTTAATTTTCAGACAACGTCCATACCACATTGAAAGCACCGGTTCTCGTCCGAACACCGAAGTTAAGCAATGTTGGGCGCGGATAGTACTTGGATGGGTGACCGCTTGGGAACACCGCGTGCCGTTGTCCTCTTTTTTCTTAATTTTTAATGCCTGGGTTAATTATTTGATTAATTTGTAGTCATCTAGCTATGAAGAAATTTATTATCACCATATTTAGTTTCAAATTTAACGAATTTACACTACAAAGTTTTCTTAACACTCCTGCGGACACTGTTAATTTTCAGACAACGTCCATACCACATTGAAAGCACCGGTTCTCGTCCGAACACCGAAGTTAAGCAATGTTGGGCGCGGATAGTACTTGGATGGGTGACCGCTTGGGAACACCGCGTGCCGTTGTCCTCTTTTTTCTTAATTTTTAATGCCTGGGTTAATTATTTGATTAATTTGTAACCATCTAGGTATGAAGAAATTTATTATTACTTTATTTGGTTTAAAATTTAACGAATTTACACTACAAATTTTTCCTTAACAATCCTGCGGACACTGTTAATTTTCAGACAACGTCCATACCACATTGAAAGCACCGGTTCTCGTCCGAACACCGAAGTTAAGCAATGTTGGGCGCGGATAGTACTTGGATGGGTGACCGCTCGGGAACACCGCGTGCCGTTGTCCTCTTTTTTCTTAATTTTTAATGCCTGGGTTAATTATTTGATTAATTTGTAGTCATCTAGCTATGAAGAAATTTATTATCACCTTATTTAGTTTCAAATTTAACGAATTTACAATACAAAGTTTTCTTAACAATCCTGCGGACACTGTTAATTTTCAGACAACGTCCATACCACATTGAAAGCACCGGTTCTCGTCCGAACACCGAAGTTAAGCAATGTTGGGCGCGGATAGTACTTGGATGGGTGACCGCTTGGGAACACCGCGTGCCGTTGTCCTCTTTTTTCTTAATTTTTAATGCCAGGGTTAATTATTTGATTAATTTGTAGTCATCTAGCTATGAAGAAATTTATTATCACCTTATTTAGTTTCAAATTTAACGAATTTACACTACAAAGTTTTCTTAACAATCCTGCGGACACTGTTAATTTTCAGACAACGTCCATACCACATTGAAAGCACCGGTTCTCGTCCGAACACCGAAGTTAAGCAATGTTGGGCGCGGATAGTACTTGGATGGGTGACCGCTTGGGAACACCGCGTGCCGTTGTCCTCTTTTTTCTTAATTTTTAATGCCAGGGTTAATTATTTGATTAATTTGTAGTCATCTAGCTATGAAGAAATTTATTATTACTTTATTTGGTTTAAAATTTAACGAATTTACACTACAAAGTTTTCCTTAACAATCCTGCGGACACTGTTAATTTTCAGACAACGTCCATACCACATTGAAAGCACCGGTTCTCGTCCGAACACCGAAGTTAAGCAATGTTGGGCGCGGGTAGTACTTGGATGGGTGACCGCTTGGGAACACCGCGTGCTGTTGTCCTCTTTTTTCTTAATTTTTAATGCCAGGGTTAATTATTTGATTAATTTGTAACCATCTAGGTATGAAGAAATTTATTATTACTTTATTTGGTTTAAAATTTAACGAATTTACACTACAAAGTTTTCCTTAACAATCCTGCGGACACTGTTAATTTTCAGACAACGTCCATACCACATTGAAAGCACCGGTTCTCGTCCGAACACCGAAGTTAAGCAATGTTGGGCGCGGATAGTACTTGGATGGGTGACCGCTTGGGAACACCGCGTGCCGTTGTCCTCTTTTTTCTTAATTTTTAATGCCTGGGTTAATTATTTGATTAGTTTGTAGTCATCTAGCTATGAAGAAATTTATTATCACCTTATTTAGTTTCAAATTTAACGAATTTACACTACAAAGTTTTCTTAACAATCCTGCGGACACTGTTAATTTTCAGACAACGTCCATACCACATTGAAAGCACCGGTTCTCGTCCGAACACCGAAGTTAAGCAATGTTGGGCGCGGATAGTACTTGGATGGGTGACCGCTTGGGAACACCGCGTGCCGTTGTCCTCTTTTTTCTTAATTTTTAATGCCAGGGTTAATTATTTGATTAATTTGTAACCATCTAGCTATGAAGAAATTTATTATCACCTTATTTAGTTTCAAATTTAACGAATTTACACTAAAAAGTTTTCTTAACAATCCTGCGGACACTGTTAATTTTCAGACAACGGCCATACCACATTGAAAGCACCGGTTCTCGTCCGAACACCGAAGTTAAGCAATGTTGGGCGCGGATAGTACTTGGATGGGTGACCGCTTGGGAACACCGCGTGCCGTTGTCCTCTTTTTTCTTAATTTTTAATGCCAGGGTTAATTATTTGATAAATTTGTAGTCATCTAGCTATGAAGAAATTTATTATTACCTTATTTAGTTTAAAATTTAACGAATTTACACTACAAATTTTTCCTTAACAATCCTGCGGACACTGTTAATTTTCAGACAACGTCCATACCACATTGAAAGCACCGGTTCTCGTCCGAACACCGAAAATAAGCAATGTTGGGCGCGGATAGTACTTGGATGGGTGACCGCTTGGGAACACCGCGTGCCGTTGTCCTCTTTTTTCTTTATTTTTAATGCCTGGGTTAATTATTTGATTAATTTGTAACCATCTAGGTATGAAGAAATTTATTATTACTTTATTTGGTTTAAAATTTAACGAATTTACACTACAAAGTTTTCCTTAACAATCCTGCGGACACTGTTAATTTTCAGACAACGTCCATACCACATTGAAAGCACCGGTTCTCGTCCGAACACCGAAGTTAAGCAATGTTGGGCGCGGATAGTACTTGGATGGGTGACCGCTTGGGAACACCGCGTGCCGTTGTCCTCTTTTTTCTTAATTTTTAATGCCTGGGTTAATTATTTGATTAATTTGTAACCATCTAGGTATGAAGAAATTTATTATTACTTTATTTGGTTTAAAATTTAACGAATTTACACTACAAATTTTTCCTTAACAATCCTGCGGACACTGTTAATTTTCAGACAACGTCCATACCACATTGAAAGCACCGGTTCTCGTCCGAACACCGAAAATAAGCAATGTTGGGCGCGGATAGTACTTGGATGGGTGACCGCTTGGGAACACCGCGTGCCGTTGTCCTCTTTTTTCTTTATTTTTAATGCCTGGGTTAATTATTTGATTAATTTGTAACCATCTAGGTATGAAGAAATTTATTATTACTTTATTTGGTTTAAAATTTAACGAATTTACACTACAAAGTTTTCCTTAACAATCCTGCGGACACTGTTAATTTTCAGACAACGTCCATACCACATTGAAAGCACCGGTTCTCGTCCGAACACCGAAGTTAAGCAATGTTGGGCGCGGATAGTACTTGGATGGGTGACCGCTTGGGAACACCGCGTGCCGTTGTCCTCTTTTTTCTTAATTTTTAATGCCTGGGTTAATTATTTGATTAATTTGTAACCATCTAGGTATGAAGAAATTTATTATTACTTTATTTGGTTTAAAATTTAACGAATTTACACTACAAATTTTTCCTTAACAATCCTGCGGACACTGTTAATTTTCAGACAACGTCCATACCACATTGAAAGCACCGGTTCTCGTCCGAACACCGAAGTTAAGCAATGTTGGGCGCGGATAGTACTTGGATGGGTGACCGCTTGGGAACACCGCGTGCCGTTGTCCTCTTTTTTCTTAATTTTTAATGCCTGGGTTAATTATTTGATTAATTTGTAGTCATCTAGCTATGAAGAAATTTATTATCACCTTATTTAGTTTCAAATTTAACGAATTTACACTACCAAGTTTTCTTAACACTCCTGCGGACACTGTTAATTTTCAGACAACGTCCATACCACATTGAAAGCACCGGTTCTCGTCCGAACACCGAAGTTAAGCAATGTTGGGCGCGGATAGTACTTGGATGGGTGACCGCTTGGGAACACCGCGTGCCGTTGTCCTCTTTTTTCTTAATTTTTAATGCCTTGTAGTCATCTAGCTATGAAGAAATTTATTATCACCTTATTTAGTTTCAAATTTAACGAATTTACACTACAAAGTTTTCTTAACAATCCTGCGGACACTGTTAATTTTCAGACAACGTCCATACCACATTGAAAGCACCGGTTCTCGTCCGAACACCGAAGTTAAGCAATGTTGTGCGCGGATAGTACTTGGATGGGTGACCGCTTGGGAACACCGCGTGCCGTTGTCCTCTTTTTTCTTAATTTTTAATGCCTGGGTTAATTATTTGATTAATTTGTAACCATCTAGCTATGAAGAAATTTATTATCACCTTATTTAGTTTCAAATTTAACGAATTTACACTAAAAAGTTTTCTTAACAATCCTGCGGACACTGTTAATTTTCAGACAGTTCTCGTCCGAACACCGAAGTTAAGCAATGTTGGGCGCGGATAGTACTTGGATGGGTGACCGCTTGGGAACACCGCGTGCCGTTGTCCTCTTTTTTCTTAATTTTTAATGCCAGGGTTAATTATTTGATTAATTTGTAGTCATCTAGCTATGAAGAAATTTATTATTACCTTATTTAGTTTAAAATTTAACGAATTTACACTACAAATTTTTCCTTAACAATCCTGCGGACACTGTTAATTTTCAGACAACGTCCATACCACATTGAAAGCACCGGTTCTCGTCCGAACACCGAAGTTAAGCAATGTTGGGCGCGGATAGTACTTGGATGGGTGACCGCTTGGGAACACCGCGTGCCGTTGTCCTCTTTTTTCTTAATTTTTAATGCCAGGGTTAATTATTTGATTAATTTGTAGTCATCTAGCTATGAAGAAATTTATTATTACCTTATTTAGTTTAAAATTTAACGAATTTACACTACAAATTTTTCCTTAACAATCCTGCGGACACTGTTAATTTTCAGACAACGTCCATACCACATTGAAAGCACCGGTTCTCGTCCGAACACCGAAGTTAAGCAATGTTGGGCGCGGATAGTACTTGGATGGGTGACCGCTTGGGAACACCGCGTGCCGTTGTCCTCTTTTTTCTTAATTTTTAATGCCTGGGTTAATTATTTGATTAATTTGTAGTCATCTAGCTATGAAGAAATTTATTATCACCTTATTTAGTTTCAAATTTAACGAATTTACACTACAAAGTTTTCTTAACAATCCTGCGGACACTGTTAATTTTCAGACAACGTCCATACCACATTGAAAGCACCGGTTCTCGTCCGAACACCGAAGTTAAGCAATGTTGGGCGCGGATAGTACTTGGATGGGTGACCGCTTGGGAACACCGCGTGCCGTTGTCCTCTTTTTTCTTAATTTTTAATGCCTGGGTTAATTATTTGATTAATTTGTAGTCATCTAGCTATGAAGAAATTTATTATCACCTTATTTAGTTTCAAATTTAACGAATTTACACTACAAAGTTTTCTTAACAATCCTGCGGACACTGTTAATTTTCAGACAACGTCCATACCACATTGAAAGCATCGGTTCTCGTCCGAACACCGAAGTTAAGCAATGTTGGGCGCGGATAGTACTTGTATGGGTGACCGCTTTGGAACACCGCGTGCCGTTGTCCTCTTTTTTCTTAATTTTTAATGCCAGGGTTAATTATTTGATTAATTTGTAACCATCTAGGTATGAAGAAATTTATTATTACTTTATTTGGTTTAAAATTTAACGAATTTACACTACAAAGTTTTCCTTAACAATCCTGCGGACACTGTTAATTTTCAGACAACGTCCATACCACATTGAAAGCACCGGTTCTCGTCCGAACACCGAAGTTAAGCAATGTTGGGCGCGGGTAGTACTTGGATGGGTGACCGCTTGGGAACACCGCGTGCCGTTGTCCTCTTTTTTCTTAATTTTTAATGCCAGGGTTAATTATTTGATTAATTTGTAGTCATCTAGCTATGAAGAAATTTATTATTACCTTATTTAGTTTAAAATTTAACGAATTTACACTACAAATTTTTCCTTAACAATCCTGCGGACACTGTTAATTTTCAGACAACGTCCATACCACATTGAAAGCACCGGTTCTCGTCCGAACACCGAAGTTAAGCAATGTTGGGCGCGGATAGTACTTGGATGGGTGACCGCTTGGGAACACCGCGTGCCGTTGTCCTCTTTTTTCTTAATTTTTAATGCCTGGGTTAATTATTTGGTTAATTTGTAGTCATCTAGCTATGAAGAAATTTATTATCACCTTATTTAGTTTCAAATTTAACGAATTTACACTACAAAGTTTTCTTAACAATCCTGCGGACACTGTTAATTTTCAGACAACGTCCATACCACATTGAAAGCACCGGTTCTCGTCCGAACACCGAAGTTAAGCAATGTTGGGCGCGGATAGTACTTGGATGGGTGACCGCTTGGGAACACCGCGTGCCGTTGTCCTCTTTTTTCTTAATTTTTAATGCCTGGGTTAATTATTTGATTAATTTGTAGTCATCTAGCTATGAAGAAATTTATTATCACCTTATTTAGTTTCAAATTTAACGAATTTACACTACAAAGTTTTCTTAACAATCCTGCGGACACTGTTAATTTTCAGACAACGTCCATACCACATTGAAAGCATCGGTTCTCGTCCGAACACCGAAGTTAAGCAATGTTGGGCGCGGATAGTACTTGTATGGGTGACCGCTTGGGAACACCGCGTGCCGTTGTCCTCTTTTTTCTTAATTTTTAATGCCAGGGTTAATTATTTGATTAATTTGTAACCATCTAGGTATGAAGAAATTTATTATTACTTTATTTGGTATAAAATTTAACGAATTTACACTACAAAGTTTTCCTTAACAATCCTGCGGACACTGTTAATTTTCAGACAACGTCCATACCACATTGAAAGCACCGGTTCTCGTCCGAACACCGAAGTTAAGCAATGTTGGGCGCGGGTAGTACTTGGATGGGTGACCGCTTGGGAACACCGCGTGCCGTTGTCCTCTTTTTTCTTAATTTTTAATGCCAGGGTTAATTATTTGATTAATTTGTAGTCATCTAGCTATGAAGAAATTTATTATTACCTTATTTAGTTTAAAATTTAACGAATTTACACTACAAATTTTTCCTTAACAATCCTGCGGACACTGTTAATTTTCAGACAACGTCCATACCACATTGAAAGCACCGGTTCTCGTCCGAACACCGAAGTTAAGCAATGTTGGGCGCGGATAGTACTTGGATGGGTGACCGCTTGGGAACACCGCGTGCCGTTGTCCTCTTTTTTCTTAATTTTTAATGCCTGGGTTAATTATTTGATTAATTTGTAGTCATCTAGCTATGAAGAAATTTATTATCACCTTATTTAGTTTCAAATTTAACGAATTTACACTACATAGTTTTCTTAACAATCCTGCGGACACTGTTAATTTTCAGACAACGTCCATACCACATTGAAAGCACCGGTTCTCGTCCGAACACCGAAGTTAAGCAATGTTGGGCGCGGATAGTACTTGGATGGGTGACCGCTTGGGAACACCGCGTGCCGTTGTCCTCTTTTTTCTTAATTTTTAATGCCTGGGTTAATTATTTGATTAATTTGTAGTCATCTAGCTATGAAGAAATTTATTATCACCTTATTTAGTTTCAAATTTAACGAATTTACACTACAAAGTTTTCTTAACAATCCTGCGGACACTGTTAATTTTCAGACAACGTCCATACCACATTGAAAGCATCGGTTCTCGTCCGAACACCGAAGTTAAGCAATGTTGGGCGCGGATAGTACTTGTATGGGTGACCGCTTGGGAACACCGCGTGCCGTTGTCCTCTTTTTTCTTAATTTTTAATGCCAGGGTTAATTATTTGATTAATTTGTAACCATCTAGGTATGAAGAAATTTATTATTACTTTATTTGGTTTAAAATTTAACGAATTTACACTACAAAGTTTTCCTTAACAATCCTGCGGACACTGTTAATTTTCAGACAACGTCCATACCACATTGAAAGCACCGGTTCTCGTCCGAACACCGAAGTTAAGCAATGTTGGGCGCGGGTAGTACTTGGATGGGTGACCGCTTGGGAACACCGCGTGCCGTTGTCCTCTTTTTTCTTAATTTTTAATGCCTGGGTTAATTATTTGATTAATTTGTAGTCATCTAGCTATGAAGAAATTTATTATTAGGAACACCGCGTGCCGTTGTCCTCTTTTTTCTTAATTTTTAATGCCTGGGTTAATTATTTGATTAATTTGTAACCATCTAGGTATGAAGAAATTTATTATTACTTTATTTGGTTTAAAATTTAACGAATTTACACTACAAATTTTTCCTTAACAATCCTGCGGACACTGTTAATTTTCAGACAACGTCCATACCACATTGAAAGCACCGGTTCTCGTCCGAACACCGAAGTTAAGCAATGTTGGGCGCGGATAGTACTTGGATGGGTGACCGCTTGGGAACACCGCGTGCCGTTGTCCTCTTTTTTCTTAATTTTTAATGCCTTGTAGTCATCTAGCTATGAAGAAATTTATTATCACCTTATTTAGTTTCAAATTTAACGAATTTACACTACAAAGTTTTCTTAACAATCCTGCGGACACTGTTAATTTTCAGACAACGTCCATACCACATTGAAAGCACCGGTTCTCGTCCGAACACCGAAGTTAAGCAATGTTGGGCGCGGATAGTACTTAGATGGGTGACCGCTTGGGAACACCGCGTGCCGTTGTCCTCTTTTTTCTTAATTTTTAATGCCAGGGTTAATTATTTGATTAATTTGTAACCATCTAGCTATGAAGAAATTTATTATCACCTTATTTAGTTTCAAATTTAACGAATTTACACTAAAAATTTTTCTTAACAATCCTGCGGACACTTTTAATTTTCAGACAACGTCCATACCACATTGAAAGCACCGGTTCTCGTCCGAACACCGAAGTTAAGCAATGTTGTGCGCGGATAGTACTTGGATGGGTGACCGCTTGGGAACACCGCGTGCCGTTGTCCTCTTTTTTCTTAATTTTTAATGCCTGGGTTAATTATTTGATTAATTTGTAACCATCTAGGTATGAAGAAATTTATTATTACTTTATTTGGTTTAAAATTTAACGAATTTACACTACAAATTTTTCCTTAACAATCCTGCGGACACTGTTAATTTTCAGACAACGTCCATACCACATTGAAAGCACCGGTTCTCGTCCGAACACCGAAGTTAAGCAATGTTGGGCGCGGATAGTACTTGGATGGGTGACCGCTTGGGAACACCGCGTGCCGTTGTCCTCTTTTTTCTTAATTTTTAATGCCTGGGTTAATTATTTGATTAATTTGTAGTCATCTAGCTATGAAGAAATTTATTATCACCTTATTTAGTTTCAAATTTAACGAATTTACACTACAAAGTTTTCTTAACAATCCTGCGGACACTGTTAATTTTCAGACAACGTCCATACCACATTGAAAGCACCGGTTCTCGTCCGAACACCGAAGTTAAGCAATGTTGGGCGCGGGTAGTACTTGGATGGGTGACCGCTTGGGAACACCGCGTGCCGTTGTCCTCTTTTTTCTTAATTTTTAATGCCTGGGTTAATTATTTGATTAATTTGTAGTCATCTAGCTATGAAGAAATTTATTATTAGGAACACCGCGTGCCGTTGTCCTCTTTTTTCTTAATTTTTAATGCCTGGGTTAATTATTTGATTAATTTGTAACCATCTAGGTATGAAGAAATTTATTATTACTTTATTTGGTTTAAAATTTAACGAATTTACACTACAAATTTTTCCTTAACAATCCTGCGGACACTGTTAATTTTCAGACAACGTCCATACCACATTGAAAGCACCGGTTCTCGTCCGAACACCGAAGTTAAGCAATGTTGGGCGCGGATAGTACTTGGATGGGTGACCGCTTGGGAACACCGCGTGCCGTTGTCCTCTTTTTTCTTAATTTTTAATGCCTGGGTTAATTATTTGATTAATTTGTAGTCATCTAGCTATGAAGAAATTTATTATCACCTTATTTAGTTTCAAATTTAACGAATTTACACTACCAAGTTTTCTTAACACTCCTGCGGACACTGTTAATTTTCAGACAACGTCCATACCACATTGAAAGCACCGGTTCTCGTCCGAACACCGAAGGTAAGCAATGTTGGGCGCGGATAGTACTTGGATGGGTGACCGCTTGGGAACACCGCGTGCCGTTGTCCTCTTTTTTCTTAATTTTTAATGCCTTGTAGTCATCTAGCTATGAAGAAATTTATTATCACCTTATTTAGTTTCAAATTTAACGAATTTACACTACAAAGTTTTCTTAACAATCCTGCGGACACTGTTAATTTTCAGACAACGTCCATACCACATTGAAAGCACCGGTTCTCGTCCGAACACCGAAGTTAAGCAATGTTGGGCGCGGATAGTACTTAGATGGGTGACCGCTTGGGAACACCGCGTGCCGTTGTCCTCTTTTTTCTTAATTTTTAATGCCAGGGTTAATTATTTGATTAATTTGTAACCATCTAGCTATGAAGAAATTTATTATCACCTTATTTAGTTTCAAATTTAACGAATTTACACTAAAAATTTTTCTTAACAATCCTGCGGACACTGTTAATTTTCAGACAACGTCCATACCACATTGAAAGC
Organism: Malthinus seriepunctatus; assembly: GCA_963924605.1. NCBI lineage: Eukaryota > Metazoa > Arthropoda > Insecta > Coleoptera > Cantharidae > Malthinus > Malthinus seriepunctatus. The sequence continues at coordinate 87,330,011 of OZ004600.1, read as the reverse complement.
ACCGGTTCTCGTCCGAACACCGAAGTTAAGCAATGTTGTGCGCGGATAGTACTTGGATGGGTGACCGCTTGGGAACACCGCGTGCCGTTGTCCTCTTTTTTCTTAATTTTTAATGCCTGGGTTAATTATTTGATTAATTTGTAACCATCTAGGTATGAAGAAATTTATTATTACTTTATTTGGTTTAAAATTTAACGAATTTACACTACAAATTTTTCCTTAACAATCCTGCGGACACTGTTAATTTTCAGACAACGTCCATACCACATTGAAAGCACCGGTTCTCGTCCGAACACCGAAGTTAAGCAATGTTGGGCGCGGATAGTACTTGGATGGGTGACCGCTTGGGAACACCGCGTGCCTTTGTCCTCTTTTTTCTTAATTTTTAATGCCTGGGTTAATTATTTGATTAATTTGTAGTCATCTAGCTATGAAGAAATTTATTATCACCTTATTTAGTTTCAAATTTAACGAATTTACACTACCAAGTTTTCTTAACACTCCTGCGGACACTGTTAATTTTCAGACAACGTCCATACCACATTGAAAGCACCGGTTCTCGTCCGAACACCGAAGTTAAGCAATGTTGGGCGCGGATAGTACTTGGATGGGTGACCGCTTGGGAACACCGCGTGCCGTTGTCCTCTTTTTTCTTAATTTTTAATGCCTTGTAGTCATCTAGCTATGAAGAAATTTATTATCACCTTATTTAGTTTCAAATTTAACGAATTTACACTACAAAGTTTTCTTAACAATCCTGCGGACACTGTTAATTTTCAGACAACGTCCATACCACATTGAAAGCACCGGTTCTCGTCCGAACACCGAAGTTAAGCAATGTTGGGCGCGGATAGTACTTAGATGGGTGACCGCTTGGGAACACCGCGTGCCGTTGTCCTCTTTTTTCTTAATTTTTAATGCCAGGGTTAATTATTTGATTAATTTGTAACCATCTAGCTATGAAGAAATTTATTATCACCTTATTTAGTTTCAAATTTAACGAATTTACACTAAAAATTTTTCTTAACAATCCTGCGGACACTGTTAATTTTCAGACAACGTCCATACCACATTGAAAGCACCGGTTCTCGTCCGAACACCGAAGTTAAGCAATGTTGTGCGCGGATAGTACTTGGATGGGTGACCGCTTGGGAACACCGCGTGCCGTTGTCCTCTTTTTTCTTAATTTTTAATGCCAGGGTTAATTATTTGATTAATTTGTAACCATCTAGCTATGAAGAAATTTATTATCACCTTATTTAGTTTCAAATTTAACGAATTTACACTAAAAAGTTTTCTTAACAATCCTGCGGACACTGTTAATTTTCAGACAGTTCTCGTCCGAACACCGAAGTTAAGCAATGTTAGGCGCGGATAGTACTTGGATGGGTGACCGCTTGGGAACACCGCGTGCCGTTGTCCTCTTTTTTCTTAATTTTTAATGCCAGGGTTAATTATTTGATTAATTTGTAGTCATCTAGCTATGAAGAAATTTATTATTATCTTATTTAGTTTAAAATTTAACGAATTTACACTACAAATTTTTCCTTAACAATCCTGCGGACACTGTTAATTTTCAGACAACGTCCATACCACATTGAAAGCACCGGTTCTCGTCCGAACACCGAAGTTAAGCAATGTTGGGCGCGGATAGTACTTGGATGGGTGACCGCTTGGGAACACCGCGTGCCGTTGTCCTCTTTTTTCTTAATTTTTAATGCCAGGGTTAATTATTTGATTAATTTGTAGTCATCTAGCTATGAAGAAATTTATTATTACCTTATTTAGTTTAAAATTTAACGAATTTACACTACAAATTTTTCCTTAACAATCCTGCGGACACTGTTAATTTTCAGACAACGTCCATACCACATTGAAAGCACCGGTTCTCGTCCGAACACCGAAGTTAAGCAATGTTGGGCGCGGATAGTACTTGGATGGGTGACCGCTTGGGAACACCGCGTGCCGTTGTCCTCTTTTTTCTTAATTTTTAATGCCTGGGTTAATTATTTGATTAATTTGTAGTCATCTAGCTATGAAGAAATTTATTATCACCTTATTTAGTTTCAAATTTAACGAATTTACACTACAAAGTTTTCTTAACAATCCTGCGGACACTGTTAATTTTCAGACAACGTCCATACCACATTGAAAGCACCGGTTCTCGTCCGAACACCGAAGTTAAGCAATGTTGGGCGCGGATAGTACTTGGATGGGTGACCGCTTGGGAACACCGCGTGCCGTTGTCCTCTTTTTTCTTAATTTTTAATGCCTGGGTTAATTATTTGATTAATTTGTAGTCATCTAGCTATGAAGAAATTTATTATCACCTTATTTAGTTTCAAATTTAACGAATTTACACTACAAAGTTTTCTTAACAATCCTGCGGACACTGTTAATTTTCAGACAATGTCCATACCACATTGAAAGCATCGGTTCTCGTCCGAACACCGAAGTTAAGCAATGTTGGGCGCGGATAGTACTTGTATGGGTGACCGCTTGGGAACACCGCGTGCCGTTGTCCTCTTTTTTCTTAATTTTTAATGCCAGGGTTAATTATTTGATTAATTTGTAACCATCTAGGTATGAAGAAATTTATTATTACTTTATTTGGTTTAAAATTTAACGAATTTACACTACAAAGGTTTCCTTAACAATCCTGCGGACACTGTTAATTTTCAGACAACGTCCATACCACATTGAAAGCACCGGTTCTCGTCCGAACACCGAAGTTAAGCAATGTTGGGCGCGGATAGTACTTGGATGGGTGACCGCTTGGGAACACCGCGTGCCGTTGTCCTCTTTTTTCTTAATTTTTAATGCCAGGGTTAATTATTTGATTAATTTGTAACCATCTAGCTATGAAGAAATTTATTTTTGATCTATTCGTGTACTAAATTATTTACAATTACTCTATTTAGTTTCAAATTTAACGAATTTCCACTGCAAAGTTTTCCTTAATAATCCTGCGGAGAGCACGTTCATTTTCAGACAACAACGGCCATACCACATTAAAAGCACCAGTGAACCCATACTGACTCATAATCTCCTGGACATTCTGTGCATTCTAAACTATTTGTTCACAAATGTAGACAGTTGTGTCATTTATAGAATGAAGACTAGATTACATCGAGATTCTGTACAGCATTATGAACAATCATTCGTACTCGGATCCACTTCTATTACTAAGCTTCTGTCAAATTATAGTAAAGTACGTTATTCTATTAATGGGGCACGTGTTTTCTGCATCTATCTCAATAGAAGCCGCGCTATAGTTAGCTAAATTTTGTGAACACAAATTAGGAATGAGGTACTCTCTATAATTGTGAAATTGGAATATAGTCCCCGTCATATATCCTATAAACAAGACTCTTTCAGTATTCCTTCCAGTATTCATAGTGGCCTTTTTCTAGCTCTTATGAACACATGAACAACATTACCTTAACTCATTTTAGTAGAAGAGTCGAGTGTTAAACGCAAACGTATTGATAATTTTCACCTTTCCGCAATTTCCGCCACTCTTTGTAAGTTTTTGTTGATTTTTAGAACGAAGATTCTAAAAATTCTACTATGTGCAGTCGAAGCGAGTAGACGTCAGTATATGCGCGCCTGTATCTTTTAGTGAACAACAATAATAATTATTAAACCGCTAAGTATGTGTTCAGATATACGCGGACGATACGCAACTGTATCGCTCCTTTAGTGTGGTGGATTTTAATAAGGCTGTTGAGGAAATTAATGAGGACCTACAGTATGTATATGATGTCTCTGCCGAGCACTCATTAAGAATCAATCCTGATAAGTCCGCGGTCCTTTTGTTTGGTAAAAAGAGTGTTTGTGAGGATATGTCTAAAAACATAAGAATTGCTATAAATAACGTCCAAATTCCAGTCCTAAATAAATGTAAAAGCTTGGGACTTATTTTAGATAACACCTTCCGATTCAATGATCAGATAGCGGGGTACATCAGCCGAGCGTATCTTTTCCTAAGAAAGTTGTATCCGCACAGATCATACTTGACCATTGATACTAAGAAAAGGGTTTGTGAGGCTTTCGTTTTATCGCAATTTAATTATTGTGTGCCCGTCTACCATTCAGCGATAGATAAGGTTACAGTTAATAGGATTCAGAAGGTTCAAAACGCCTGTTTGAGGTATATTTATGGTATTAGGAGATTTGATCATGTGTCACATAAGTTAGCTGATGTTGGTTGGCTGAATATGCGGAACCGAAGAATCTTGCAGTGTCAGTGTCATTACCGTCGGATTATCGATGATAAATCGCCTCCTTACTTGTATAACAAAATAAAATTCAGAACCGACGTGCATAACCTTAATACACGCTTTAAGGGTCTCATATCTCCACCTCTGCACTCCACTGCTTGCTTTGAGCGATCGTTTTCCTTTCAGATATATAAGATGTACAATAGTCTCTCAATGAATTACAGAAATTGTCCTATGCTTCGATTTAAAGGTGAGTTGAGAGCGGAAATGTTTCGGAGGCAGTGTGGGGGTTAGATCGCATTGCTTCTAATGAGAGTGTTGTCTATTGTGAGCAGATTTGATGATAGTTATTATCTGTGACTTGCAGCTACATTATGTATATAAATTCGTGTAATAGTTAATAGTTTTTTATCTATGTACAGGGTTTCGACTGCCCGCAATGTTTATTTACTAGTTTACTGGTTTTGTAGAATTTTCATAATTTATTATTATATTTCAAGGTTTAGATGGAAGAACAGGGGCCATAATTTACTTTATGACCATCTGAATCTCGCCTTGGGGTTGCCTTTTGTTGATATTTTGATTGCTGTTAATTATTACTTATATGCTTGCTTACTGTTGACTGAAGGTAATAAAGTTTATTATTATTATTATTATTAAGAGAACAATTTTAAATTACGTCCTTTGCCAGCGGTATCTGTTTCATCAAAGTTTAATTTAATTAGCAACTTCAATAAATTAGTTGAAAATTTTAACTTATGCGGAATAACGAAGGCAAACCTACCTAATTTGCACAAATAACGAAATCTAAGCATTAAGCAAAAACTAATTGAATCAAGTATGAGGCAGTTTAGCGTAAATACGAAGAATTATAAATTACCTAATAACTTATGGGGAAAAATTTTACATTTTTACAGATGCACATTGAAAAGAAAAACAGAACTATAAATTATAGAACATTAATTAAGTAGTTGATTGCATTTAAGCTCTTAAAACAGACGGTAATTAATAATAAGTGAGCTCTTTGACTCGGTTAAACGTTATGTGAGATAGGTAACTTTCCTTTGGCTTTCAGAACGCAATTAATCTCCCTCTACATAAATTAGAAGCACAATATTTGAAAAAATATACGTAATTATCGTGAGAAAAACTGGGCTTTTAGTGTTTGAGAATTTAACTTTTAGAGAAGAAAGTTTGTACTAATATGTTTCGTTGAAATGTACACTTAAAAATTAATTTTTTAGTAAGTTTTGTAACTTTGAGTTATGGCTGAGTTTACTGTGTAATTTTGCAGAACAATCGTACAAGTTAATGTAAATGACGTTTACCTTTGTCTCAAAAGGTAGGTACAATTTGAATAGTTTAAGATGTTTCGAGTTGTTAAAAGTTTACAAAGTGAAAACATATTTTTCAACTTTGTTTCACTTTTACGTGTAGAGCTACTAAAGTTGGTACTTTGAACAACGGTACATTTATTTATTATCTATTGTAGTCTCGATGAAATACGTTAATACGATTATTGTACTAACCTCATTTTAACACCATGACAGTCCATTACATTTGACAACTTATTTCCTTTTCCGCGTAGTTTGAATTTTGACGATGTAAGATACGTTACAGCACTTAGGTACAACATACATATAACAGACAATAAAAAAAATAAAGTTCCTGTAATATAATTAAATGTGCTTTAATAGTTTCACTTTTCTTTGACAAATAATTTTTCAAGAACTTGAAAGTACTCTCAGTTTATTAGTCGATTTTAAATCTCGTTAGCCAATTATACAGTGCGATTCAAAAATGTCTTTCTTAACTATATTTATCAACTCTTTCTACGCAACTTTTAATTGGAAAGGGAGGGTAAGGCGAGTAAGCCATCCGACAAGGAGACCAATAGTATATTCTTGCTTGTTAGGTCAAAAATTCAATGCTTATGGAAATTCTGTGGTCTGAAGACGTTGACTACAACAGCTCAGCTTCTACACTGTCAAAGCCTCTGTAGCTGTAGAGATATACCAACTTTTTTTTATCGCTTAATTTCTTCAAAATGAAAGAATGACAGAGTTGTTACTGTAATAATACGTTAATACTGTAAACTTTTTTACAGAATATTCATATCAATTTCATTTAAGGATTCGGTTCCTCACTAGTAAATTTTTATTTCAATCTTGAGGATAATACAGATTTTTGGGATGCGCCTGTTTTTAGGCAACCCGAGATGTAACCATTGTATCACTGTTTAAAGATTATATTCCAGGTAAAATTTTATGGCTCTCTGCACCCAAAAGCAATAACCATTGTGTTTAATCCTTTGGTTGCTGCAGGCTATATATTTATATTTTTAAAAGCAAAAGAAATTTTCGGAGAGTCCGAATAGAGTCCCGTTTACCTGACCACCAAAATTTAGATGTTCGAATAGAGTCCCAGAGAAAGATGTTCGAATAGAGTCCGGGGTATGCGCGGCAGGGAGTCCGGTGCATAATCACAAACAGGTATAAATAAAACTACAAGAAATATACTTCACTTACTTTTATGCCCAGTTGCTAGTACATTTTTTAACTCCTTCATAACTAACAGCTAGTTAACTTTATAGAATTGATAACTTGATGTAACGGGTTTCTCGAAGCTTTTCGAATAGTTAGATAGTTGGGCGACTTGGATCGAAATGAAACTGATTCTGTTTTTCGACAATAAATGAATTGTCAGAAAATATTTAAAGTATTGTTTTGGCTTGCCGTATTTAAATCCTCAAGATGTGGGAGACTGCTTTGCATTAGATTTAAATGCTATCAAACCTCGCAGCTCCGATTTAACGCTATTTGTGGATTACCTCACAGATACATATATATATCGGAAGATTCCAAATTTCCACCACGCATATGGGCTGAAAATTCAAGTAGCCTGCAGCGAACTACCAATGCTTGCGAAGGTTTTCATTCCCAGTTTAATTCATCCTTTTACCATTCCCATCCTAATTTTTTTTATCATCAAAAACTTTGAAGAATAAACATTTTTTGGATATGCAAATAGATAAGTTAAAAAATTGTAAAATAAGTAATTTTGAATTTGTGGAGGTAGTTGGAAATTATTTTAAAATATAAAACGTTTTTTCTTCATTGTTGTCTATTTTATTCAGCATGGTAAAAAATATACGTATAAATATACCTTTACTATACTGTAACGTCAAGTGACGTTTATTTATAAACGAGCCCGAATTAGCTATTATTTTAACTATCCATCCATCGATTGTCGAAAAACAGAATCAGTTTTTCATTTCGATCCAAGTCACCCAACTATTTTAATTGTTCAAAAAGCTTCGAGAAATCGAAAAATGAAGGAGTTAAATAAATTTACCAGCAACTTAAGTAATATATATTTCTTGCAGTTTTATTATACCTGTTTGTGACTACGCCCCGGACCCCCTGCCGCGCATACTCCGGACTCTATTCGGATATCTTTCTCTGGGACTCTACTGAAACATCTAAATTTTCGAGGTCAGGTAAATGGGACTCTATTCGGATCTCACCGAAATTTTAGGATTGAGAAATGGGACTGTGAATATTAAATTTACAAACAAATAGAAAAAATTTTATGAGTGCGTTGCTGTTGCTACTAGAAATTTTGGATTTGCGATTAGTGCGTAAACGGCCACTTCGAAAATTGTTTAAAAAAAAACTTTAGAAAAACAAGTCTTTTATTAGAAATTAATCTTATACGGCGTGTTATCTTGATCTTGAATATAAATTTTTCGCATATAAAACTAGACTACTGCAAAATATTGGCTAACCTAATTGTTTTACTGCAAAATTGTAAATAGGTACTCTGTTCAGAATTTAAAAATGCGTCGATTATGCTCTTTTAATTTTCAATCCGTCAATCGGTTCAACCATCGCCTGCGTTGATCTGTCAAACTACGAAACATCAACGCAGACGACCGACGGTACGTGATAACAAAAAACATAAAAAAAAATTAAACTTTCTATCACATTTTTGCAATTATCTCGAAAACTAGTTAGTAAACGAAAAATCATAAAGAGTCAAAAATTGAAGAGGAGAAAAAATCTCATTTGCAATTTTCCAAAATGTATATAACAGTTTTAGAAAAAAATGTTATTGAAAGTTAAACTCCTTTGTGCGTACTGCAGTACTATTGAGCGATCAAAGTGATACTGAGCGTCCGATTTTACGTTATTGAAAATTATTACCTATCAGATCTAGAGAAAAACAAACAAATGTTTAACAATATCAAAGAAAATCTGAATGTGTGGTTTTTCCGTTCCTACTTTACTGCATTTATGAACCCGGAACAAAATCGCCTAAAGCCGAAACCTATTGTTTAGTAAGTACCTACTTATAGTTCTTATTATTATACTTAAAGTCATCATCACTCCGAAAACTTGCACTTTTATCATATTTATGCGATTATCTCGAAAACTAAGTAGTCAGTGAATTTTGGGGGTATTCCCCCCTAGGAGGGGTGGGGCCTTTGAGTATGATAATAAGGGCTATAAGTACTACACAATAGCAAAGGTTTCAACTTTAGCGGCCGACTATTAAATTAGATAAAATGTTAATTTTTAACTTTTATTCCAAATTTCAATAAGGATTTATCGTTTTAGTAAAAGAAATAGAAGTAAAAGCTTTTATGACCTCCTATTAGACCCTTTTGTATTGTTTTATTGTATCTTTTGTTGACAAGAGCCCCAGTCCAGGCAAAGAGTAGAATTGGTTGCCTAAAAACCCTTTAAGACTAAAGGAAAACAACTTAAAACTGGAGAAAACTAATTTTTGTTTATTATTAATTATTAACAAACCAAAGGTTTTGAAGAAAATCCAAGAAGTCACTAATTTAAGCACATTAATAAGCTATCCATCGATATATAATTTGTTATAAAAAAATGAATTTTAGATAGCGAAAAAAGTCATGGAAATTTTAAAGAAATAAATTAATTAGACAATAATTAACACTTTTTTCAAATTTTAATGAAGTCACCAGTGTGTGGATGGGTTATACAAATATGCACAAACTTCGAGAGATACTTCAAATTAAAAAATGTGGGCTTAAAAAGTATTCTTTGTAGCGCAATTTTAACATTGACTGAGATTTTACTAGTGAGGAGCCTTAAGTCAATGCCTTGTGTAACTAACTCGATTTTCGTGTTTATTGACACATAAATAGCTTCTGTCTAAAGAGTGGAGCCTCAATAAAATAACCCTAAGTTTTCTATTATGGTCCCATAATCTGGTAGAGATCCTTCCTATTAAAAACTGTCGATGTATTAATAACATAATAACTCATTGTAATAATACATTAAAAAATGTATGTAGAGACAGAGATAGATATAGACAACTTTGTCTACTTACATTAAAAAATGTATTTAGAGACAGAGATAGATGTAGACAACTTTGTCTACATACATTAAAAAATGTATGTAGAGGGTAGCTCAAATTGGGTAGGTACAGTCTCGTTCATAGCTTTTGGCCACCCCGGCAATACGTTTGCACGATTTGTGGGTGCAAGCATCATAATACCAACACAGTTTGTTGATTAAATACTTGTTGGCAAAATAAAGTTACCCCTCAGTTTAAGTAGGGGGGGGGGTGTTATTGATGGTTGAACCGACAAATTGTTATAACGTATTGCCGGGGTGGCGAAAAGATATGCACGAGACTGTACTTTTATAGCGTCTCTGAGATTGAGCACTTTAAACCTCTTAAAAAATTCGTTGTCTTTTTCTGTTTTGAAGATGTAGTAGTCCAAAATTCGACTTTTTCAGATTTTAAATTTTGTACATATTGGAGACAATTGAGTTTAATGGATTAATTTTAGACTGAAAACCGAAGAAAATGAGAGAAACCCACTCCTTGAATGAATTTTGATGAAATTTTTCTTCTTAAATTCTCAATACTCCAAAGATTTATTTTATGCTGTCTGTATATGTATATGCTGTATATGCTGTCTTTATACTGTCAAAAAGTGTGCATTTGCCTCATCATTTTTTAAACCAGTTCTTGTGAGTTCAATTTTCAAAATCTTAAAAATTAGCTAAAAAAGAATCTTTCTTCCCTAATTTTGGGTACAAATGCTTACATAGTGTAGTAAACGAGAGTTTTACTGCTAAGAACCCACGCCTTGAACGAATTTAGATGACATTTTTTTATTCAGTTCTAAATACCCTAAAGATCAAAGTTTATATTGTTAAAAAGTGTGCATTTTGCCTTATCATCTTTTTAAACCACTTCTTGTGAATTCAATTTGGAAAATCATAAAAATTAGCTGAAAAAGAATTTTTATTTCAAAATTTTGGGTGCAAATGCTTACGCGTTTGATATTAGTAACTAAGCAACCAGTTTACGGAAAAAAAATTTCAAAAATGCATAATTAAATTCTTATTAAAATTTAATTAACAAGAGCTAGTGAAGCACTTCTAGGCATCTCAGAAACTTCAAATTTGGTACCAATGTATATCATGTCCTCAAGATTAATAAAAAAAGTCTTCAAGTTCTGAAAACCTTCTGGGAGTAGATTGAAGGAGGAGGGGGGACGCCCCGCGTACTTTTTAGAGAAAATCAGACCTTTTTAGGGATCCCTAGAGTGTAATGTATAATGACACCAAATTTCAGGTTCTTAGGATGCTTAGAAGTGCTTGCGACTCAAAGTAACAAAATCACAAAAATTGGTTAAAAAGGTGATGAGGCAAATGCACACTTTTTTACAGTATAAACTTTGATCATTAGGGTATTTGGAATTTAATAAAAAAGATTTCATTAAAATTCGATCAAGGAGTTGGTTCTTCTCAGTAATATTATTTTTCAGCTAATTCCTAAGATGATGTTACTTTGAGTCACAAGCACTTTTAAGCATCCTAAGAACTTGTAATTTGGTGTCGTTATAAAATACACTCTAAAGATCTCTATATAGGTCTGATTTTTTCTAATAAAAAACAGGGATGTTGCCCCCCCCCTTTCAATCGGCCCCAGAGGGTTTTCAGAACTTGAAGACTTTTTTTATTAATCTTGAGAACGTCATATACAGTTGTGCCAAATTTTAAGTTTCTGAGATGCCTAGAAGTGCTTCATTAGTGACTGTTAAGTAAAAATGTTAATAAGAACTTGTTGCTTAGTTACTAATTATCAAATAAGTAAGCATTTGCACCCAAAATTATGAAATAAAAATTCTTTTTTCATGATTTTGAAAAGTGAATTCACAAGAAGTGATGTTAAAAGATGATGAGGCAAATGCACACTTTTTAACAATATAAACTTTGATCTTTAGGGTATTTAAAACTCAATAAAAAAAATTTCATCTAAATTCGTTCAAGGCGTGGGTACTTTGCAGTTTACGCTCTTTTCAGTCTAATATGACTGCATTAAATTATTAACTAAGAATTAAGAGTTTACCGAAAAAAAATTTCAAAAAGGCATGATGAAATTGTTATTAACAGCTTTGTATAAATAATTAATTAAGCACTTCTAGGCAGCCCATGTACTCCAAATTTGCTATCACTGTATATCATGTCCTAGAGATTTATAGAAAATAGAATTTTCACGGAATTAATTCAAATGAATTTTGTAAAAAATCATTAAGTCACACTATTTGAATTTCTGTAATTCCAAAACAGACTAGAGATGAAAAAAGCCGGGAAATCAGCTTTCCTAATGAAAATGTTGAATAAAAAATAGGCTTTACGCAAAAATGCTATGACAGTTTTGTTTGTGTTTAAGTTTAGGGCTGGGCTGGTTTAATTCAAAAAAAGTCAGAAATAATTTAAAAAGTCCGACTTTTTTGATATTTTTTATAAGTCACGACTTATCCCAACCCTCAATCGAAGTAAAATGACGCTAACTTTTTAACCCTAAAAACACTTTTTTGTTTAAAAAAAACTTTTTCTCATAATTTCTCAAAAACTTACTGCTTTTTTGTTAAATTACTTTACTCTTTTTGGAATAGTTTTACTTGAAAGTAGATTGAAACTAGAATATTGAATGGTAAATATTTTAAATTTCATTACTTAACAAGATAAATTTTGCTTTTATACGAAAAAATGGAATGTTAAACCTAAATCAAATTATGAAACGGTGTCACCTAATAGGTAATTGTAAAAACAATGCAAATTAAGAACAATCTCTTATAACTTTTTTTGAATGAACATATAAAATTTTTTACTTGATTGAACAAATCAATTTAAACAAGAGACTTTCTACAATAATTTCCTTCTTTTTGTAAAAATTGGTATTTATTTGGAAAACGATTCTCACAAACAACTTTAAGATAGTAGGTATACGTTAAACATTAAACTGCATTTTGGAAAAAATTAATTTACGTACTATGTAATAAAAGCCTTTGATGTTAAATAAATCTTCAAGCACTACCATCATTATTACTTACATATATCTACTTGTTAATACTTTTGATCTTGTCTTTGAAGTTGAAATTCGTATTTCAATATTTCCATATAAATGAAGGTTTAAAGGAATATGTACAACTTATGCAAAAATTAAACATTTCAAATGCATACAGAGTGGTTTAAAAGAGAGAATAATAAATTTTTTAAAATGCACTTGAAATAGTATGAAGCACCTACTAAAACAGATACTAAAGAGGAAATAGATTTCCTTTCTCGTCTCTCAGTTTTATCAACGTGCACTTCGTAGCACTGCCGTACAGCATGTAGAATGTTTCAAATATGCTCGTTAGACTATAGGTGCCAACTAAATCCAAGAACATAGGGATTTTATATTATTTGTGAAATCAAATTTCTTAAGATTGCTGCTCCCCATTTTCACATAACAGAACTGACAAAGCGATCGACTTTCTTACGGTTAACAATATTTACAATTCTCAAGGCCTGATTGAGTCTTAGAATTAGTATGCATAAAGCAAAAAAACAGACGGTTTCGATCCTAAGTCAAAATGTGAATTACGATCCATAGTTATTTGTATAAGTACCTAGTTCTGAAAGTAGTGCTTTGCAACACAAGCACCATAATTACGGGTACCTTCCACCTTTAAGATTCTGCCTCTGATACGGGAAAAATTAACATCGTTTTCAAGCCCGAGTTTTTTTTTTGTTAAAAATGGCTCGTATGTAATCCACCAGCAACTATCAGATCATCCGTTTTTTAATCATACGGGGTCACCCGCTTAAATTTCATTGTGCGCGATAAATTAAAATTATTTATTTTAGTTTTAATTTATTTTGGGCCCTTCAGGCATCCACTATATTTTTTCATCCTTTTAGTTTTCTTTTGTAACTGTCTTAATATTTCAAGCCATTTTTCGTAATTTACGTACCCCCCCTTAAATTTATACCATTCGATGCCTCGTGTAAGCCCGCATCTATCATTACCTACAAAATCGCATAAATAGCATTTATGTATGAGTTTGGTGATAATCGCAAAGATATGAGTACGAAGCGTACGGAGTAAGATGTACGTTCCCACCTCGTGGCTAAGTATCAAGCTGAGTTCTGATTGGTGCTAAGTACTTAGTGATGGAGAATTAATAAATATTGGACGTTCATTAACTTCAAGGGGAGTCCGTGTAAGAGTCCGCGACCGTCCGTGTTAATCCACTGTGCATTATTGTGTTTAGTGTGATCCTCTTGTGCTGCGGGTAGTTGATGGTCTGGCCCTCAGACCAATAAACAAAGATGGACCCCGTTATTTACATTTTTATCTGACGCCAAGACCTTTTGTTATGGTAAACATTGTAAAGATCAGCTTCGAAACGAAGTAATACGAACTATCACGTTCGTACTATTACAACTGCATCCGAAGATCGGATATTTCGTGTTATCTCATTGTTTATTTACGTTTTGTAAATAAGATTTCCAAACAAAGTACCTACGTTTTTACCGTTTTTCGAAAATTTCTAGAAGGCATATTAAAATATATACTTCTTTTATAAAAAAGGTGAGCCAGTGTGTATGTAAGATATTACATAAAAAATAAGAAGAAATATCTTTCCCTAGGTAAAAGTGAGGTTACATATTTTATTGTTCACGACAGTAGCGTACCGTTTAAACATTTTAAAACCTAACTAATATTTCAGATTTGCAAACGATAATAGTATACCGCACGCCTATGCTGGAGACGGAATGTTGATGTTTTCCGTCTCCTACTCTCTTCCCCTCACTGTATATGTTGGCGACAGTTTTCAACCGTACTATTCATATGTGTGCGGTGTCCATCTATGCTTATTCGTCTGAGGTCTGACCCTATTGCTTTTGCCATCTCTAGTGATCAGGTCTTTTAGACGCAATCGTTTTTGCCTTGCTTAGTGGTTTTCTTTTAGGCTTTAACTTTTTTAGTCGAGTGGTCTTTTACTTTGTCGAGTGGTCAGGTCTTTTGGACCCATTTTTTTCCGCATTTGCGGAAAATCGCTTTTGCCTTATCTAGTGATCAGGTCTTTTCGACCCATCGCTTTTGCCTTGTTTAGTGGTCAGGTCTTTTCGACCCAATCGCTTCTGCCTTTTTCAGTGGTCAGGTCATTAGGCCTAATTGTTTCTTCTATCCACGCGTCTTGAAGCCGTATAACAAAGAGTCCGTTGAAATGTCATACTAAATTTTTAGTAGATACTGAATCGGCGCAATAGCATTTTTGCGGGAATCTAACCTTTAGTGCACGACTTGAGAACTTATACTCTCGTAAAAAATGTTTTTACTCCGACTCTAGAATTATCATAAGGCTCTAACAGAGTGAAACAGATACTTTAATTGCGTTTAAGTTTTTTTTATTTCTCAAATACTTTAGTATAATTCTCAATATAATATTTTATGTGTATTTGTTGTGGGCCACTCTGTAAAATCAACTTAGAATATAAATAGGTATTGCAGGAAATTATACCCAGTTTTATTTTGAATAATTTTATTCAAATATACTCGTAAGTTTAAAAAAACGTGTAATTTATGTACGTATTGGGTATTATTTTATAATTAGTTTTGAAGTGAATAATGAATCTAAATATCTTCAAAATTACCATTTATACAGCGTGTCCACAGAGTAATTGTCAACATTGGTGTCAACGTTTAGCGATAGCTTTGAGCTGGGGCTTTGAGCCGAGCCTCTTGGATTCTTTTTGGACCTTCGTGAATTAAAACTGAAATATTAGACCACACATAAGATTTGGAAAAGAAACAAAATTCGAGAACAAAAGTATAATTACGACGATCTTCACCTAATTTAAATTAATTTGGAGGTAATATCGAGAAATTTCGCTTTTCTGTAAAATAAAATAATAATTCATGACCTCGTGAATATAAATATTTATTTAAAATGAAGTTGAGCTAGTACAAAAGTGTAGTACAAAAGTACAAAAGTGCTTTAATGGCCTTTAGAATATAATATTTAACCAAATCTCAATCTCTGATAATAACGATCATGTTGAGCCTGTGGATGTGGACACACTGTATAGTTCTGGTAAAATTGAAATTTTATTAAATTCTTATTTAAAGAGATTGTATTTAATTAATTTAGAGACGTTGATGATTTTTTTTCATGTTCTAATTACTCCATATAACGATGGCTTTTGTGAAAAAAGTCGCATTTTACAAAAAGAATTCACCGACAAAATAAATTTACTGTTATATATTTTTTGCATAACAAGAACAAAAATTATTAATTAAATTCAATTTTGCAAATAAAAAGCAGGTCAAACGTAAAATCAAAAGTGTTTTGATGCAAAGGCAAAGAAATAGCGTGCATTTAAAATAAGATTCACGCTAATGTAAGAAATAAAGTGCCTAATTTGACTTAGGTTTAGGTCTAATTTATTATATCAAGTGCTTTTGGAACAACGACACGTGTCAAACGCCCATTTAAGTTTACTTGTCATAATCAATTTGACATAACCTATAACTAATCAATTTAACCATCAGTGTTTTAAATGAGCGTAAATCTCATTTTGATGTAGACATGGTATTTAATTTAATAACCGCCATACATGTAATAAGCTAATAAGAATAAACAAACGTCTTCTTAATTTTACGCTCATTTTCGTATCTGTTAAATCATTCGTGTTAATCTTGATGAACTTCAGACATTTTCCTCCATGTCGTATTGGTAAATTAAATAAGAAACTATACAAGTTTTGTTCGATTAGCAGATGATATTTGACCCACTTTGTGAAAAGTAGGCGACAACAACAAATTCTAATAAAAGCAAATTTTTTGAGGTCTTGCACTCTCTTCGCTATTCACTCTTGAGGTAATTTTACCTTTAATAAATCTAATACTATTATTAATTAGGTTAAACAATAAACAATGGCGCTATTTTATATACCTACCGGTTAATTTAAATTTTTTCTTCTTCAATAGGTGTATAATTATTATGAATTAAACTCAAAATAAAAGACTAATTTAATTTATAGTAAAATTTCCGTTAAGTTTTAAAAATAGATTGTCGTATTTTGATGAAGTACGCTTTTAAACTAGTTTTTCATTTTTTTTTATTTTTGGTTTATACACGTGGCAATCGTCAAATTTAAGTAGTTGTAGGTGGGTTGCGAATAAACGTCACGAATACATTATTCCCACTAGGTGTACGAAATGCCTAAAACGGTTATAAAAATTCAAGTTAATCTTAACGAGTTTGCTACTTCTTTTATTCGAATGTTGAATTCTTTAGCCAAATTATTAAGATTTAGTTGTATTTTTATGCATTTCTTAACATTCATATAAAGATAACTGGATGGACATTAATGGAAGCAGAAAAAATAAAATGAAAATTATTTATAAAACTACTTCATTCTTTAAAATATTGTTTTTTGTACAACTTGTATTAACCCTAGAGTGGGCGCACTGGGTGTCACAGACCGACATACATATAGTAGAATTTACCAGTTTTTATAAAAATAATTCTTTTTAATCGAAAAGTTTCCATTGAAGTATGCAAGTGTTACTTACATAATTGTAATTTGTTTAAATAATTATGTGTTTGGTTTTGCAGTTAGCGCCAATTATATCCTCTTAACAGTTAAGAGTACTTATTGCAAATTGAACAACCTCTAATTATTGTTAATCTTAACAACTTCCTATACATACACTCATATCTTAGTTCCACTTACGAGTCACGAACTTTTACTACTTCCTCACGCACAATAATTTTTAATTACATACTTACATGTGTAACTCAATTTAAATATATTAGGTATTAAATACATAAAAGTAATTGAACTACTTGCATTTTTACTTTTTGTATTTCTGAACTTTTAAGTATTAAAAATTAACGTTATTGTGGAATAAATCAGGGCATACTGTTATTATAGTAACAAACCATCTTGGAATACTTTAAATGGTATGCAAATACCTTTTGATCAATTCTGATTTTTTTTCACTCTCATCCAAAAACATCAGTGGTAGATTCAGGACCAGTTACCACCCTCTAGTCAGTGTTGAACTGGTAGGTATAAGAGCCCCCGGCTAGCTTAGTATATGAAATACGAGACGAAACGAGAAATCGAGAAATTCTTGTCTTCTTTCTCGTCTCTTCCATCACTAAAAAAATACTTTCAAATGATTTTACAGAACTCAGCTTAAAAGTTTCAAAATAAAATTTGCAAAGTTCTGTAGCTCTACAAACACCAACTTTAAGCACTAGTGTAATAGGTTTTTGAAATAAGCAGAAACATCGTTTAGTATGAAATTTCTTTATAAAATCGATTATTAACGGGAGTGGATAGGGGCCCCACTCTGAATTTTGTTAGAAACTCTTAGTTACGCCACTGTTTTTGTTCCAAAATTATAAACGAGAAAAACCTTGAAGCAATTTTTCTCCATAATTATAAAATTACAGACATTTTAAAGAATTGGAATAATTATATCCGCAGCCGGGCGGGCTAGTCCGACACTGCCTCTAGCCTAATCCCAATTTTTAAGATTTGTACGTGATTAATGACGACTTTAAAAACTTTTCTCGGTCGAATTTAATTTCCAAGACTACGACTTAAGCTGGACACACATTGATTCGACTCGGCTTGGATCAGCCTGACTCGGCACATTCAATTTCTTTGCTATACGCTAACTGTATTACCATCCGCGTATTGAATCAACTCAGCTCGGATCGGCAGTTTTTGAGCCGATTCAATACGCGAGTGGTAATACACAGTGGCGTAAATAATGGGCCCGCAGGGCCCGCGCTGCGTATAGGGCTTCCGAATAAATGGGGCCTCCGAAAAATTCTCTAGTTTGTAGGTAGTATCATAAATAGGCACAAAATTATCTGTTTTTATAATATTTGAAAATTTAAAAAAGAAGTAGGAATTACTTTTCATTCCCTGCAAAGTTTTCCAAAACAGATGTTTTGGAAAACATCGACAATAAGCAACTATAAACCGTCAGCAGGCACGGACTGGCAAGCGCTGAGCGCTAGAGCGTCCCGGAAGTTCCGACAAATCAGAGCTTTCTCTCGAAATTAACAAATAAAAAATTCTGGTATTTTCAGATTTATACAGGGCGAGTCTTTTCAAAAATGTCAAGGGTGTAAGACTAGTAATTCAAAATTTTACATTCCCTATGGATATCTGCGCCCCTGAAAAAGTATAGTCAGTCCGCACCTGAGTCCGTCAGTATTATCGGCAAACTGCAATTAAGTAAAAAGATATGTTGTAAAAGTTTTGGAAATAGTCACAAATAAACCCTTATACCTATAAATAAGACAGTGGCAGGAAAAATCTTATGAATTTAGGACTTTTTTACTCGACTGCTCCCTTCCGCAAAAATGAATTAGTGCAGTGATTTTTCGTTTTAGTTTTTTAATTTCCCAAGTTTAAACCATCCGATCATAATAAAAAAAATTTGTAATTATTCTAAATCTACAGACGATTAATTCTAGATCAATGACATATCTCTTGGTTTAGTAGATTTGTTGAAAAAAATTCTAAAGCACCAAGAACTGATCAAAAATTAATTTTTTCAATGTATTTATTCCAAGAAAGTAGTGAAAAGCTTTTGTATTTAAGGAAAAGTAACTGATGAGTAGAATTGACTCCTGAATTCTCCAGGTACAACCCAACGGCTAAAAAGTGCATAGGCTATCAGAACTCTTGTAAGGATTGTCTTTTAATGCGATCGTGATGAAAGTCAAAATTATTTTTTCCAAACCTTTGTCATTGAACGTAGGTACAGTTAGCCTCACAATTAATGTCCACCCTGACTTGACTATACGTGGATCCACGAATTGTGGATGCAGCCATCATAACACCCCCTACTTAAATTGAGGGGTAACAACATACCAGTCTGTCCTTTTGTCGTTGTTGGCTAATAACCACCCTCGCGTATAGCCAGGGTGGCCAATAATTGTGAGACTAACTGTACCTACTATTTTGTCAAAAGACTCTCTTTCTCTAATCTATGTGTACTTTTGGCTGTTTTTCTAATAATCAATTTTATTAGTATTTTAAGTTATAATGCTCTGAAATTTTCAAATAAATTTTCATTGTTGTTAATGTGAAAAAATTATGGGGGGGGGGCACTCTGAACCTTGCGAAGAGACCCTCAAGTTCTTAGTTACGCCACTGGCGCTGGTAATACATTTTCGTGTATAATGTAAGTAAGCAAAGAAATTGACTGTGCCGAGCCGGGCTGATACGAGCCGAGTCGTTTCAATGCAAGTCCAGCTTTAACATTCTTACGTTTGTAATGTAGGTACAGCCGGCCAAAAAGTTTTTAGCCACCCCCTGACAACATTTAAAAAGCAACCAACATTACACGCCGTTTAATTTACACGGCGTGTAATGTTGGTTGCTTTTTAAATGTTGTCAGGGGGTGGCTAAAAACTTTTTGGCCGGCTGTACTTGAAAAATAATATAATCACAAAAGTTTGCTATTTTCTCTTTGAGCATAGAATTTGATGTTACAATCATATTTTATTCTTCGCTGAAAAGCTACTTTCACATAATTTTAGAACATGCGTTCCAACTTTACGGTGGTTTGAGGTTTCGAAAAACACTAAATTTCAAACTGTGTCCCATCATAATAAACTGATAAGTTTGCTAGCACATACGAAATCAAGCATATACTATGTTGTGTAAAGCGTATAAGCCGTGTCATACCCACGCCCTCTAGAATAATAGCCTAGCACGAGCTTACCACTACACCGTCAGACAGCTTTGTTAAAAACATAAACAAATAACTACCTATTTTATTGACTACTAGAGAAAATTTTTACAGAGAAAAAAGTTTTTCTTTTTCGTTTTTCTAAAGATAATCATTAGCATTATAAATTTCCTACTTAAAATCATTTACATAATAAAGATGTTGCGAATATGGACAAAATTCAATAATTTGTATGAGTAAATAAATAAATAATTATATAAATGAGATTTAAACATTTTAATTAAATACTGTTTAACAGAATAACAGCTAGACAAATTATCTTGTTAACTATTTAATAAATGCGAAACAAACTTTTAAATTAAACAATTTGTCCGATTAGACATTTTTAATAACATTAATCTGCAATTATTAATGGCGAAAGGGAATTTTTATAAATTAACGGTAAAATTAATTACGAAGAAATCTTTTCACTAATAAACTATTAAACATGGTAAAGGATCAATCATTTAGGTTTAAAACTAGTCAATAAAATACCTACAAACGAAATGTGAAAGTTTACGATTGTTTGCCAATTAAGTCACTGTAGTAACATAAATGCTTATATTAGCTAGAGGGTGCAAATAAACTCATGTAAAAATATAGGTTAACACTATTATTTGCATAGACGCTTAACAACTATTTGTAGAAAATGAAGATGTTTAAAAGGAAGCGCTCACGGATAATGCATGTGATTTTAACCTAAAGCTTATTAATGGATTAACGCAGACAATGAAATGTGGTTTATGCGGTTGTATGCGTTTAGTAAATTAAAAATTCCTAATTAACACGTTTGTGTCTGGTAATTATCATGCCAATAACTGCCACGAACGTGAGTCAATGTTCTACCGTTTTAAAAAATTGTTTATAAAATTTTTGACGTTTTTGAGTCGTCTCTGGGGCCAAAAATCAAAACCAAAATCCTCTTAGAAGAAGAGTCCGTCTGCATGTTGTAATAACCGTAAATCCGTAAATTTTTCGTCATTTTAATTTTGGTTGATATCTCCCTTATTTCTCAAGATTTTTAAAACTAGAAAGATACTCTTAGAACACTTTTTAACGGAGATTCCAGTGACCTAGTCAAAAATATGAATTTAGCATAACCAGATGATGCGCCGTGGCTAGGTCATAATAGCTGAAATCAGCACTTTTTTGCGTTCTTACCCCATCATATTCCGAAGATAGGTCTGCAACAAAATAATCGGGGTGATCGTAGTCAGGTCCATCTTTGGGAATAACTATTTGAGTGCCAGCGAACACGAAACTTTGGTTGTCCAAAGCACTGGCTTAAGGTCTCAGGATCCTTCAAAGAAATTGTTAGAGAAGGAAAAAAGTAAGAAATATGACATTGCATTCGGGATGCAACTTTGCCATTTTTCATTCTTATTAAAAGAATAGACAAAAAAAAACTACTCTCTAGAATGGCTTTGAGAGCGTGGCAGCTAGACTGAAATTAGTTTCTTTATGCTACACACCCGCAAACATTAACTCGTGACTCATGAATAGTATTTGGGTTGCCCACTAGCAAAGTAACTACTTTTTACATAAAAAGTAAGATTTTACTTTGACATCCCTCTCAGGTGGGTTTCCCGCCTTCCTCATCAATTAGAAGTTTATTATTAACAGTCTTGAGGCCTTAAGCCAGTGCTTTGGACAACCAACCAGATTTTCGTGTTCGCTGGCAGTCAAATAGCTTATTCCCAAAAGATGGGCCTGAATACGATCACCCCAATTTTTCTGTTATCGTCTCCAGGGCTAGAACCAATTTTGATGAAATTTGGTTTGTCGTTTTAGCAAACTTTCAAAGACAAAATAAAATTTTTCAAGAAATTCTTGTAAGGCCGCCGAGTGACCCATAATATGGAGGTTATTTTGGGCGGTTCAAATTACTTGTCGGTATAGTTAATATAAGCGTTAAAAGAAAACTAATCACACGTACTTCATCTACTTTTTTAAGGCAAACTGAATGGTAAAATCAAAAATCTGATACCTGCTTTTGTTTTTAAGTTGGCGCTCAAAATTTAATTTTTCATCATTTTAATTTTGGTTGATATGTCCATTATTTCTCAATATTTTTTAAAACTGTAAAGATACTCTTACAACACTTTTTTTATACTTTTAACGTAGATTCCAGTAGCGTAGTCAAAAATATTAATTTGTCGTAACCGGATGATGCCGTGGAGCCAGGTCATAATAGCTGAAATTATCATTTTTTTCTGCGTTCTTATTCCACCATATTCTGAAGAACAACTTAAGCAGTTGGCCCGGATCACTAAATAAATGTTAGAAACCGTCAAAATATCTTCCTAGGTTAGTTCCTTGTCTAACTAATTAGATACTAACATGATTCATAGTGCTCAATCGTAATATCTGAGGAAAGAACAAACAGTTTAACTTATTTTAAACTGACTTATATTGCCTCTTTACTTGCTTTAGTAGCCAGCAGGAGTGACCCGTGATGGTATTCCACTCGAGGTGGAAGTCCTAAAGTAATATAGCCGGAAACAGCGTTTAGCTTAAGAACTACACCAGACAGCAGATGCCTCAATGCCTTACTGCTTACCACCAGCGTTTTTGCCCTGTGCTTTTCGAGGGCCCACTTGGTAATGGTAAGTCATCACCTCCTTCTAAAATATTATCAGCGAGGGGTTATCCACTCTCTGCCGTTAACGTACAAAAATTGATCTGTCAACGATAGTAAACTGCAGTCAATGGCAGGCATAGCATATGCAGTCATGAGCAGTCATCTGCAGTCAATGGCAGGCATCTGCACTCAGTGTACAAATTGAGAACACTGGTTGACCCTTCGATTATCAGGTAGCATTTATCAACTTTACAATTCCATAGGACAGGCAATTTCACAATAAATCTTATAGTCTAATTCATCAGCCTAGTCTTACGCACTGGAATTCAAAACAGCACTAGAGATTTGATGCTTGCCCTCCCTATCTGCAGAACAAGAACAAAATAATAAGAGCGCATTATTTTCAGTATCTCGAACACGTTTTCATTAGTTAAATTTTTTAAATTTCAGTTAAAAATATTTTTGTAACAAAACTTTTTAATTAAAATTCAATTTAATTGTTTTTTAGTTGTTTAAATAATTTATTTTAAAATAATTTGAGCGTTATGGTTTATAAATTATAAAACTAGCAAAACTTTATAATAAAGTTTATATCCACCAATGTATATAAAAGTTGGCGAGTCAATTAGTATAAAATAAAATAAATATATAAAAGTAAAATTAGGATATAGTATAATATATCGTCTTACTAATTTATTTAAATTTCCATTGCCGTTAATTATAAACAAATAAATAAAATGATTAATATTGGAAATAATACTGTTTTACATAAATGCATACCGGTTGACAAAAATTACACTCGTGCCATATCCTCTTATCATATTGGGTTGATTTAGTATAGCAACATTTTTAATTGCTTCTTGCTTTATGTCGCAAAATATGGAGGATTAAAATGATATTTTCCATAAACTTTCACCGTCGTTTGAAAGCCTTACAAAATAATTATTATTTCCATTGTTGACCATAAAACTGTGCTCAATTTTTCTGTTTAAATGAAACTCTATCTCTTAGGGCCGGTACTTTCAGTCTCAGTTAAGCCTGGTTAAGTGAATTTGATACTTGGTTAAAGTTAAACGCGGTTACGAGTAGTCATTACAAGTAGCAATGGCTAATTTTATAACCTGATGATTAGTTAAACAAATTTTTAACCGGGACTTAAAGTACCGGTTTTAAGGCCCGGTTTTTCAGTAGCTGGTTAAAATAGGATTACTTAAACACGTATCTTGGTTATGTTTGTTAGTTGTACTAATGAAATTTAAGGTAATTGAAAAACCTTTAATCATAAAATTCAAAAATTAATCAAGAAATTTCTGGTTAACCAGCAACTGATAAACCGGGCCTAAAAGTTCGCCATCCACCCACATTATTCATTATTATATTTACATTTAGTTACATATTTTTGAACATCATAGCAATAGCTCTTACAAAATTATTTACTTTTTTAATTCTTTTGTTGTTAAAACGTTAAATATTTCTCGAATTCTTTAAATTCTTGCAACAACTTTCTTCTAAAAATGTTTTATCTGCATAAATAGTTCAGCAACGATATTACGGTAGAAATGTACGAAAACATCAATAAATTTTCAAGTTATAAGGTTGAAAATAATAAAACTGCAGATAATATTCCGTCAAAAACTTAAAAAAATATATTTAATCAATAAAAGCTTATAATGTTATAATCGTTCCCTTACTTAAGTTTATCGACTTTCAACCACAAACAAGCATATCAACAAAGATGCCGTAAAATTTTAATGTCACTAATATAAAATTTAAAAAAAATTATTTCATTTCGTCAAATTAAAGTTATATCAATTTACGTAATGGACATTTTAATGGCAATAACAAAATTAATTATTTGCTATCAACTACTAAATGAAAAATTATGGAAATGCGCGTCAATATCTCATTTAAATATACCCAAGTTATTAATTAGTCTGCCGAATCCAATAAAAAACTTTTTAAATTTCATTAGGACGTACTTCTTGGTCAATGATCTGATTTACAATAAAAACAAGTGTGATGAGTCATTAAGCCCAAAAATTTAAATGTTTGAATATTAATTGTAGTATAAATTTTGTGGTGCTACAACCTTTTGAATTGTTTCTAAATGGCAAAAAATGGATGGTAGAGTTCTAAGCGAGAAAGTAAATTTTTTTATAAATTTTTTATTAGCACGAGCGACTGAACTCATCAAGATTAGAGGCATAGTTTGCATGTTTAAAAATGTGTCCCACAACATATCATCAATCTCTAGTAATAAGTCAAAACAATAAATGTTAAAATTATTAGATAGATGAAATATGATAGGTAAAAATACGGGAAAAACTATTTTTTATACGACCTGATATAATAGTATGACAAGTATTTGACACCCTCAAAAGTGGGTCTATAATGAGTTTTTTTGCCAGAAAGCAAAAAAGTTTTATGATAGTAAAATTAAAGTAAAAGCACAAATTTTATATTATTTTTTTATAGTAAACGTCAATTTGACATAATATATTGAATCGTGCAAAAACTATTGTTTGCATCCCTGGCGTAAAATTTTGATTTTGGCCTTAGTGTGAGTGTTTCCCTCGGCTAGGCCTCGTGAAAATTCTCTCACACGTGTATATACGGGCCAAAATCTATAATTTTACGCCCTTCATACAAAAATAACTATTATTATAGGGGTAATTAACTTGGGGTTTGAAGACGCTTTAAAATAGTAACTACGTACTGTTCTACTGTTTTCTACAGTCTTATAAGAGAACACATTTTTCTTAAGTCTTTTTAATACAGAAAGTGGAATTTTTCGCATACTGTTGGAAAGTTACTCTCGCACACGCTGTTAAGGATAACGTGCGGAAAAATAACACTATTAGATTTTGTTCAAATTAATAATCATTAATATTTATATTTTTAAAGTAGCAGAAAACATTTGTAGGCACCTGGATTTGAAACTCTCTTCATCACTCTCGCGCTCTTGTTCGAGCAACAATTTTCACAATCATATGAAAAACAGTTTATTTCCACCCTAGATACATAAATTACTATTTTGTTCAAGAATACCTTTTTAACGTGGACATGTCTAGTGAACGGGTGGACGACTTTTTTAGTTTAGTTTTTATTTTAGAGGCTTTATAATAATTTTGCACGTAAGGACACAGTCCACAGACTACATATATCCGCCACTAATTCCAAGCGAATGCAGAAACAACGAATTTTAATTTCGACCACTACACAGAAATAGATGGCATTACAAGCACTAAACGACCAAACGACGACGTACTATAAAATTCTTTGATCATTTATTTTGTTATTACATAAGGAAATAATAAATATGGCAACGTAGCAACGTCACAATGTCAAAGTTTAAGGGGGTTCAATACCTCTGCGAAAATTCAATTTTGTAACCATGACACTAAGTTAGAAAAAGTCTGCACTATTTAATTGGTCAACAATATTATCAGTTCATAATAACAAATTACCAAGCTTCTGAATATTTTGATTGATATTTTTGTGAAAGCTTTTTGACATTGGCCAATCGTCCAAACAAATATTTAATGAAAACGAGAAACAGCTAGCGTTGTCTGATATTTCTAATATCAATGGCACTGCACATTAGTTTTTGAAAATTTTGTTGACAAATTTGTCCTCTGGATGACTTCTAATGATGGCAGTTTTTTCTGAAGATCCATTAAATTTATACAAAAACCAAAAGGTCAGGCCGCATCCTAAAGGTAACTAAAATTCGTATTTTCAATATCTAGTCAATAGTTCAATAATTCAATGAATGTTTCGAAATTTACGATTTAAAAACCACCTTTTTCAAGATGACTACTCCACTTTACAATTTTTTCAAATTAATAAATGTCCGGCACCTAGAGAAGAGTGTTACAAATCGATTGATATAATATATCATATGTTATGTTTTGTTTAAAAATAACCCTTTAAAAAGAAATTTACGTTTTGAGGTAGGTATTGATACCCCTTAACATTTGAATATAAACAACACAAAAAGAACTTAACCTCAAATTCTAATATATTCAAACGTCAAATTTTGACATTATGACGTTGCTACGTTGTCAAATTTAAAAAGGATAAATTTTATTCTCAAGATTAACTTTACTTGTCGTTTATAATCACTGTCGAATAACAAATAGTAGAAACAAGTCTGTGGATTGGTAGCTTTAATTTTAAAAATCATGAAAATCTCTACTATACAGTCTCTCTACTTCAGTCTCTTTGCTACAGTCTCTAGCGGATTCTAGAAATAAAACTCTCCAATCCTATAGCTACAAATTCTTACTAACCTACTTTGTTATTATTTATTAACAAAAAATCAACATTTTTTACGAAAATACCCCTCTCGATACAAATTTTATATCGAGTCGTCCGACCCAAGTCTAAGGGGCACCCTAGACGCTCAATATACAGAGTGTATTAAAAATAGCGCCAAATATTTACATCACGCTATTAATCATCAAAAACTAAACAAAAAATTCCAGTTCTAAATTGGTCTTAATCCAATATTTTTTTAACTATAAGCAATTAAAAGTTTTTAAATTTGGCAACAAACTGCAAGTAGAACAGCAGCAGCTTGACGAAAATCGTCAAAAATGACAACTGTCAGACTTCATTTACCTATCTAATTTTATTTTTTACAGTCCACTGTTGCAACATTTTGCAAAATAATCCGTAGCAAAGACTTCACATTTTTTAAGTTTAAATTACAAGTAAACTAATTACCGAAACTGTAAAATTTATATTCGGTTATTTATTTTAGTTGTTGAACTATGTATCACCGATACCATTGAAATAGATTTCTACGCCATAGTCAAAATAAAATTCAAACTACGACCATTAATAACACCCTCACCAATGGGTTTTAAGAAAACTGCTGCCAGAGTTTTTTGCTTGATTTTCGACGTAGAATTGCGCTATGTAAATATTTGGCGCTATTTTAAATACACCCTGTATATCACGATATTTGGATCACGATACGGGATCGCGATATTTATTGATCGTGTAGGGTAAGATATTGACAGATCACAATATGGATCTCAAATTATCCGGATATTTTGAAATCCAGCTTCAATACAAAATATATCGCAATGATATGTAGGGTGTAGTAGGCTCAAGCTACATTATTCACGTTATTGAATATAAACGTCACGTACGTCAGCATCACAGATGACCACCAGATGACAGATTGTGGTCAGTGTGCTACCCCAGAGAAGTAATATTAAGTATAAATCAAACACAAAGATTACAAAGTTATTATATTTTCCAAATCAATCAGTTTGACAGAATCGCCACAGAATCGCTCATTACTAATTAAACAACCGCTAACCGCCAACTTACAATTAATGCTAAAACTAAATGTATTGATCAGGATTTATCATTCTCGGCCCGATTGGTCGATCTCCACATCCCTCCTTCTTTCATGAGATTCAGTGGTAGTATCTGCTGTGATGTGTTTTGGGGTCTTCTTCGTTTCGCTGGTGATCAGGGTCCACGATTAACTCTGAATCCGATGATGTGACTAGTGACTAGGAAGTTGGAGTGATTTCTGATGATTGTGTTATAAAGGTCTTTGTCAATTTACGTGGAAATATGGTGTTCCTAACCCCCACTCGATCTCCCTCTTTAATTCGTGACTTCTCCCTTACTCTCTTTCTTTTTTTCTTTTCGCTGGTACACGAGATCTCAGTCATAAACTTCGTCGTTTAATGTTTCTGTAATTACCTATACCAGGTATTTTGTCACAAACTCTTCATAGTTTTTTCGTCAAGCACAACCATCAAAATATTGCTTCCAAGGATCGAATGTCGGTTGCTGAGGTAGTAGACTTCGTAAATATAGCCTCAACATAACGAGGATAGTGATCAATCGTTCCTAATAAATATTCTTGGTGTCGTTCCTCTATCATGTAATACAGAGACAGGTATTGCAAAGGCCCTGCTGGAAGTTTCTGTCTACTGCCCGGTTCCGGTGAACATCCAATAAGCATCCGTGACATTGCTTGATATAGTTCTCACTGTCTTTCTGCCTGTAGTGTTTTAAATGATAATTTTGTTACCGTGGAAAAGTATCGGCCCATAAAGGCGAAATCAAAATAAAATGCAGGCAGAAAGGTCTAGCATCATTTACCTCTCAAGGAGCCGTCAACAAGTTTCTCCACTACTTCCACTTCTGGATCTGTTTTAAATAGTGATATAATTTCTGAGATTACTAACGCCCAAGAAACCCTTTATCTGACAACGGTTTACCCGTGCTGCTCACTTGGTTCGTCGCAAGTTTCTTCTTGTTTAAATCTGCATAATCTCGATATCGGATCGGCAATGTTAGATTTGTGTGACCAGATTTGTATTTTACCTTAAATAAGAAAACCTAAAGCTTTAATAAACATCTTTCGATTCTCGAGAGTGATTTAAATGTAGGCTTGACTATACATTTACTTCTAACGGTTTGTGGTCAGTTACCTATTACACATTAATGTAATTCAAACTCGCTTCTGGAGGAATAGAAGTACAATCTTTCAATGCCCCACCTTAACACTAGATTTCCCTTTCGGTTTGCGAATATCGACATTCCACAGCGGCGAGACTCTTAATTGCGAAACAAAAAATAACATGCAGTTCATTTTGCTCACATTATTGCAGCAGTATTGCCCCTAAATCAATTGGACTAGCATCAACACGGGTATGCGTCGTTTTGAGTCAAAACCGCTAACGTGGGTTATTTCTCTAGCTTATAGTTTAGTTTTTCAAATTTCTCTTGCTGGGTCGGTTCCTACTGGAATTTTGTTTTATTTCTTATATTATGAGCCATATAAGAGGTTCCATAATATGAGTCAAGTTATTTAGGAACTTTCACAGATGTAGGTATTACTAGTCCTAAAAGGCTTCTTACTTTCTTTTCTAGATGGTAGCCAGAAATTTCGAATTACCACAACCCTCTTTGGGCCCGGCTTTATGACCAACGACTTTAAAATCTGTCCTCATTTCAGAACACCTAAAGAAATTAAAGTTCTTATACCTAATAAAGGAATTGTTCCGTTGTCTATCACTAAAGAATCTATAAACTCTCGGCCTTTTACAATCCAAACGGGCGCCGTAAAATCACATCTTAAGATATTATGATTTCACCTCGCTGGTTATCTCTTCCTCAATATTCACATAAACGGCATTATTTCACATAAGCGTTTGCCTGTCTTACCTACTGATTGCATTACAAGAAGCTCATGAATCAACAAACAAGTCTATAAAAACATCACCTATCTTGACTTCCATTACGTCATCTCTCATGATTTCGTGGAATCACCAAATTTAAATATTCCAAAATTTTCCAATAGTTAAAGTTACATTGTGGCCGTTATCTACTTCTTCGATAAGATGAACCCATTTGCGGTTTACTGGTTTATAAGTGGGTCGAGGATTGAACCTGTTTGCGAGAGTAAAACGACCAGTTCTCATGGTTTTATATCTGCTGACGTCCCATGCGTTTACACTGGTGACATGTGGTGTTAATCGGTTAACTTCTTAATTTCATGGAGTTAATGAATGCTACCACATCGAAAACACTAGGTGTATTTTGTGCTTTGCTCTTACTTTAATTTCCTTACATTGTTAAAGTGGTTGACATTTTCATCTGGTTGAGTATCTTGATTTGTTGGTTCTCCGCGCTTGTTCTACAACTTCTACCAGCGGTAATTCTGTTCCTAAGAGGTTCCTTTTTAAATCTACTGACGTTCACATCAGTTACCTTGTCTTTACTGATTATTTCTGCGACAGCTAGTATTCTTATTCAACTTATTCTTTCTCCTCGCTACCTCTTTCGAGTTCAAACATAATGTCGCCAATCAAACCCATTTCCTCCATTATGTGGCTAGCAACGCCTTAAGGTAGGATTTATTAGGACTCATACGCGAAGCACTTGAGCCTTGATTTTAAATAGAGGTGGATGGTTAGAATAAGTTAACTACTGCACGCGCACGCGCAAAATAATCTTAATAATAATAAGTTTATTTCTCTTCAAACGTCAGAAAAAAAATCGCCTTTGTGTCATTCAATAGGTAACGGTGAACTATCCCGCCGAGGCAGGAAAAATTGTCAATAAAGTACTTTTCATGGGATGGTCCTCTTTCAAAAATTAAAATTTTCAGTTTTACGCTTTACGTTAGCAGAAAAAAAATAGAACGTTTTATACGGAGTCAAAGTAGTTTTGTGTGTGACTTGCCTGTATGACCGGACTCGCTCGCTCTTCAGCCAAACACAATCTTGTCATACAAAAAGTCACTTTGTCTATATCTAATTTACACAACATGTTTTTTTTCAGCTACTACCAGAAACAGAAAATAATTTTCTTTGACAAACCTTTTCCGTAGGTTTAGACGTAAGTGCTTACACTACAAGTCCAAATCGTTAATTATTGTCTATTATCTAAGTTTTGTTTTATTACCTATACGTGCATATACTCATCTTTCCACAGTTATTTTGTATAGACGCCTTCAGTGAGACATCCACTAAACAGTTTACTGACTTTTATTTTGTATTTTTTTTTTTAAGTTTGGTTAAACCCATCATCACCTCTTCATCTTTCTGTCTCTCTAGCATTAATTTTATTATCTGATTATACAATATACTCGGACTTTTAGTTAAAGTTTTCATAATTTCATTCTATAGCTGTGTTCTCTTTAGCAAACGACTGAGATGAACTGAGCTCAGACATTTAGAGAACTTACTTAATCTCATTTAAACCTCACTTAAATATGTCGGCTAAAAGAATGAACCGTCTTAAGACTGTGTTGGATTTCACCTAACCTATTTCCACCAAAATTGAAAATCTCACTTAAAAGCTTTCTGAAAAGCAAGTTCAGTTGTGGTAAGTTTCATAGATAAACTTATTTGTGTGTGTGTGATAAAAACGAACATTTTTAACAACTAAGCATCCCACTTCAAATGAGAATCTCACTTGTTCTCAATTAAATACGGTAAAAATAATACCTTTATATAGTAGAGCATTGATTTAACATACGCTTTTTCAGTGGAATATTTGACAGTTATATCCTACCAAAACATGACAGTGCAACATTCGCTCTGTTCGGCTTGTCTGATGCGCGTTTACACTTGAGCCACATACAGTCCAAGAAATCTTAAGCTATATCTATTTACAGGCAACATGCCTAATTGACACCTGGTTAATTCCCGACCTTACTTCGGTCGTTTCATTGTTTTTTACTTAATTTTTCTTTTTATCTCTCTTAATGCTCTATTTGGTAGAATTAAATCTACCCTCATAGTAGAATTTAATCCACTCTCAGTAGAATTTAATCCACTCTCATAGTACAATTTAATCCACTCTCAGTAGAATTTAATCCACTCTCATAGTAGAATTTAATCCACTCTCATAGTAGAATTTAATCCACTCTCAGTAGAATTTAATCCACTCTCATAGTAGAATTTAATCAACTCCAACTTGGTAGAATTTAATCCACCCTCTTTGCATACATAACTCGGCAATCAGATGCCCGACATACAATGTCATATTAATAGTTTTTCCCCTTTTTTTTTTTAATTTTATATTAGAAAATATTTACCTCGTCGCCAATTTGTGCTACCCCAGAGAAGTAATATTAAGTATAAATCAAACACAAAGATTACAAAGTTATTATATTTTCCAAATCAATCAGTTTGACAGAATCGCCACAGAATCGCTCATTACTAATTAAACAACCGCTAACCGCCAACTTACAATTAATACTAAAACTAAATGTATTGATCAGGATTTATCATTCTCGGCCCGATTGGTCGATCTCCACAGTCAGCAATAACCTACTACCCACCATCATGAATGACAACCCATTCGAAGGTGACAACGTGGAAGAGGTGGTGCAAACGAATGATTTTAAAGACTTAATACGACAAACAATCAGTATTCCAATAAAGTGAAAAGGCATTGAAGGCATAGTGCATTACAAAAATTTAAAAAAAAATTCTATCCTGCGCAAAATAGCGTAATGTTTTTGGAAAACCTGCCAGTCTTTCTTTTGCTGTAATTGATTTTCTTATTAGCGTATCTTGTTTTTTTAAGTGTAGGGTAATCAACTAAAGAAGGTTTTCGAAACAAGGTTAAGGCATCCGAAAATAATTTTCACAATCATCCACATCTTGGTTTAATTGAAACTTGCTTTTATTAAATTTAAATGAGCATATCTTTCTCGTTTTTGTAACCATTTTTTTGTCCAGCACCTTCTATGTTGAGGTCGCCTTTTTAATGCCATTGCTAAGACATGGTTACAGAAGCTTAAAAAAAATTTTCGTTATCCGTCATGATGACGTTTCTCAAACACAAAACAGCAACGAACTGAGGCGCGATCCACGATTTATATTGATCGTGTAGGGTTTCACTTGATCCATCAATATTGGTGCGATCCATATCGTGATAAAATCACGATCCGTATTGAGCGTCTAGGGTACGCCTAAGGGTCTATAATCTTCGTTCAATAGATTTTAATGAAATTTTTTGTTTCAGGTATAACCGGAAGTGACTTAGAAATACGTATTTGTTCTTGAATAAAATAGGGAGAGTTCAAGAATGTTTTATGGAGGAGACGGTGCATTTATCAGTTGTGGCGTGGCAGACTAGGTAAGTTACAGTTCTGTAAATAATTAAAAAAAGTGCTTTTCGGGTAAACTCGGGCTCGGGTAACCCCATAAACGCCCCGGTCTCGGTTTTCAAAAATTTTGATAGATAACAGCACAGGCCTTTACAAAATTCCGAAAATTTAAGTAAATTTATTTTTCTAAATTCAAAAATCGCACAGCAAAAAGTCACTATTTTAGTACATACATTTAGTTTATACAATTATAATATGCTTTTTCTACGACCAAACATTGTAAACTGCATACTTCGAACAGCCTACTGATTTAGAAAACTGTCATTTTTCAATGTAGAGGACAATGGCAAAATGTAACGTGCTATTAGTTAAACAACGATTTACAAATTCTTTTAGAAACCGGGCATTAATAATAATTAATTAATTAATTAATCAGTAATTATTACTAATTATCCGTTTCCATGACAGTTTCGGTTTGCGGAATATACTTAAAACATGTTTTTCCTTTAAAATTCTTCCTCATCAACTGAGATAATTATTGGTGTAAATCTGAGTGGGGGAGACTAGGCAATAGGGGTCTAAAATAAATTTGACAGAAAGGGGGAGAAGGTAATCTTAAAATATCATCGGTCCATATTCTAAATATTACATTTTGTAAATTTTGAATATACAATGTATTTTATTTACAAAACAACGGATGTGGCCATATGAGGAACTTTTTCCTGCCCGTCAAATCTTGTAGCTAATTTTGTATTTTTATTACTAAAATTTAATTTAATATCTTCATAAAGCTAATTTTACGAGCTCACAAAATATTAAAAAATATATAGGGTGTGCTATTTCAATTAAGAAATTTTATACTATTTGCGGTTAAACCGGAAGTCAAAATATAAAGTGTTTAGTATCGTATAACAGCTAATTGTACGAGCTTTCGAAATACACTCAAAGGCACAAAATGGGAGAGGCAGAGCAATTGAAAATTACTCTAGGGCGATTGTCAGTTATAGTTTTATGTGATTGGGTAAAAATGAACATGTGACTGAAAATTGTAAAATATGATTGGCTTTATACCGGGTGACACAGGGGTTTGGCACACTCTTATAACTCCGTTATTTATCAACATATCAAAATGAAATTTGGTGTGGATTATACTCACATAAATTGCAATTGTTTTAACTACTTGTGAAAATTCTGTAATCGGAAGTGACAGCAGAACTGGCTGCTGGTAACGCAAAAAACATTAAGACAAATAAAATGAAAATTAACTAAATTTTATGATATTTGGAATTTAATCACACTTAAGACGATCAAAAAGTCTTTTACGATTAATTTGTGGATAAAAACTTCCTCAATGCTTATTACCTACTTGTTAATAAAATACAATAAAACTATTAAAATAAAAAATAAGCAAGTTCTGATGAAAATTGTCTATAGATCGAATTTTGTGCTTTTGAGTATATTTAAAAAATATACAAGGTGTTCCTAAAAAAATTTGATATCTTTGTAATTTCCGGTTTAATCGGAAGCGTTTTCTTAAAAATTTAACAATTTAAAGTTTCCATTTTAATTACAATTTATTTAATATGCAATTCGTTCTGACAAAATATTTCCAATATTCTCCAATATTTAAAATTCACACCATAAGCGAGATATCTGCTGTGAAATAATAAATAAAACACCCTGTATTTATGTGTGCTCGTTTACACAATTAACTTTTTCGGAGGCATTGTACATGTACATGTACAACATCCCTAAAAGCAATAATAAGTCGTTTTTGAGAATACTTTTGTGATAGTGTTTAAATATCTCCAAAGCTTTGGCTAATATAGAATTTTTTAAGCGAATTCAACAGCCGTTCTGGGAGAATTTTGTTAATGTTACTATTGCTCATCTTGGAGTAAAACAATTTTTTATCCATCGACATTCGACATCGACATGCGTATATTTTGCATTATATTTACTCGCCTGCTTAATAATATTTTTGAAAACATGGTTCTTTTCAAATAAATTTTTCAGGATAACCGTTGGTCTTGTGAAAATTATTTACCTATAGGACGTTTTTTTGTAGAAATGATCGTCATCTATAAAATGACGGTGTAGAGTTTTATCAAAAATTTAACCGGTACGGAGATATTTGCGATAAACCAGTTTCTTGTGGCATTTTCCCCAAAATGGTGCCATTTCTCATACCCGTACGAAGTGGCAAAATGAAAATTCGGAAAGAGCACCTCAAAATCTATAAGACTACCAATTTTCAAAACTTGCGCTAAACTTTCCAGCTCAAACTACCAAATGATTGAAGTAAAGGGCATTTTTTCAGTTTTTTTAGAATTATTCATCAGGAACGAACGACACGACCTATTTATAATTTTTTGTCATTTTACCTCTAATTTCTTCCGGTTTAGGAAATCCCCATTGTACCTTTTACACTAGTAATTGGTGTGAATGTTGTAGGTACATTTAAAAAAGTTACTACCCTGTATACCTACTTTAAGGAAGATATTTTTCCATTAAAATTTAATGGTGTTTAGACACCATTTTATTCCCTATGATCTTCAAAACCAGTAGCTCTATTGCCAAAAATTCAAAAAACACGTTAAAGACAAAGCTTGAACTTAGGAACTGATGGTTTTTGGAATTTAATAATTTTTGGCATTACTTGCTGATTTTATTACTTAAACATGATCAATTTTTCTCTATTTACAAGCCTTTTCCCTTTCGAAGTATGATAATGTCCAAAAGTTTTAAATTAAAAAACCACCAGTATCATTTAACGTATTTTTAGAATTTTAGCAATAGAATCGGTAGTTTTAAAAATCGTAGGGAATATAAAAAGTAGAAAAGTACTAAAATAATTGAAAATGTCGTTTCTGTGTTTCTCATCAATAAGTATATCTCTATGGAATAAATACCATCTTTAAGTGTAGACATCCTGGTAATTATTATAAAAAAGAAATACCTTTTGATATAATTATCTTCTGTTAAAAACGAAAGTGACGCTTCTATTAAATTTAGTACAACATTGAGGAGTAATGCCTCTTACGAGCGTAACCAACTTGCAAAATTTTTTATCTAAAAATATCAAAATAGTAAGACTCGATTCAATTAAATACGTGGACCTATAAATAATAGTTTAATAAACTCTCATTTTCTAATGTTGTATACCTACCACAACAACTTGAGGTTTTGAAATAAAGCTCGACAAACGCAAAACTATACGTACCTATATTGTTTGGGGTAATTGAAGCGATTACAAAAAAGCTCTGCATG
The DNA here is from genome assembly GCA_963924605.1 of Malthinus seriepunctatus. Lineage (NCBI taxonomy): Eukaryota > Metazoa > Arthropoda > Insecta > Coleoptera > Cantharidae > Malthinus > Malthinus seriepunctatus. The sequence continues at coordinate 87,293,242 of OZ004600.1, read as the reverse complement.
TTATGGTCTTTCGTTTTCTTTAAGTGTCGAAAACATTAAAATGGTATACTTAAAAAAAGGCAAAACAACAAAGTAAAAGAAGGTAAATTATACACCGTTGAATCGTTAAATTAGAGTTTCGGCAACACACAAACAAGAATGATTGCGCAATTTTCAAAAAAAATATGGTATTATTAATCTTTTTTTACAATTTCATTAAATAATGGTAAACTAATTTTTTGTTGGTGCAAAATTTTAAATTAAAAAATCGAGAATGCCACAATGTAAAATAAAATAAATAAATAAAAATGCACTGTGTTCCACGAATGTTTGATTGAAAATTTCGTACCGGTTAATTTGTATACCGAATGCATGCTGTATAATCAATTTTAATAAGATTTAAGAATACCACACAGGATGTAATCAACACCAACTTGCTTATAATATTATAAATTAGATAATTATCTATCAATATTATTGTTATTTGATGTCCTACCTTTAGGCTTTCAAAACAACTTTTCATTGTTCAACTTGTAATGACTCGCTATTACATTAAAATATCTCTAATAACCAGTAGCGTAACACGTGTCACTTGAGGTTCTACAAGTAGATGTCGTGAAAAATAGAATAGGGCTAATCAATCAATCTGGTTCATGATATAGCTGGAAACTGTGGGAGGTGCATTAATATGACTTTTAAATAAACCATTCATTGGAATACCAATTTTCAGCCTCAAGTCATTTTTCGTTGTGGAAAAATGGCAAATAAAAAGTCTGCCGTTCTTCAATAGACAAAACTTTAATTACTTAAGGTTCGAACTCAAGCTACCTATTTAATTGGCCTGAACTATGCAAGGTTCAAGCCTGTGCAAACTAAAATCTCACAGCTCACAGGTGAAGGTCAAAAATATGTTTTTCGTCAGTTTCGATACGCTTCCATTCCAGTTACTGTTTAGGATCAGAATCAAATTCCGTAGATTTGATTAAAACCAAGCAGAAAGTTCACCTGAGCGTCTGTAGGACCGTTTAATCGTACACATTATTTTTCAGCTTTTCAAAATCTTGAGGCTTTGGTCTCTTTTGCTAAATATTTGTAAATAGTCTTAAAAGAGGAGGAATGTGTAACGCCACTGATAAATGAGCTTTTTTTTATACATTCTCGATACATATTTGTCTAACAAAAAATTACAAAGAAAATTAGGTATACCATATTTCCGTTTTGAAAAGTAGGTAAAGTGCAGTTTCAGGTCATTGCAATAACCTCGTTCAAGGTCAATTATATATCTTGTCTTGCAATCTTTGATGCGTATTTATATTATATATTCACTATAAATCGTTATTAGTTTAATCTTACAAAAAAATTAACTTTTCCAAAGCACGCCATGACCTTTATTTAGATTCAAACTTTATTGTATCACCCAGGGCAAATTAATAAGTTTTAATTTGTAAAACTACAGAATAATTTTTTTTTTCAATAATTTATCACATTTTGTTAATATGTGTCGATTTTGACATGTTGAAGTCGTCAAGTTGGCCAACTTCAAATTTTTTTTTTACAATATTTAAATGCAGTTTGAACTCAACTGTAATCGCTCCAATACAACCGATTAAGCTGATGAGGTCGCTTACTTTTGCTTCAATTTTAAGGAATTTAAGTAAAATATTTATAAATGTACAAAAAGTAAAAATTGAAAGAGAAGATTGGATGTAGTAAAAAATCTGCTAAAATAAGTATTCTAGTGGAGAAAGTTATTTTTGTGAAAAATTTTGATTGATTGACTTTAAATGATTGATTTCTAATGTTCAAAGCTTCATGTTTCGTTTTTTTTTTACTTTTTTTATGTTTTATATTTAAAAAAGTAATATGATCTAAAAACAATTTATCCAATTTCTCGACGTTTTGAGAGACTCTTTTGAAAGCCAAAAGTATTCTGAATACAACTTTGTTGATAATATTTGTGTTCTAAAATCACTTCCGGTTAAAGCCGAAATGAAACAAAAATTAAATGTTCTTGGGGTTACAGGGTGTCAACGTTCAAAGCAGAACATAGGGAAAAAATATTGGATTTTTACATGTCATGACTGTTCATATTTTATAAATTGCGGAAATATTTAAATTACTTTTTAAAAGCAATAGGATCGTTTATTAAAAATAATGTTCTCTATGTTCCGCTTTGAAAGTTGACACCCTGTATACAAATTCTGATCCAAAAATTCTATAAAATTAGCTTTAAGTCGAACAAAAAGTCCTGTTATGGTCAAATCAGAGTTTTTTTTAACTAATTTAATACTACAATTATAGACAGAAGCTTAATTACCTTTTAAGTTCACATTTCGAATGTTCCGCTTTGAAAGTTGACACCCTGTATATAAATTCTGACCCAATAGGGTCAAATCAGAGTTTCTTTTTGTCTAATTTAGTACTACAATTAACGACATAAGCTTAATTACCTTTTAAGTTCTCATTTCCAATGTTCAGCTTTAAAAGTTGACACCCTGTATATAAATTCTGACCCATAAATTCCATAAAATTAGCTTTAAGTGGAACAAAAAGTCCAGTTATGGTCACATCAGATTTTTTTGTCTAATTTAGTACTATAATTAACGACAGAAGCTTAATTACCTCTTAAGTTCACATTTCGAATGTTCCGCTTTGAAAGTTGAAACCCTGTATATAAATTCTGACCCATATATTCTATAAAATTAGCTTTAAATGGAATAAAAAGTCCTGTTATGGTCAAATCAGAGTTTTTTAAAACTAATTTAGTACTACAATTATAGACAGAAGCTTAATTACCTTTTAAGCTCACATTTCCAATGTTCAGCTTTAAAAGTTGACACCCTGTATATAAATTCTGACCCATAAATTCCATAAAATTAGCTTTAAGTGGAACAAATAAAGGTCCAGTTATGGTCACATCAGATTTTTTTGTCTAATTTAGTACTATAATTAACGACAGAAGCTTAATTAGCTCTTAAGTTCACATTTCGAATGTTCTGCTTTGAAAGTTGAAACCCTGTATATAAATTCTGACCCATATATTCTATAAAATTAGCTTTAAGTGGAATAAAAAGTCCCGTTATTGTCAAATCAGAGTTTTTTAGAACTAATTTAGTACTACAATTATAGACCGAAGCTTAATTATCTTATAAGTTCACAGTTCCATTGTTCCGCTTTAAAAGCTGACACCCTGTATATAAATTCTGACCCATTAATTCAATAAAATTAGCTTTAACTCGAAGAAAAAGTCTTGTTATAGTCACATCAGAGTTTTTTAACTAATTTAGTACTACAATTATAGACCGAAGCATAATTATCTTATAAGTTCACATTTCCAATGTTCCGCATTGAAAGCTGACACCCTGTATATAAATTGTTACCTATAAATTAGTATAAAATTAGCTTTTAGTCGAACATAAAGTCCAGTTATGGTCACATCAGATTTTTATTGTCTAATTTGTCTAATAATTAAAGACAGAAGCTTAATTACCTTTTAAGTTCACATTTCGAATGTTCCGCTTTAAAAGTTGACACCCTGTATAAAAATTCTGACCCCTAAATTCTATAAAATTAGCTTTAACTCGAACAAAAAATCCTATTATAGCCACATCAGAGTTTTTTTTAACTAATTTAGTACTTCAATTATAGACCGAAGCTTAATTATCTTATAAGTTCACATTTCCAATGTTCCGCATTGAAAGCTGACACCCTGTATATAAATTCTGACCCATTAATTCTATAAAATTAGCTTTAACTCGAAGAAAAAGTCTTGCTATAGTCACATCAGAGTTTTTTAACTAATTTAGTACTACAATTATAGACCGAAGCATAATTATCTTATAAGTTCACATTTCCAATGTTCCGCATTGAAAGCTGACACCCTGTATATAAATTGTTACCTATAAATTAGTATAAAATTAGCTTTTAGTCGAACATAAAGTCCAGTTATGGTCACATCAGATTTTTATTGTCTAATTTGTCTAATAATTAAAGACAGAAGCTTAATTACCTTTTAAGTTCACATTTCGAATGTTCCGCTTTAAAAGTTGACACCCTGTATAAAAATTCTGACCCCTAAATTCTATAAAATTAGCTTTAACTCGAACAAAAAATCCTATTATAGCCACATCAGAGTTTTTTTTAACTAATTTAGTACTTCAATTATAGACCGAAGCTTAATTATCTTATAAGTTCACATTTCCAATGTTCCGCATTGAAAGCTGACACCCTGTATATAAATTCTGACCCATTAATTCTATAAAATTAGCTTTAACTCGAAGAAAAAGTCTTGCTATAGTCACATCAGAGTTTTTTAACTAATTTAGTACTACAATTATAGACCGAAGCATAATTATCTTATAAGTTCACATTTCCAATGTTCCGCATTGAAAGCTGACACCCTGTATATAAATTGTTACCTATAAATTCGTATAAAATTAGCTTTAAGTCGAACAAAAAGTCCAGTTATGGTCACATCAGATTTTTATTGTCTAATTTGTCTAATAATTAACGACAGAAGCTAACGTGGAAGCTAACGTCTAACGTGGAGGCACGAAGTGCCGATAAGTACATATATGTAGCCGGATTTGTTAATTTTCGAAAGGGGGGGGGGGCGTGGAGGCACGAAGTGCCGATAAGTACATATATGTAGTCGGATTTGTTAATTTTCGAAAGGGGGGGGGGGTGACGTGGAGGCACGAAGTGCCGACTTATCGATCGGGGAGGCACGAAGTGCCGATATATCATAAATACATGTCATTACAGTTGTAATTTATCGCCAGGGGGGGGGGTTAACGGACGCGGAGGTCCGAAGTGCCGACTCGTCCAACGTGGAGGCACAAAGTGCCGACTTATCTATCGGGGAGGCACAAAGTGCCGATATATTATAAATATTAGTCATTAGAGTTGTTATTTATCGCCGGGGGGAGACGCGGGGGGGGGTTAACGAACGATAAATGACACTTTTTAAATAGGAATTAAAATCTCGGTTAACCCTTTAAATGCGAGAGCTAAAAATTTACGGTTATTAAATGGGAGCTTTGAGGTATCCCCTCCTCAAATTTCGAACCAATCCGAGAGACGGAAATTTTTTTATAGGTCTCTATTGGCCAAAAAATCGAAATTTGTCGATCGACGCAAAAATTTGGATTCGGGTACGCTAGGGTTGCCCCATAAACGTCCCGGTCTTGGTTTTAAAAAATTCCGATAGATGGCCGCGCAGAGGCCGTCGCAAAATTTACGAGAAACTTACTCCGAATTTGAAATATCGCACGGCAAAAAGTAAGCAAATAGTTTGGAATTTTTTTCCTGCTTGAACGTTAGACGTCGTTTGGCTATCGTCTCGCGCAGAATTCGGACCGATCCCTTCGGCCGTATTCCCAAATTAGCGCGCCTCGGAAATTCGGCCTGGGCCAAAAAATTTTTTTTCCCGATCAAATTAAAATTCCGTTTCTGGCGTCTCTAGGGGGTCTAGATCGTCGGACCGGTATCGGTTCCTCGATACCTCTCATAACCACCCCACGGAGGGGGGGACGAGAAACGACCCTCGCGGCTACACCTCTAGCACCTTTCCTACGGCATCGTAGACTTTCCGACCGGGCTCCAAAGTTACGTCCTACTTTCCCCTACGATCTACCGCAAGATCGTTTCTACGACTTCCATACAGAAGGCGCTACGATTTTTCAAAAAAGGGTCTATTTTTAGCGAGTATTTGGCGATTGCGAGAGAACCGGGAGGCGCGCGGCGTCCCCACCCTTCTCGGAGGAGGAGAAGCCGATTCGGTTCGATGAGCCGCCGAGAATTTTTCGGGGCATCCGTAGGGCGCCTCAAATTTGGTTTGGCGCAGTCGGAAAAGGCGAAAAGTTCAAAAAAATTGTACGGAAAATGGGGGAGGAAAGTTGAAATTTTTTATTCGGAATATCGATATCGGGCCGAGTCTCCGTCGTCGACCCCAGGTGGAGGGGCCAAAAAGGCCTTAATAAAAAAAGTCGCATAGTCGAGGAACCAAGTTCGTCTATCGGACCAAACAGATTTTTATAGGGTACGTGACACACATAATTCGAGGTCAAAATTGACGAATCCGACGTCAAAAATGAGCTAGGGCCAAAAGGGCCCGAGTTGTCGAATTTACAAAACTTTTTCCATTTTTGGACTTTTCTTTCGAAAATTCCCATTACGAAACCTTGCTAATGGTAGCGATGCCGAGCGAGTTTCTATTTAACGATTCTTGGGGCAACGTTCGTGTCGAGTTTCGAATCGATCGGGGATTCCCCTCTATTTTTAAAGATCGCTCAAAGTCGAAAAAAACGGAAAAAAATTCATTTGTCGAAAATCGATTTGAAAATTGGTACGAGGGCGAGGGAGGTGCCTTGGACGACATTTTCGTTTATTAAAAATCCGGAAGTTTAAAAACAAGAGAACGTATGAGCCTAGCGTTTTGAAGATGAAAATTTCTAAAATTTTTATTTTCCGCACGATTAGGCCGAAATTTGGCACGGGGGTACTTTCTGTGGTCCGATTGACGATTCCGTCGAAAAATTTCGGATAAAAAATTTTGGGGTCCCTTTTAATGGGTGCCCAAAATTTTCGACTCCAATTTCAAAAAGTTTTTCGCCGTTATGTTTGGCCATCACTCCTCTAACTTTTCGACGAGGGAACATTTTTCCTCGAACGTGCCGTTAGGCTTCGACGAAACTAAAATGGGTAATTTTTCAAATTTAGGATAGTGCCGCGAACACAAAAGTCGAAAAAGATGATTTATTTTGCCTCGAGGAGGAACTCCTAACTCTCCTCTTTCGATTTTGTCCATCGAAACACCTACCGTTCCCATAGGGGTGCCGCAAAAAATTATTTTTTCAGGTCGTGTTTGTAGTCCAATCACATTAGACATTGGACCTCTAACTAATTAGTAACAGGACGGGACCACTTTTAAAAATTTTCATTTAGTGAGTCAAAATAGGGGAAAAAAAGTCTACCGTTTTTTTTTGCATACATATAAAGTTATAGGCCACTGAAGAAAAAGAGGGTGTTTTTTGCAAAATACTTGAAAAGGACGCTAGATATCGATAAAATATATAGGACCAAACTTGTTGACCATAAAATTACTAACAAAAAACATTTAGCATGTTTTTAGTTTTGGCCATCTATTAAGGTAGTACGACTGTTTCTTAAAGTTATCATTTTTCCAAATTGTTAATTAACAAAACAATGTTTTAACCTGTTTGTAATGCAATTAAAATTCTGAAAAAATTCACCAAAATTCAATCTGACATTGTTAGAGAAGATATGCTATGAGTTTCAACTTGTTTGAAGCTCATTTGTTTAAATTATGGGTTTTTATTTATAAAAAAAATGTTTTTTTCCTTCATTCTAGTTTTTTGCAATTTTAACATCTTTAGAGTTGGCATAGATCAATGTTCATATGTTCATCTTGTTCCTTATGAAATTGTCGACAAAAGTTGTCCCCTTCAATTTTTTCTGTCATCATTTGTTTTTTATTAATTCGCGTGCAAACTTGAAAATTAGTTTGAATGATTTTATATTGTCCATCGTCTACTTCAATTTCTTCATCACTGATACCACTCAACAACGAAGCAATGAAGATCGAGGAATAATAAAACAGGTAATACAAATTAAAAAGTAGCCTAACAATGGACAATGGACATCTATCGTTGGTGTCCGCGTGCAAACTAATTTTCAAGTTTGCACGCGAATTAATAAAAAACAAATGATGACAGAAAAAATTGAAGGCGACAACTTTTGTCGACAATTTCATAAGGAACAAGATGAACATAGTTTCATTGGTCTCTGCCAACTCTAAAGATGTTAAAATTACAAAAAACTAGAATGAAAAAAAAAACATTTTTTTTATAAATAAAAACCCATAATTTAAACAAATGAGCTTCAAACAAGTTGAAACTCATAGCATATCTTCTTTAACAATGTCAGATAACAGGTGAATTTTTTCATAATTTTAATTGCATTACAAATAGGTTAAAACATTATTTTGTTAATTAACAATTTGGAAAAATGATAACTTTAAGAAACAGTCATATTACCTTAATAGATGGTCAAAACTAAAAACATGCTAAATGTTTTTTGTTAGTAATCTTATGGTCAACAAGTTTGGTCCTATATATTTTATCGATATCTGACTTCCTTTTCAAGTATTTTGCAAGAAACACCCTCTTTTTCTTAAATGGCCTATAACTTTGTATGTATGCAAAAAAAAACGGTAGACTTTTTTTCCCCTATTTTGACTCACTAAATGAAAATTTTTAAAAGTGGTCCCGTCTTGTTACTAATTAGTTAGAGGTTGACCCCTATAAACAGCACTAAGCTGATTGAACTATTGTCTAAATTTTAATTTAAATTTTCAATAACACATACGAAATTGTACGAATATTGCCAAACTTGGAAGGGTCATAAAGTCCTTATAAAAATCATTTTTGAACAAATTTTTTTAATTTTCGGGCATTAGGCCTATGTGGCAATTTATCCCTTTTCAATTTTTTTAAACGTTTTTATGATTTTTCAAAAATTGACCATATCTCATTTTAAGCTTTTTGTCTAACTTTTAAGGGTAGTAATTAGCCTTATGACTTATGAGAAGTTTGTTTTTAAATTTTTTCTTAACCTAGAGTAGGTCGGACTGTGACCTATACGTTCGATGTGCCAATTTATGCAGTTTTAATTTTTCTAAGCGTTTTTTATAATTTTTCAAAATTTGAATTTTTTTAATTTTAAGGTTTTCGCCCAACTTCGAGAGTTCGTAATGGACCCTACAATGAACTTTTTTGTCAATAGGTTTTAAATTTTGTATTTTTCGAAGTGTGTCCTCTATATTCATTTACCAATTTGCTCTTGCAAGAGTTGCCTACCATTTTAAACAGCTACTTAAAATTTGAAGTCGTAAGATTTTTACAAAATTTCTTTTCTGCAAATTATTTTAAATTTCGTCTTTCTCTAACTGTGTACCATGTGTCGTGTGTCTTAAATGCATTTTGCCTACATTTAATTTTTTTAAGTATTTATTTATTTTTTTGTTATTAATTAATTTAAAAATTTTGCATTTTTTTTAATTTAATATTTTTCTCGAGCTTTTAGGGGTGAATTATAGGCCGCCGGGAATTTTACGGGGCATCCTTATGGCGCCTCCAATTTGAAATGGCGCAGGCGGAAAAGACGAAAAATTCGAAAAATTCGTGAGAACGAACGGGAAAAAAAGTGCCGACTTTTTCGCTTAATTATCGTTATTGGACCGAGTCCCCGTCGTTTGCCGCTGGCGGCAGGCCAAAAAGGCCTTAAACAAAATTTGACATAGTCCAGTAAGCAAGTTCGCTTATTGGGCCAAACCGATCTCTACACTATATCTTATGTATACCATTCGGGGTCGAAACTGACGAATTCGGCGTCAAAAATGAGCTACGGCCAAAAGGGCCTGAGTTGTGGAATTTTTTAGGTTTTAGACTTTGTCGCCAAAAATCGTAGCTGGGGCATAGAGCAATTCGTAGCGATGCCGAGCGGAGGTCTTTTCGACGACACCCCGGACTACGTCGGTAGGGCTGGGAAAATATATCGATATAGCGATATTTTTATCGATATATCGATATATCGACTAGTCGATATATTTTTAAAAAAATATCGATATATCGATATTTCGATATATCGATATATCGATATTTCGATATATCGATATTTCGATATATCGATATATCGATATTTTGATATATCGATATATCGATATTTCGTTATATCGATATTGCGATATATCGATATTTTAATATATCGATATTTTGACATATCGATATTTTGATACATCGATATTTTGAAATATCGATATTTTGATATATTATTATTGTGATATATCAATATTGCGATATAACGATATTTTCGTTATTTTTGGCTGAAGGCACTTTCTTCAAGAAGCGCAATTCATACATTCAGGATCTTGCAGGGGGGGACGCCTTAGGCAGGGGTTCCTGCACAAGCGTATCAATTTAAGCGTATCAATTTCAATTTAAAAATTACCACTAAAAAAATGTACAATTACTTCAATAATCCCAGCTTTTAAGATATCATCGATATCATTTAAGAAAAATATCGATATATCGATATTTACCAATATATCGATATATCGATATATCGATATATCGATATTTCGATATATCGATATATCGATATTTCGATATATCGATATTCCGATATATCGATATATCGATATTTCGATATATCGATATATCGATATTCCGATATATCGATATTTCGATATATCGATATATCGATATTCCGATATATCGATATATCGATATTTATCGATATATCGATATATCGGTAAATATCGATATTTTATAAATATCGATATATCGATATGAAATTCTCAATATCGCCCACCCCTATACGTCGGTGCCAAGTTTCAAATCGATCGGGGAATCCCCCGATTTTTAAAGTCCTAAAAACAAACGAAAAAATTGAAAAAAATGAAAATTTTACCAATCGAGTTGAAATTCGGCATGGGTGTTGAGCAAGTGCCCCGGACCACATTTTCGTTTATTAAAAATCTAAAAGTTCGAAAACAAAAGAAATGGTCTTCTTTGAACATCGAAACTCAAAAATTTCTAAAATTTTATTTATAGCACGGCGATGTTGAAATTTGGCAAGAGTGTAGTTTCTGTGGTCCGATTGACGATTCCGTCAAAAAATTTTCGATAAAAAAATTCAGACACCCCTTTTGGGGGCCCCAAAATTTTTCGAATCTGATCGTAAAAATTTTTACGCCATTTTGTTTGGGTCGAAGTCCTATAAGTTTTTACTCGAGAGAAAATTTTTGACAGACGTACCGTTTGGGCGCTAGGTGACCATTAAGGTAAAAATATGAGAATTTTCAAATTTAGGCCTTTGTCGCGAACATGAAAGTAAAAAAATTGAGTTATTTTGTCCCGGAAAGGTCCTTCGAACTCTCCCCTTTCGATGTCGCTAAATTACAACCCCAAAAAATTTATAAGGGGGGCGAAAAAATTTAATTTATAATTTAAGTTATAAAGTAATTTAAGTTCGAATTTTCGTAAATTTAATTTATACACTGTATAGTGTATAAATTTTAGGTGTTTTCCATTTTGTTGAAAAGTACGGAGCTGTACTTTTCAACAAAATGGAAGCACCTAATATTTATACAGTTTAGGTTCAAGTTTTTTTTAAGTAATTTTTTTATGTTTTGGAATCAGAAATCTACGAAATCTACGTTATAAATGTTTTATAACTCAAATTATTTTATATAATACCTCTTAACATCTATTCAAAGGGGATGCAATCGGGGATTCCGCCCGATTGGACCGCTGGTTATCTTATAAGTTCACATTTCCAATGTTCCGCATTGAAAGCTGACACCCTGTATATAAATTGTTACCTATAAATTAGTATAAAATTAGCTTTTAGTCGAACATAAAGTCCAGTTATGGTCACATCAGATTTTTATTGTCTAATTTGTCTAATAATTAACGACAGAAGCTTAATTACCTTTTAAGTTCACATTTCGAATGTTCCGCTTTAAAAGTTGACACCCTGTATAAAAATTCTGACCCCTAAATTCTATAAAATTAGCTTTAACTCGAACAAAAAATCCTATTATAGCCACATCAGAGTTTTTTTTAACTAATTTAGTACTACAATTATAGACCGAAGCTTAATTATCTTATAAGTTCACATTTCCATTGTTCCGCATTAAAAGCTGACACCCTGTATATAAATCGTGACCTATAAATTCGTATAAAATTAGCTTTAAGTCGAACAAAAAATCCTGTTATGGCCACATCAAAGTTTTTTTAACTATTTTAGTGCTACAATTACAGACAGAAGCTTGATTACCTTTTAAGTTCAGGAGAAAGGTGAATGCAAATTGAATTAATGTTACTGGTGTTGGTCAAGACTCTTCTTGAGAACAAATATAATTTTTCAATCACGATCTGTAAAATTGAAATTAGTTTAAGACAGCTTGTACATTTTTTGTTTGTGTATAAAATAATTATACATGGTCCTGCCAATGTTCTGAAGTGGTTCATTTATGAACCAAATGCTGCCTACTTTTCGTTGTTTTATAGATGGACACATTACAAACATTTTTTTTTAATTGCAAATCCTATAGCCTGTAGGTATATCTTAATGGTTTTTTCAAAAGAATAATTTTTTGATTGTCTTCAAACCAACGAAAAGTAAGCAAAAAAGTAGTAAGAATGGGTAATAGGACTCTAAAAGCTCCAGTTTTGCTTATAAATGACCCGTTTCGAAACATTTAAAAAATTAAATATAAAATCAGTCTTTTAAAATAAATCGTTCAGTTTCAATTTTGAGGTAGGTACTCAAAAGGTTTTGATATTTATGTTAAAATTGCAATTTTCATCACAAAGAGCTGCAGTATGAAAGAACGGGTTACTTATTAAAAATAATTTGTTTTATACGTGGAACGAAATCCACGACGAAAATGCCGTTTTTATATCGACATTTAAGGACTTAACAAATTCAGTTTTTGTAACGGTAGGTTGATGCAGTAGCGCTCTGTTTTTTTATTAGTTTATTTTTTACAAAATGTAATTTTCCACCTTCTACTGAAATTAAACGTACTCGTAAGTGATTAAAGTACGTTGCTAATGACATTATTAAGTATTAGCCTAGAACATTTATAAGAATTCAGTTGACATGATTTGATGAGTCTGTCTTTTCAGGGTCTCACTAGCCATAGGTCGTTAATTGCCGCGACGGAGCCGAAAGCTCTTGGTGACTACACTTTCATTTATAAATAACTTAAATTTATAAATAATAAGGGTTAGTGGGGGTTACCCACTAACCCCTTTTCCTCTTTTTTCTACAATCTACTCGGGTATCCGAATCCACTTTCGCATTTCTTCCGATGTAAGTTTGTCAGGAGCTCTTTGCTCTCTCCTCGATATTGCCGTTCCGGTCTTATCCTTAGCCACCGTCTATTCTGGCATATTCCATCTTGTCTTTTTTCCTGGAGGTTTTGTTATTTGGAGCAGGTTTATAGCTTCTCCATACGCCCTTGGCTCGGAGAACTTAGTAGAGAACTCTGTCCAGCTGCTCTTTAGTTTCCATTATCCGATGAACCAACTCTACTATAGTTACCCAGCCCTCCTCGTCTCGGAGCATGATATTGACGAGGTTGACTGGAGTCAGAGTTTTACTGACTCTCAAAGACGCCATGATCTGCCTCTGTTCCCAGCGGCAGCAGTAGAATGTTCTGTTCTGTTTTGTGAAATGTTCCGCATGTTCTGCGGTATCGTTTTCGTCGCAGTGTTCGCACTTGGAAGAGTCCAACTTTTCGATCCGAAGCATCCATGACCTGTGAGAATTTGGAATAAACTGTCAGATGGTATGACAGTTCATCATGTTTCCTCTCTACTCATTGTTGGAGGTTTACCCAACCTAACCTACCCTGACCTAACTTACCCTACTGTAACCTAAACCTGATATAAAAGCAACAATAGTATGTTTTATTTTAAGAACGAGTTGGTTATATCCTGAAAATTATTAACATTTCTAGAAGGTTGGGAGAGCTCGAGCGCCAAATTACAGTTATTGCCGACGCGATAGGACCAAATGAAGTCAATCCGACCCTGTATCAGCAAAGACTATACAGTAAAAGACTGTCATAGCTTATGGGCGAAATATGACCAAAAATTCCCACTAAAGAAGATTTCGCTAGTCACCACAAGCATATTTCAGTAAATAAGATAGCTTGTCGAGGCGGGAGCAACAAAGAAAGGGATAAACGAAGTTTACCCTTCGAGGGATTTTAAGCGATTTTGACCTTTAAAGTCTTCACATATTTTAATATAGGTTTCGTTAGTCTCTTACTGTATGGTCTTTGGTATCAGTCTGTGATACACTTTCTCGCTCTCTTTATTGTTAAATAACTAGTAAGAGACAATACTCGGTTGTCGTAATTAATTCAATGGCTCCCAAAAGTTTGGAGAAAGGTGCGAATTATGACGGGATACTACACTGAAAAAATGCAAAGACATCCTACGTAGTTTAATAAGTTACTTTATTTAAAATCCTCGTATAAACCATTGTTTACACCTTGTTTAAGCATACAATCAAATTATATTACGTAACAAACAATAATTAAATCTACAAAATACCGATATGCTAAGAATTGCTGATGGTCTATTTAAATTGCTTCTCACAATTAAAATGTTTACCTATATTACCAGCGTAATAAATCGTTCAATTGATGCTTGTGTGAAATAATGTAACTAGGCGTTAGCTCAATCTAAATACATTAATTAATCATAATATAACGTTGAAAGACTCAGTTTATAATATTCATGATGTCGAACACTTCTTCTTATTTCTTTATTACATTAATTAATTTTATAGTCGTCACAAAAAGGTGTTAACATAGAAAAGGAAACAATAGAAATGATTTAATTAATAGTATAAGTTTTTGCTATAGTTTACACTCCAGTGTGGTATTCATAATTGACACAAGAAGAGAATTTTAAAAATGTTATAAGAGATGGAAGTCAATATTAAATTATATTACAAAGTCGAAACAAAAAAATAAATAATATTTTGGCAAATTATACACTTATACAGGGTGTATTAAATTGGATGGCTATCTTTGTTATTTAAAGATTACAGATTTGGTTAATGGGAAATATTTTGCAGTTTCTTATGCTGATTGAGATACACAGGTTTCAGAAATAAAAAAAATCCAACCAGTAAATTACATTTTTTATTCTGATTGCAACAATGTATCATAATCATCTATGTTTAAAATAAAGATGGGTACCTGATATTAATATATTAACCATCGCAGTACCGAGTGGGGTCCAAACGCACCCCAATGTCTGTTTTTGGCTTGTTATTTTCGTAACAATTTTTTGTTTGTTTAACGCTTTTGGGACTTTGTTCTTTTATTTTATTTCTAACTAAAAATACTTAGTTGGTAATTTTGTGGTACTTTTATGATTGTTATTAATTAATAGTAGTAATTATTAAAGTATTGTAGGAGTCTACCTATTAAAGCAATATTATGAAAATATTTCCGGAACGGTAATGTTAAAGTCGATTTTTATACATTTTTAAAAAATAGTGCTCCTATCTAAAAGGAACAATTTCACCCTTAAAATGGGGTAAAAGAGTGAAAATTACGGTTTTTCCAAATTTTTTCCTTTTTCTCTAAAACTAAACATTATAGGAGCACTATTATGGTTGAATATTGTTGCTGACGTCTAAACGAATCGATTGACACCGGTTTGATAACATTTAGTTTATAACAACCTTTTCAGGAGAAAAAAATTCTCAATAACCAACGTTTAAAATTAGATAAAAATTTATTACGGCAGTTTTAATTAACCTAGAGAAATGTGCTTAGGCTTAAGTTCTTCCTAAAGCTCCAGTAAACAAGAATCCATAATATTAGCGAATAATGGTAGATCTGAGCAGAAAGTATCTGAGGTTCGTCTGAACCACTGTTGGTATTTGACGTTTCATTTTTAATTCGGTATTATGAAGGTTAAGTTTCACAATCAAGTAGCAATGAAAAAAAAATTTATTGAAAGATACGGTTTAAACCATTGTATAAAAAAATACCCCCTACTGTACCAGGAAAGAGCCATTTAGCTAATAATATGGGACGAGTAAAAATAAAGCGATTTCCTGTCAATTTCTCCAATACAAGTGGTTATACTCCCACGTGTAAGGAAAGATAACAGCCAATGATAATGTAAACTCGACGGAATAAACGAGTTATCCATGGATTTCTCATTTTCTCTAATGGACAACGGTTGCTAACCCTCCCTCTGGATGTTTTATGTTCAAAGGATTAAACTGACAACTTGCCGGGGTATCTTCCGTTTTGTAAGTTTCGTTAGATATCAGTAGTTTTCACGGCTATTGCACGCATTGACATTCAATAAATAATTAAATAGGACTATTAATTAAACATAAAACATAATTTATGTTTTATTTATTCATGTAGAATAATAAAATGAAGAAAATGGCTATTCAAACGGGTAACATAACTTCTTCTTTTCATAATTATTCTAGTTCTGAATAAGGGTTACCAGTTATTAATTTAATTTGTATACCAATAAACGTAATCAAAAGTTTATAATAACGTCATTTTAATTCAAATAGAAGTAGGTAATGTCAATACATTTATATGACTTAAGTGGCATCATCTCAAGTCTATAAATTTTACACATTTTCAATAACACATAAATGAAGCCACATTTACGTTAACGAGCGAGTTGTAAAAATTTCTCAATTTGTCGCATTCTTACAACAGTCAAGAAGCTGCGAAGTAGTTCGCCAGTCATGTCACTTCAACCCTTGGAAAAGGGAAGCTATCAAAGACTCGCTTTGTGGTCATTAACTACTTTAAATCCTTACCCAATTGACATAAGCAGCGATTCTAAACCTGAGGGGCGCGCCAAATATCTCAAAGGGGGTTGCTAGCAAAATATAAATAGAAGAAAAAAAACGATTTCGCAGAGATAAAATGTTTAATCACTAAAACCAATTTCAGTGCAGAAAATGCATGGCACCATACATTGGGACAGTGGAACATACTAGGCACTGTCCCTAGCACCGCACATCGCTCCAAAAAAAACATAAAGAATTATTTTATGTGAGATTGGCCACACTGAAGCACCCATCCTTGCATTGAATAAAAAATAACCCCTATTCTACCAGGATCAAGGTCAAGCTTCGTTTCTGATGTTTTATGTTCTAAGGACCCACACATTTTCGTATTAAACCAGTAATGGCACCGAATGAAAGCCGGATGGGCGGGTGCCCACTCTGTTAATTGGAGCGCTCACCAAAAAGTTTTAGAGAGCACCTTGGGAAGAGAATTCGAAACGGGTTTCAATATAAAAAACACAAGTTTGTGTGAGTTTTTCCAAAACATAATAATTTCGTCTAGCCTTTCCTATCTTTTGACTGAGCTATTATTAGATCATAAAATTTATTAACACTTCTTAAAACGCGTTGATCTTGAGGTGACAAAACTTTTTGCCAGCGGCGCGTTAGGGGTGCCCATAGACGTACTCTTGGAGTCACTGGGAAAGTATAGGGGAAAGTGGGTGAATATCGACTTTTGTCCAATATCGACCAGTGTCGTACAGATGAGCGTAAGAGTAAAAAAATAAAATAAAGCATACTATATCATTTTTTGGTCCATGTTGCAAACATTGACTACTCATAACAAATGTTTTAAGGCAAAAAAACTTTTTTTATAGAAATAAAAATGCATATTTCTATTTTTAATCAATAGATAGCTATGTTTTTAACAATTTAGTTAAAGTAAAATCAAACGAACAATCGGCCTTTCTTATACTTTGGAAAAAGTCCTCACCACAGCTCATGGGGTAATATCTCGTCATCTCATCAATCTTGTGCAAAATGCAATACAAGAATATGAATGAGTACAATGTATGTACCAAGTTCCATAATAGTACGGTGAAACGCCGTCTAAGGCACTCTAAGGGGATAGTTTTAATGTTTTATATATTTTTAAAATATGTTTTCTAATATAAATAATAATTACATGGATTAATACTTAGGTCAATTTTATCCTACCTGATGGTCGATTTTACCCCTCAAAAACTTGCTTGACTTTTACATTAATTTTTGGAGAAATGTGTTAATTTGTTCAATTTTTACAATAATTCTAAGAAGCATGTAAGTATACTGGACATATAAAAAAAATGTCAGATTTATTGAAACAAATTTAGAGATTTTATCGAGGGGTAAACCACTCTCTGTAGTCAGTGTACAAAAATTGAGTAGTCAATAGTAGTCATAGGCAGTCATCGAATAGTCATCTCACAGTCAATGTACAAATTCAGAACAGTGGTTGACCCCTCGGATTTTATACAAAAAATGCCTTAGGTGGTCGATATTCACCCGTTTTCCCCCATTACATTGATTTTCCAAGAGGGCGCCAAAAATTTGATATTAAAAATTGTGTCGCACATGAAAAAAGATTGAGAAACACTGACATAAAATATTTATTTTGCTACATTCTAAAAACCGAAAAAAAAAATTTTATTATTTTTTTATTTTTTCTAGTTTTTAAACCTAAAGGTCCATTCATAGTGCGATTGTAATAGGAATTGGAAATGTAATATCATAGTTCTATTGTATCCGTAGAAAGTTGACCAACTTTCAACTTAATTGTACGAATTCTGACAGGCGCATGCGCATAGAGAATAATTTTGACGCCTGTCTTCATTTTTGAGGTTAAACTGTATGGAAATCGACAAATCCCATTTCAAAAATTCAATTTTGAGACCTATTTTTAAAAAAATAATTATTTACTTATAATTTCTGGTTTTAATTATAATTTTTGAAATAAATGTAAATAATTTATAGATTAACCTATCCCGATACATTCCCCTATTCCCCATCATTAAGACCCCCGAGAGTTTTTCGAGTAACCCAGATCTTTCTGGGAATCTTTAGAGTATGATCTACAGTGATGGTACCAAATTTAAAGTGTGGAACCTTATGCATAGAAGTTCTTCATAAATGAAGGGGTCAGAAGTCAAGAGATCTAAGTAGAAAATAATAATCTTACAATTACAATCACTATGAATGGTACATTTTGTTACGGATACAATTCCAATAATAGAACCTTACAATTCCAATTACAATCGCACTATGAATGCAGCTTAACTGAATTATTAAATAGCATTTTTGCGGCTAGAAGCGACTCACTTCGCCCTAACATAGTGGAGATTTGGTTGAAAATTGCTAAAAGTTGTCAACATAATGTAAACTAGCCATTACGCGAAACAACACTGTATATTCGTAAAGTGGAAACGAGGTCTTTACAACCCTCTCAAAATAGTTACTTCATTGCCCTTATAACAAGTCATAATTATTATTATGCTTTCAAATAAAGTGGTGCTTTATAATGAGACGCAAAGTATTTATAATTATTTTCTACGGCACCTTCCTACTTCTGTTAAAATTCAAAAATTATTTTTGCCGAATATTCCTAATTGAAAGGAGAACAAATTTTCAGATTTTTATTCTTGATTTTGAAATATATGAAACAACGACTTAAATCGATAATTAATGTCAAAAGTGCCATAATTCTTATACTAATAAAGATGTAATTACCGACTCGTAATTAATTTGAGGGTCATTAAAGTATGTGGAACTGTTGAAAACCGCAAAGACCCGTTATTGCACTTAAAATTACATGTATGCGGCTTTAACAACATTCACTCGAAATTGTAAAATTATTGGACGAATTTAATTCGAATTAAATTTAACTAAATTTATACAACTCTAAGTACGTGATAATTTTTTTTCTCTACCAATTTACTATAAGTTGTAATTTAAACTTTGAATTAGTTTCGCGTTTGACGTCAAAAAGTAACAAAAATGTTTTAAATGCAAACATTTTATAAAAAATGCATCGACTTAGCTACAAACATGTTGTATTTTAATATCCTTTTTATAATACAAATAACGTTCTTTAAATCTAAAATATGTTGCTGAAACACGAAGTGCATAAAAAAGGTTCTTTTGTGATTATAATCGTAAATGAGTAAAATGAATAATAGTGCAACTATGATTTGTTTGAAATATGGAAAGCGTGAATAAAAAGCTTAGCATTTTGCATAGGTAATTTTGCTTATAATTGAGTTATCGTTGAAAAAAGGAGAGAAACAAACAAGTTCCGTGGCACACGATTTACTTTATTACACAAACTGCAGCGCTCTCAAAATTAGATTCTGTGTGTAAGGGTCCATCAATAAGCGAGGTGGAATATTAAATCCATAATTTAAAACTTCATATTTTTCAATACGAGTTCTAAATTTTAATAAGAAGTCAAAAAGAGAGGTTGAGATCCTCTAAGGCTTTCCTAGGTTTGTTATTATTCGCGTTTGAGAGAGTATTAGTTTAAGCATAAAGATTATAATGTATAGTTGATTGAAGGTTGAAACTCAACCTAAGGTTAGGCAAACTGAATCTAGACCTCTGGTTGAGTGTCCTGGTCCTAAGATATATCCCTGTCCAATCATGCCTTGATATGTTCGATCCAGGATGATGTGGTATAGTGTGGTATAGGGCGTAACTACCCAAGTACGGTGTGTGCAAGGCACACGTGACCCCGTTCAAGAGGTCCCCCGACCGTAATTTTGGCTGCCGTTTTACCTAATGGACTAAACTGACTAAAGCTCAAGGCGCTAAAATCTAAGGGGTGCCAGAATTTACAAATGTTTTGCCTGCGGCGCTTTGAGGGGTAAGCCCCCGAGACTTCTCCTAAAACGCGTAATTTTAGATGCCGCGATTAAGTTTGAGCAGAAGGCACCATAACATCATCCCTGGAGCCACTGTTTTTAAAGATCACAGATAATCAAAATGTATCGCAACACCATTTATTTCTAATGGGCAGCTTCCTGGCCTTAATTTTAGAATTTACTGCTCATTACACATTCACTCATTCTTTAACTGTTACTTTTTCAGTCACATTGATTCTTCTTGATATAGTTCTAGTTCTCGTACTAGAA
This sequence comes from Malthinus seriepunctatus, assembly GCA_963924605.1. Lineage (NCBI taxonomy): Eukaryota > Metazoa > Arthropoda > Insecta > Coleoptera > Cantharidae > Malthinus > Malthinus seriepunctatus. The sequence continues at coordinate 87,272,714 of OZ004600.1, read as the reverse complement.
ACTAGGTTCAATTTCAACATAAAAGTATCGTTTAGACGTAAAGCTGTCGCTCCCGATTGCAAACAGAAACCACCCTCTACGCACCACTATCTATTATATTAGTAGCTCAAAGTTCACTGCTCAAGTACTTAGCTCTTTGATCAGGGCATTAAAAGAACAGCTCTAGGATCCAAGGTAGAGAAAAAATTCTGTGACTATAATTATCGAAACCAAAGTTTAGAGCTATCTAACCTAACTTTTCTATTCAGTAACCATGTGCAAATGTGAAAAATAGCAAAATTTATTTATGTTTGACGTTACAAGTAAAACTGTTTCAATAATTAATTATTGTTAATAAATTTCCACGACTTTCAAATGCTTATAGAGAAGTAATAAGTAATGAATAAATTCCTAAGTTATATATTGCATACTAAAATCAAATATAGGTTCTTTGGCGATGGTATTTGAACAAGTAAATCGACCACCGTTTTAAATGTGACATTTAAATACCTAATTAAACTTATTTAGTAACAATTGAAGCTCGTTGATTTATGAATTGAAATGTCGTGTGTAAAAAAAACTTCAGAAATTCCAGTCATAACAATTTGTACATCATTTCTTATCAGGGACGAATCTAAAAATGTTTCAACAAAACAACAACCTAAAATAGTATATTACAGTACATGTGTCACAAGATAGCATTTTGACGCACGAAGGCAAATTTTGCCAGACCGACTGAAAGGAGGTCTGCAAATGCCTGAGTGCGGCAAAAGCCCTTGTGACACAAGTGCTTTATACTATTTTTTCTATTTTGCAATGATTTGCTTTAAAAGATTATTCTTAATAAATTTTGTTAGAGAATTTTATTACTTCTTTCATTTACGTTGGCTATACTGACAGACTTGACGTTTTAAATAGGCCTTATGAGATGGCGCTATAAATATTTGTCTTCACAAATTTAAAAATTTGATTTCAAATATTTTTATTTTTAATAATTAATATGCAGAAATTACATTATTCCTTCTGTATTTATAATTTAACAAGCATCTTTGTATTTATTTTTTTTAAATCAACATGACTTTTTTATAAAAAAATATTTTCAATTTTAAGTAAGTGTCAAGTGTGTATGTGCCAAGCAAAGAAACAACTGAGCATAAATTATTCGCAAAGTTCGCTTGTAATAATTACACCTGTAATTATTGAACGTTTTTTGTATTAATTGTAAATTTATTAAAAATTAAGAAATTAAAAATATGGGTGACACTCCATCACATATCAGAAGCTTGGCAAAAAAAGCAACAGAAAATTTAATGCCATTTAAATCCCGTGAAAGATATGAAAAAGAATTTCAGAATTTTAAACTTGGTGCGAGCAAAATTCGGTTTCCCTAATTACTGAAAATGTTGTATTGGCTTATTATGAAAATATGAGTAAGTCTAAGAAATCTTCAACAATGTGGTCCAGCTACTCTATGATACGAACTAACATGTCTCAACATTAAAAATAATATCGATATATCTAAGTTTCATAAACTGCTGGCCTTTTTAAAAAGAAAATCCCAAAATTACATGCCAAAGAAATCAAAAATATTGGAAATTTACCATATTCATCAGTTTATTAATAAAGCCGATGATGATCGCTACCTTGCTATGAAGGTGTGTAGAAAATCTTTGTTTACTAATTTAGATACAGTAAAATCAAACAAATAAAGTACCTACGTAATAGATATGTCTTAAAAGTAACATTTTTCAGATTGCCTTAATTATGGGCTACTCTGGAGCGTGCAGGCGAGATGAGCTCAAATTAATGACTATCGATGACATAAAGTTCCAACCGAGCGTCATTGGTAAACATTCCCACGACAAAAAATAATGTAGCACAAATGTTTGCCAATACGGAGATACTATGGATTAATTTGATAAATAAATATTATGCACTTCGACCTTGTCATACATCGCACCGCCGCTTTTTCCTAACTTATACGAGCCCAGTCGCACTTTAATTGGACCAAAAAAATTTGGACATAAAATTTAATTTTTTTAAATTATAATTTATTAAATTAATGTAACTTTAAGAAAGATAACTAACTATATTTGATACCGTGGAGTATTAGCAACAAATAAATAATGTTTAATATAAATTCGAATTACAATAACCTTAAAAATAATAGCAAAAACAAAATTATACCTGGCGCATATCAATTGGACCAAAACTTGAGCGCAGAGATAAGTGGTATTTTTACCAATGCGTAATTTTTATGACTGTTATTTTATGGAATATGCATTGAAGAATCCAATGCTAACAATAATTAAAATAATTTACTTAGTTATTTGTCAAAATGGTTCCTGGAAAGCTGCTATCCTATGATTTGCGAAATTTTGTTGTTGCTGCCCACACCATGGACTTTTTGGGCATAGAAGTGCATTAAATCTCAATATTCCTCAAGGAACAGCGAGAAACATAATCTTTCAATTTAAATATACCGGAAATATTGAATTAAAAGTTTAAACTGGTCGTATTTCAAAAATTTAATAAAGAGATTATTGTGCTCTTCGTACACTTATCAAACAAGATTGCCGAGCTTTCTCACGAGAACTGGCTGTGAAATGAGCAGATGCGATTGGTAGACCAATATCAGAAGGTGCTAGTTTGAGAAGCACAAAACAAATGGGTTATGGGTTCTTGAAGGTAAATTTAAATATAGAAAATTGTGCAAACTTATTATTTATTTTACATTAGTCGAAAGAAAAACATTTTCTCACAAAATAACAAAAACCTAACCGATTTTATGGCTGAAGACTCCAGTTTTATGGGTAAAGAATTCAGTATTTCCATAAAAATCTTTTTGGTTTGTGTTTTTTTTGTAAGAAATGGTTTTTCTTTCGTCTAACGTAAAATAAATTAAAAATTTGAATAATTTTCGTGGTTTAAATTTATCTTCAAGGGCCCCATAACCCATTTGTTTTGTGCTTCTCAAATCTCAAACCAATATCGTCTGATATTGGTCTACCAATCGCATCTACTCATTTCACAGCCAATTCTCGTGGGAAAGCTCGGTGATCTTGTTTAATTAGTGTACGAAAAGCACAATTATCTCTTCTTGAAATTTTTGAAATACGGACAGTTTTAACGTTTGACTCATTATTTCCGGTATACTTAAATTTAGAGATTAAGTTTCTCACTGTTCCTTGAGGAATATTAAGTTTTAATGCAATTTTATGCCCAGAAAATCCATGGTGATTTTTTCCAGACAAAATTTCGCAAATCATAGGATGGTAGCTTTCCAGGAACCATTTTAACAAATAACGAAGTAAATTATTTAAATTATTGTTAGCATTAGATTGTTCAATGCATATTCCATAAAATTACAGCCATAAAAATTACGCATAGGTAAAAATACCACTTCTCTCTGCGCTTAAGTTTTGGTCCAATTGATATGCGCCAGGTATAATTTTGTTTTTGCTATTATTTTTAAGGTTATTGTAATTCGAGTTTATATTAAACATTATTTATTTGTGGTTAATACTCTACTGTATCAAATATACATAGTTGTCTTTCTTAAAGTTAAATTAATTTAATAAATTTTAATTTAGACAAATTAAATTTTATGTCAAATATTTTTGGTCCAATTAAGGTGCGACTGGGCTCGTAGTAAGGGGCGATGCAATACGTTGCCAATAGGTATAAACAAAATTGGGCAAATACCTAAGCATATTGCCATATTTTTAAAGTTAGATAGTCCTGAACTATACACTGGACATTGCTTCAGACGTACGTCTGCCACCCACCTGGCAAATAATGGTGCTGATTTCTTAACAGTGAAAAAACATGGTGGGTGGAAGTCTTCGGCTGTTGCTGAAGGTTACGTCGACCAAGCAATTAATAAAAAAATTGAGGTGTCACATATTCTTGGTAAAACTACCAAAGAAGCTTCTACTTCTGTATCGCATATTCTTGGTCAAACTACCAATGAAGCTTCTACTTCTATATCGTCCACTTCAACTCTAGTTCATAATGTTGTGTCAACAGAAACGGTTCCTGGAGTGTCTATTTCAGGAAATAATTGTAATGTTACTTTACACGTATATAATAATTGTAAAATTAACAAATAAAAATGATGTTTTGGTTACATTTTATAGGTTTTCAGGGTTTTCATACACATTTGACTTGATTACATGATTAGGTTTTAAAGTCGTGTTGGAGAATTTTATTAGTTAAATTTTTATTTGACTATACTGACAGTTGACGTTTATTGACATTTTAATAATTAATTTAAATACCAATTTCGAACTAAAAAAAACTAGAAACAGTACTTAAAAGTAGAACATTACAGCATCGTTTTGGACGGTTTTCGATGCTGTAATGACTTAATGAGTATATTGTAAACGCAAAATAGAAAATAGTTATTTGTTTTATAAGGAGACAAAGTGACGTTTTGTGTGACAAGACTGTGTTTGGCTGAAGAGCGAGCGCGTAGCGAGCGAGTCAGGCAATACAGGCGAGTCACACAAAACTACTTTGACTCCGTATAAAACATTAAATTTTTTCTGCAAACGTAAAGCGTAAAACTGAAAATTTTGATTTTTGAAAGAGCACCATCTCTTGTCAATTACTTGTAGTTCAATTGTCAAATATTTTTTAAAATTAACTTAAATTTGTAAAAAAAGCTAATTATTAAAAGCAACGAACTAATTATAAAGGAAAATTTAAAAAAACATTAAATTGTTTACATTACAAATGCTTAAAAAACATTTTTTACGTTAAAAATAAAAATAATGTGCGGTTAAGATTTTTATTTGTTTCTCATTTGTAAACGTCAGTTTCCAAAAACACAATATTAATCAAGAAAGTTTATTTTATCAAGTCACTAACTTGTAAAAGTGACAGTTAACTTGCAAAATTTTTACAAGTTAGTAGAATTATTTACATTAGAAAATTTTGTTTTATCGTCATATATGTTGAAAATCATGGTACAATTGTTATTTCCAGTAACACAGATTTTTGATGATGAAAGAGTTGATACTGATGATGATGAACCATCTGTTGACTCAGAAACTGCTGAACTCGAGGACTGCAGAACATTTGTACTCTCCTTACTACCAAATAATTTGCTAAACATTTCGATATTTTTGTTGACCGAATCATCGACATAACTCATCGCAATTTCGGTGCTCTTCCACCCTCCTGCACGCTTTAGTGCTAAAATATCTCCACCCGAATCCGCAACCATAGTGGCTCCAGTTCTGCGAAAAGAGTGGCCGGTGTATAACTCTGGGTCTTTTAAACCTAAATATTTCGCTATTTGCTTTGGGACACCACCAATAGTGTGCTGGCCAGCATTAAGGGAAATGCACTTTCCATGTCGGTACGTCAAAAAAAAATCTTAGGCTTTCTGTTCCAGGAGGCCGAAGATTTACATATTTTCTGTATAACATGCAGGGCTTGAAGCTGCAGCCATCATCGGTTATGGTGAATCTTCTTGTTGTTAAATTTTTTGTTTGCCGCAATGTCACAATAACGTATTTTCCCATATCTTCTACATCATTCATGTTTAAGGAGAGAATTTCGTCACATCGACAACATCCAAAAATCCCAAATATTGTTACAATTTTCGCCAGCAACCACTGGTCATCAGAAGCATGTAAAAGAAATTGTTCAACCTCTTCTTTACTTAATACCTTGGCCTTTTTTGGCGTATAACGCTCATTTTTTCGTTTCAGAAACGCTATTACCTTTTGAAATCTGCAAATGACAACTAAACGTCATATTTTTCAATAAATTTTTTAAGGAAAACAAACCTGCGAACAGGGGCATTTTCTTTCATTTCCAAGCAGCTTTTCAGCATAGACCATTTTGCCCATAAAGTATTAGGGCTGAATCTAGCTGATAGTTGATTCAAGTAGACCAACAAAACATCTTCAGTTACCCCAATCACACTATTTTTGTTTTGCCACTTTTTGAAGTCGTCATATTCTCGCTCGTACCTGGAAGCTGATTTTGCAGGTAATAAACTTGAAGCTACACTGCTGGCTGCCTCAATAATTTCTTTTGGTACATTCATTTTCGCTTTCGCCAAAACAAATGTAAAGAAAAATAAACAGACATGTTCATGGCAACGCTTCCATAGCTTACGACATTTGCGACAAATTATTGAGATTTTTTTGGAATTTATCTAACCTTTTTACAAATGAGAAACAAATAAAATATTAAACAATACACGCAAGGTAACGGGTTTTACTGGCTCAAGGAGGTAACTGACTCGCCTGCGGCTCGTCAGTTATATCCTCCATTCCCCAGTAAAAACCGTTTTACCTGGCTAGTAATGTTAAATACTATACTTTTCCCTCCTAGACAGACAAAAATTACTTTTCTGACAATTTTTCCTGCCTCGGCGGGAAAGTTAAACTTCACCGTTACCTATTCAGTGACACAAAGGCGACTTTTTCTGACGTTTAAAGAAAAAATAATTTTTATGAGGGGTAACCTGAGAAGCTAATGGAAAGTTTATATTTTTTTTAATCGCCATAGATATCTATAATAGTATAACACCTAATAGTACTCAATTGGAGGGATCTTCGACTCCATAATTTCCATAGAACCACCACTCTCCGTGGTTCTTGCGGAGCTCACTTTTTGTCCCAAAAAGCTCTATTTTTATTGCTTGTTCTAATTTAACGTAATTAAAAGTTTCCAATTTTTAATTGTCAAATTTGTAAATTTTTTTAATTATACAAAAATTCAAGACAAACTTATAATTTTACTAAAATTGGTTATAATCGTTAACACCAACACAAACCATCCAAGCAACTTTATTTTTATTTAGTTTTAAGAAAATAACTGTTATTAAGTTATTATAACCACTTTTGGGCATAGAAATGTGTCAGCAAACCAAACTTATCATCAGTAAACATCAAAATAAACATATCTATGAATTATTATTAGAAAGTTTCCATTCCAAACTTTTGTTTTTGCTTATGAGAGTATTAAACAAGTGGTGCTTCACGAACGCTTTAACTGCGAGGAAAAATTTATTATCAAAAATCAGATATAGGTACCTAAGGATTTTTTTGTTTTTATAAAATCTTACCTTAAAAATGGGGGTACAAAAATTATTTTTTTATGTTGTGGAAATTTTGTAGTTCGAATGTAGTCTATAGATGCGTATACGATTCAGATGGCAAATTTCAATTTCAATTCGTCCGAGGATGCCAACTCAGATCATTAAAACATCCAAAACGGCTTAATTTGCGTGTGGTTTACTGTTATTTGTTTACATAATACTTTCATTAGTTCGTCTGCTTAAGTTCGAGGCTAATGTCCTTGTAGGACGTATTTACCACCTCTCAGGTGCAGGTGTTAGGCGAGGCGTTTGGCCACGCACAACTAATCGTTACTCGAGTATTCCTTAAGAAGACAGGATGCCTTGCCCTTATTTTACTTAACCATGCAAATGAAAGCTATAAACATTCTTCTATCACTTTACAATCCAAGAATTTTGACAAATTTTTGTCATGAGTGGTGTGAATTGGCGATGTCCGCTATGAGACGAGTGCGCGACAGTGAACACTCGAGTTCGCTATACTATGAATGATTAGTGTTTCACGAGAATCTTGCATTTTTCTTGTTCTTGCACAAAATACAAAACAAGAACAAGACAAGAATTGCATAGTTTTTAGCAAGACAAGACAAGAAATTAACTTGCGAGAAAAGTGCAAGAGTTACAAGATTCTCTGCAATTCCTCACATTCTTGCTCTTTTGTCATATTGCATGTTATGGGTTTTATATTTTAGGTTTTATTTTATTATAGAAATTAGCTTGCATTCTTGCTCTTTTGTCATATTGCATATTATGGGTTTTGTATTTTAGGTTTTATTTTATTATAGAAATTAGTTGCTATTCTTGCTCTCTTGTCATATTTCTTGTTATGGGTTTTGTATTTTAGCTTTAATTTATTATAGAAATTAGCTTGCATTATTGCTCTTTTGTCGTATTGCATGTTATGGGTTTTGTATTTTAGCTTTTATTTTATTATAGAAATTAGCTTGCATTCTTGCTCTTTTGTCATATTTCTTGTTATGGGTTTTGTATTTTAGCTTTAATTTATTATAGAAATTAGCTTGCATTATTGCTCTTTTGTCGTATTGCATGTTATGGGTTTTGTATTTTAGCTTTTATTTTATTATAGAAATTAGCTTGCATTCTTGCTCTCTTGTCATATTTCTTGTTATGGGTTTTGTATTTTAGCTTTAATTTATTATAGAAATTAGCTTGCATTATTGCTCTTTTGTCGTATAGCATGTTATGGGTTTTGTATTTTAGCTTTTATTTTATTATAGAAATTAGCTTGCATTCTTGCTCTTTTGTCATATTGCATGTTATGAGTTTTGAATTTTAGGTTTTATTTTATTATAGAAATTAGCTTGCATTCTTGCACTTTTGTCATATTGCATGTTATGGGTCTTGTATTTTAGCTTTTATTTTATATAGAATTAGCTTGCATTCTTGCTCTTTTGCCATATTTCATGTTATGGGTTTTGTATTTTAGGTTTTATTTTATTATAGAAATTAGCTTGCATTCTTGCTCTCTTGTCATATTTCTTGTTATGGGTTTTGTATTTTAGCTTTAATTTATTATAGAAATTAGCTTGCATTATTGCTCTTTTGTCGTATAGCACGTTATGGGTTTTGTATTTTAGCTTTTATTTTATTATAGAAATTAGCTTGCATTCTTGCTCTTTTGTCATATTGCATGTTATGAGTTTTGTATTTTAGGTTTTATTTTATTATAGAAATTAGCTTGCATTCTTGCTCTTTTGTCATGTTTCATGTTATGGGTTTTGTATTTTAGCTTTTATTTTATTATAGAATTACCTTGCATTCTTGCACTTTTGTCATATTGCATGTTATGGGTCTTGTATTTTAGCTTTTATTTTATATAGAATTAGCTTGCATTCTTGCTCTTTTGCCATATTTCATGTTATGGGTTTTGTATTTTAGGTTTTATTTTATTATAGAAATTAGCTTGCATTCTTGCTCTTTTGTCATATTGCATGTTGTGGGTTTTGTATTTTAGGTTTTATTTTATTATAGAAATTAGCTTGCATTCTTGCTCTTTTGTCATATTGCATGTTATGAGTTTTGTATTTTTGGTTTTATTTTATTATAGAAATTAGCTTGCATTCTTGCTCTTTTGTCATGTTTCATGTTATGGGTTTTGTATTTTAGCTTTTATTTTATTATAGAATTACCTTGCATTCTTGCACTTTTGTCATATTGCATGTTATGGGTCTTGTATTTTAGCTTTTATTTTATATAGAATTAGCTTGCATTCTTGCTCTTTTGCCATATTTCATGTTATGGGTTTTGTATTTTAGGTTTTATTTTATTATAGAAATTAGCTTGCATTCTTGCTCTTTTGTCATATTGCATGTTGTGGGTTTTGTATTTTAGGTTTTATTTTATTATAGAAATTAGCTTGCATTCTTGCTCTTTTGTCATATTGCATGTTATGAGTTTTGTATTTTAGGTTTTATTTTATTATAGAAATTAGCTTGCATTCTTGCTCTTTTGTCATGTTTCATGTTATGGGTTTTGTATTTTAGCTTTTATTTTATTATAGAATTACCTTGCATTCTTGCACTTTTGTCATATTGCATGTTATGGGTCTTGTATTTTAGCTTTTATTTTATATAGAATTAGCTTGCATTCTTGCTCTTTTGCCATATTTCATGTTATGGGTTTTGTATTTTAGGTTTTATTTTATTATAGAAATTAGCTTGCATTCTTGCTCTTTTGTCATATTGCATGTTGTGGGTTTTGTATTTTAGGTTTTATTTTATTATAGAAATTAGCTTGCATTCTGGTTCTTTTGTCATATTTCATGTTATGGACTTTGTAATTTAGGTTTTATTTTATTATAGAAATTAGCTTGCATTCTTGCTCTTTTGTCATATTGCATATTATGGGTTTTGTATTTTAGGTTTTATTTTATTATAGAAATTAGCTTGCATTCTGGTTCTTTTGTCATATTTCATGTTATGGACTTTGTATTTTGGGTTTTATTTTATTAGAGAAATTAGCTTCTATTCTTGCTCTCTTGTCATATTGCATGTTATGGGTTTTGTATTTTATGTTTTATTTTATTATATAAAATAGCTTGGGAGAAAAGTGGAAGAGTTACAAGTTTTTCTGCTATTTCTTGCATCGTTGTTTTTTTGTCATATTTCATATTATTGGTTTTGTATTTTAGGTTTTATATTATTATAGAAATTAGCTTGCGAGAAAAGTGCAAGAGTTGCAAGATTTTCTTACATTTTCTGTCATTCCTGCTCTCTTGTCAAATTCCCAGTTTGCAAGAGAGCAAGTATTTTGCAAGAAAAAGCAAGAAAGGGGAAGCCCCGACGTTGGCCATCGAAAATATGCAAGACAAGAAATATGCAAGACTTAAATATACAAGACAAGACAAGATTTTTGTTTGTAAGAATGAAGCAAGACAAGACATATTTAATTTTTTGTCTTGCTATACAAGACAAGACAGGAAATACTCAAGCAAGACAAGAAATCTTATCTTTTGAAACTCTAATCTCGTTCACCTGACACCAACGTTTCTTAGCGCTAGGTTCTCTATCTCTGTCTTTGTAAAACTGTAAAATACATGGAAGTAGGTATTCTTCCTACCTAATTTTAAATGCAGAAAGTGATACACCCTACACGTAATAACTTTCTTTTTCTTTCTTTTTTTTTAAATAATATCTTCTTGTTCTTTTTCTTCCTGTTAGCCTACGGTCTGCTTTTTATTTAACTCATGGGTGATCTTTGAGTACTGCGAACCATTTTTAGAATTAGTTGGACAGAAAGCTAGTCTAATGTAACTTTAGAAGAATTTTTTGAGGATGTTTCAGCACAGTGTAGAGAAAACCACAAAAAACAGATGCTGTGAGTTACGCTTTACGCCAACTTTTCACACTCTTTCACTCAGGAATAAATAATGAAGGCTTATTCCCAATTTGGTAGTTAGGGATTTCATCACACTTTATAGAAGTCCAGTCGCCAGAAGTTGCTAGGTACCTATTACTGACAGTAGAACTTATAACTTTGTATTTTGACCATGTGTAACTCTAAGTATGAAAATTGAAAATTACTTTATCTTTCTTCTATTTGAAAGAGAAAGTTATCGACTTTAATTGGAAGATTCGATTTTACTAGATCTTATAAAAAGTCAAAGAGACAAAAAATCGTGCATTCTACTTTCTAGTGAGGAACTCATCCTTAAATTACACTGTACAGTTTTGGAACACCCTGTAATATATATTTATGTGCTATTCACCCGCATAGACGCTGTAGGGTAGGTAATGCTCAAAAGAAGTTATCTCTAACTGGCTCACAATATTTCTTTTAGTACTAGATGAACTAGAGATGTTATAGTTTTATTCGTTAATAAAATGATTTAAATGGATTTCGTGGTACTACTAGTCTTAAAAAGCTTAAAGCATCTAAAGAATGCATTTAATTTAATTTAATTTATTTAAGCTCTCAAAGCTTTCGTTAACGAGAAATATAAAATCTTTGGTAAAAAACTACTATTAAGTGAAGCACTTTAACTCTCAACTATAGATTGATTAATTTATTTCACCACAAAGATAATGGAGTGCTCTTTATGTAACCACGAAAAATAGAGGTGGACACAAGGGGCTTTTGATATGTTAGGTATTCTTTACAGTGAGTGCACAAGTATTCATCCGACTATAATTTTGTTTAAATTTTTGTTAGAAAATTAGCTACAATATTTACGACACGAAAAAGTCCGCAGTAGTAAAAGTATTTCGGTTTTTATATTTTTTAACAGTGAAATCTTAATTAACAAAAAATCAATTAATTGCAATTTCGATTAAAAATTTGCGTGTATTTACCATAATTTAAAATTGCAAATTAAAATATTCATCAATAAAAAAAAATTATGTCGCTTATTCGGCGAAGATTGAAGTAATAAAATTAAAGACGCTTTCAGTTGCAATTAACCTGAAATCGAGTTATTAATGCCTTAAAGGATAAGTAAAACTGATATAAAGACAAAGTGTTTACATATATTATATAAATTAAAATAAAAAGACTTTCTTTACATGACGTTGTTGGTTACCACTGGTATAGTTGTAGTTATATGTAGAAGAGGTGTCCGATATAGGCCAGTTCGTGCAGACTGCTTAAAGACTGCATTCGAGTGCTATAATAGTGCTGTCATGGACCGGCTCTTGTGTTCTTGTGTGGCTTTAGCTGCTTTAATTGCAGGTAAGTCAAATTATATTAATTTGTGGTGACTCGTTAAGTGCACTTAATTAAGAAATCAATCGTGCCTAGTTAAATTTAAAATTTTTAATTTATCTCAAAAATTTGAAATTTTGGTTGCAAACTTAATTTATTTTTTATTAAAAACAACCCTTAATTAATTATTAATTGTGGTCGTTTTTTGAGTCTCTAAGTAGCTTTAAAATTTGAAATAAAAGAAACAAAAATTAAATGGTTATAAATTATAGTTTACGTTTATGTAAATGTAATTTTGCTACTTGTTGAAACGATACATAATTATAAAATTATTAACTTCGTGCGAGAATTTAACGTGTTTTTTTGTAACTTTGATTTTCTATAGATACCTTAAGCTTTTTCCTTTTGTTGTTCTTTTATACGGTAGCATGTTACTGACAGATCAAGTTTGAGAGCCAGCAGCTGAGAGCATTTAATAAGTAATTTATTTATACAAGAATACCCATTTTAATATTCACAATGAACCCACGTTTAAGCTATTCTATAAATTATTAATAAAATCGTCAAAATTAATTAATTAGCATCTAGTTATAATTTGTGAAAAGAAAGGAGAAATTAATTCGAGCAGTTTAAGAATTAGTCGTTTATTAATTGATTTTGAATTTTTGAATGAATTTGTATTAAGATTAGCTTTTAATTTAATTATTTTTCATCTTTTTTGGATGCTGTTGATAAACTAGCTAGCCTAGATTTTAATTTTAACCGCGATCTTATCAGTCAACTGGGCTAAGAATGTAATAAAAACCAAACGGATCTGCACGATGGCGATGTGGTGATTTAAAAATCATAAATGAGACCACAAAAGTAGTAGTAATTGGTGAGAAGATATTTATTATAAAAACGGTGCTACTGTTTAAATAAACAAAAAGTTGTACCAAATTATTAAAAATAGAAAATGTTAAACAGTTAGAATATCATAAAAGAATGATTTTGTGCAATGGAAAATTATAAACAAAACTTTAAAATAACGCAAGTTGTTCTTATTTGAATTTAGAAAAAAATTATTTTATAAAGTTTTAAACGAATTTAAATCAACTCGTAACAACTTTTGATGGTTTTGATAGTTGTAGAACTTATAATGGGATCTTATTACTTTTTAAGTTATAAAGTTTTCAATTAGGTACTATAATAGATTAAAATCCTTCAAGACAAACATTTTTAACTTGTTTACTTGATCTCTTTATTTATTAGATGGCTTTTCACTTAAAGGATGGTATTAGGAAAATGTGTAAAAACCTCACAAAAAAAACCACTACCATTGCACTTTTGTTTGATAATCCTAAGATGAATAAAAGCTAGGATACATCATTTATGTATTTGTATTTACTTAAATCGGGCTCAGGAGACCCGTCAGCAATTATGTAAAGATTTAAATGTTTTTGATGATGATTTAATTTTTATAGTCTGTGGTGGAAATTTTATTATGACCAAGAAGGGGTCGGAGGGAGTAGGGGTGGGGATTTGCACTATGGTTTTATTTCTTTTATTACTAAACAGTAATACCGCGTTTAGGTTACCCCAACAGACAAATTTTCGAATCAATTTTGTAACGATATTGACAATTTGAGAAATTCTGTGTAGAGATTTTTCCAATTCTTCAGTTTTGACTGTTTTGTCAGTATCTCTGTTTGTCTTTTTATTCATCTATATCTATCTGTCCTTCCCAGACCCATATGTCTGTCGGTCTATCAATCTATCTATTATTTTTGCCATTTTCTTTATTCTCAGTATGATAGGATAAAGGCATTTGAGCAAAATCTCGCTGCTTAGAAAAGGTTGAAAATTATACAATGGGATAAGTTCTATAAATAAGCACAAATGACGCTGGTTTTGTTGGTTACAATTTTTCAGGTACTACTTTTGTTGTACTCCTATGTAATTAGTGATAGATTTTTGAAATTTACATTTTTTAATATTTAAAATATGGTAACACAAAAATAGAAAATTTTGATATTTTTATGTTAAAATAAATTTTTAAAAGTCAGTTACTTATGAAACAATCAAAAACCAAAAAAACAACGCCAAATTAGATAAATGAATAGATATCAAAAAATTTATAAAAACAACTGATATAAGTGTTGTAGTACTACAAACCAAAATTTATCCTGATTTTCGGACTTTTTTTGTAATAGCAATTTTTTTTCTCAATCGGTCGAAACCATTCTTGTGAGTTTGTGTATAAAATGTCTCAACCCAATTTTGACCGGAAGGCACTTATTCTTCGACTTTAGTGTAAAATTTTGACTTTTTCGTGTTTTCGTTTCACTATTTTTTTGACCCCGCTTGTGTTGTTCGGATCGGCACCAAAAAATTTTCATTTTCTTTGTAATGAATCTCTCTTTGAAACTGCCTAAGTTAAAACAATTTATATTAATTTCCTAACCTAAAAAAAATTCAAAACTGCCGACATTGGTGGGTCCTAGTTTTTATAGAAAACTTGAGTTTTAATTAATGTTATGGTATCAAATTTTTGGGAATTGTAGCAACAAATCAACAAATTCATATTGCAAGTATGATCCAAAAATATTAAGAACAACGGCTAAAATTTGCATTTTGGTTTAAATGTTCTTTTTCATCTTTGTTGTGAGCAATTGGTGGTATCCCAATAATTCTTCTCTTGAAATGTAGAAAATTTAATGCTCCATCAGATAAAAACAAAAAACAATTACATCAGACCATTTTTTCTTCCGATTTTCTTGAAAATAAAAAAAAATTGAACTGTTGAAAATTGAAATTCAACTGTTCGTCCACAAAATCAATTTTAGTGGTCGAAATTTTATTCTTCTTTTACGTATTTTGAAAATTAATTATATAAAACTATTTTTGAACATTAAAACTGGTTTTAGAAAAAAAAATTTAAGAAATTTTTTTAGGAGATCAAAAAAGCTATCAAACGATACCAAACTTGACTTTTTATCACATCGACGCGAAGCGTCGCGACGTTTAACTTTTCATTTTCTTATGGGGGACATATTATTTTTTTTGCAAATATTGCTCAGTAGGCTTATCTAAATTCGGATACCAAACGACAGCTTCCTATCTTTAACTTTTCTTAATTTTCACAACTTTTCAGGTTATGTTATGTTATGTTAATATTTTACTTTAGGTTATTTTTTACGATAAAAAATAACTAAAACTTAGTTTTTAAATTTTTAGAAAAGTAATTTATTCAAGAAATAAAATTTCATTACTAAGATTTAATAAAATAAATAATAATTTGATTTATTTTTATTTCCAGCTCAAATTACTTTTCTAAAAATTTAAAAACTAAGTTTTATTCGTTATTTTTTATCGTAAAAAATAACGTAAATATTGTAATAAAGTAAAATATTAACATAACGTAATATAACATAACCTGAAAAGTTGTGAAAATTAAGAAAAGTTCAAGATAGAAAGTTTTCGTTTGGTATCCGAATTTAGATAAGCCTATTGAGTAATATTTGCAGAAAAAATCATATGGCCCCCATAAGAAAATGAAAAGTTGAACGTCGAGACGCCTAGCGTCGATGTGATAAAAAGTCGAGTTTAGTATCGTTTGATAGATTTTTTGATCTCCTAAAAAGTTTTACCAAGAATTTTGTTTCTAAAGTAAGCCATTTTGAAACTACAGTTGAAAAACGAAATTGCCAATTTTTTGTTTTTCTGCATTATCTCGGAAACCATTTTGAATTTTGAAATTTTCTAAACGGATTCTTAAAGATCATCAAAATATGCAACTTTTTGCTAATTTAACCAGCCTCGTAACTATTACGGTTTCCGAGATCCCAATGTTAGTACCACTTAAAAAAATCACCCTGTATATTTGAATATTTTAACCTCTCGTAAAAATAGCTTCTTTTATTGTTTAATTGTTTTTATATTATTTTTAGCGAACTTACCTAGATTATAGTCAAAGGTCACCAACGAACACCACATGCCTAGGAGGACCTTAAATTATAAATAGTAAAATTGTGCATTTTTAATGGGTTACTTTCACTATGTGCTTAAAAACACATTTCAAGATTAATGTCAACGCTGCAATTATTAAAACCAATGTATTATTTTGCTTCTGCAACCATCGTCGATCATCGATCTGCAGAACATCACTGCCTCTTAGAAATCTGAGTTAACAGTAGGATCCAGAAGTAAGGGTGTTTGACGGACAATCAATGATGGGTTTATTTTTCATTTTTACATCACCTCTGCTCAAACCGTCATCAGTTTGCCTGAAATTTTCAATGATCTAATTCTAATTGAAGTTTGGTCAGTTCATTTGGACTTGATCATTCCAACTAAAAAGTTGAAGTAATTGCTTCAAGGGTCAGTGATGAACTGAACTGAACGTTTGTGTTCACGCATCAGATTAGTTCTTTAGTTAGCGTGGCGTGGCGATTGGACATGTAAAGCGCAGTGTTATGGGTAAAAGATTTTCTTTAATTCATTTTATTCAGTTCGACGGTCAGAGATAGTGAAACTTGAGAAAATGTATGACATCAACAATAACTTAGCGCAGAGATTCACGGCTTGACTTGATTTTCAAACTACTTGACTTGAAATTAAGTCAAGTTCAAGAATTTTATTGTTAGTCAAATATCAAGTCAATTCAAGTAGTTTTAATTTTTATAAACGTTGTTCAAAACAGTCAATAATATGGGAAGACGAAGAAAAGTATCTTCTGTCAGTGCACTTTCGGGTTCTCGGCATTTAATTTAGACAAATTGAATATGTATGGGAAGGTGCATAGTTAAAGATAAATTACGTTGGTACGTGAGCAATAGAGGTTAGATATCAGTGATCTAGAGGGAAAATGTTTAGTACAACATGTTACTTACGAGACTCATCCGGAGCTCCGGATTATTAGGTTAAATTGTTCGGTTGTTGATTTTCTAGAAAATTAATGGTAAAGTTAACCCAACTTTAAACTGTTAATAGTTCTAATATAGTTTACCGGCAGATATTCATAAATAAACTAGGCCACTTCGGAGTTTCGTTAAAAATTTAGAGCAAATTGATCAGATCAGTATACACTTCGTTCTGGTACCGTCCGTTCTTTATTAAATTATTTCGCAACAAAATCTCCAAAGATATAATACAATCTTCTACATTTTATACTTATTTTATTATTCATGAATTACAAGTCAACCCTTTATAATATAAAGTCAAAACTTTATGTTTAACTACAAACATAAAATTAGTTAAAACTTTAAAGTTGGGATTTCAAAAAACTTTTGCTTTAACGCTTAATCCTATTTTATCTTCATCATTATTTCTTAAATGGTTTGATTTTATTGAGTAAAGTTTCGCAATATCCTTAATGTCATAATAAAATGTTTTACGATTCACTTATTTATCAACAAATATGTAAATTGATTATTTAAGGTGAAGCTGTAAACATCTCGTAAATTTATGCCAGTTAGTACATTAAAGTCTCGCGGAAATTAAATTACCGTGACTTCCGATAAATTGTTGGTTATTCTTTCTATACCAGAATATACGATATAGGGTGGCCCAAATTCGTGTTTGGGCATCGAGAGTAAGGTTATTGCACAATGAGTTTCGTTTTCGTTTCGTGGTAGGCAACTTCATTATTTCTTGTATTCAAATGTAATTTATTATGATTTTTAAAATAGAACACTTAGTATATTTTTGCAAATTTAGTATCTAAATTTTAACAGGTATTCAAATGTATAAAACTATACAGGGTATTCCATTTTAAAATAACGAGTCATGATCGTTTGAAAATGAGTAACTTTGAGTCGCTTTAAAGAACACCCTGTACAATTTCTTCAATTTTTTTCATTTAATAGCATAGAAGATAGTGATAACGATCTATAAAAGAAAAATCGTTATTATTTCTTGAACAAGAGCTTTAGTACGATTTATAAAGCAACGCGTGTTGAGGATATTTTTTAGAGTAAAAAATTAATAACCTGGCAACACTGCGGAGAAATTAAAAACAATTAATATATGGCAATATAGGTGACTTAAGGCCATCTAAACTATTCTTTAGGTTCAATTCTACAATACACATTTAGTCTTAAAAGTCTCAGAATAAACTGGTAAAAACTATTGTAAAAAAAACTGTTTACACTGAGACTAAAATAAAGTCTAAGACTAAGGTCGAATTCTACATTACACACTTATTCCTAGGATTTAATTTTAGTCTCGGTGTAAACCGGTTCATGTTATTGTTAAAATCTCTTAATACTGGGACTAAATTAAATTCAGGGTATAAATGTGCAATGTAGAATTCGACCTAAATGTGTATTGTAAAATCAAGGCTTAGTGATGCTAAAAAAGCATTATTGAGTTCTTGAAAATTTCTAATGTAAAATTAATTCTTGTCATTTTCAGATAACACATTCTGGATTTCTTATACGTGTCTGAAAGTGGTAAAGGTATAATACACGTACTTTCGTTAAAAACAATTTACACTTAAGATAAATTATTAAGTTTTCCAATTTTACATTTTGTGGCTTTAACAAATTACACTCCTACGTGATGAGAAGGTAATATTACCATAACATAAGGTACTTTACATAATACACATCAGGGTGTTTTACTCTACTACTACAGTGGAAAATGGGGAATAGTCTTTGGAGATTATACAGTGTGTTCATGAAAACATGAAAAACAGTTAATGAAAAAGTTAGCTATTGTAAACTGTTTTCATGGACACGTGTATGGTCGATTTAGGAATTTTCAAAAAATTTTCATGGCTGGTTTCACAGTGTCGGTTTAAGATCTGAATTAAAGTTTGAAATTTTGTGTAAAACAAACTTTAACGCACTCAGGCAAACTATTGGAGTAAATACTTTGGTATGTTTAAGTTCATCAGAAAATGGTAAAATATTCACTTAATTTACATCTCAACATTATACCGAGCATTCGTAGGAAGTGACCGATTAATGTGGGGTGGGAGATCCTACCTCAAGTTCTTTTCTATTTGGAATGAACTAATACTGATAAAAATCTGATAAGTAATTAAAAAATACGACAATTTAATTTTTTTAATTACTATAAATTGTACTGTGTGTGTGTGGTCATTATTTTTTTGTTGCGTATTCAATTAATTTCCTGTCACATCTTTAGACATCCTCTTCTAATCTTTTAATGAACATGTTTTCTATTTTACACGTTTATGTTATTCATTATAATATTTTTTCAGGTAGCACTTTTGCCATTTATAATATAATTATTAATAGATTATAAGTTTTGGTCAAAACAAAACATTTAATTAAAACCCTAGAAAGGCCAATGGGGTCTTCGTCATAGAGATAACGCAAAAAAAACTGAAAATTATCAATTTGTAGTTGGAAAATTTTTTATTTAAAAAAAACAATAACAAGAAAAATTTTGAGGAGATACCAAAATAAATACCTATCCAACGATACTAAATTCGACATTTTATCACATCGACGCTAGGCGTCGTGACGTTCTGCTTTTATTTTTTATAGGGACCAATTGTTTTTTTAGTTACCTTTTCAAATTCGTATACCAAACGAGAACTTCCTATCTTGCACTTTTCTTGATTCGCACAACTTATCTAGGTTATACATATTATGTTAGGCTATGTTACTTTATGTTATTTTTTACGATACAAAATAACGACCAAAACTGTGTTTTTACAGTTTTAGAAACGCAAGTTCTTAAAAGATTAAATAAAATAAAATAATTATTTATTAAATTAAAACCACTTAAAAATCATCCTGTATATGGATATAATTTTAATTTATTTTTTGAATGTTGCAAAATTGTTAGCACACCATAGAAATCACAAACAATAAAGAGGAACAGTTCAATATTTAATGACCTACGTGCATTCATACAATACAAATCCAATAAACTCAAAATTAACTTTGTTTTTCAACACCGACTGATACCTTTATGAAAATTCCAGCTCATATTTAATTCTATTCAATTTTTATTCACTACTTCGTTACACAAAAACCATAACAAAATGTAAATTCGCAACAATGATTTTATTAAATTGCATTTTACCCACAATTGAAACTTTTGATCAATGTACTTTTAATTGGCAATTTTTAAAATTAAAAAAAATTGATTAAACTTCGTTTGTTGTTGTTTAATTGTTTGTGCAATAGAAACGTAAACGAATTTAAAAGATAACAATAGGGTTTATAATTGTTATTTCTATTACCTCAAACACCCAAACTGTATCATTTAAATACGTTAGATTTTTAAATCGATTTAAGCAAAGCGTTTATTGGTTTATATGACATTTTAAATCGTTTTACTGTCAAGCGATTTAGTTAAAACCGCTTTAGCTAATGCATGTAAACCTACCAAATTTTCATCAGAATTTATAAATCAAGGTCGTATGTCATTTTAAATCGTTTTACTGTCAAGCGATTTAGTTAAAACCGCTTTAGATAATGCATGTCAACTTAGTAAATTTTCATCAAAATTTATAAATCAAGACCCGGTTTTTCAGTTGCTGGTTACTTACACACGTATCCCTGGTTAATTTTGTTTGTTGTAATTTTAAAATTTACCGTAACCGTCATGAAAAACCTACCTATAACCATAAAATTAAAAATTTAATAAAGAAATGTTTGGTGGTTAATCAGCAACTTAAAAACCGGGCCTATTGTAGACAACTAAAACTGTTCACAAAAGAGGGAGAGTGAAAACTTTTTGTATTTATTTTTCGGTAAATGAGAGAGTAAAACCAACAAAATGTAATTATTGTTCAAAGTAAATATTAAACACTTGATATAAGTGAGTTAATATTTGTTTAAGTTTTAAGCGTTATGCTACAAGAGAATCTATAAAAGAAAATTTACAATTATAAAAATTTTATAATGAAAGAAAGAAATGAACAAATACGGTTGAATGAAAAATAGCTACCAAATAGATGCGTAGGGTGTCTATACCGAAAATTAAAATCAAATTGAATTCGTTTAAGTGTGAAACTTTACGGCTTTTCTATTCAGATTAGCCAACGAAGTGTTTCTTTTTACAATTCGTAAGTTGATTAAGAAATTAATGTTTGTGAATATTTGAGAAAAGAAAAGGCAGGAACTTCATTATTTTAGAACTAACTGATTTACTTATCTTTATTAAAAAGTAAAATTAAACTAATTTTTTTAAGTTACAGTTACAGAAAAATATGTTATTAAAATGTCGTCAAGTGTTCAAAATCCCAGCATAGAAAACGTTAATGTTGATAGTTTTCTTGGGAAACTTATTGTGTTGACTAAAATACTCAAAAATCTTGCAATGCAATTTTTTTTAAGTATTTTACAAGTACATGATAATAATAAATGCATCACTCTATAAATTCAAGTCGAGGTTGTTAAGTGTGGCAACCTGAGAAAAACCATCATGGCAAAATTCTCAACAATCACCCTTCGAGGAGTTTCAAGTTTCTAGAATCTAAATGATATCATAATTACTACTAGGTTACTTTTAGGCTACACTATGTGGTGGTCTAGGAGGTTAGAGTATAGAGACGGTTTATTTGAGGGCAACAAAATTGTCTGTTACTGGTTAGTCACTGTAGTCAATTTCTTAAGCATTTCCCCCATGATTGGGATTGGATTAATTTTCACCAGTTATTACTGTAGGAGTAAGTATTACTATAATACTGTAAATATTACTGCAGGAGGTTTAAGAGCACTATGTTTACGTTAGCTAATAAGATATACGAGCTAAAAAAAGTATACAGGATGGCGACTTGCGCGACGCAACATAGGAATTTCAATGGTAAATTTTTAACGTTCAATTATTTGCTCCTCAAATTATCTTAGAGCTAATGTGCATTTAGGTTTTCTTGTACATAAAAAATACCGTTTCTGAATAAACCTCTATAAATAACAGTATGATAGTGAAAACGTAATAAAAATATCATTATAATTTTTAATGTCATACCAGAATATAATACGCTAATTAACAACAAATTTCAAGACGTCATCGTTACTCTTCGTTTACTTTTGTACCAAATTGTTAAAATTATATCCTGATTAAGTTAATTACAGAGTTGCATCGTCGTCGTAGCAATAGCTTCTAAATGCATATAATTTTATTTAAAAGTTGTATTAACCAGCCCGACTCTCAAAATGAACGTGGAGCAAGTAGATGGTTGCTCTGTTGGTGAATGGTCATCGCGATGCAGAAGCTGTACGAATAAGCTACTTTTTGAATGATTTTTATTCTTTTGTAGTCGTTTTCGGCATTTTAATTCACACTATTTTTATGTATTTTAAGATCTTTTGTCACTTTGCACCACCAGCTATTCTATAACCCCAGCATCGACTCGTCGAATTGTAACTTTTCCCATAACCTACCATGCAATTCTTTTAAATTTTATCTATTGGACGTCTCGGTAAAGTGACTGACTCTTTAGGGAGGTAAAGTGGTCTCTTTAACTATTTTAACTAGTCTTTCAGACAGTTCCTAGGCTACTTGATTTTTTTATTTTCTCTTATACAATCCTAATTTGATTCGTCTTTATTATGAATTTTAAATATCCCTATTATAAATTTTATTTTATTAAATTACCTATAGTAAAATTAGATAGGTCCATCATGATGGTATAATTAGTATTTCAACAGCTTAATTAGTAAAGAGAGCACAAAAGTAACGTAGACAAACCACCAGCTAAATTGACGATGACAAGTAACCACAGGCAATAGAGAAGAAAAGCGATGATCTAGATACTGTCGAATTTGGAGTTAAATCATCGAATGGGCGGAAGTCTCAACAATGAGAAGATAATGATTTAGAGAAAATTATTTCAAAGTGTTGATAAAAGTCGTCAAGCATTATATTATGCAGTTTAACATTCTACTTAATAATTATGGATGAGAATATTTTATTATGACGATTTGCAGTGTGAATGGGGACATGGGGATTGTAAAAGATATGTATTTTGTTAAATATTTTAGCATAAACGGCAAAAAGTAAATTTCAGTATTATAAAACCAAGAGCGCGCGCTTTTGGAAATGACAAGAGCTTTTATATGCAGCTTAAAAGTTTTAGATATACCTAAAGGGTATTTTAAGTCTTTAGATTCCCTACAATCTTCTTTCAGCTTGCTTCTTTAAAAAATATATCAATTAATCCATATGGGTATTTAAAACGCTAAGGCTTTTCGTTACCGGTGATTATAGCAGCTTCTACTGAACCGATCTTAGTGATTTTTTTCAAATCGAAACTCTCGACCAACAGATATGTCTGTTTTTCTCGAAATTACAAATTTCGTACCTTTTTTTAATAATAAATTACTACAATCTATTACAATTTACTAGCCTCCCCACTTCAATGACACGTCGGCCGACTCACACGCCTATTATGTGCATTTCACTACAAACAATCATCGATGCAGTAGATGCATTATAATAATTTGTAAAAAATTGTCTAATGCATTAATATCTTCAAATACTTTGACGAATACCGATGGGGTGCACACTCGTACGATTTTATTCATTCAAATACATTTTTGTGCCTCCGGTCGGCAAAGCAGAGCTTCTGCGGCTCTAAATTGTTCAGAAACACGCTCTTGTTTCCTGACCTAGGTAAGCAAAGGTTCGATATTTTAATTTTTATACGATCTATAACTACATAGATATCTAAAATTTCCATGGACCTTGTAGATTCATTCATTCCTACTTGTAGATAGAAGTGTATTAATTATGTACAGTCAGCCTCACAATTATTGGCCACCCTGTTATAATTGTAGTACGAATTGTGGATGCAATCATCATAACACTCCTTATTTAAATTGAGAGGTAACTTTATTTTGTCAACAAGTAGTAAATCAACAACCTCCCCTTCTGTTCTTTTGTCGTTGTTGGCTAATAACCACCCTGGCGTACAGCCAGGGTGGCCAATAATTTTGAGGCTGACTGTACTGTACTGTACTGATAAAGGGAGCGAACGCTCTCTCTCTTTATCTCTAAAATTGATGCGACCAGATGTTACCACACACATTTTCGTTATAGTGCATAGGCTCCGCCCTATTGCTCTCATAAATTCCGGACTATACTTACTTAGACAGGAGAAAAACCGCCCCTGTGCGTTACCTATTGAGGGGATGTGAAAGGGACGAAGTTTCAGAAATCGTTATGCTTAAAAATGTATCGTTTTTGTCTCGTACTGTATCGAAATTGATACCTCTCTTTATGGGGTTAAGAAAGCGCAATTTAAAATAAAATATTTTCTTGATGAATTGGTTTTCTTGCGTCCAGGAAGCACTGATATCAACAATATGCATCTGTCATTTTTTAATGTTTATAGGATTGCAAACGTTCTTGCACTAATCCATATATTTAAAACGCTAAGCCTTTTCTTGATATATAATAATAGCCTACTTCTACTGGACCGATTTTGATGATTTTTTTTTAAATTGAAGCTCTTGACCCACAGATATGTCACCACTAATTTTTTTCTCAAAATTATTAATTTCATACATTGTTTTATATTTTATAATATACATAATAAAATAATCAATTTTATAATTTAAAATAATCCAATTTTAAAAATTATAAATGACAATAAATGTAGATAGTATTTGGTTTTATACGATAAGGCACACATTATACATTTGGTAGTGGTGATAAAATTTTCAATACTTTTATTCGACCAGTACGTTTCTAATACGCGATATGGTGAGGTTGGTGCGTGCATTTTTAATTGCGTTGCGTGCTTTTGTGAATTTTGGATTTTTGAGACGGTTTTTTATGTTGCCCTCTTTGGCTTAGTTATCTTTAAGGTTAGTTTTCTTATTTTTTTTTATAAAATAGCCATAGCTCATTCATATCTTCAAAAAATTCGTCGATTTCGACGGGGGTGACCGCTATTTTTTTTTAAATTGACGCTGTCGACCCCCAGATATGTCAGCACTAATTATTTTCTTCAAACTACCAATTACATAAATTTTTTTAAAATAATAAATTTCATTTTTCTAACACATTCATCTCTACAACTACTTAGTCGAATTTCGACGGGGGTGACCCGCTAGTTATAATTATAAACGCCTTTGATTTTACGGTCTTTGCTGTTACAGTAGAATAAACTCCGTTTTCTTTTACATTCTTTGATCTTCTTTTTATTATTTCAGCACTGACTCTGACATATTTATTACAACCTAGTTATCAATATTGTCATTTTTTGCTCTGAAATACTACCTACTTTTTATTTTTTTCAAAGTCAAATTTTCATTTCGTTATATTAATTTTTTTTGTTGTCGATTGCCTCAAGTACATAAACTTGAATTTTTAAAATACATATTAAGGTAGTCACATCACATGACTGTAAAGAAAAAAAAATCAAGTACATATAAGTATAAAAACAACAGTTTTTTAATGGCTTTAAACATAAGAAAAGCATATTTAATGGCCGCTTGATGTTCTTTAGTTCTTTGACTACCAGAATCAGGGGATCTGAAAATGTTGAAATTAAATTAAAACAAATTATTTTTCGATCACTATACTTTTTCAAAGTAGATGAAATCTGCAAAAAAGTAAAATTAGTAATTACCTAATGTATTTTTTATGCAAAAGTAGTTCGGTAATTAAAGCTAAATAAGCTTTTTAAGCGACCTTACTGTTAGTTTTATGATAACTATAAAATGTAAGATTACAATTTTGATGTTTCAAGATTGAGAAAACGGAAATTGAAAGATCATTTTACTCTTGCTTTATTGTGCCACTTGAAGAAATGTTAACGGAATATTTTTAACCTTCTAGAGAATCTAAAATATGCATTTAGTCTTATGCTTTCAGCTTTCATAACGCGTACAAACTTTTAAATAATTTTTTAAAACAAAAGTAATTAATTAATTATTCATAAACCGCTTGATTTATGTTACATTTTTTTAAATCTTTATTACTCACAATATAAATCACCAAAGACGTTTATATTACCTACAATGTTGTAGCTTTTGCATCATGAAATGGAAAGTGGTGTGAATTAATAAGTCAAAGCACTCTTAGATGATTACGCGCGATAAACATAAATCTCTTGAAGATCGAGAAGCAACCCGCCTAAACCACCGAAAATCATTGTTGAATTAAATATAGCTTCGTAGAGGTACTTGGGAGGTCGTCAGGTTATTTACTAGATCACACTTTTATTGTATAATGTCTTTGCACTCTGATAATTTCTAAAAAAGCGACTAATGGTCCTTGCGCCTAAAGCTCGGTTTAATAAACTTTTAATTACATTTTTACGATTTAAACGTTTGAAATTAAAAAGCAATTGAAACGGAAAATTCTTTGTGAAAATAATATTTATCTCTAAGAGGAAAAAAAGAAGCATTGTTTAAACATAGCGATTAGTAAAAAGAACACGGAATTAGTTCATTTACTTCCTATTGTCAGAGGCGCGACTTTGACGACCCGGTCGTTGAATTTTATAAAACAAACTAGAGAAGTAGGCCTCACGGTCATCTTCTTCTCTCTTAATAAAACCTTTCGTATTCGAATTCTCAATATGTAATAAAGTAAACGAGGATTGCCAGTTTAACTACTTTGGATTTCTCTATCGACTACAAATCACTTACTCCACACCTAAGCGCGAAATTGAGGTTTAACGAAATTTTAGAGGTCAAGGTAAAAATTATTTAAGTTGTAAATTTTACATACGTTTATAAGATATTACGTATCATTAATTAAATAACAATAACTATAAATAACCAATAAAAATATAATTTTTTTTATTTTTAAATTGGTATCGGGGTCAATTCGTGTACGATTTTGATGGACGCGTTAATACACACGCTAATCATTATCTTGACAATTACAAACTCGAATTTACACTTCGTGTATCAATAACTATAATTTAAACTAATTTAGTTTTTTTTGACAATATAAATTGTATAATTAGATATGATTTTGACGTATTTAGTTCAACTTGATTATTTAACTCATCTGTAGGTAGATACGTCGGAGTTTTTGTTTGCAACTTTATTGTAACAATTATTGCCCTTGGGAGCTCAGATTAATATCAATTTTATAAACTACATCGTGCGTTTAGAAAAAGATTTAAACAATTCTGGATGGAGATTTTGAACTTTTTTCTTCTGTAAATGCTACTAGACCACACCACACGTATCTTCAATCAAGAGTTGGCAGAAGAATAATTAGAGCAATGCACTTTTGAAAGTTCTAATAAAAACAAAAATCTATCCTATGGTAGCAATATCGAATACAATTTTAAATCAAGAACTTTGAACTTTAGTGGAGTAGAAATATGTTTTGAAAGGAAAATTGCTCCCATCGGCAGTTTTGTGCCTGAATATAATTGAGGACTATATCATGAACTACCACTGAAGTTTCGAGGTTCCCACTAATGCCGAAACATTTAAAAATCGCACTTCTTCATGCACTTTCACGTTTTTTGTCTTTATAAGACCAATAACTTGAGTTCCAGGCATCGAATCAAACAAATATGATAAGGGATTTTTTGGTATTGAATGGTGAAAATATCTATCCCAAGTATGTTATCTCTCATACATTAGATTTGTCTAAATATGTTCCAGAACACATGCCAACATCTCACGTAGTACAGATGGAAGGAGTGAGTTCAGAGGTTAGAGAGTACTCTCTCTATATCATTAAAATTGATGCGACCGTATAAGATCGCATACCGTTATTTACTCTGAACCGATATTGTCAGCTGATGAACCATGTTAATTGCTCGTCTGGAAGAGGCCTTAATTACGACGGACTCCTAACCTTATGACCAAGAATCAGATCAGGGTTAATGAGCGCGTCAAACTAAAGACGGCGTTGCACCGGGTACACAAGGAATCTTGGCAAGTGAACATATTTTGCAATTTGCAATCACCGGAGATTAGCCCAGCCAATATCCCGAGAGACAATTGAAAGAGCCCATTGTAATAGAAGAACACACGCAAGTGCCAATAGTTGATTCCAGGTGATAGCGGTGCCAACCCAGTGGAACAGTCGGACGGTAGCAGCAGCAGTGGTAACGATGGCGGTATCTGCAATCAGATATCAGATCTTCGAAGATCGGATGTTCAGGTATAAATAACCTACTTGTCTGATCCTCGAAGGATGCTATACGGCCAAACCTCGTCCCCCTTATGTTTGGTTTTGGCTAACAATTGAAGAGGGTGCGTTAAAAAAGGCCCTCACTTATTATTACTTTCACAAATTTGTAACGTTACAACCTGGAGTCGCAAGTACTTTCCAATTTGCATTTTTCTAATTTTTAAAGCATCTTGTTAAAAGCTTTGCTCTAAAGCTGCTTAAACTTAACGTAAAAATTGTCAATCTCTTCGGTTAGTTTTAGATGGGACCAATTTCAGCTCTAAATCTAGAGCTAAATCGGCGCAGAAGTTATAAGCTTGATTCCTTCGGCGTAGGGCATGGGCATGACATGGACTAAATGTTGTACAAAATTAGTATACTAAATCGGCGCAAGGGGCAAGAGCACGAGAATCTTAGCTTTAACGTCGAGCGTCGAAATATTTACGCACGACGTTAAAGCTTTAGATTCTCGAGCTTTTGCTCTTTCCCAATTATTTAGTCCATGTAAAACGGCACTAAGAACTTCGACGCTAATTTAGCTTTAAATTCAGTGTTTATGTCCTGTCCTGTCTGAAGCTGGCCTTATCGACTAGAATTCAAGTCGTTGGTGGGTGTAACAATAAATTAAAAAACTTTAGATGCAATATTGTTTTCCATGGCAAGCGAGATTTTACAAACAATTTATGGTTTCGTTTGCAACATATAAAGTGACGAGAAGAGGTTGCTGTCTGGAAGCTCCCACGTACTACTTGCAATTGATAATATCTACTTAATATCTATTGATTGTAGTTAAGGGCTCTCGGTAGTAATTTCGCAAGCAATGTTAAATTATGCTTACATTTCTTAAGCGTAATTTTTTTATTTCTGTACTTGAAAGAGCGGTCAACTATCTATAAATAGATAATTCTACAGATCCGTGCCGTCTCAGATTTTTTAAAAAAAGGTTGTGGCGTAATTTAAACTTAAAAACTTCAAAACAACCTAAATTTGACAAAATGAGGGTGCCAACTAACTCAAGGAGATGGCGTGGATAATGATGTTAAAAATTACTAGGGCGCCACACGATTTCCCTCACTAAGTCTAACTCCTAAAATCGTGAACAGGAGATAATAAAAAAAAAACAACAATCACTCCAGGATCGCATATACTTAAACACTCCCACAATATTTACATAAATTTTAAGTAAATAAGTACACAAAATGGTTTAATGATTTAAATGATATAAAAAGGTGAATGGTACGTTCCAATTTCAAATAATTCGTTAAATAAATTTTAAAAAAAAACGTTAAACAAATTTTCAATTACAGATCTGTACGAATGGCCACCTGTACCGTCTTTACAACCTTGATTAATAACAAAAGAAAATAAAATGTAAAATTAATATTTCTTTAAATAAATTTTAAATAAATGTGATTGATTATAAATTAATTTTAATCAACAAAATAAATTCTGGTCACAAACCACGATAAAAAAAAACGTAAACCACTTATCTGTAGATGACCACTAGATATAATCTTGCATATCTTAGTGCTGATGATTACTGGATAAAATTCTTGCGTTATCTCAGTAGGAAAAAATATGTACTGAGGATGGTGATGATAAAGAAATTAGGTACAAAACATATACAGGACTCGTACAAAACATGTATC
Organism: Malthinus seriepunctatus; assembly: GCA_963924605.1. NCBI lineage: Eukaryota > Metazoa > Arthropoda > Insecta > Coleoptera > Cantharidae > Malthinus > Malthinus seriepunctatus. The sequence continues at coordinate 87,242,768 of OZ004600.1, read as the reverse complement.
GTACATAAACACCCTAAAAGAAAGAATAAAATAGAACAAGAAAAATTAAACATGGACGAACATACCTTATTGATAAGGGCGTTAAGATAAAATACACGTGGCGACAAAATCCCCAGCGGATGGATATAATTGAATCCAATCGAATTTTCTAAGCAAAACTAATCCCAACCAATGGTAATAAAAACTCCACTTGTAATCTCACAAACTACTACAACTTTTTTTTTATTAATAATAACTTAGAAAATTTTAACCACGATAAATTGACTTATTCGTTACAACGAATCTTTTACAATTTATTTCACAATGGCCACTTATCAACAAAGGTATGGAAGGAGAAATTTTAGTTAATATTAAAGGTAACAATAATAAGATACAATAAACAAACTACAGAGGGTACGACTAGTAACAAAAGTAGAAAATAATACGAAAAATACATAGAAACAAAATAAAAACGTTACATTCCCCCCCTACTAAATTTTTACCTACGGAAAAAAAAAACATAAATCATCGTCCCAGTTCATAGCCAAATCCAGTCATTCTCTCATACTCATTCATCATCCGTCCCATTTAACTTTAAATCCTTTGCATGCCAGTTTCCCATAAACCTTCCATCCTCATCCACTAATTCATACGTCCAAGGTGACAACTTCTTTGAAATTTTATAAGGACCTATGTACTTTGGAGCTAATTTTGCGTTATAATATTTTGAAGCATCAGACAACGAATAATTTTTCCTCCACACCATTAACCCAGGAAAAAAATCAACATCTCTCCTTCTCAAATCATACGTTTTCTTACACTTCTCATACGCTTTTCCTAATTTATTATTAATGTCCTTATACAAGCTTTTAAAACCTTCACACCGAATATTAGGTTTTCCAGGATCCCTAACTACATTTATACCTTGGTTATCATCTATTTTTAAATTATGATCTTCCCCATCTAAGATCATCTCACAACCAAAATTAATAAAATACGGGGAAGCTTCAACTACTTCATGATACGCTGTCCTCAAAGCACAACTAACCTGAGCTAAACTATCATCCCACTTCCTCTGATTATCTGTTATATATGAAGATATAGCGGTTTTTAACACACGATTAATCCTTTCTGTAGGATTGGCCTGTGGATGGTAATACGCAGTAAATCTAGGTTTAACATGATACCGTTCTAACAATCTCCTGAACTCTAAACTTTTAAACTGTGGTCCATTGTCTATAATAATACTCTGTGGTACGCCAAATAATAAAAATACTTGTTCTTCTAAAGCTCGAACTATTGAACTCGAAGTCGCTTTTCTTAACGGAAATACTAAAGGAAATTTACTAAAATAATCCGCTACAACTAAAATATAAGTAAAACCACGAGTTGAAGGTGGAAAAGGTCCCATCAAATCTGCTGAAATTAACTCCCACGGCTTCTCAATATTTTTACGAACTACCATTAACCCAGCCGGTTTAACATTTCCTGCTTTATGCGTAGCACAAACTTTACATCTTGAAACGTACTTCGCCACATCCTGTCTAAATTTAGGCCAATAAAACTTACTACGAATACGTTCTACGGTTTTTGTTACCCCTAAATGACCTGAAGTAGGAATATCATGAGCTTCCGAAATAGCTTCTAATCTTTTATCTTTCGGTACAACAACTCTCCAATCATTTTCAATAAACCCTAGATCTTTATGATTAACTTTTACTCGAACATATAACTTATTATCAACCACTACCCATTTCGAATAACGTTTAAGACCCTTCAGCGCATAATCCCACATTTTCTTATACCACCTATCTTCAGTAACCGGTTCACTTACTACTGTATCGATAACATTTACTAAAGGACACGAACGTGATAGAGCATCAGGTACTACGTTATCTTTACCCTTGCGATGAATTATTTCAAAATTAAACTGTTGAAGTCTCACTGCCCATCGCGTTAATCTACCAGTAGGATTCTTCATATTACTCAACCACACCAACGAATAATGATCGGTAATAACTTTAAAATGAGATCCTTCAACATAAGCTCTAAATTTTTCTACTGCCCATATAACCGCTAAACATTCTAACTCCGTAACCCCATAATGTCTTTCCGCTTTATTTAACGATCTACTAGCATAACAAATAACTTTATCTCCATCCTCAAAGTTTTGAGTTAAAACTGCCCCTAAACCTTGACAAGAAGCATCTGTCTGAATAACAAAAGGCTTAGAAAAATCTGGACATGTCAAAATCGGTGCTGTAACTAAAAATTCTTTAATTGATTCAAATGCCGCATTACACTCTACCGTCCAATTAAATTTAACCCCCTTACGCAGCAAAGAACAAAGAGGTGCAACCACAGCTGAAAAATTAGGAACAAATCTTCTGTACCACGACGCCATACCCAATAATCTACGAACTTCTACTACGTTAGTTGGTTTTGAAAAATTCAAAATAGCAGTAACTTTGTCAGGATCTACATGTAACCCATCTTTTCCCACAACATAACCTAAATATTTTAAATCCTCCTTACAAAAATTACATTTCTTCCTATTTAAATTTAACCCTGCCTCTTGCAATTTCGTAATGACCAACTCTAAAATTTCTACATGTTTTTCAAAACTTGACGTAGTAATGATAATGTCATCCAAATAAGAGAACACGTACGGATGAAATTCAGGACCTAATACATTATCAATAAATCTCTGCCAAGTCGCAGGTGCATTATGTAGACCAAAGGGCATTCGATTAAAATGAAACAGGCCTCGATTAGGTACCGTAAAAGCAGTAAATTTCTTCGATTCTTCCGCCATAGGAATTTGCCAATACGCGGACTTAATGTCTAAAGACGATAAATATTTAGCATCGCGAAGTTTATCTAAAATATCGTTAACATAAGGAAGTGGATACGCATCCCTTTCTGTTACCGCATTTAGCTTCCGATAGTCCACACAAAAACGATAGGTATTATCCTTCTTTTTAATTAAAATAATGGGTGACGACCATGGCGAATTTGACGGTTCGATCACTCCCTCCTTTAACATAATATCTAACTCCGCGTCAATCTCTTTTTGTACAAAAGGAGACACCGGATAGTACCGTTGTTTTATCGGATCCGAACTACATTTAATTTTATGCTCTACCCCCTTTGCACGACCTAAGGTATCCGATTCGTTAGCAAATTTTTCGGTAAGTAACTTAGTTAAACATTTAAATTGCTGATCATTTAAATCACTTTGAGGTACAATATTATTTACATACGCAGTTTCCGGTTCCCCAAAATGCCATTCCTTACATCTTAAATTTGGTACAATTTCCATTCCTATCCAAAAATCAGTTCCTAATACTAAATCCTGTAATAATGACGGCATAACTAGAACATTAAATACTTTCACTTTGCCTTGCAAAGAGATAGGAATCGAGACCTCACCAGCTACTCTACATTTTTCACCATTAGCTACAGTACAAAAATTAACGGACGTCGGAACTAACTTGATATTTAACCTACTTAAAACTTTCCAACCATTTTCTCCCAAGATAGTTCTCGACGCACCGGAATCAAGTAAGCCTAACATCTTTTTCCCAAAAATCGTAACTTCCATAAAAGGTCTTTCATCCTCTCTCATTTGTGCAAAAACAAAATCCAACATAGTCTGAGCTTTATTAATCGAGCCGTTAACACTATGAAGATCGGTAGCTCGATTTACCGACCCCCTAACCCGTTTCCCGGATTCGAACAATTAGGACAAAAACGTCTGATCATATTTCTCATCCCACAACCATAACAATTTTTTATTCTATCGTTAAACCGTGAACCTGATTGATACCCATGACCAACGTTACTGGAATTATTTACCTTAAGGGACTCTAACTGTGCATTTACCTCTAAATATGCAAGATCCGGTTCTATAACTTTTGATTTAGACGAAGACGGAGGGATATAATTTTCTACATGAACTCTACTAATTTCTAAACGTTTACAAAGTTTTTGAAGTTGTTCTACACTATCAATATCAATTAAACCAAGTTGAGGTTGATAAAATGGCGCAATATTTTTCGTAAGAATATGTAACTTTTTACTTTCAGAAATCTTTTCATTAAGCCTATCAAAAAGAGCTTGCATAACAGGTATATAAATTCCAATAGGTTCCAATTCCCCTTGCGTTCTACGTTTAATTTCTTCCAGTAACCTATCATCATAGTCAATGGGTTGAAATTCCGTTTTCAACTTATCCGCTAACTCAACCCAATTATTCACATTACCCCCCCTTCTACAATTCCTATACCATATCAGGGCACGACCGGTAAATAAATCAATGGCGGAATCAAATAATAATTCACTTGAAACATTCCTAGCTACCATTAACTCCTCCACCCTTTCTAAAAATGCATTGACAGATAAATCTTTCTTGTCTCCTGAAAAAGTGAGATTCCATTTATGCACAGGAATAGGTTTCATATTAGACTTATCCGTTGCTAAACCCGATTGACCTCCTGTATTACGTAATGGTGTTGAAGCATTGGTCGCTCCCGTCGCTGACGATAACTGTAAGAAACTATTGTCGAAATCATAACCTTTCGACTCCAATAACTTATTTAACACATTCAACTCCGAAATGTTAAGATCTGCATCAGTTTTATTCTGTTCCGAAATTCCCGTAATGTCCCTCATACGTATGGATCTATTTGATAAATGAATAATTTTAGTTTTTAAGGATTTATACAGGGACCCTCTAATCGAATCTTGAAACTGATTAACCTCTAACCTTACATAATTTAATCCATCTTTTATGGCATTAAAATCTTCGTCAAAAGAGAAGGGGTAAGGATCTGGATATGTAAACCGTGGATCAGATCTTTCTGATTGTAGCAATTGTTTCAGTCTATCTAACATAATATCTCTTCCACCTACAATAGTCCCACCTCTTACTACTAATTCATATTTCACCTCACTACCATTCAATCGTTCAATATCCATCATTCACACACTTAATCAATAAAAAAAATAAAAAAAAAATAATAAGCCTAACTTTTATAACAATATGCCTTTTGGCAATCGTGCCTTTTGGCAAGCGGGCCCCACGTTGGGCGCCAAAATATGTGGCGTAATTTAAACTTAAAAACTTCAAAACAACCTAAATTTGACAAAATGAGGGTGCCAACTAACTCAAGGAGATGGCGTGGATAATGATGTTAAAAATTACTAGGGCGCCACACGATTTCCCTCACTAAGTCTAACTCCTAAAATCGTGAACAGGAGATAATAAAAAAAAAACAACAATCACTCCAGGATCGCATATACTTAAACACTCCCACAATATTTACATAAATTTTAAGTAAATAAGTACACAAAATGGTTTAATGATTTAAATGATATAAAAAGGTGAATGGTACGTTCCAATTTCAAATAATTCGTTAAATAAATTTTAAAAAAAAACGTTAAACAAATTTTCAATTACAGATCTGTACGAATGGCCACCTGTACCGTCTTTACAACCTTGATTAATAACAAAAGAAAATAAAATGTAAAATTAATATTTCTTTAAATAAATTTTAAATAAATGTGATTGATTATAAATTAATTTTAATCAACAAAATAAATTCTGGTCACAAACCACGATAAAAAAAAACGTAAACCACTTATCTGTAGATGACCACTAGATATAATCTTGCATATCTTAGTGCTGATGATTACTGGATAAAATTCTTGCGTTATCTCAGTAGGAAAAAATATGTACTGAGGATGGTGATGATAAAGAAATTAGGTACAAAACATATACAGGACTCGTACAAAACATGTATCGTACATAAACACCCTAAAAGAAAGAATAAAATAGAACAAGAAAAATTAAACATGGACGAACATACCTTATTGATAAGGGCGTTAAGATAAAATACACGTGGCGACAAAATCCCCAGCGGATGGATATAATTGAATCCAATCGAATTTTCTAAGCAAAACTAATCCCAACCAATGGTAATAAAAACTCCACTTGTAATCTCACAAACTACTACAACTTTTTTTTTATTAATAATAACTTAGAAAATTTTAACCACGATAAATTGACTTATTCGTTACAACGAATCTTTTACAATTTATTTCACAATGGCCACTTATCAACAAAGGTATGGAAGGAGAAATTTTAGTTAATATTAAAGGTAACAATAATAAGATACAATAAACAAACTACAGAGGGTACGACTAGTAACAAAAGTAGAAAATAATACGAAAAATACATAGAAACAAAATAAAAACGTTACAAGGTCTTGATTTTGATTAAATAATTAAAAGCTCAAATTCATTTCTGGTGTTTTTGATGTTAAATTTTAATTTTTTTATCTTTTAACTTATACCATTACAAAGTCAATAAAAAACTACAGATCTTTACTGAACCAATTTTTTGAATTACGCTTTCGCTTAAGTTTTTCTTTTGTTCAAAATTTGAAAAAAATCCGGTATGTCATAGGATGTCAGGCAACCAACCATACTTTTTTCATTGAAGTAAATCCGTCAAAGCTGGGGAGAATACGACAATAGACCTTTAGTCTGCCTTTTTGGATCAAGTATTAGAGGAGGATATGATGAACTGTATAATTATTTGAATTCAAAACAAGTGCTACTTGATTCTCTTGGTAAATGTCCTGGCTAAGATAAAAATAGAAAAAAAAAATTAGAGCATGAAAAATTCCCGATTGCTTGAAAACAGCTCTTGTCGTGTCTATTTTCAAAACTGTGATAGCGAGATCAAAAATTACGGAAAGCCTTATTGCATAAAAAGTTACAATACAATGATCGGCATTCACGTTCTTATGAACTACATTTCTTAGAAGTATCTTCGTGATTTGGGAATGATAAATTGTAAAATTTCTCTAAATTAAATTTTAATTACCACAAATAAAAAACGAAAGCTAATAAAGATCGTATGATAAGATGAAGGTCATTCGTTTTGAGAACCTAATTATTCTGTACGTCGAGACTACTATAAGTAGGAACCTACTAATGAAGCTGTAAAGTCAAAATTATATTCTAAAAATAATGGACTACACAGACGACACTTAAGTGCTCACTTAAATGGTGTATAATAATGAATAGCGAAAATTAAATAAACTTTTAATGAATTAAAAATTCTAGTTAGGCGCGTTTTTGCATTGAATAGATTCATTTAAGTACAGTGTGTCCCAAATTTCTTGGTGGAATTCTAAATATGACTTCGAGATTTTGACTTAAAAAATAAATTGTGTAAGGCAGATCAAAAGATGAATGTGCTCTCAAAATTATTTGTTTGGATCATTTCAAGCAAATTGGGACACACTGTATACTAGAGATTAGAATTTTAAAGAACAGATTATCGAAAAAATTGCTCTAACGATAAATAATAATTAATTATGATAAAAAAGAAAATAAATAATTCAAACAAGAAATAAAGTACACACGTCGGAAAAGTGACTAGATTTGTTTCAGTAGGTAATGTAATTGATTGGACATGGAAAATTAATAAGTAAACATCGAGTTAGCATCATGTTAGCATTAATATACAGCTAGTAATAAGATCGGTAAGTTGAAGAATATTAATACTGATTAATTATAATAGTTGCAATTTCATGCTGACACACGAATATCATTTATTATTAAAGATGCCATGCAATTTCATAAGCCGTTTATAAACTAGAAATAAGCAACATCATCGTATCATTATAGATATAAGTTACCTTAATAATGATTTGTAAATTATAACAATTGATATTTTTTAAAGTGTATGTATAATCGAAGTAGTTGGCTTCTATTTAAACCAACAATTCAAGATCAAGGGTTAGGATGGGCCTTTTAGTCAAGGCCGCACGTCCTCAAGAGCTCCTCGATCACTAATGCACACGCATAGACCTCGCAAGCTTTTCTATGTTAACTGCTCTTTTTCTAGCGTTTTTTTCTTTATTTTTTCCGACGCACTCCTTTACTAATCCAATGCGGGGCATTCACGTTCGCACTTACCTTGAGACAGGCCTGCAGGCCCACAGTGTGTGCGCGCAAATGTGAAATGATACTTTCGTATTTACCTGAATCGTGTGTAAGTATCATTTCACATTTGCGCGCACACACTGTTGACCTGCAGGCCTGCCTCAAGGCAAGTGCGAACGTGAATGCCCCGCATAACGCCCTTGGACAACGTTCGCAGTTCGCATATGTTACCGATCAATCCTAGAATTGCTCACCTTTCGGGCTTCTACCCTTATCCCACTTCATCATTTCAAAAATACGTGTATTTTTTTTTAAAACAATACACGTTTGTATAGTTTGGTAAAGTAACTTTTTGATTCCATGACACTTTTGATTGATTATTTTGTATAATTGGATTTCACTTTTGATAAGTTGTAGAACATAATTTTGATTAAAATGTGACGTTGAAAATTTCAGCATAATTATTATTACTTTGGTGTTACAAATAATTAATTTTAATTAATTATAATGTAAACAATAGTTATTAATTAATTCCTTCAGTAAAAGGCGTTTCAAAAAAAATTAATTATCTAACTCAAATACTTAACTAGCTGATGGTAGTTCTTTAATGAAAAGAGATTTTGAACGACACCCAAGTAAGTTTAAACTTTTGAAAGTTCAACTTTTAGTTGTGTCACACCTTTTAGGAAATTAGGGGATGACTGAAGTACTTGAAAACATTTTTTCCGTTCAAGTGATCTCTCAGACAGGGCACCTATTCATTTAAATTATGAGGTCTAATAAGTCGTATTTTGTGGGAAAATTAAAAAAAGTGTAAATGGTTCAACTATTATTCTTAATGCGACAGTTGTTTTAATTGCAGGATTCCCATTGAAGAAATTTACTGAAGAGCGTTTATAAAATTAAGTCTTAAATCTTACCAGAGTTGATATATCCTCATCCAATTAAATAAATAATAGGAAACACAATGGTTCTTTTTTATTGTCAGTTATTTAGTTCAGTTTAGTTCTTTATAAAAGCTCGTTAAATACTGTGAAGGTTTTTAATTGTCGATTGTTATCGTACACAGGAATTTATTTGACTTGAGGATTGAGGAAGTTCATAATATTTAATTTTTTTGATAATTTTGAAGTAAAGCTGAAAACTAAGAAAGTAAGCACAAGCCATTCGTTAACCCTAATTAACATTTACAGGTAACAGACAGAAAGTCTGTGTCGAGCAATGAGCGATGAGCTGAGAAAAATTATTTATTTTTAATTTTTTTGCAAAATCTGTTATGAAAACTGCCCTAGGATTCATTAGAGTGGTCATGGGGATTTAATATGTAAAATAATGCTTTTGTAATTTCATGCTTCCCATTTTATTTTAGAAAAAAAAAAACTTAATATAAAAGTTTTAGAGCATAAAATTCTGCATCTAAATCGATAAACAAAATTAATTTTGGATGCTTTATAACGCCAGAAACTTAATTTGAAATTTCGAAAATTAGCAAAATTAGTTGTTAATTTTTTAAGTTCTATTACAACACCGGTGGTACTTGCCTCCATTTTTTCCGTTCGCAGAATTGTTTTCTAAATAAAGCAAGCTGCCCACGAATAAACCAAAGATACATTTTTCCACAATCACTGGAGAATTTTTTTTAGAAGTACTGGGCACTGTTCTTGAGTACAAAAGTAAGATTTTAGCCCTTCAAACATTTGTAGAATTTCTTGACATCTGTTCTGAAAAATAGGTTTGGTTAGACGGTTATACTGTAGGCCCTAAGGCCAAATTCTAGAACGAAACTGAATTAGCGCTTCACTTGCGAGATACGCAACAATTTATTTCAGTCTCGCCTCACGTTCTCACCTCGCAAAATTTTTGAAATCTCAGTCTCGCTAGCTCCTCATAATATATGTCATTTATTACGGATATGACTAAAGCCCGATTACACCACTTTCCCTTAACTATTAACTATGTACTAAATTAACTAAAGGTGCCATTACACTCTTGTACACTTTTTGTATTGCGCAACAAGAAAAGTTGCACAATTCTGATATTGTCATGAAAACAACGATGCAAATTCAAAAATGGCGCGGTTTTGACAATTGCATGACAATTGAATGACACTTGCAATAAAAAGTGGCGCCACAAAAGTATACAAGTGTAATGACACCTTTAGTGACAGTTTTTCCATTTCATCTAGGTAATTACGCTTGCCTTGAATGCATACGCACACGTACCTAAATATTATGTCAGGTTTAGCTAGAAATTGAGCTATAGGGCGGGTTGTACCAACCAAGTTCAAAGTAAGTTAATGGTATTATGATAGTATAGTTCAATCATAAGTGTACTTGATTACTGAACTCGATTACTGTGAATTTGATTTGGTACAACCCGCCCTTAGTAAACTGTAAGGAGAAGTGGTGCAAGCTAGCCTTAGAATATAGAAGCTTATTTATAACCATCGCACCGTGTTATTGCAATTAATTGACAAGCTATGTACGACTTTTATTGGCTGAAGGACGATGGATATGCGCAATGGCGTAACTACAAATTCTAACGGTGGCCATCACATCATATTAGGAGCCGTCACTGTGCCCGCCATAAATGACGGCTCTAATAGGCCACCTTGTCTTACATAAGGTCCAAATGTAACTATTCGCTCCTTTTGATAACAATTATGGCATTATAGGGATTGCAAAAGCGACCTTATATGCGCAGAAGGGGACGTGAGAAAGCTGTAGAAAACGATGCCCAAACATTGTTTTCACAATAGGCGTTTCAAATTAAGATTGTCGCGCCTCTAGCGGCTATGTTGATATTAACGATGAAATGATGTTGATGAAATAACTGCGCATGAGCGCATATCGAGTTTATTAAAATCGTAGCTGCAATCGTGCTCGTTCGTGCATTTGAATACACACGTGTATTGTAAAGTAAACATCATTGCAACGCTAGTTAAAAATCTTGCCGCAAGAGAGCGTGTCGCTTAGCTTGAACTGTGTATAGTTTTATCGTATATGTAACCTTGATTATAAATTTTGCTTTCTGCGCAGAGTCGCTTACATTTGGCAATCCCTACCTGTCATACAGTTTGCGTTACATAAGGTCAAAGGTTAATGTTGTGTTCATTGATAGTTGTTACGTTGTTCCCTATTACCCGCAGTAATCTTACGACGCATGCGCTTTGAGTTTTAATTATGTTTTGGGAGATCTTGCAAAACTGCGAGGCGAGAGTAAAAACAAATCTCGCCTCGCAAGCTAAAATCGTTGTCTTGCCTCGCATCTCGCCTCGTATTGGAAATCTTATTCTCGCTTCGCATCTCGCAACTTTTTGCGAGGCGTAAATGCGAGATTCTCGAAATTTTGCAAGACTCGCGCGAAGCCTTAAAGTGAATCTCAAACTGAACCTAATTGCTAGCCAAAAACACATTATTTAGGTAGCACTTTTTCAGAATATTCAGAAAATTGCCCTAAATTTAAAAACTCATTGCATCCCCACTGCTAACTCAAAATTTCGTAAAGTAAACTTATTTGATAGGAAATTTTATGTTCTTCAAGTTTGCTCTCTTAGTATTTCTTCCTACAATGCTTCGTTTCCGAGTTTCAGAGAAAACGGTAAAAAAGGCCGATTTTTGTTTTTTTGCGGCTTTTTTTTGTTCAGGACAGGTTCAATGTCTTACCGTTTCATGGTATATTTAGCACTTAGAAACAAAGCACCATACCAAATTTTATCTTGTCTCTAATTTGTTGAGCATCACCCATACAACATGAAGAATCGACCCTGGGCTGGGATCCTGGAATTGTTAGCGTATTGCTACGCAACGCTAAGCTACCTGCTTTGCCCTTCTCCAATCAATTTCTAAAAGTTTGTAGGAGAGGCGAAGAGAGTAAGTAGTTTAGCGTAGCGTAGCAATACGGTAATAATTACAGGATCCCAGCCTTGCGTAGGGATCAACTTTTTCGATAGCGAGCGATATCGTTAACTAGCGATTGAGGTTATGTTTCCACTTTGTAACTTAAAGTTTTATATTTTTTATGGATAAATATGTCTATAGCTACCGAAATTCGTAAATTTATTGCTATTTTCTCGGTATAGTACCTTTCGAGATATTTATTCACATAATAATCTCTCACTTTGAAATACAAAACTCATACTTAACCCTTCGTTAGTTTGGTGGGGTATGACATACCCCAGTAACTGTATTTATCGTTATAAAATTCAAATTAGATAAGCTAACGACCTATAGCCCTCAGTAGCTTCAGATTATAGATGGTTCAAGATGTTCTCATCATTGCCGGATGTATAGGAATATTCAGTTACACTTGAGTCCTCAAGAAAGTTGGTTGGGGTATGACATACCCCGGTACACCAGTAACGTAACTTTTCGTTCGTATGGGAGTTTGTATAAGAATTTTGAACATTTTTTCAAAATTTCAAAATTATGTTTATTAGTCCTTCTAAGTGATTTATTTTCAAATTTACATCAAATTAATTGTTAATAAATTTTTATTAATTTTTTTTCCTGTTGTTTTGAATAAATATTTTATAAATGTTGTTTAGTGGTTTTCTTTGTTTTAATCGACATACAAATACCTACAAAATGAATGTTTAAGATAAAATTACCAAATTCTTAAAATTCTGAAAGCCTGGAGAGAAAATTAGTTTGGGGTATGTCATACCCCACCACACCGGTCAGTAGAAATTTTTCCACCACATTAACGAATTTGTTGGTGACCTACGTCGCTAAGTATCGAATTTAGTTAGTGAATCTAGGTAGTGTGGAAAAATAAGAGCTCGTTTTACATGTTTTATACAAATAAATTTTTGCTCCCGCACAAGTTTGCACTGAAATAAAAAATCTTGCTTAATTTACATTATTAAGCTTCCTAAGTTGAATTACTAAATAATAAATAAGAATGTATAAATTCTTTTGTTTACCTTTTCTAACACTAAATTACAAAATGCGGTCTGGCATTCTATTTTATTACGAAGCTTTTCATGCTGAAATAAATTTACCGTACCTACTTGTGTGTAATTAAACATTTATTAAACACACATCTCGTCTTAAAATATGGATTAAATTATATAAATAACGGCCACTTTATTTAAATCTTTTCAAGTACGTATAATTGGATATTTAAATAAGGAAAACTTATAATTTGCCAAGAAGTGCCTACTGTACACGCATACAACTCTATAGGTATCTGTTGTCTTTATTAAAAGAGTAAAATTTATTACATATAACATAAATTAAAGGTATACACCGTGTATACAAGAAAAAATAATAATAGAACAAAAAAAGCATAATTCTGTGTACTTGCGAAAATTAATGAAGGCCATTCTTCAAAAATTAATTAGTAAAAAGCAACTCGAATATGGTCGAGTGGTACAAAAACTTATGAGTAATTATAATTTAATTATTATTAATTATTTTATCTTGCGTATAATATTTTAACAAATTAATTAAGTTTATTGTAGTTTAACTTTAATTTATTAAATTTTAATTTTGTCAACTACTACTGTTGTACTTCGACTAAAAAGCATGAAATGTAGGTATTTAAGCCAGTAAACTTTTCTTGTGCATTGTATATTTTTTATAATTGCTCAACTAGCTACCTAACTGTAATGTTTGTACAATTACAATGTTAATTTTCTATCGCTCCTACCGACAATTAATTTTGTGCACTATTGTGTGATGGTTTCAAACGGTAGTTTTGCTTGAAGTTGATCGTTTCGCCGAGCATGCAACGACCGTTCAAGTCAGATGCATTTTTGACTGATGACATTATTATAATCCAGATTTATGCGGCGTATCGGACCAATGATACGATGCGGTGTAAACCGTTTATTTTTTTCCCGTGTCAGTTTCGAATCGTTCAACCAATTAGCTAATCGTAGTTGGGAATTAGAGTAACTGGTGTAACTTCCAGACTGGTTCACCTACGTTAGACATCATCCATGTGATCTAACGGCATAATACTGACTAGTGAGCGATCAAGTCCATTGATTGTATCAAATGTTAATCCGAAACTATGCAACTAATGGAAAGTGTTCAGGCTAATACGCAAAGGTGATACAATAAGCAATAACTTATCGTCGTCCAATGTCCAGTTCCCTTAGACTTGAACCTCTAACAAATTAGGAACATGACTGGACCGCTTTTAAAAGTTTTCATCTGGTGAGTAAAAACAGGGGAAAAAAGTTTACGGTGTTTTGTTTATAGTTATAGGCCATCTAAGAAAAATAGGGTGCTTTTTAGTGATTTTTTGCAAAATACTTGAAAAGGAAGCCAAATATCGATAAAATGTATAGGAGCAATGTTGTTGACCATAAAATTACTAACAAAAAATATTAGCATGTTTTTAGTTTAGGCAATCTATGAAGATGGTACGACAGTTTTTTTAAGGTAGTCATGCAATTACATTTCTGTAAAAATTCACCTGTCATCTGACATTGTTAGAGAAGATATCCTATGAATTTCAGGTTGTTTAAAGCTCATTTGCTTAAATTATGGGTTTCCATTCATTAAAAAAAGGATTTTTTTTCCATTTTAGTTTTAACAGCTTTAGAGTTGGCAAAGATTAATCAAACTATGTTAATCTTGTTCCTTATGAAGTTTCCGACAAAAATTATTGTCTTCACTTTTTTCTATCATCATCCGTTTCTTATTTATTTGCGTGCAAACTTGAAAATTAGTGTGCACGCGGACACCAACTATAGATGTCTATTAATTGTTAGGCTACTTTTTAATTTTTATCGCCTGTTTTATCATTCTTCGATCTCCACTGATTCGTTGTTTTCGGAATCAATGAATGGTTTCATCTTGTCCATCGTCTTTTAAATTTTCTTCATCACTCCAATGCAATTTTAAGAACAATCGCTTATTGTAGAAATAAAAATTTACGTCTATTGCGTGAATCCATCTCATACTGTGAAGACAGGAGTCAACCAGAAGCGGATCACGCACAGTTCTGCCTAAAAGGCGATGTAGTTATGCGATCCATCTACAATATGCGATAGTTCATATAAAACGCATTTAGATTTAATTCTTTTGTCTTTACAATCAATAATTGTTTTGACACGTCATAGATTAATATACAATGTGTAATATACAATTTGTAAACAAATAACATAAATAAAACAAACTACAGACAAGCAACACGGCCACAAACCGTGTACTGATTAATACTAACAATTTAAAACCATACCGCTGAAATTTAACAGGTTAAAATGAAGAACAATCTTCAATAAATATCATTCAAATCATTGAAGTGATCCTGGCGGATTTTTGAGTTGCAATGCGGCCTGCTCTACTGTGCACTAGTTTTTACAGTTACACCCCTGGAAACATCAAATATTAATTGCAAAAAATTTATTAGAGTAATTCTGCACATTAAACTAGCTTTCCACGACTATTATTAAGTTTCCTTTTATTAGAGGAAATTTATGGTTTTTTAAACCACAATACTGCGGTATAAAGTGTAACCGCGTACTTTGTTCCCAAAAGTAGCTGAAATTAACATATGTTTCTGCGGTTTCTTCTACGCTATGCGTAGGACAATAATTGTAAATAAATTCTTCGGGGGTTGAATCACACTCGATGCACTATCTACTGCCAATAAAATTTCAAAGCGCTTCACCAAATGTCCACTACTGGATGGTAACGGGTGAGTTCAGTTCAGTGTGACCAACGCCGTTTGACTATGTGATTTTAAATCTTAGTTGGCTATAGTTGATGGTAGACGGTGGCTTCCGTGGTTCCACTCTGACTGCTACCCCATAGACTAATCCACTCCGTCCACAGGACATGTAATACTCAATGGACGATTGCATTAACTCTAAACGCATTTTCCGCTTTTTTATGATAATTTGAAAAACATATTATTGTCCAGTTACCTACTATCAAAATCCGCTTTTATCATCCTCTAAAATTCTCCTCCTTTTTCAAGTTTTTCGTAAAACATTTGAGAATATTTCAAGGAAATGGCTATTTCTGCTAATTTTCGAAATCTTCAAATTAAATTTCTAGCGTTATGAATCATTCAAAATTAATTTTGTTCACTAATTTAGATGCATAATTTTATACGCTAAAACTTTTATTTGAAGATTTTTTTTCTAAAATAAATAGGAAAGCAAGAAATTCCGAAAGTATGATTTTACATGTTAAATTTCTATGGATGAGAGCTCCGGTCACCACCACTGTATGTTGTACGTATGTACACACGTACAGTGTACCTACACTACATACATACATTATTGCTACATTACATTTAAATACATAATTCGAAACGGCTATAAGTTCTTCGAACAACTGGCTGCGGTAATGCTTCCTGTATAAAGTTTAATTTGTTCATAGTAGTTAAAACAAAGAAGAGTATCAACTATAATCATGTAATAACTATTATTTTTTATTTATGATTTACTCGATTGTTAAGAAGTTATACGATTTAATTTCTTTATTTTGCTAATGAACTTACTTATACTGTACTTAAACCTAAGCCTTTTTTTGCTTGTGTAATCTCGCCATCGATGCATGGCCATCATATGCTCTTTTCTAGTTTTTCTAAAACTTTCCTTACTTCTTAATCACCCATTTACACTCAATTTACTCATTTCATGCTTTTTCTTGTATTTATATTAGTATAGTAGATCTAATCCAAAAAAACACCTTAAGCTGAAACTAATTAATTCCCACAGAAATGATTCCTATTGCAAATTGAAGTTAACATACCTACTTCTATTTAACATACTAAAAATATACATTCGTAATCTGGTGTGAAATACGTTTTTTCGGCCTCTATCTTGAAAATGACGTTGCTCAAAATTATAGACTCGGATTTTAAAAAATTTATCCGCCATTTTGTTTGGCCTCTCGCTCTCGAACTTTTTGCTAGAGCGACATTTTTTTGCGAACGTACCGTTAGGGCGCTAAGCGGCGACGAACTAAAATATATGCAAATTTTCAATGCCGCCAACAGAAAAGACAAAAAGGTCGGGGTTTTTGGTCTCCAGGGGTGTCCTAGACCTTCCCCTTTTGATAGCGCTTGTCTAAACCACCACTGTCTCTATAGGAAAGGTGTAAAAAATTAGGAGTATTTTTTAAAGTCGTGTTTGCTTATATACTTTACGAATAAATAACAAGTACAAAATTGTGATAATATATAAAATAAAAATGATCAAATTAATGGTCAATTTTATGAAGAATATTGTTGGAGGACATTGCTGCTAGCAGTAAGCCTCACCCTGTGCATGTGCATTTGTATAGGGTATAATGTATTATTGTTGAAATTTAAAGAAATAGTATTTAGTGGAAGAAGGCTGGTCTCGTTCAAGATACTGTTATGTCATTGTGTTAAATATAATTTTTTATTTGTGGTATAATAAATACTCAATATGCCTGGCTTTCCTTCGTTAAAAACTCCATATTTTAAATGCATTGACATACTAATGGGTCAAGTTGTCAAAATTCGGAGGTTCCTGGTTAGTTGCTATAGCATCAGAAATAAACAATTAACACCAACCACTTGGTGGTACGCAGGTGCTTATTTTTAAACCACTTTTTTTCAATTTTAACAATAAATACAAACATGAGATACCACGTATGGTTATGTTAAATTCATAAATAAAAATGCCATTCAAACTCGTAGTAACAGTAAAACGGCGGTTTATAGAAAAAAATTGACTGAAAGTTGACTGCTAATCAAAGTAAAATCTTATAGCTAAGCCACTCCCACAAAAAGCGTGCGATATTCAAACAGAATTTTTGTATTGGTTGAATTTTGAAAATACGGTCTACAACAATCACACAAGAATTGATATACGTCAACCTTATTTGACAGAAATTTGTGGGGAGTGGTCTAGCTATTTCTGATCGCTGAACAGAGTGTAGTATAAATAGCATTACGTATTAGAACGGTTTTTAGTTTGTACACCAGTTACATAATTTTGGAAAATAGAAATATTCTGAAAGGTTTCCACAGATTTTCATTTTACAGAGCATGCATGATCAATTTTGTTTATTGATTGGGATACAGAATTTTATGCCTTACAACTTTTATTTGAAACTTTTTTGCCTAAAATAATTAGTAAAGCAGGAAATTATGAATGTCTGATTTTATATGGTAAATTCTTACCTCCGAAAAGCGTAGTCACCGGTAGTCACTTTCCTACTCTGTGTGTTATTCAATAACCCTGAATTATGGTAAAGTGTAAAAATTTTACTTTTTTATAACAATATAAGATATAAGTAAGAAAAATGCTGTACCTAAGCAGCACATACTGAAAGTGTCTGAATATAGGTTACGCGACGTTCCAAGATTTACCGACAGAGGTCGTCCTGAAACTTGCTTATTCGTATGGTGTATGCCTGTAACTGTCACTTTCAGTTGTTGTTGTTTTTCTAATAACTTGTTAAGTAACCGCCTGAATGAAGGACTGTACTAGGGGAGAGTGGGGGAATGGCGGCCCCCTAAGAAAAGTCTTGAATATCTCCGAAATCATATATGATTTAAAGGGGAACTGGGAGATTTAAATGAAAGATAAGACGTTAGGGAACAAAATACATGGTTATTAGAAATTAACAGTTTTACAAAAAATATAAACAATTTTAAAAAATATACCATTTGCCGGTATTACCCCGCAGCTTGGGGTAATATTGGCCAGGGGTGGCAATTACCCAGAATTTTGTACATTGGCATAAATCGCACACAAATGTTTTCTTTTTTTCTCCATTGGTATATTTAATGTGATCTCATCCAGAACAGCTCACACATCTTAGCCAGAGTTCTCGGTCTTTCCAAAATTCTCTGCAAATAATGCAAAAGTCCTCGTTAACTTCGGCGTCTGATATTTCTTTTTCCCCATCACAGTTATCGTAGGTTACCTTAGCGTTTCTTCTAAGGTTTGGCGTCTGTTGTATGGTGTTGGTGTTTTTTTTCTCCAAAACCATCCAAAACCTCTACACAAAGATGGCCGGAATTACCCCATAAAACAATAATTTAATACCCAACAAATTATTTAAAAATAGCTAAATTTACGTGGGTTTTGAGTAAACCGAGTGAAAGAAATAAGAATTTAGTTCACTTTTACACATACAAAAATTTTTACAAGTTACAACCTTATTGAAATATGCAGCCTTAACCACACATTTTTCTTGTAGTAGTACGTCCTATTTTCTAAAAAAAATACATAACTTGCTATTGGACTGCCTAAACGACACGAACTTGTACTAACCCTTAAAGTTTGCTGTTAGGGTGGACCGGGGACTTAAAACGTTTCAAAATTTTAATTAGGGCCGGAGAAACTTGACGTCCGGAATTACCCCACGGGCCGGTATTCCCCCACTTTCCCCTATGTTACATTCTTCTGCATTTATACTTGCCTCAATTAATAGGTGATTTTGTAATCTAATAGGCACACTTAACAATTTACTTTTTTGAAAAATTTGTTATTCCAATAATATGACTTATAAATACGTATAGTAATAAAGGATACTATTTTGGTGCAAACGTGTATGAAAACGTGATTCTCTAAAAGTAATTATGTAATTGTAATTTAAGCACGTGTAGATATAGTACGGGGGGAGATTAATACAGGGTGATTCATGAGGAAGTGCAAATATTTTGGGAGGTTGTAGTATGGATTATTCTGAGTAAAAAATGTCATATGAGCATGTGTCCGATTGTTAATAGATACAGAGATACGGTCATTTTAAGGTGTATTAAAGTATAAAACAAATTACTTTTTGTTGATTTTTAATATTAAACAATAAAATAAACAAATTTACAGTAATAGTTCAAAAATCCCACAGCCAACCTCAATGCCCTTTGTAATATAGTTTGCGCGTTTATATTTGGTTTTTTTGGCTTCTATAAAGTTAACTTTTGCTCATCAGCTTATGTCAATACACAATAGCCATCGTAAAACATAGGCAAGCATTCGTTGTACTACGACGATTTACGATGGCTATTGTGTATTGACATAAGCTGATGAGCAAAAGTTAACTTTATAGAAGCCAAAAAAACCATATATAAACGCGCAAACTATACTACTGTTACTTTTCTAATATCATCTTGGCGTTCCTTTATGAGCGCCGCACAATTCACAATTCGAGTGGTCAATAATTCGTGTCTGGTATTTACCTTTTCTTGAACCGTCTTGAAAATTTATTTAATTTTAATTGTTAGTATTGAAAATCAACAATAAGTTATTTATTTTATACTTTAATACATCTTAAAATGACCGTATCTCTGTATCTATTGACAATAGGACACATGTTCATATGACATTTTTTACTCAGAATAATCCATACTACAACCTCCCAAAATATTTGCACTTCCTCATGAATCACCCTGTATAAGTTAAAACGTATTTGAATGTCGTAATCAAACAGTATTGATTGTTTTATGTACCTAAAGTTAAATTAAATATATTTTTAAATTACAATTTCATTATCAAGAGGGCTTACAAGTACCTACGACCTACGTATATCTAATTTCAGAATTTAACTTCGTTTCATTAATTGCTTTTAGTAGTTACCTACAGGGTTACGAATGTTCCAATACTTTCTCAAAATATAATCATTTTTAAGTCTTAACTGCTGTTTCAAAAATCATAATTTTGGTTATTATTTTATATAACATTTAACTTTAGACTAATTTGGCAAAGTTGGTCATTGACTCCAATATTGAAAAATTATAATGTCGTCGTATCTAAACAAAACCGTGAAAAATGATACACTATTAAAATACAAATCTCTTTTGTAAAAATCCTTTATGGAGGTAAATTATTATAAATTATTCATAATGAATCTTTTCTTTCCTAAAATGTAAAAAGTTCACACTAAAATGCTTTTCCATCAACGCAATAATGCACATAAAGGCAACTTGATTAATTGTGTACTGCAAAGATATTATAAATACCTACCTTCTAGTTATAATTAGAGAGCGGAATTTACGCATTTTCAATGTTTGTCTATTTTAGTAAGAGAGCAATTAGAACTTTGCACCTTTTCAAGTCTATTCAGAGCAATTAAGTTTTGCATATTTTGCATAAGCAAAGGTTTTGCATATTTGAGGAGTAATAAGGAGCAATATAGCAAACCGGAAAGTGCTTAAACCAACAATAAACGTAGAATTCAAAAACTTATTTTAACCGTGAGCAATTGAGCATGTTTCTGTATAAGATTTTATGTGCCAAATTGCCAAAAAGGTGACAAAAGGGCCTGTTGTGTATTCTAAAAAAATGTATGATCTGTTTTTTAAATTTTAGTGCATGTAATTCTGCCCTCTTGTTTTAATTGACTCTAAAGAAGACTCTTTAATTAATTTCTACTTGAATTATTACATTAAAACAACTAGAAATATAAGATCTGGAAAAAGTAACTTCGTTAAGAAACTAAAAAGTTTTAAAATTAAATTAAACAGATCAACAGAAGATTTTTTTTTATTGTTCCTGACTGTTTCAAGTTTAAACAGTCGTTTTATTTCTCTGCTTTTCTGAACTGTTTTATGTTTTTGATAAGTTAAAACACTATTATAGAGTTTAGTTGTTACTAAACAAGGCACAGGGGCTGGATTCTTTATACTAAAAATTAAATGTCATTGTTGAGTTTATGAAATTTTAAGCTGTTTTTGAAAATACATTTCAACTAACAATTTCTTATTTGTACCTATCTTTTAGTATCATAATGTTTACAGTTTAGAGCAGAGTTTCCCAATTTTTTTGTGCCATGCCCCACCTAAGTTTTTCTAAAGTTCAATCTTAGGTACCTATACTTAATTTTTAATATGCAAAAATTGAATTGTTCACTAAAGAAACTCTGGACGAGTTCATTTTTTAATTTCCCCCTTAACAATAAAATTGCCCCCATGTGGGGCGTGGGCCCCACGTTGGGAAACACTGGTTTAGAGCCTTAGGCTCTTCATGATCCTACCCTGTATTCACGAAGGTTATACAGTAAGCAAATTTTCAGTAAACCATCGTGAAGAATTCTATTCTTTAATTAAACTTTGACCAAAAAATATGAATTTAAATTATTAAAATTTTTACATTTCAAGCGTAAAAAAATTAATAAAATTTTGAGCTTTTTTAATAAGATATAATTTACGAGCTTTTTTAAAAAAAAGCTCCCACTTATTTGAAAATATATTTCCTTATTAAATTCTTCTACTTACTAAATGTACTAAATAACGAATTCATTTCATGCAAGATAAACGTCTAATATAAATTCTAGTTGTGTTCAATAAAAATAATACCTACTTGTACTGTAATAGTAAGGCAGATATAAATAATATAGTTGCGAATATTTCTAACACTTAGAAATAAACCAAGTGTCATATCGTATTGTTCTAGCTTTATCTTATAAATGTAAGTGATAAGAGATGGAAGATATCAATGTATGTAGATTTAGACAAAATATAGTTGCAAGTTGCAATAATAGTTGGTTGTTAGTCACACTCGGAAGATTTTTAGGTTCGATACCCTTCTCTTAACACTTTTTCTATATAAATAATTTTACTAATCGTGACTTACCTATTTTTAAAAAAAGTTTTCATGACACCCACGAAATGCTTTTATTGCTTCAACCAGAGAGAAATTCTTCCGATAGTAGTGGATCTTAGAGTGGTGTAAATAGAAGCTTATCTGGGATAGTGAGACTCGGATTCACCCTAATCAACTGCAAAATACCAAATAGTAATGGGGTGATTTATTGTGATATTTATGTCCTTAGAACTAGTAGTTGTTCCAGTTCAATCTTAGAATTTTGAAGAAATTTAAATATCTTGTTAAAAGTTTTTTAACTGGTTGTGTGGCTCTGGTTACACTGTTCTTTGGTTCTATTGACTTCGCCGAACAGAAGCTATATAGTTCCATGATAAGCTACACTATACTCGTGGACGGTAGTGTCCAGGGTTGTAACCAAACTGTGTTGTCAGGACTCTTTTCTCTCTTCTGGGTTTGTATAAATCTGTTGACCACTGTTCTCTTCTGAGGATGGAAGTTTTTTGCCCAAAGTTTGCAAAAAGTTTACTTTCTCAAAATCAATGTTTTCTTCCTCGGCACCAATTAGGAACTTATCGTTTTACTATTATTGCGAAGTCCTTAGAAAAGCCAGAGATAAGAACAGGCTTAAAACAGACTCAGCCTGCCCTGGCGTACCCCTGACTACGGTTCTGGCAGTGTCCAGATAGTTGTTGTCCAGTGTTCAGTGATTGTTTAAGTATCTGATTTACCACCCCTTATTTTGCAAGGCGATCTCCATTTTCATTTTCTTTAATGCCTTCGTTACCAGTTACTGGACGTCATTTAAACAATTGCAAGCGAATTTTTGCTAAATGTTATGTGTGCATGTGCATCTGTGCAACCTCTAACCAATAACCTAAATCAGAAGACAGATCCTCCGAAAACTTTCATCTGCAACTGCCAGACGAAGACTGGCAAGGGGCGCTGAGCACTACAGCGTCCCGGGCTCTTACTTTTTAGTAAAATAAATCCGGAATTCCCTTATTTATACAGGGTGAAGCTTCTTTAAGTCTCCAAATTATTACTTAGCCAGTGGTGGTGACTTCTAAAAGGTTATAAATGGATCGACATGTAAGGGTGACCATCTACAATTTTGGAATCCACTCATGCCCAGTTTATGGTACAGAATCTTCACTGCTTGGCCGGTGGTGGTGATTTCTAAAAGGCTACAAGAGGATCGACATGTAAGGGTGGCCATCTACAATTTTGGAATTCACTCACTGAGAGTGAGTGAGCGTTTGTGGTGTTCAGAATCATCAAAATTGTTCTGATGTATTCAGGGTTTTAGCAATGGTATACATCTTCAAACGACGATCTTCGGATCTTCCAATCTTCATTCGAAGATCGAGAATCACCTTACTACAAGATCGGTAGCCTATAAGAAAGGCCTTTAATTTTTTTCATTAATTTTTAATGAATCCACCACCCTTCAGCAAGTGTTTGGCGCAATATTCTACTATAAAATGATCCCCATACACTGCCATAATTCTCGGGTCTTGGGTGGCTTTTTAAAAAATTGTCAGAGGCGTGAGAATTGCGGGCCCCTAGAAATATCTGCGCCCTTGAAAAAGTATAGTCAGTCTGCGCCTGGCAACTGCTGACAATTTTTCGAAAATAATTGTGGAGAAATATAGTTTAACATAACAAAAACGTAATTGGTCATTAGTGGAAAATTTTTCAGCTCTCAAATGTGTCATGAGTCATGTTTTGGCCTTACGGCTACTCCACTACCTACTAGACTCTTATTAAACTTATTATATCAAAATTATCTGATATTCAGTTCACTTGTACGCTCGTAATAAAAATGGTAATTCTTTGCTGTTGAAAGAAACACAACCATTAGCATAATATTGTAAACGCTTCTTGTTGTACTTATTCTATCGTAGAAATAGCTAACATCGCCACATCGGAGATTACAATCTCTTCATTATCATTGGAGAGTACTAACATTTCCTTACAGTTTCGTTATTCGATAAATTGTAATTGAAATAATTTCGTTCAAAATTGGGATGAATTTTAAATAAATATCAAGATCGCATCCTTTTGTATTTGAGCAAGCTTTAAATTTATTACTAAAAATAAAATTATTGCGAGCATAAAAATCTTATAAATTGCAACTTTTAATTTAATAATAATTATATTCTCCTAAAAGTCCGGTTATAAAGGGTATTAAATCATACTTATTACATTATGGAGTTTATTATAACAGTTACTATAAATCTTACACTTTCGACGTTCTTCTTTTTTGATATACAAATAAATTCCATCGGAATTTTTGTAAAATGATGATTTATTGATTGAAATTTTATATGATAGTACTTTCTAAAAAGAAAGGAGTACTGTTGTTGACCGGAATTTACAAAATTATTTTAGTGCTCTTACGAGAGTTTAATTTTTGAAATTAATGGTATAACCTCAACAAGAAGGATAATAACTCTTCTTGAGCTCATGAACCTACTTTGATTGAATTGTTTATAACTATAAGCCAAATTTATATGCGCACCATTTCACGTTTTAACGAATATTCATTTCATTTTTTGTTTTTCAGGTATTGCCGCAGTTCGAGATTCCTCTTGCCCCAGGATATGTACTGGACAAAATTTTGGAGACCCTGTATGTGGCTCCGATGAAGTAATATACGCTAATATATGCGAACTAAAAAAGAAAACTTGCGGAAAAGGTACGTTTCCTTTTTTTAAATTTTCTTAAACCTTTCATTTTTCCTCGACTCGACTCGACAACCTCTAAAGTTACGCTTCTGCACCGTTTTTGTCACTCCTCATGTGGCGTGGTATTGGATTAGGCTGTTAAGATGGAGGGTAAAGTACAGTTTATTAGTCGGGCTCATTGTTCTAACACGTACGGGGAATGGGCAACTTCTCACGTATCATCAGGCCTAGATTCATTCCAATCTCTGGATAAACTCACAAAGATACTGGAGGATGAAGTGTCGCTGAAACTGGCTTTCTTTTGTCTTCGACTCGACTCGACAACCTCTAAAGGTACGCTTCTGGACGATTTTGTCACTCCTCATGGCGTGGTATTGGATTAAACTGTTAAGATAAAGGACAGTTCATTAGTCGAGCTCATTGTGCTAACACGTACGGAGAATGAGCATATGAGCAACTTCTCACGTATCATCAGGCCTGGATTCATTCCAATCTCTAGATAAACTCACAAGGATACTGGAGGATGAAGTGTCGCTGAAACTGGCTATCATTTGTCCTCAACTCGACTCGACAACCTCTAAAGCTACGCTTCTGGACGATTTTGTCACTCTTCATGGCGTGGTATTGGATTAGACTGTTAAGGTGGAGGGTAAAGTACAGTTTATAACACGTACGTGAAATGGACAACTTCTTACGTATCATCAGGCCTGGATTCATTCAAATCTCTGGATAAACTCACAAGGATACTGGAGGATGAACTGTCGCTGAAACTGGTTATGTTAGATCCTAACATACAGGAAATTTTATACGGGACAACGGAAGATAGTGACATGCTCCATTATTTCGGTGGTTGCTCAAAAAGAGTTTGAAGAATGCGAAGAAGATAACTAAACCATAACGTGTGATAAAAAGGCTTTCAGATTAACCATTGTTAGAATAAATTAGGATATAAAAAACAAGTTCATGAAAATAGATTTATGACAACAGAAAGGATCTTTCAAGGAGGTACTGCAAGTTGACGTTATGAGATCGAATAAACGATGAAGATAACAAAGATTGGACGTAGATGGGAATCCCAATAATAAACACAATAGAGAAAAACAGCTAGGGTCGTAAGCAGCATATTCAGAATGAACGACGAAAGATTTCCACTAAATATGGAACTAGAAATCACCCCGACGAAGAAAATGGGGAAGACTATGAAAGAAACAGAACTCAAAAGAGAGGATGTATAGAACTGTAAAGAGTAATTAGTACCTACTAGGTACCTAATATAGCAAATATGACATCAGACGTGGGGGAAATAAGGTGTATAGATTGGCCGTCATCTTAACATTTTTGGGCTAAGCGACTATAATTTCACCCTGTACATAAAACAAGCGACAAGAGACTATTCTGAACCCATTTCAAATCATGTCTCATTAGAATTCTTCTAATTTCATACTTTCTTATTATTACGGACCATTTTCTCTTTTACATGCCCTTTTGCACCATAATATTTGAAATAATGTTTAACATTCTCTTCTCTTGCATTCAGGTGTCACATTAGCTTCTGATCCTAATTTGTGCAAAAGGTCTTCAGGTTCTAAATGTGACCATAAATGTGGTGGCGAAAAGGACCCCGTTTGTGGAACTGATGGAAGAACGTATTTAAATAGATGCATGCTCCAAGTTGAAATATGCAGGTATAAAACTTAAGCCGCGTTGACATTCACTGGAGCTTTTTATTAAAAACTGAATCAGAACACTACACTGAATCGAAGCACTAATCTAAATGAAAGAGCTGATGTAGAGAATATTTGTACATAACTTATGGTAGTCATTAGAGGTTAAAAGTTAAAGCTAGGTTCGTAGCTGTCCGTTGATACATTTCCGTTGGTACGCTGGCCTATCAGAGCAGAGTATTCCTCCATCAAATTTGAAAAATAATCTGCTCTGATTGGCCAACGTACCAACGGAAACGTATCAACAGAGAGCTATGAACATACCTTTAGAACTGCCAACTGGAGCTCTATCCTAGTTAAGGCTCAAACCTTTTTAAACCCTTCAATTTTTAATGAAATGGCAGCTCAAAGAATTGTCAACCCAGGCTTTCCAATAACACATCTCTTAAATTTATAATAAATCTAACATTTTACTATTTTGTAGAATAGGAATTGGAATGTCCCATTTAGGTTCTTGTAGCAACATAAGTGCGCATAGAGAAAATTGTCCTGTAGACTGTAAACAAGCGCCACAAGATGGTCCCATTTGTGGAAGCGACGGTAATGTATATAAAAGTACTTGTATGATGAAACTAATTACATGCGGGTAAGTCACAAATAACTATAAACACATAACTTGTAACAATCTTCTTATAGACAAGGAGTAGTACGAACTAACAAAAAGTACTGTTTAACAACAAGACACTGTCGAGAATTATGTTGGAGAAACGCCAGACCTGTATGCGCTTCAGATGGAAAAATATATACCAACGTATGTAAAATGAAGTCCAAAAATTGTGGGTTAGTAATTTGAATATTCAATTTAGACTTTTTTTAATTAATTGTTTAATTTAGAAAGCACGTGTTTGAAGTACCAATGTCTTATTGTACGAGTCAAGAGCGAACATCACATAGCGTAGCGTGCCCTAACGACTGCGAAAATGAAATCGAAAAGCCAACTTGTGGTTCGGACGGAAATGTTTACAGAAGCGAATGCGAATTGAAAATGCTTAATTGTGGGTACGTTAAAAACTAAAATTAATTTATCGGAAATTGTATAATTAATTTTTGCTTTAGGAGTGTTAGAAAAATTGTTAAAGTTGACTACGATAAGTGTCGTTCTCGAATAGCCAAATGTTCCAAAATTAAATGTACTTATAATTACGATCCAGTTTGTGGAACAGACGCAAAAAGCTACTCCAGTTCGTGCGAGTTAGAGCTAGCCACGTGCCTAAAGGGCGTACAATTGGCTCATATAGGAAACTGTACAGCTTTACAATTACAAAAAGACTCTTGTGTTACTAAATGTAACAAATTTGATAAAGAACCAGTTTGTGGGTCAAATGGTAATGTGTACAAGTAAGTTTAAATCGCATAGCTCATTCGATCAGAGAAGAACTTCCTACATGTAAGAGATAGAGAGTCTTAAGGCCCGTCCACACACACAGGCTTGCCTTCTGGTTTGTCTATCTGAACGCTGTGCAGATGCTGAAGTTTGGCCTATGCAGGCCGCCTAAACGGTGTCCATCTGCAACCCTATGCGTGTGGACGGACCATTAGAAGGACGATGATGAGAGTGGATTCTTCTCTGATTGAGTGAACTACGGCATTTTAATTATACAAAACTAATGTGGTGTTTGTAGATCTTTGTGCGAAATGAAAAAAGAAACTTGTGGCCAAACAGTCATTCAAGTACCCTTACAACACTGCAGAACAACAGCTGCTTGCCACATCGACTGCGATGCGAAGAAGGAATTTGTATGTGGCTCTGATAACAAATTTTACAAAAACGAGTGTGAGATGAAACGAAAAAATTGCGGGTAAGTCAAGTTGGAAATTTTGCTATCAAATCTTTAATCATTTAATTCCAGCAAACACGTTTATGTAGTTCCAATTAAAAGGTGTTTGGCAGGATTTCAATTTAAAGGATGTCAAAAAATATGTCCCACGTATTATGAACCAATATGTGGAACCGACAATATGACTTACAGCAATCCGTGCTTTTTAGAGTTAGAAAATTGTAGATCGAGATCGATAGTTACAAAAAGGCATTTAGGAACATGTACAGAACCAATACAAGATGTACCCAAAAATTATTTGTACTGATTTAACTTTAATTAAAATTAAAGTTACGCATCTTGTTCAATGAATTTAATAAATTCTTAATATTAAATTCAAGTATTAGCAGTGATAACTTTTTAATTAAGTTACATTAAATTAAACTGTGCCAATTGCCAATTTAAGTAGATACATTAATAATATTTATTTTTGTATTTCAATTATTTGTAAGGTATGTTATGTATGTTGTGTATTTAATATTTATTATATTATACTTAAGAATTGTATGTTTGTGTAATATTTAATTTTTTATTATCAATAATTTTATAAAGTTAATAAATTACTACTTTACATACTGCTAAAAAGAGCAAATTTTCATTTCCTTTTCATAATTTGAGTCATTCGATGTACAACGCCAAGCGCGGTGTAAAGTAAATTCGATGTACTTTAAATTCGACGAATGTCAAAGACTTATATAAATAAATATAACCTCACTTCAAATTCGGTATTATTTAGTTAAAATGTATAAAAATACTTACTTTTTAAAAGTTCTAAACGGATTCAGAAGTTCACAATTATTTAATTTAAATCAAACTTACCAATGTGCTCGAAACATTACTACTTCGATTATAAATTTACGAGAAGTTGATGATCGTAAAGAAATGTTAAAATCGTTACCACCAACAGATGAAGGAACAATTGGTGAAAAAGCTATCGACATAGATTATAGGTTACAGTAAGTTGTAACAAAAAGTGTAAGCACAATATAACTCTAATTTTTCAGAAAAGACGATTTATTTCCTGATCTTAATACACCAAATAAGTTATTTAATGGCACGCCTTTCAAAGAGTTACCTATTTTCAATATCAAAGTATCGCCAAATAATACAATTATTAGTTTAACCGATTTTAAAGGTAATCCGATTACTTTTTTAAACGAAACTACTTGTTAAATATTTTCAGGAGTTCCTAAACTTTTAAGATCGTGCGGTATAGAAGGTTACAAACATACAAAAAAAGGAACTAATGTTGCAGCACAAGGAACAGCAATTAGTATAGGAACGGTATGTGAAATAAGTAAACTGATTTGCCCTTAATAAAACTTTTAATTTTAGAAAGCTTTAGAAAGAGGAATTAAAACCGTGCGAGTTACAATTCGAGGGCTTGGACCAGGTCGATTAGTAAGAGTTTTAATATTTATTATAGTGATTTAGTAATTGTGATCTTTTTAGTCTGCAATTAAGGGTTTACAAATGTCTGGTCTTAATATTGTGTCAATTACTGATGCCACAAGAGTTTCGTGGACTCCACCTCGTCCAAGAAAAGCTAAAAAATTGTAAAAATCTCGAAAGGAAATAAATTTGTTTTTATTGAACTGTTGAAAGAAAGCTGCTGATTATGTCTAAAATTATAAATAAAGAAAGAACCGCAAGATTTATTAAGTTTACCATGCGTTTTTGTGGAGTAGAAGTGGTTGCCTATCACGCAGGGCGTAAATAAACGTGTGGAAGGGAATAATAAAATTGTCAATAACTTCATGGCGGATGTATTGTCAAAAATAGATAAAGCAAAAATATACCTGTTATCAGTTAGTGTAACAAAGATAACAACTGTTGCGATTGTAGGTAAAAACAAGACAGTATGGCAGCTTTGACGGTTAAAGGCGGATTATAAGGGTGTATTATTTTTTAATAATAATTAATTAGTGCAGTTATTTTGAAGTTAGTTCTTCACCGGCATTCACATGGATACAATAATTGTAAGTACACCTGTTACATTATTCATCATTTGTTTACATAAGCATGTAAATGTCATTTGTTCTCTTATCACAATTATACATGTTTTATGTTAAAGTATAGAAAATGGGCTTGGATTACAATTAGTCATTGCAAATTGAAAGTCGGTTTAATAATATAAACCAGCAAAACTTATCCTAGGTTAAGAAAACGGGCAATTTGACCCTGATTGTTATGATCGAAGATAATGTCATAACCTTATTTAACATTGCTATAAATCAAAACAATAAGTTTATTTATAATTATATTGATAATAATTTTTTGAAAGAAATTGTGTCAATGAAACACCTAGAATTTTTTAAACATTGGCGTAGGCTACTTCCGTTCAGGAAGGTGTAAAATGCTGCCTAGCCCTCAATAGTTTTAATTTTAATTTTCAAAAATTATTTGTAGATAGGTACATGGTACATGGGGTAGGGATAGGTACAGTCACCTCACAATTATTGGCTACCCTGGCTTATACTCCAGGGTGGTTATTAGCCAGCAACGACAAAAGGACAGAAGGGGGAGTCTTGATTTAAACTTGTTGCAAGATAAAGTTACCCCTTAATTTAAGTAGGGGTGTTATGATGGTTTCATCCACAATTCTTGCTTGACGTATAGCTAGGGTTGCCATTAATTTTGTGGCTGACTGTACATATTGTGACTGTTTTTAATGTAAATTCAACTTGTAATATCTCACTATTCATCAGTCAGTAATGTGTACAGGGTGAATATAAAGTAGATAATCTTGCTACAGCCAGCAGTATAATTTATCGTATGTACCTAGACTCTGTCCAGCGAACAGATACATCTAAGCCACTCCCCATACATTTCTGTCAAATAAGGTTGACGCACGTCAATTCTTGTGTGATTGTTATGAACAATGGGACGGAGATTAGAAGGTATTGATTTAAATGACAACTGAAAATTAGGATTGAGGATTCTGTGTTGATGTATCTATGAGAAGAAGGGTTGGGCAAACTTTGATCTAACAGCATGTTAACACTCGTTCGATGCTCGTTCCTCTATGTGCAATTGTGCATCTACATTGGTATATTGGAAAATGCAAGCGACTTTCAGTTCACCCTATAGTATCAAAATATTTACAAAATTTAGGTGATGTTTTATTACCGCAATTCCAAATTTAATTGACATTCTAAACATCCATTTGTTATTGTAATGTTCTTATTATTCCTTCGACAATGATAATTAGTAAATTGATTATCAACAATGGAAAGCACAAAAGTGTTACTCATTCTAAAAATATTCCCTGGGACATACTTTTGACAAACAATTCCAATTAAAAAGCGATTCACAACGAAAATAATAAAACATTTATTTTACTATTGTTATCACAAATTGCAGTTTAATTAATTGATTACTATGGGTGAATAATTATATTTATATTATTTTTGTATTTAAAATTAAATTGAATTGAACAGAAAATGTTATCTTATAATGATTGTTATTTATCAATAATTAGAATCTCATGCTCATCAATTGCAATTTAAAATGTCCTAATCACATAATAATGAATAAACTAATTAATAGGAGGTACTTAATCATAAGTACTTTTGGAGAAACGAGCGTTGATTAATTTTTCCAAGCTGATGTTTTTCTCTTCTAACACCAAACCAAAACCACTACTATCTCATTTAAATTTGGCCTCTTCCGAGCGTTAATTCTATTTATACCTTTGGTACCATAAACAACTTTTACAATAATTTTATTTTACGTGTAAGACTTGTGTTTCCACTTTCCACCCTGTTAGCACGAGCTCCTCACTGAAGTTGGCTCATTGATATTGTATAATAAACTTCTTTATTAGTCGAAAATTTATAGTGATTCACCTTTGCTTAGAAAAGCGCCACACAATGGCGAATAGGTCAACACGGTATAGAAACTAAAAAATTCCTAAGTCCAAGAGTGAATGGGCAAAGATTCCATCGAGTGTCATCCTTTTTCTCATTTATCGAAAAATAAATTTTCTTTTATAACATAATTTCTAATTTATATCATTTGGATGTTTATATTACATCTGCAAGGCCACTGCAGAGATTCACGTTTTATTGCAAATCCGAAAGTATTCATCTCGAGCTGTCAATAATGTTGGAAAAATTATCGCTTTATGCATGATATAGCACATTTCAGCTTAGTTGCTCTTCCAGTATTTGATTTAGATAATGTATACAGCGAGGTATACAGGGTGATTCAGAGCACCCGTATCAGGCGTTTCATATCGTCTCATCTGTTATTTCATTATTTGTCAATCTCCTCAGTCATCTCATCTGTCATACTCATCTGTAAATTTCATTTGCCATCTCATCTGTCAGTCTTATCTGTCAATCTCATCTGTCAATTTCATCTGTCACCCATCTTATCTGTCAAACTCATCTGTGAGGTGAGATGTCATTAAATGACAGATTTGATGACAGATGGAATGACAGATGAAATGACATATGGTATGACAGTTGACTCTCCACCCTATGGTAACAGATTAACATTTGACATATAGTAACTATGATGAAAGATTATCGAACAGATTACCCCCAATCTCCATCGCTCTAAGGCCGAATTCTAAATTACACATTTATCTCCAGGATTTAATTTTAGTCCCAGTAAGGAGATTTTAACAATAGCGTGAACCGGTTTTTACTGAGACTAAAATTAAATCCTGGGTATAAATGTGTAATGTATAATTCGGCCTAAACCAATCTCTGAAATGACATGGGTTGACAGATAGAATGATAGATTCCACCTGACATGTATGAAATCAGAGATAAAATTAATATATGGCGACACATGACCTTGACATATTATGGTGTCAGAGGACGACAATGACATAGTAACTATGATGACAGATTGAAATTAATATAGGGTGACAGATGAATTCCCCTCTGACATGGTCATATGGTAACTATGGTGACAGATTGACATTTGACACATGATAACTATGATGACAGATTGACATTTCATACTTGGTAATTATGGTAACAGACCACTCCCCATTTCTCTAAACTAATCAATAGCCGCTCTCTTTCGTTGCGAAAATTGTGATCCAAACGCGTTTGTATCACGGATTCACTGATGATGGGCCAATGGGCGTGGTTATTTTTGAATCATGATTCAAATTTTTTTAGCGAGAGAAAGCGGCTAATATCATACTTACCCCACTCCCCATTTTTCTATACCAGGGTTTCCCAAACTTTTTCTCTGATGGAGCACTTTGAGGGTCTTTGAATTTTGACAAAGCACCTAGTGTAAGTATCATAGATAATGACTCATAATCATTAATGCATGTTTATTAATATTTTTCGCGGAGCACTTGTTACCTTCCGGCGGAGCACAGTTTGGAAAACCCTGCTCTAAACCAATCCCTATCATACTTCCTCCACTCTCTATCTCCTTATTTTATATCTGTCTCTTTCGGACCTGACTGCGCATTTCCGATGATCCCTGTGTTTTTTATAGTGTGGACGAGGGGTTATCCACTTTCTGCAGTCAATATACAAAAATTGAGCTTTCAACGGTAGTTATCTGCAGTCAATGGCAGCCATAGCATATGCAGTCATGGGCAGTCAACTGCAGTCAGTGTACAAATTCAGAACAGTGGTTATCCCCTCGAGTGTGGATTTAGAATCGCCCTGTATAATGACGATAAAAAATGCAGTAGCTCTTGGAGTTATTATCATTGAATTACAGAAAATGATAAAGTGTCCTTGGTTCGACACCTTTTATTATTTTGAATTTAAAACTTAAAAATTCAATTTTGATTAAAAGTTATCCGCGATACGCAAGTGATAATGCCATATTAGTTTTAAAAACTTTAATTTATTCAGTATTGAAAGGTTACTCGTTTGCAGTGGTTTTTTTATTTGTTAAAATTTAAAATTTTTTGGATGGTTTCGGTACAAGTGTATGTGGCAATTAGAAGCTGATATTCGTAAATTGGTGAGTGCACATGCACATAATAGACTTTTTGCTGTATGTTTGTTGCGATGGTTTTGGCAGTCCTAAAAAAATAAAAACGTGGAAGTCAAATTTTTTAATTTTTCATATACCCATCCTTTTCTCTTTTTTTTTGAATTTTTAATAAGCAACCATTAACATTTAAACCGCTCTTGTAAATTAATGAAAGTCGACTTTCTTCCTTAGATTTTCCGTGTGAAAATTATAATTATCAGAGCACTTAGGTACACATTAATTACATGATAATAGCAATTCGATAATAAATTTTTATTGAAGTTACACCACTTAATTGTGTGAAACAAAACTGTACAAACTATTAATTTAATTTTTTATAACATTTAACAATCATTTTAGAACATCAGATATTATCTAATCACGAGAGTCGCTTTTAAAACACTTCATTGGTAATTTTTATAACTTTCTAAAAATCTATTGATAGAATCTGCCATACTAATTATGAACAAATTCACACCAAATTAATACAATTGTATTCATTAGATCAGGGGTGGGCTGCCAAATTTTGAACAACCGGCTCGCTATTATTTCGAAGAAAAAAAAAACGGTAAATGAGTACATTGTCTTAATTTATTTTTGTACAGTATAAAAAAAATATATAGTATAGGTACCGGGTGACCATAGAGGTAAAAGCTACTACTACTGGAGGCATTACTCTACGCCAAAAAACCGTCCTACTACCCCTACTTTTTAGAGTACAGTGTGCACGTCGTATTGGTCGTATCATGGTCATACCACGTTATTATAAAGTGGTATAACCATAATCTGTATAATACACAACGTTGTATACTTAAAAGAGTGGGGAAAACACGTTGTACTGCTCAGTCAAGTCGGACGCTTTTCTTGCTATAGGATTTATATAAGAGTAGTTTCTCCAGTAGTATTATAGGTTGATTATACTCACATAAATTGCAATTATTTTAACTACTTGTGAAAATTCTGTTACTTCCGATTACGCCGGAAATGAAGTCAACTTTTGATTTTTAAATGGAACACTATAAATATTTTTACTTTTTTGAAACCTACATTAAATTTTGAATACAGTAACATCAAAGAAATTAATTTTATAAGCAAAATAAAATTTATTTTTCAAAAAATAATCAATTGTCTAGAGTGCTGTGATGGGGTACAAAAACATCGGTGAGAGCTAATTGTACTATGGAAATTATGTTACCACCACAAAAGTTAAAGGTTGGTGTTGTGGAGCTTTCAGAAAGTAATTTAGTCACATTTCCCTCAATAGCTTCATTCTTTGCCACACTATCTAATAATTGCTCTCTGAGAAGAGCTACAAATTTATTATTGTAATCAAATGGTATGCATTTGAACTCATTTGATGAAACTAAATTTGCGAGTTGGCGAGTGTATGGCACATCGGCGCGATGTGCATATTTTGCATAAATATACTATTAAAATGGCTTATTTTTTGGTTTTAGGGGTAATTTAACAAGCCGCTCGCCGAGTTTTAAAAATTTTAACAACCGGCTCGCGCGAGCCGGACCGAGCCGGCTCCAGCCCACCCCTGATCATTAGATGCACACCTACTTTTTTACTTTTTAGTATCTTGTCTTTGTACAAGTATTTTGAAAAAGTAGTTAATATGACCAAATAAAATTTTTTAATTTCTCCACATATTAGGTCCTCCTTCGTCCAAAAATTTAAAAAAAGACGGGCCTGTCTGTGTAAATTGTAAGTCAAAAACTACTTAATTTAATTTTGATGAAATTTGGTTTGAGCCACTAGCACAATGAAATCGATACAGGGTGGCCTAAAATATTGGGTTATTTTTAGCGCATTTTAGCAAAAATTTCGACCTAAATTATTTCATCTTGTCCAGTTGGCTCTAATTAAACTTAAACATTTTTTTTAATAGAATATTTTTGAAACCTTACAAAATTAGCTTGAATGTAACGAAAAGTCCTGTTATGATTATGACCACTTTTTAAATATTATCATAGCGTTTAAATTATTTAAAACATTATAATTAAGAAATTAAATATAAATTGATGACTGTTATTTTGGTTAAATTAATAATAATATTTTTGTAGTGCATGTTTCGTGCTACTGAAAATAATAAACGTAAAAAAGTAACAGGATAAACATTTGTTGTATGTGTACGTAGACGTACAATTGAAATTAATGATGTAGAAGTTTAGAAAGGGGTTATTTATAATGAGTTATAATTAATATTTTTAAGTTATAATTAAGTCTGTGTGAATACCTACTGTTATTTTAAACGAAAAAAATAACGATGGATGATGTTAACGACACTTCAATAACCAAAATATAGGTAGTATTCACATCACGTACTTGTGATGCATAGCATCACACGTTTGTGCAGGAAGCAACTATTTACAATTGACAATAATATATACACCTGCAATGAAACATATTTTAAAGTGACTTCCGATTATGTTATTGTTCTACCAAAAACAACCCTTAGAATTCATATGCATATTGCCTTCATTTTTTCTCTACATTAGGGAAACTATTATAGGGGTTGTGCAGTTGTTGAACCTGGATTCTTTACCTGAGGTCATCGGACCCTTGGGTGTGATCCGATATAATTAAGGTTCTCATAGCGTTTTTGAGTTAGCTTAAAAAAATCACATTTTCACTGCCTACCTAGGTATTAGCATAGAAAAACGACTGTATATTTATCTCGATATTTATATTGACGAAGAAGTGACCTAAAAAAACATTTTAATAAAAATTATGTCATTTGAATAGTCATAACTTCGACGTTAGTGACTTGACAAAGTTGGTTCATAGATTTTTTTGTAAGAAATTGAATTTGCTACAAAATTGATATCAATAATTTTTTTTGGAATTTCATTCGTTTAGAAGATATTGGAGGAAAAAGACAACTTTCTAAAAAAATATGGCTTCCTGTGCTTATACTAGTAGGAAGATTTAAAAGTAACAGTAATAACGCTCCAAATACTTTTAAGAACTGTTGAATTATCTACAAATTAAGCATAATAACGAGGCAAAAGTATAAGATTCAGTCGAGTATTTAATAAATAAATGAATGGAACAACTTTGGCGGTCGTGCGTAAGATGTTAAATTTGAGATAGAGCATTCAAACGTTATGACAATTTTTTTTGAAAAGGAATCGTTTGGTTTGAACCTTTGGGAGCGACGAAATTCAAATATACCCCACCCCTCTTAACGTATGTACCTAGACTTACAATCAGTGTTGGGTGGAGCGGTCAGTTAGGTACCCTATCGAACGACGGAGGCCTCTGTCATACTGAGCTGAGACCTAGCTCTACTATCAAAGTTTAATTACTGTCTTTCGATAACGTTGGACTCATTGTAATTCTGTTTATGTATACTAAAGTACGTTCATCTGTCCGTCTGTATGTGTATCTAGTCACCTGCGTGTCCTTGCTTCTGTGAACGTTGAAAACCATAAGCACACCAGTGCTGATCTTTCTACATATAGGTACTTACACTTCACTATTATAGGGGATGGTACTATCTGCTGGAGCGCATAAACTACTAGCTAGTGCTACCCAGCTGGGTTAACGGGTTTTCATGTGCTTTAATTAACGGAACTAGCCGCATAATCTTAATCAGCCAAGAACTAAAGTTACCCTGGTGTGTAGTGAGTTTCTGAGCTTCAGAAAGACGATGCTTGATTCTCCGATGAACCCATGTACGATTTATTACTAACTTCTTGTATATTTTGGTTTTCAACGCCGAAAATCGGAGTTACAATCATTTTCTCTTTAGCACTATCGCCGCTCAGATGGAGACGGTCGGAATAAAACACGATACGAGTACAAAAAGAAACAATTTATTAAACATAAATAAAAATTATTTAAATAAATGGTAATAAGAAAGTCTTTAAGGAGAAAAAAAATACATTTGTGTTCACCAACAAAATACAATCTCTAATTATGACTCGGCCGCTTGTATATCATATCCCAGTTCACACTCTTCTCTCCTAGATTGGAGAGAGAGAGAGATCAATAGTTCTGAGAAGGCACTGATGGGACGTGGTAGTCTACAAATCGCGAGTCCTCTAGTTTAGATCAACATAGTCCTGGACACGAACGGGACGACAGAGAGGAACTTGCATCCCACTAGATCACTGGTCCTCATCTTTAGATAGATCAGAATACCCCTAAAAGAGAGATTAATAGTCCTACAGGGATAATAGGGGGGGGGCTCATCTTCCTAGATTACTAGTTCTTCTTTTATATCAAAATAGTGTACACTCCTTTCTCATGGATTCGAATTGTCCTAAGAGAGAGAAAGAGAGAGAGATCAATAGTCCTGAGAAGTCACTGATGGGACGTGGTAGTCTACAAATCGCGAGTCCTCTCGTTAAATGAGAGTAGTCCTAAGGGAGAGAACGATAGTTCTGCAGTCTTCAGGGATGAGAGCACTTCCCAGATCATTAGTTCTATCTCTTAGGTCAGAACAGTCTTAAGGGTAGAGCGGGGAAGCGCTCAATAATCCTGGAGGAATAAATGAGGTTCCCCACCAGATCGCTAGTCGTCTCTCTTAGATCAACATAGTCCTGGACACGAACGGGACGACAGAGAGGAACTTGCATCCCACTAGATCACTGGTCCTCTTCTTTAGATTAAAATAGTCCTAAAAGAGAGATTACTAGCTCTGGAGGGATAACAAGGAGGGGGGGGCTTCTCCTTTTAGATTAGTAGTGCTTTCCTTAGATCAAAATAATTCAAAAGGGAAGATCAAATAGTCCTAAGATTCGAAGTAAGTGATTATGCAGATCACAAATCTTTCTAGATATCGGAATAGTCCTATCTAGGGAGATTCACCCATTGCATCCTAGGCGATCAGTGGCGAACTTGTTTGAAAATAATTTTCCACTGAAGATGAATTAAATGAAATACATTAATGAGACCAGGGAGGCGATTTTTTACGGACTGAATTGTGATACCAATGTCAGCCATTTTTGGTAATTTTTAGATTGTAACAGAGGTTGGTTTTTCCCTCTGTTTTTCCTTTGTAGAAAGATGGACATAACTTTGAAGAGCAGTGGGTTAGTATGGTGGGAAAATCAAAATAGTTCCTTACGTCTTTTTTCGGTCTTTTATTCGTTCTTATGTCTGGCTATCTGTCCGTATTTCCATGTATTGAGGCAACTTCTTCAGAATGTTTATAAAATTCACTCTACATCAGTAGAGGGTAGGATTGTAGTAAAAAATAGAGAAAAGCTTACTCATATTGCCAACTTCTTCGTCCGTGTTTTTAAAGCAAAAACTTTTCAACAATAAAAAAAAGGAAACAATTAAATAAAATTTTTGTTAAATTGGGATAAAGTAACCCGGATATGATGTGGTCATAATTGAATGTTTCGGAGATTGTTGATTTTGATAATGTTGAAGCAGACGCTTTTTAAATTTAAATTTGAAACTGTCACATGCGTCATGGGAAGCATCACCTATACCGATATGGGTACGGATAAATATTGTGTTTATTTTATAAACAATTGAAGAGTTTAAAATACTAACGATTAAGGGTAACAATAGAGAGATCCGCATGCGTATGATAAAGTCAACGCCTACTTTGCAATTCCGTCTACGGTAATCATTGCACCACCGTACCGGCACCGTATTTGAATGTATACTTTCTGTGCTCCTTATGCGTTTACTGTGACAGTTTTTCGTGTACGAATCCCCCACGTTGATTGTCTGTAGTAAAAATAGTTAACATTGGTGAATTTATTTTTAAATTAGTTCGACGTGTTTTTCCGATTCTTTATGTTATTATTAATAAAAATATTTAGGGAAATTAATTTCGGACTTGAAAAAAGTGAACTTGATGTGCAAAATTTTGTTATTAACGAAGGATGATGGTTGAGAAAGTGGAAGGTTTCCTCATGTATCGGAAACCGGTGTATAGGATTTTTCAATATTTAGAAACGTGAGTTATTATTATATTTTAATTTATTTTATTTATATGACCACAACGTCTT
Organism: Malthinus seriepunctatus; assembly: GCA_963924605.1. Lineage (NCBI taxonomy): Eukaryota > Metazoa > Arthropoda > Insecta > Coleoptera > Cantharidae > Malthinus > Malthinus seriepunctatus. The sequence continues at coordinate 87,202,169 of OZ004600.1, read as the reverse complement.
ATCTTATTGTTCGTACGTAATAAAATAAATTAATTGAATGTTTGTGTACATTAAGTAAGCATTGTTGCTACACCCTTAAGTTTTAATTAATTTTTTATTGCTGTAATAAACTAATTTCAAAATATTTCTATTAGTAAATAAATTTAACGTTATCCTAATAACGTGCTTAAATGACCATTTCCATATCTAAATTGAAATGAATAATAAAATATATTATTGGTATAGCGGTTATAAGTGGTTAATTGAAAATTGCTGTACGAATGATATGTTTATTACTTATGATCTGTGTTAACTACTTGTTAATAAATATAATGAACATCCACTTATAAAATAATTTTATTATTTCGAAATTAAAAGGGTTGTCCCCTGCAGTTTAAAATCGTATAGGAGATGCCACTTTTACGTAAGAATTTACGTTACCTATTTTAGAATATTAGTTTTGAGTTGAGAGGTTCGTCATTTGAATTATGTTTAACATACAGTTATAATTAATGTCAGTTTTTATTAAAAAATGTTTAAATTAATTTATAATTGCTTTTCATATTACTCGATATTACTGTTGAAGTTTTGTATTTATTGTCAAACGTTTCACGTTTGTTTTTCCATAATTTTGCAAAATTTATGGATTCCGTGGTAGTTGCTCCACAGAGGGTCTTAAAAAAAATTTAAAACCAGCAAAATTTAACCCAGAGGTCGTTAAAAGATTGTTCTACAACTAGACTGGGCATTTTTTGTTATATTCCACGTTTCTTCCACTTTTAATTTGATTAACATTAGTGTTCTTAAGGTCTTTGATAGTTCTTTAAATTGGACACTCTGAATTTTTTGACAATTTGGAAATCTGATTACTATGATAATGCGTTTATTAGGGTTATTATGAATAAGGCTACGACGGGCAAGCTAATTAGCCACTAAAATCGTTCTAATACCAAACATACTTCAATAAGTAGATTTTTTCTTTAAAAACGCTTACTTAAAACAACCAATCTAGGCAATTTTAAATGCCATTACTAACCATGTCACATGGTTAAGAATGACAAAATTCTAAGTTTCAGCATTTACTTTGAATATTCCAATTAATTTTCATATTGGTATCTCTACTAAGTATTACATCTTACAAAAAATAGGTCACATTGGGAGATCCTGAAATAGTTAGAGACCATTATTAAGTTCGTTATAAGAAAATTCCCAGAAGGAGTTACCGAGGGGTCAACCAGGGGTCTTCTGAATTTGGAAACAGACTCCCATTACTGCCTATGCTATGACTGCGTTTGACTGCCAATGACAGCTCAATTTTTGTACACTGACTGCCGAGAGTGGATAACCCCTCGGTGGTTAGTCAAAAAACACATCCTTCCAAATTACAGCTCATTTAATTATCAATTTCAAACAAGAATTTTCGAGCTTATCACTTTATTAGACAGTCAATGGTACCGTTTGGACGAGACAACAGCTTTAAAATCAGTACCAACTGGTGACTAATCGCCCATCCTCTCTCTCTCTATTTACCTATGGGGAGAGTAGCGGGAGCGATCGTAAAATTATACCATTCAAGCTATGATCACCCAACTGTTCTCTCGCCTGAACGCGCCCAATACGGCCCAATGTTTTTTGATTAATAATAAAAATTGCATTTTTAAGTCTGCTCCCTAGTGGTTCCTTGCATTGCAACCTCTCGGATCTATTGTGCGCCTCGGATTTGGTCTTCCCTTAATACGGGAGTTCTGTGCTTTTGATAAAGTTAAAAATTTTCCCTATTGATAAGTTGGGCAGTTCTCTTTGAAGTATCTTTTCTTTCCTGAGAATGCTGTACAGTGCAGCAGAAGATGAATTGTAGTTTCTCCCTTCCCCCTCTGCACATCCCCTGCATAGTGGGGCTTCTTCTAGTCCTATCGTGTGCAGGTGCTTTTTTGAGCTGACAATGACACGTTATTATTGCCGTTGCCAGTTGTAGTTCATCTCTGCTCATTCTAAATAGAGAGCGAGTTCTTTTGTCAGAGAGTTTCTCAGTAGGGCTTTAGAATATCCCTGTCCAGGAGTTTACCTCCAGTGTTTCTGTGCCACTTTCCTAGAAGTGACTTTATTTCTCTCTTTGCCATTTCATAAGAAATGGCGTGTTCTGGTCCAATGGGTCTTATTTTGCTGCCCTCTTTGGCCAAATCGTCCGCTTTCTCGTTCCCTGGTATGTTGGCATGAGCTGCTACCCACACCAGGTTGACGAAATTTTTTCCAGCTAGCGCATTCAGTCCGCGGATGCAGTCAGTTACTAGTCCGGACCTTATTTCACAGGCGTTAAGCGCTTTGAGGGCTGCTTGGCTGTCAGATAATATGAAGATTCTTTGGTTGCGATAGCGTAAATTTCTGCTTGAAAGACGGTTACGTGCTCCTCGAGACTTAAGATTACCCCTTGCCTCAAGTTGCCGTCCCCTATGATTCCAGCTTTTGTACCTGTTAGGTTTTTAGAGTCTTCTGTGTAGAATACAAGTCCATTCGTACAAAAAACAAAGGTTTTTCAGTTTTTTCTTAAAACTTTAACTTTTTTCAAAATTTTTACTTTCTTTCAAAAGTAATTATATGAGTCGTAAGTCCTGAGGGATGTAAGTTTGGATCACCATTTGCATTTGCACTTTTTACATCCTGATGACGAGAGACTAGAGCCCAATCAAATTCTGATTTTGACTTTTTGTCTCAGAACCACACGTTGTATATTGCGGTATTTTAATATGCATTTTAATTAGATTCTCTTCTGACCTCCTGACAGTCTCCATCCTGAAGACCCATTTTTTTAAATTGTTACGTTTACGCCGTTTTTGTGTTGGGCTATCACGTTTTCTCCAGTTTGTGGGTGCCTCAGCTGGTATCGCTTTAGACCATCTAGAAAATGGTCATGTCCTTTGCTTCTATATATGGTTATTATCTCATGTAAATACCTCCCCCTGCTCTTCGTTTCTTGTTCTAAACAGCAGCTTTTGCTGCTGTATTTAGCTATTGGTGCAGCTTGTCATCCAATACTCTACAGTTGGCCATTGTCTCTTTGTTAATATTCACACTTTAAATTCATAAATGTTTATGCTTGTAATCTTCAATTCCCCATTTTTAGTTTATAGTTAGTTAGTATCTGCAAAGTGGAACGCGTTAGATGTATTTTTCTCCTGGGCCCCATCTCGTAGAATGTTTGAAATAGCTCTAATACACTCATCAAGAAATTGTCCTTTTTTCCTAATCCGTAAAAAATGTCAAAAATCAAAGTAGAAAAGCGTCAAATAGGTTCTGTTTGCATAAATATTTATCACTACCACACCCTGTATACAGCTACCGAAGGCTGAAGCTATAGTTGTAAAGGTAAACACAAATAAGCCATGCTTTGGGATCAAATTATCAAAAATCAATTTTATGAAGTAGGTAATAAAATGTGTGACAAAATTGTTTTTTAAAGTAGGTACCTAATTTAATTTTAGGTTTCCTGAAGTGTTCCTTTTCCTTATACTTGATGATAGGTATTTATAGTTCACCTAAAATTATTGTTTCTAAACATTTCAAAAGTGATTTTTGAAATCTTGCAGCTGCTTCCTACATTTAATAATATTTCTCAATTTAAAATCTCTTTAGTATACAACAACATTCTCTAATACACTTACTTGTGGGAACATAATTTAATCGTGTCTCGTATTTTATTTATTAATAAATACGGTAGTCAATAGTTCAAATTGATCCAGACAATTGAATGCATGATCGATTATTATTTGTGATAAAAGATTTAATGTGCATCGTAAATTCAACCTATCGTGTTAGATTCTTCTATATGGTAAATAGCTGCAGTTATACAAGCCACATCTTCATCTTCCCAAACAACAACTTTACTTCCAACTGTCAACACTTTCATCCATAAATAATACGTGTAAGGCTTTTTATATCTACTAAGTAAATAAGGGTTCTTCGTGGAGGGTTCTACACGACTATTATAATATTCTTTACATGTTTTTTGTCGTTGTAAAGTAAACAAAACATTAGTAAGTAATTAGACAATAATATTTCATCGAAAAGTCTTTGCACAATTAAAAATTTTACAATTATCGCCGTTCAAGTGGGTAGGGAAGATTTCAAACTTTTCAAGCATCTCCCAAAGTGGCAAAAAAATTCATTTTTATGAAAAACTAAAATTTTGTTTAAAATAATTTTGTTAAAGCTTTGGTGTTATTACTAAGATTTTGTGCTTGAAAATCCATAGTCTGAAGTGTAAAGTTTAATCATCCAGCTGCTGCTTACAGTCGAAAAGTTGAAACTCGTTATATTTGCTAGCTAAAATATAAGTACAGGAGCTATGAATTTTAAAAAATATTTGACATCTTAACTTATTAAGTAATTAATCAATTAAGTAATTGACGACAGATATTTTTCAAAATTTTCTAGTTTTAGTTTTAATTATTCTTTACGTTTGAAGAAGAAATAAAATGTTTCATGCAGAGTAAAAGTACTTTTTTTGGCTAGTCAGCAGTTGTCAGACTCGATTTCGTTTCATCTGATCGTCCCCATGACTAAGAGCATTCATTGGTCATCACCCTCCTGCATAATTAATATAGATACAGTCAGCCTCAAAATTATTGGCCACCCTAACTATACGCCAGGGTGGTTATTAGGGTTATTAGCCAACAACGACAAAAAGACAGAAGGGGAGGTTGTTCATTTACTACTTGCTGGTAAAGTAAAGTTACTCCTCAACTTAAGTATGGGGTGTTATGATGGTTACATCCTTAGCACAATTCGTGCTAAACGTATAGTCAGGATGGCCATTAATTGTGAGGCTGACTTTACTGTACTGCAAGACAGATTTATGTTGGCGAGCGGTTATTTATCACCACCAACGCAGTAGTAAACGAATTTAAATTATTAAAGAGGCGTGGCCTAATATCGCGAACTTATCCCTACCGCTCGCCATCAAGGATCTGTGTTGCAGTACTATGGTGTAGTATACCTAGTAAATACTTTTGGTTTTTTAATAAAGTTGGTATTAGACAAAGAATTCCATTCATTTTCCATATTGTAGAACGTAGATGGTAGATCCTATAAGCAAAAAATTCTTCAAAGTTCTGAGAAATGTTTCCATTTCCAGGAGTTAGAGAATCTGCTACCAGGCAGATTTGATTATAGAAAGTATCCATTTTAGCATGTTTGCTTTAATTTGGATTTCTGTTTCTTTCTATCCACACTTGGGTTAGCTCGTCTCAGGGCCGTAGCTGGACTGTATTATCAGGGCAGGCTCAAAAAATTTTAAAGGAGGATAAAAAGCTAAAACCAGTTTTTTTCTCTTCTGAGTTTTTATAAATCTGTTGACCACTGTATTCTCTTCTGAGGATGGAAGTTTTTTGTCCAAAGTTTGCAAAAATTTGACTTTCTCTAAATTAATGTTTTCTTCTTCGGTACCAATTAGGAACTTATCGTTTTATTATTATTGCGAAATCTTTAGCAAGTTTTGGCTAGAACAGACTTAAAGATTTCCACGGCAGGCTCAGCCTGCCCTGGCGTACCTCTGGCTACCTAACCGATAAGTTCGGTTAGCTGCAGTTTCTCATATTATCCATTATACACTCTGACAACTCTCATTGCTGACTTTTGTGACTAGTATAGTTTTTGTTCGACCTCTGCATCCTGCCGCCAGAGTTGGACTGGATTGGAGTTGGGTTAGGTTAGCTGCAGTTTCTCATATTATCCATTGTACACTGACAACTCCCATTTCTGACTTTTGTGACTAGTAGTTTTTGTACAACCTCTACATCCTGCCGCCAGAGTTGGGCTGGATTGGAGTTGGGTTAGGTTAGCTGCAGTTTCTCATATTATCCATTATACACTGACAACTCTCATTGTTGACTTTTGTGACTAGTATAGTTTTTGTTCAACCTCTGCATCTTGCCGCCAGAGTTGGGCTGGTGTGATTGGCCTCATTGGCAACAGTATGGGGCCCTAAAAGCATTTGGATTTGTCAATTCGACCCTCCCTGTTTGCTTTCTCAAGTGTCCCATATTCTTGAAATTTACACTGGGTTTCGACATTGACTACCCATTCCATCATGTTCATCTGCAACCTGGTCTTTTGTTATATCTGTGATGATGGTTAAGCTTTACTATTGGCGATATTGTATTAATCAGTCCATTAAATAATATACCATAGCTCAGAACGTTTACTCAAATGATTTTTATTTACCGTAATTAGAAATTTCCATGTCACTTTTGTTAAACCCTCTGTTAGTGCTGATGATGAGCTGATGTTTATGTAAATGTAAAAGCTTTACATTTCAAAATAATTTCATGTTAGATTATCCGAAAACAAATATTCTTGAAAGTAGGTACTTGTTGTAAGTAGTTAGTGGAAAGCTTAAAGTTTCAAATCTATTGCTTCACACTACTTAAGAAAACATGGAGCTTATCCGATCGAAGTTAGACGTCTGCTAAGAACGTGTGCTCGTGTAAGTTTTTCTTTTGAATTTACAAACATCACAATGAAATTGAATGAAGAAATATTGAATAAGAATTTGATAGTAAAATTTTTAAAGTTTAAAACAGTTAAGCTTTTTGGTGGCAATTCGTATTGTAATACGGTTTAATTATATTGCGGACAAAACAAGAAAACCTGATCATAAAATATACCTAAATTGAATGACTATATTTACTATACTACTACACAAGTGGAGGACTTTCCAAAATTGAATAGGAGAGTAGATACACCGATGTTTTATCATTTATCAAAAGCGAGCACAAAAGTATCTCGAGTTTTTAAAAACATTTTCATTGCTTTTCTATACCAAAGAAAATCTATCTACGAGTTCAACCGTTTAATGTAAAATGTTTCAGCTTGAATAATAACCAGACTGCATTTAATAAACTGTAAAAATGCACAATTATTTATAATTGGATGAAATGTTTCAGTTAATTTCAACAAGAGCTTTCGCGTATTACTCGTAGTAATTGAGAATTAGTTGCTATAGCTGTTCTTCAATTTAATTTTTTTTGTTTTAAAAGACGGAAGTTATTTGGTGCGTAAACTGTAACGTTTTTTTTGGGGCTTTTTCGCATGCACAAATTTTTAATTTACCTACCTACTTCAAGCTTCTAATTGACAGAAATGTTCACGAAAGGATGCATTTAATTAATTCGTGCAGCAGTTAGTAGCGTGTCGGTTGAACAACTGTTTTGCTGCATGGATGTTAATATTGATCAAACTAGTTTGTCTGCTAAAACTAAAGAATTTGCATAAATATCAAGAACGTTTAGCAGAATCACTAAAAATTAGTTTTTAATATTGGTTCTACTTATTATTATTTTTTAATTATAGTAAATACCCGTATGTATAGTTAAGAAACTAATAATATGGCAAGGTTTACACTCGGTTTACACCATAACGATGTAATGGAGACAGTTGATCTGGGTAGTTGAACTTTGTTGGTTTTTGTCTTAAAAGAACAGGAAATTATTAAATTGGACAAATTGTAGAATTAATTTTTCTAAAAATAATTCTTTTATAAGTGCATTTGTATAATGTTTTTTTGTGGTTGTGGTTGCAACTTTTTAGTTTTTTTCCAACTTTTTTGATAAGCAAAATCATTATTTTATCTACGGATAAATAAATAAAAGCTTTCCTTCAGATATTCATTTACGAAAGTTTGTCTCCTAATAATATTACCAAGTTCTATAATACCTATGTATTATTTGCAAAGTTTGACAGTTCTAGATCTCAGAATGAGAGTTTGTGGGTACATTAGGAAGGAAACGAACGAGACTCAATATTTAGTTTATTTTATGTCACTTCTTGAACTAATAATAAGAGAACATTATTAAAGAAATTGTTTAAAAAAACGTTTTTTCTTCATATTACTTCTGTATAACTTAATTCTTTTTTGTATTATTTCAAAATCAAATTGTTCCGCGTATGTTGGTTGGTTCAATGAATGTTGAGATAGAATTACAGAGCAGATTGCAACCGAGGTGAGAGCGCGATAGAAGGTTAGGTTTAATGGAAAATCGACGTAGAAATTCTTGCAAGAAAAACAAAGAGCAAAACTAAAATATATGTAAAATAGTTTCGTATCGGAGGAGAAAACACAAAAACGTTTAGAAAGTACTGTTTTATTTTTATTAAAAATACAAATGTCGTAGTTTAAAATCATTCAGAAGATAGGAAAATTTTAATGGCACAATTAAGGCCTAGCACCATATTTCAGTCATTTTTAAGTTGTCGAAGGAAAATGGCTATTACACCGAGTATTTCAGTCGAGGTTTAAACTTAAGTGTAACTTTCAGCTGACCTTCAACCAATCGAAATACACCAATTTGTAGAAAATACCAGAAATCTAGAAAGTTGTGTCAGTGATCAAGTGAATTTGATTGCATCGAGATTTTTCGGTGCAGCATTATCCCTACTACCAGGATTCGTTCAAATTATACTAAAGTACATTATGCTATTAAAGCGGCACGTGTTTTCTGCATCTATCTCAATAGAAGCCTCTCTATAGTTAGCTAAAGCTTGTGAACCCATATTAGAAATGAGTCACTATCTACAATTGTGGTTTTGGAGAATAGGGAATAACACCACAGACGCTCCCATTACAAGTGTCGCCCAAGCAACGAAGCAATCTGTTTTAAGGTCTCTTGTACAACGATGTGTTTCTTTACACATCTCAGAGTGGTTGTTACGAGTTTTTATAATACAAAAACAATCAACATCATTTTCACTCTCCAGAGCATCTTTTTAAGTTGGCTCGAACACGATAGCCCAGCAGCTATGAGATCCTCCGATGAGAGTCACTGAAAGTTCAAGATAATTATTTATTTTTGTCATTATTTTGACTTTCAGCCATAACTGAAACAAGCCTTTGACCTGTGAAATTAATCAAATTAAAATAAGAAATATCCACATGTTAGAGGGTGTTTCAGTTATCGCTGAAGGCGACCAAAATAGCTTGAAAAGCAAAATAATTGAGAAATAAATTAGTGTCTTGCACTTTCAATGCCTCTAACCAGAGGATCTAATAATCGCTGGCTACTTATACGTATGTGAACCAGTTTAAAAAGGTGTACTTCAGCGTGCAAAAGATGCTGATTTCCTCCACTCAGAGCCAGAATCGTAAGGATTTTTATAAGCACTCTGGAGTCTTATAGAAAAACATATCGTGTTACATCGTCTTTCTTCTCAAGGCCTAAAGTGTTGAAAGAGCAACAGTACACCTGAAAGAACCGATAAGAAATTTATAAATTAGTACCTATTTCCTCCTTATAGGAAGCCTTTTAGTTTCGAGTTGCCTCGCAATCTTTTCCAGTTTCTTTTCAGGATAAGACGACTTGGTGTATGACGGTGGGGTCTCTTCTTCGCTTATGAGTAGGTTGAGTTATCTCCAAGTGGATCAGGATGAAAGTGAAAATTGTTAGAGTCTCGACTCAACTTGATAGAGCAGAATTAGACTCATATTTAAAGTATTATCTAACTGGTTAAGACGTCTTTTCTCCATTGTAAATCAGTCGAGAAAGGAAACATTTTAGAAAGAACGCAAAAAGGGTTTAGAGTTAGGTTAAGTATTAATAGTTGTCTGTCATTTATGTTTGTTATGTTATTTTATTAGTTGACACTTAATATGTATTGTCAAGAGCTGTCAGTCAACTATAGGGACTTTTTATTTTAGCAAACCAAAAAACAAAAGTTCGTGGCCAACCATAGCGCAAATAAATAGTGAATGGATTATATTTTCGATATCTATTAAGGCTGTCGCGCACTTGGGCCAAGCGAAGCGCGGCGAAGAGAAAGAAGCGTAGCGAAGTGAAATTTATATTTTCAGTGAACTCTAATGGAAATACACGCACTTGAGAGCAGCGAAGTACAGAGAATAATACATAAGAAGCATTTTATACAAAAATTAATCGTTTCTTCTCCGCACCTCGCTTCGCCCAAGTACAGTGAGCCTCACAATTATTGCCACTCTGGCTATGCGCCAGGGTAAGGGAAGGGAAGGGGGGTTGTTGATTTAATACTTGTTGGCAAAATAAAGTTACCCCTCAATTTAGACGTATAGTCAGGGTGGCCATTAACTGTGAGGCTGACTGTATGTGACAGTCTTTAAACTAGACGATATAATTAATTTTGATATTAACGTTTCAACTAAGAATAACTTTGAGATTAATTCGCCATAATTTTTACCTTATTTTACTTGTTTTACATATACTTTTTCATGGGCGAGTTCTTTTAACTTGATAAATATTTAAAAATTTTCTTAATTTTGTCGAGAATTTAATAAAAGAGCGGTAGTAAGTTTGTCGACACTTTTGGTTGTCTGACTTGATTAAATTTGTCATCAAAATGCTTTTAAGAGCATAGAGACTTGAATGGGAGCTAACAAAAAGCTTTTTACTAAGATAGGCTTTTTCGTTTTATTAAAATTGTAGGCATATCCATATAAAAGCAAAACACAAGAGTAACGAGCATCAGTTGCTTTTTTCTTAGGTGCATTTTGCACTGAACGAATTCATTTACTTGTAGCAAGAAGCTATTTCTAGTTTATGGTACAAAATTTTACACTTTACCTTACATCAACAGATAGATTTTCTAACCGTTTGCAAACGTATAAGAGTGCCTTTGAGCTATACGAAGATTGGCGCGAAAGCTTTCGAGATGTATATTTGATGTAAAATTATACGCACGTAATACAACAGAATAGGTTTCATTCACACCCAATTATTCTTAATGAGATTGTACAACAATTATATAACTAATTAAAAGGTCTGGAAGCTTTTGTTTTAATTTTTAATTAAATTTTTTTTTAAACCATAACTGTTAAATTTGGTTACGTTGTGTGCACATTTATGTCGCGTTGTCTGTTGGGGTAGCTTTAAAATTGTTTTGTGTAACTTTTGCATATTTAAATTCACATTGATTTATGCTTGGTTGACTCATTCACTACTGATAATTATCAGTATCAACACAGCCACTACGAGTATAACATATCCGTTATCCGCTTTGAAGTTGTTTGAGCAGGAAATATACGGGATGTTTCATTTCAATTTGATCATGCAACTCTCTCGAAGTCTCAGTTATTGGTAAAACATTGATTGTCATATAATCAAAAAAACAATGAACATTGCCATTGAATATTTAATTTTCGTTTAGAGCTTACTCAACAGGGTTTTTGCTCTTACTGGTTAACCTGAAATAACGGCTTAAAATGCTCTGCAAAGTACGCTCTGCCACGAGTTAAAAATTTCTTGGATGATCCCTTATACTTTAACCCGAGAACCTATAATAAAAAACACATGTCATTGGGAATGCGCATTAGGGTTCAAAAGAGACAGAAATATAAACAAAAAGAGAGAGGGGGAAGGGGAGTAGGATAGAGAGGGGGGGGGGGAGTAAGAGAGAAACAGAGTGGTGGAAAGAGGGAGGGCAGTAGTGCGCTTTGCTCTCGCGAGAGCGAGAGTTACCTAGTCTCGCTGTCGCATTACAAATTATACTCTCGTCGCGCTCTCGCTCTCGAAAGTACTAGAGCGAAGCAATATCTGTGAAAATCGCGCTCTCGCTGATAAAAAATTTTCTTCATTTTTCTTCAGAGTTTTTATATACAAACTCTCGCTTTTTTCTCGCAAATAGTTAGTGCCCCCCTAGAGGACAGAAAGGGCAGGGATTATATATCATGCCATACTCATCCCATCTTTCATGCCATACTCATCTCATCTGTCATCCAATCTATCATCCCATCAGAAAGAGAGAGAGACATAGGGAGGAAAAGAAAGAGAGGAGCAGAAACAGGGAGATAGATAGAGAGCGGGAATTCATGATCTAGTGCAAGTAAAGAGAAGGAACGTTGCTGAACTTGTTGATGTTGATGCATAACATCAACTCGATGTTATGAAAAACAGAAGGAAGTCTGAAAACTGAGATCGAGTAGTTGTAGTGGTCACCGGTCTTCCGAGCTTGGATTAGAACGAAAGTTACTTAATAGCAATTGTTTTTAAATTTTTTACCTTTTAGCGTTAGCAATTCGTTTTGCTTAAAATTCAGAAAAACTTATTGTGTGAATCCTCTTCTACAATACCACTAAAGTGTATTATGAAATAAATATCTGAAATTTATGGTTGTAACGTCAAATGGTTGTATAATATGTAGCGCTTACCCTCTATTCTTCCATTTCACATTATCTAGTTATACTATATGGGGTTAGAAACCCTCGAGTTAGCAAAGGTGATTCATGTAGAATTTTTAATCTCTTTTTTTTTATTTACCCCATGTGGTCTGACAGTAGGTTGCCTTCTTATATTTCTATAGGGGTGCGAAAAGTGTAACACTTTTGATGAGTAAAATTTAACGTATTTTAACTTTACACTTAGTAAATACATCAAGTTTTAGAGCAAATAAGTTAATATCGATGGTAACTCAATATAACGTTTCGTATTACTTTTTAGATCTATATTTCCCGAAGGTCTATAAATTGTGTAAATAACGGCCAATTTACTAGAACGTCGAAAAAACATATTTGAAAATTTTATAGACCGTCATCTCTTAGGATTTTCCTCGAGAATTTTTTTAATTTAAATTTTATATTAGCGGCGAGTCGTCTACAAACAATTTATTTTAGGTTAAGTGTTGGTGTAAATTGCTCGATCGATGCAACTACACGGTAGACGTGCTATAACATTTTAAGCATTGGGCACTTTTCCTTAAAGAAAATGCATATTTTTGAAAAGATTCTAATATTTTATATCCACAACCTAGACACTGATATTGATTTCCCTTTAGGGTGTGGTGCGTTTCTGTCTCTGTTTTTCCGCTAGAAGTGCATTTGGTCGGCGATGCAACCAACTCGTTTTCAACTCACATTCGTGTGCAACTGAAATTTCGCACTGGTTCACTGTGCCAAAGAGCGTTAAGGGTTGTTTATTCAACTATATTTACTTGCACGATTTTTTTTCTTATTGAAATGTTATTTAAAATTTGCTTTTATTCACCAACCGACATTTTTTGTTTATTTATATGCAAATACGAAATGAAATTTAAATAAAATTGTTCGGTTTTGCACGTGCCCGCATTAAAATAAATTCTTGTCTAATTTGAATTTTAATTAGTACCGGCTAATGATCAGGTTATTGATTCATTTTTGCTTTTTTATGTAACTTTTGTAGTCAAGGTGTCTACCGTAGACTCTCACCTAATTAAAATTTCTGTTTTCGAAAAATAATTTCCAATTTTAATATTAAATAAAAGTACTACGTGGCTTTATTGTGAAGCTTTATCCATGTTGAATTATTGAATAATGTGCATTTTCTTTATTAGAAATTGAAATACACCCTCCAAATACGTTCTATGTTTACAGATGCACGAAAATACGTTTTTTTCACACACACTCTCTAAAAGAGTAACGAAGAACATTTATTTTTCCCTAACAGAAAATAATCAGTTTTTGTACAGAGTTGTTGGTTTTTCATTGTCCAGCTAATATCTGCTGAAATATTGAAGATACAAAAGAAAGTTGAATTAGAAACTTTTCAAACGACGCCTGGTCTACAAAATGGCGCAAACAATTTTGTTCTATAACCTAGTTGTTTTCCGGAAAAGTATGTAACTTTGATTTTTTAAATAGAACACCCTGTATATTTTACAGAATCACATTGACAATCAATTTCTCTTTACAACGGTATATCATACCTGTATATCATAAATATACAGGGTGTTCTAAATAAAAAAAACAAAGTTACATATTTTTCCAGAAAATAAGAAGGCTATGGAAGAATATTGTTTGCGCCATTTTGTAGACTATTAGGTGTTGTTGGAATAATTTTTAATTTAACTTTCTTTCGTATTTTCAATATTTCAGGAGATATGGACTGTTATGAACAAAAACACTGGAGATTTGAGTTTAGGTGCAGTCAACCTCACAATTATTGGCCACCCTGGCTATACGCCAGGCTTATTATTAGCCAACAACGACAAACTGACAGAAGGGGAGGTTGTTGATTTACTACTCAAAATTGGCAAAATAAAGTTACCTCTCAATTTAAGTATGGGGTGTTATGATGGTTACATCCACAATTCGTGCTAAACGTATAGCCAGGGTGGCCATTAATTGTGAGGCTAATTGTACATTTATCAGCAGGATAATTGTGTTTTTATGCTTTTACAAAACACTTCTTTGGTCGAAATCGCATATTTAACTTTATTTAGTACATACAATACATGGTGGTGATTTGCGCGACGCAGCATAGGGATTTCAATGTTCAATGGTTTGCCTGCAATTTATTTTAGTGCTAAAGTGTATTGCATTGGATCCAAAATAACACAGAAAATAATGGTAATTTGATAATAATAATTTAATCAACGTCAAACTGTATACATGTGGTTTGTTTCGATAATTTCAAGGCCCCACCGTTTTTTGTAAATACTGCATTTTTACGTTCACTAATTTTACGGTTCTGGAAAATCAAAAATTGTAAATAATAAAAATAATTTATGTTGAGATGCAATATTTAACACTTAAGCTCGCAAATAATTGAACATTAAGAATTTATCATTGTAACCCCAATGATGCTTCGCTCCAGTGACCACTTTGTATACGGCTTAGGCCGAATTTTTCATTGGGAGTTTAAACTACATTCCATCTGAACGAAGATCAATCTCATGCGCTGTACTTTTACTGTAACGTAAACAAGTTACGGCGCATGAGCTTGAACTTCGTTCAGATGAAACGTAGTTTAAACTCCCAATGAAAAACTCGGCCTTATAGTTCTTTTAACGTTGTCTCTTTCTTAGCTGTTCTAAAAGCCCCAATAATAGTATTTAGGTTCTCTTTAGACCTGTGCTCATTTTCTCCATCTAATAATTGGATGGTGTTTTGCAACAATGATCTAAGCCTCAAGTAAAGCAATTACTAAATGTAAGCGACCATATATGCGCAGATGAGCAAGTGAGAAAGCTGTAGAAAAAGATGCCTAAACATTATTTCCACAATGATTTTCACGTATATGTAACCTTGGTTATTAGGTAGTACACAATTTTGCTTTCTACGCAGGTCGCTTACATTTGGCAAGTACTCCAAGCAGTTTTCCATAAATTAATAAAACAGTTGAAAATACTTGAGTAAATTGGCGTTTTGAAAACATCGTATTTTAATACATATGGCATCACAAGACCAACTGTTGGTTTTATCAATTTTACATCATGAGAAACATTTTAAAATGAAAAAGTCTAAAAAGCAAAGTGTGGGTTAAATCATTGTTGCACAACACCATCCAATTGATTTAGTGTCTCTAATTTCGTCCATTACTTCACCATCCATATTTTTTTGCTTCTCGACTTCTCTATTTAGTTTATATTTTTTCTGAATTTGACGTTTGGTTTTATTCTTTTTGGGAGTTTCTCAAGATTTAATTGAGCAATACGAATATGAATAAAAGAAACATTATTTCAATCTGAATTTTAACCCTAGTTTGGGACTCCATTGGTAGTAGACCGGTAGTAGAACAATTGAACAATATTATAGCTCAAGATAAACTGGTAGTGCTACGTTCATAACGTACACCCTGTAATAATTTTTACTGAAAATAATTTTCCAGTGTAAGTCGAACTTTGCAAGTAACACCCAGTATGGTTTGTTTCCTAAACAAATGTCATTTTGTAAACAAAGCCTTCTTGATAAGTGTCGGAAATTGCGATTGTCGAGGCATTTCTCTGAAGTAAACTGTTGAAACTTGGAATTTCATTTCCAGACTACTGATTGCACTTCATGTTGTATATAAATAGTTTTATCATTATTTTAAACATTTAACATAAAAATAAAATAGTGATTACTTTAGCGAAGCCAATCATAAATATTGTTATCAAATTCGTTGTGGTAACACACTTTTCATAGCGGTTAAATTTGCATTGATAATAAAGTAAACATTAAAAAACAAACAATATTCAATTGAGTGAATGTTGTTTAATTATTATCACAAACAAAGCCCTTTATGGATATTTAGCATGAACTATGTACTACTAAAAAAAGTAATATTGATTCTTATAATATAAGTAAGTAGGGTGATTTCGATCGTTTTTCGATTCTTCGAGCTGGAGCAACTAAACAACAAAACGGATGCTACCAAATCACGCACGTATTTTACAATCAAAATCAAATCGGTCAGCCAATTTAAAATAAATTAAAAATAAAGTAGGACATAAAATATAACAAGGAAATGGAGAATATTATCAAAAAAGTTAGTACTATAGCTGTATTGTTTTAATTTTACTTAATTAAAAGTAAACTGTTGTAAAGTACTTCATTTTCATTGCAGTGTGCATGCAATAATAGTTCATAGAATAAATTAAGCGAAAATAATGTTTATTTATACAATATTGTTGTGTTTATTGTTTTGTTCAGTCTCAGAAGAAGATATTAAAATTTCAACACATAGTTAACACAGGTTGTTGTACTTGTATAACGATATAATTAACTTTAATTTAAATGGAAATGGAATTCAGGATTGTGCATTCTTTTAAAATTTTTAAAATTCAATCCTCTAACTGAATGTGTAGTAAAGAACATTCAAAAGTGGTTGAATGCGTAAAATTACAATTTTTTGAATTGGAATGTTGTGGACACTTCAAACGTTAAAAATGCCTAAAGTTTATGGGTTTTAAAGCGATTATTGATGATTGGCACTTTAAAGAAAGGCTTTAGATATTTATACGAAGAAGGTCGTAAAGAAAACGTGCCTAAAGAAAAGTTGAAAATTATTGATAAATTTTCCGAGCGCTACAAACTCAGAGAAACACCTTGTCCTAAAAAATGCAATATGAGCACGGTGTAAGATATAGAAGGTGACCCAACGAGATATGCCCATTAAAATGAAATGCTGATTTGTTTATCCAATAGTGACCGTTAAAATCTCGGGGATGAGAAATTTTCAACCTTAAATGTGAAGTATTTATATAAAAATAAATAACTGTAAAATGCAGTACAAAACTGAAAAATTATTTGTTAAATGGCCACCTTATTTCTCTTCAATAATCATTCAAAATTTCTCATCCCCGGACTTAAACGGCAACTATTGGATAAACAAATGAGCATTTCATTTGAACTTTTGGTTTTTGAGAAATTGACAACGCAAAATTAGCTACGGTTGTTCATCTAAGCAATGAGTGCGATTGCGATAGCATATGCCTACTAAATCACGCCCTTAAGATGGGGAGCTGAGGGGATGCGCAGATACTTAAATTGGTATTTTTCCCCTCGAACAGTCAACGTATTAAATTATTAAAGGGGCGTGGCCAAACCTGCCTTAACTTATCTTATCCCTTACCGCTCCTCATCTTAAAAAATTATACCTGTATATTAGCATTGAATCTTATTGAGATCAAGCGTTTTAAGTTTTATAATAAGTGATTTACCTTTTATTTAATATTAATGTTGGATTTAATATTAGTAAATGTAAATTTACAAGCTTGGAGCTCGGTAATTCCGCTCATGTATGACAGTGATAGCTGTATGCATCAACTGCGTATCGTAGTGCATCTCACTCGCACAATCTGGTGAAATTGGTGGATAATATAGCGACGGCTTGTTGCTCCACCTTCTTTATTATACACCGTGAATATGGGATTGTTCTTAGGGAGCATCTTATCGAATATCTCGATAAATTCTCTGTCTTAGACAAGGCGCAATTTGACTTTCTAAAGAATCTATGGACTACAAAAGCCCTATTAAAAATTGTGGAGAACTTGGTGAACAGTCTAGAGGAGGGCAAACACTCCATTTTAACTCTTTTCGATCTCTCAAACGCGTTGGACTGCGTCTATCATGATATTTTAAATAAAAAATAGCTTTATATGGAATGCGATGAGTGCCTCTAAACTTATTACGTTCTTATTTATCGGAGAGACGTCAGTGTTTTCTTTGGGGGAAAGCCTCCCATCAGGGAGTGCCCCAAGGTCCCGTTCTTGGGCCTCTCTTATTTGTATTGTGTATCAATGACCTATGCCGTTACATGGCTTAACATAGTGATTCTGTTCTATACGCAGACTATACAACATTCATCAACTCAAATAAGGATTATCGTAGCCTTACTTTGTTGTCGAACAGAAGCGTTGAGTGAGCTGAGCTGTGGTTCAGCGCCAACAATTTAAATTTAAATAGCTCAAAAACAGTTTCTGACCCTTTCTAGTAACAATAAAGATGTTAATAGCAGTTGTGTGAAATTACTGGGCGTTATGGTTGATTATGGTCTGACTTGGATGGCCCACGTTGACAAACTCAGTTTGCAACTCGCCAGCACGATGTACATCTTACGTCGGCTACGTATTTGTGTGAGTTTTGATGTTCTGAGAGTGACGTATTTCTCGTTATTTCACTCTAAAATTAGCTACGATGTTGCGCTTTGGAGAAACTCAACTCATGCTCTAAAGACTTTCAAACTGCAAAAGAGGGCAGTTCGCCTTTTGGTCGGAGTTAAATTAAATTTGGAGAGCACTGTAGCCCCTTTTTAAGAGCCCCTCGTTTTAGGTTGAGTGTTGCTCAAAAAAATTCTTTAGATATGAAATTATATAACCATTTACCGAATGAGATCGGGTTCTTACCCATAAGTCATTATAAAGAAATTGTAAAGAAATATCTGCTAAAAACTGCTTTTACTCTGTGCAGAAATTTTTTATTTTAGAGTTTAAAATCTGAGCTGAATTGCAGCACTGTGTAATATCTACTTTATTCTTTTTTGTATTGTTGTAATTGTGTAAATCTCTGTATATTTAATTATTGTACTTATATTATTTTTTTCTATGTTGCTACAAACTTTTTTTCTTTTTGTAAAGTCTCTTACCTCTTATTATTATGGCGACTCGATGAAAATTTAATGCCATGAAGAGACAGACTAATCCTTGCCAAAAGAGGTGTTAAGCACTTCCATTTTACCTTTTAAATTTAAATCCACGAGCTCGTTTACGTAGCATAGCTAGAGTTTTAGACTCGAAATATTGTTTAAAAGAGCCAAACTTAATTAAAGTTGTATTAGCAAAAAGGAAGTACAAATTTCTTGCACTGTGTACTGAATAAAATCATAATGTAAATCCTTCTACAAATCCCAACAAAACGTTACGTAACGATGTCGACTTCCTAATTGTTTCTAGCGCGATTTTACCGTTAGATACAATTCATTAAGATGAAGACAATGGCAAAAAATCGAATTGTATGACATCATTTTTAAATTTGCAAAAATAAACACCTACAATTCTGGAATATTTACGACTTGTTTTTCATTGATTAAATTCACAATTTTAGTTTTGTGGAATTATTTTTCCTGTGCGCTCGTAATAATTATGAGTTCTAAGGCAACTCGGTTTAAGCGTTTTTGGAAAGAAATAATCAAAATCTTTGAATCAGTTTGTTGTTGTTGTGGTCGTTGTATAAAATATTTCAATTGGTAAGAATAAATTAAAATGATATAGTATGGTATTTAACGTAATTAGCACCTTTACATTTAATTTTAAGTATTTACAATTTCATGCTAATAAATTAACTTTGCACGGAAATCATACAATTCCGTCACATTTTTGAAGCCATAGTAGTTGATCTTGAAGTTGTCTTATATGGAATACACTTCAAATTTTATGCATAAATATGGTACATTAAAAGAGGTATGTCGATCTTTCCGTGTTATTTTAGAAGGTTACCTTTCATGTATATAATTTGTTAGTACCTACTTATTTAATAATAAAAAATAATTTTTAATATTAAACACAAAAACTTATTTATTCCGCTTTAATATCATTTAAGTAGGATGTACGGTTGATAATATTGTAACTTTCTCTCAGAACTTTTCTATTATTGGACATGCTGGTGTTAGATAATAAAGTTTAATATAAGAGATGTCAACCACGGTTAAAGCTCCGGAACATCCACTATACAACGTCAAATTAAGTTTAGATTAAATTTTACATTTTATTTGTTTTTATAATACCTACTTATATTGACAATATGTCCTTTTAACTTTTTCCAATCCAAGAAAAAGTTGTTATAATCGAGAAAAAAAATAATTTTTTTTTTATTGAAGTTCTCGACGTTTTGAGTCACCCTGATTACAAAAATCGAAAAAAAATTTTTTTAATTTTGTGGATCGAAATGTCTGTGTGTGTGTCCGCAACTGTGGGGCAAAAACTACTTAACCGATTTTGATGAAATTTGATTTTAGGAACTTTAAAATTATTTCATCGAGAAAATAAGTTTTTATAAGAAATCTATACAGGGTGTCTAAAAATAAGGAGGTTATTTTGGGCGCATATTTGCAAATTTGAGCCAAATTCAATTTTACTTGGCTATAAGATAGTACATGTGACCCCCAATTAAAAAAAAAATTTTTAATTTTTTTATTCAAAATGGCGACCAATAGAACGATTGTCCCATTTTGTGGTTTTTCCCTTATAACTTTGCCTGTAATTATTATTTGAAAAATTTCAAAATGACATTGTACAGCCAAAATATAGGGCTTTCGTTCTAAACAAGTCAATTTTCAAAATTGTTTCAAAATTGCCTACATTTTAGGGGCCAAAGTAGGGCAAAATTTAGAAATGGATTTTCTCAAAAACTGGTCCGAGCGATTTATACAGATTTGGATATGTTATAGACAACATGATTCTCTATTTAACTGTAAATTTTTAAAGACTTGTATGATGCGGATTCGGAGTTATGATTTTTTGAATGTCAAAATTTCAATAATCTCTAATTTCTTTGGTAATAAAAATGAAAACTTGAAATTGGATATTTATATCAATCCCATGAATATCTATTATTTAACATTATTTGCGGTTAACAAAACGCTTCCGGTTAGCCCGGAAATTAGAACAATATCAAAATTTTTTAGAACACTCTGTACATTTTTAAATAATTTGAAGGCTCGTAACATTAACTTTGACACGATACCAAACACTTTATATTTTGATTTCTGGTTTAACCGGAAATGGAATAAAATTTCTTAATTTAAATGCAACACCCTGTATATTTCTTAATATTTTGAAAGCTGATAAAATTATCTTTCTGAACATATAAAATAATGTATATTTTGAACTTCTATTTATGCCAAATTAAAAAAAATAAATATTTCAGACCATTTATTTTGTATTTTTTAAAACGTGAGATATTGGAAATATGTGAACGGACTTTAAAAATTCAAACTGTATAAAATATATAAATATATAAAATAATGTATATTTTGAACTTCTATTTATGCCAAATTTAAAACACCGGATGTGGCCATACGAGGAACTTTTTCCTGTTGTCTTTTTTTGTGCATTTCTTTTTTTATTAAAATTTAATTTGATAATTTTAAATTATAAACTTTTAAAGAAATGCACAAAAAAATACAACAGGAAAAAGTTCCTCGTATGGCCACATCCGGTGTTTTTATTTAACTGTATGAATAAAGTGGGCGGTTTTATTGAATGCGCATACGTCTGGCTACAAGCCGAACTATCGTACGTGCGCGCACGATTAAAAAATCGTACGTATACGCATACGCATCCACTCGACACAGGAGTCTAGACTAAAATTTTCCAGTATGTGTAGTTGTTCTTGTTAATTAAAAATTTTAAACACTCAAAGGGCGTTTCAGAAATTAATAATTAATTTTCTAAAGCGAACAATTGTAAAATTAATTTTGAACACGTTTTGACTTTTGGAAACATTAAAATTTTGATCCTAATAATTACTTAAGGATGTAACTGTTTTAAGGTTTTCTTTTATGAGTCAAACAAGGAATATAATTTTCGCTCTTTCGTTTGTTTAAGTGCTTTTTAAATGCCTAAGACAGTAATGACGTAAAATTCAATTTATATTACGAACAACTGTCTTAATACTAGCTTGGTAGATAATAAGCTTCTTTTTAAGCTCTACAATGACGAACTTCTAAAATGTCACAAAATGAAAAAAAAATTAAACGTGATAGTTCACCGGTTGAATAACATTTTAATTTCCTCGAGAATTTTTACCAAACTTATTATTGAACAATGCAACTGAGAGTATAAAATGCAACAACGGTTAATTAATAATTATACCGAGCTGAGCCAATTTTTTTGTTATATAATTAGAAGCCATAGTTAGGAAATACAAGCATCACATTAATTATGCAATTCAATGCTTATTTCCTTGCTTATGTAAACACTAACGTACCCTTTTTACTAATTACTAATTTGTTTTGTTGTCACTAAACAAATTTTAAATGTCACTGGAACTCTGGTTTGTCATCTATAATCTTCAAGTACGATTCCCTGATGAAAAAATACATAGCTTTTAATTGAAATCTTACATTAGGTCACCAAAAGGCAACGACAAATCCTCGAGAGTAAAATAGCATAATAAAGCTTCCCAGTTTAGTGGCTCGGAGCTCACATTAAACTGTAGGTCTCATAAAGTTAGTCTTTTAACATTGTAAGGCACTGAAACACCAATATACACAGGGAAGTCCCCTCTGTTCTGTTGAAGCGCTATACATACATATAATAAGCCTCACTTTATTGTTTCAAATGGCAATCCGTCGTTTTTTATTGTTTTTTTGGTTTTATTAGATAAAGGTGCGGTTCCACTGAACCACCAACTGCCATCACTAGTATGTAACTTTCTAACAACCCACTACCATCAAGCAGTGGTCACCAGTTTGCAATTTCTAACTGGTCTTAATTTTGGTGGTTGATGGTCGACCATATCTTGTGGAAATTAAGTAAACGTAAACAGAATGGCTTCTGTGAAACTTTACACAGTAGTAGAATTATATCTTCGAAACTTAAGGCTCGTCTACACAGTACACACACAGGCTTGCCTTCCGGTTTGCCTGTGCAGACGACCTGCACAGGTCATCTGAACGCTGTCCAGACCGCCTGCACAGGCCAAGCCGAAGAGTGTGAACATCGTTCAGACGGCCTGCACAGGCAAACCGGAAGGCAAGCCTGTGTGTGTAGACAAGCCTTTTGTTAGCATAAAGAACAAACATGTGCAAAATGTGCATATTGCTGAAATCAGAATTTTATTTTCTATCCAAATCTGCAAAGAAAAAGGGGCTTGAAGTTCTAAAAAATCTTCGATGACGTCACTGCCCAATAAGGCTCACGTTCAGCCCTTTTTAATATTCCTGTCAAAGAAAGAAATATTTCCATTATTTCAAACTTTTGACGAGCACTGTATGCAGAGAAGTCACACACAGGCTTGCCTTCCGGTTTGCCTGTGCAGGTCACCTGAACACTGTCTAGACCGCCTGCACAGGCCAAACCGAAAAGTGTGAACATCGTTCGGGTGGTCTGCACAGACCAAACCGTGGGCTGTGCAGACCGCTTGCACAAGCAAACCTTTAAGTGTAGACGAGCTTTAAGAAAACCTAATAACATAGACGTATGAGAGAATAAGGCAAAAACCTGTCGCCTTTGCTCTCAAGCTTACTTTTTCATAAATCTGACCTCTTCATCAATGTGACACTAGAGAGAGAGAGAGGCGCTGAAAGATTACTTTGCAGTTTTATTTGATGTATTTATTCTCTACATGACTTCTCTTTTTTACTGAAACGTCCTGTAGGAGTATTTATATTCATTTAATTAATGCCAAGATGTACTAATTTCTTATAACCAAGTTTTAAACAACGCTTTTGCTGAAATTTGCTCAAATTAACTCGCTATTTTGGGTCATCCCGTATCGTTATCATCGCGGAAAACTTACTTTGTCGATGAAATATTTCTGAAGCGCTCAAAATCATTTCAAAAGCTGATGAAAGGTACGTAAATGTAGATCACTCTCTGTGGTAAACAAAGGAATGCTATTGGAAAACCAAAAGCTCTAACGTATTCGTTTTATCTTGAGGCATTCGTACAATTTATTACATCATGTTATGCTTGAATAGTCCAGAAACGTGTTTAATTAATAGACCAAACCAAACAAAATTAGAAAAATTTAATTAAATTAAATTTAAAACACAAAATTTTTATTTTATTACCAATAAAATTATTTAGAGTTATTTTTGGAATTTATAACTAATTAAAATTTCTTTTCTAGGTAAGTTCAAGTTCTAATATCGATACCTATATCTACCTTAATTTTAAGATGAGGACATTGGGTAAGTTTAGTTTAAATTAACTTTGAAAATACACAACTTTAGAACTGTATGCCACTATCCTAATTTCAGTGCTGAATTCAGGACTAAAAAAAATTGGTTGAAAGAGAAAGAAAGAAAGAAAAAGTCACGTTCCAAATTATTTTATTAAAAAACGTCAAACTTCGATAATTTCATCTAAAAATTTTCGTCCTATATTTTTGAGTCCTGAATTCAGCACTAAAATTAGTATAGTGGCATAGGTAAACAAAAATACAATGAAAAGTTCGATGAATTAAATTAAAAGGATTAAAGCATTTTCGATGTTCGTTGGAAATTTAAATTTTGTTACATGCTCAAGTGAATGTCAAAATTTGATAAATATGCAAATTGAACTGTAATGTGCCTTTGTTTTGAGTATAGTTGCTTGATTGATGGTATTTAAGTGAAAGCTATTATATTGTTCAAATGTTAATAGATTATTGTGCCAATGCAAAAGAGTATTGAAAGATTGGTTTGATGGAAATTGAAGTACGTAATTGAAAATTGTTACAATTTGGAGCTCGGTTAGGTAATTGATGAGATCAGAAAAACATAAAGTAAAATGAGGGAATTATTCAGAAAGTTATGATCACCGATCCATTTATTGTTGTACTATATCCTAAAGTATAGTAGTTGAACTTTAAATAAAGAACAACAGTTTTATATGATGTGCTTACGGCTTACCTATACAAACGATAATCGATATGAATAAATAGAATCCCAGATTTGAGAGTGATACTAAATAAAGAAAAGAACAAATAAAAAAGATTTCAACTGTCAAATTGAAATAATATAAAAGAACATTATGCTTTTTTCGCAGATTTGTTGTTTCAAATCAAATTTTAAAAGCAAAATTGAAGCGACTGCTAAAGGTTAAAAATGACATCAAAGTTCATTTACATCACCTTTTTTGTATTTGTTATATTCTCAAACACGAAACATTTCTACTCCTTTTAACGTGGGATTCTGACTTTTGATTGGAGATTCGTATCAGCATACACTTTTGATTGAGTAAATGAACGTATTTTTAAGATTTTTCATTACTTATTTTTATACACGACAGCTCAAGCTAAGCATTTTGGGAAAAATAGCCGTTTTAGTTTTATGTTCATCAATTAGTTAGAAATGACTCATCGATTATCATCGACAGATAGTCTTAATAGTCCAGTCAAATAATGGCTTAACCTCGGAATGAAAGTCAGAAAGTTAATATTTACATAAACCTATGTTTTGACGTTCTAAAGACTTGCTCAAAAGTCTGATACAATTTCGTGTCCACGTGTCAAATTATTCAAGGTCAAAGGTCACAAAAATCGGTTTTTTGCCAATATCTCGTTTACTGTGCATCAGACGTCATTATAGGTTATTATAAAACTTGTAGACCATAAAATTCTTTACAAATATGATCTAATTCATTTTTTGTGCGATCAACCGTTCTAAAAATATTGCGCGGAGAGTTAGTGACTCTTGTCTTTATGCTTTATAGAATACGTAATTAATTCATAATAATTTCATAGATACTTCCAACACAAATTCACTCTCCGCTTATGCGTTTCTAATATGACATAGTGAACAAACAACAATAATGTTGACTTACTAGTCATCTATGAGTATGACAGATCAATACAAAAAATAAAATACTTCAGGAATTTTCAGTAGCAGCGGATCGACAATTGTTTTACTTGGCTAGTAGGTATAGCATATTTGTAAGACACGTTGCGATTTTCTATAACTGTTATGATATTTTGTGCAATTTTTTAACATTTTTAAGTTAGGGACATTCATGCTGACAATGAGAATAAGAACAAGAATGAGCAAAAAAGTTCAGCTATACAGAAACCAATGGTACTGTTCACGCTGCTCACGACAATTTTACGCTTATTTTTATTCATATTCTTATTGTCAGCATAAATGGTCCCTTATACAAAATCACAGCTCGCCGAGGCGAAAAAGCAACCTGAACAGGACAAGGGGTAGTCGAAAAACGAAATGACTAAATAATGACTAAATAATTAGAGAAGGTAAAAATACTATGAAACGTCTTTGGAATCGGAAAAGATTGCTCTAAAACTTAACTAGAGAGAAGATTTTTGATTTGTTGCTTACTGTTTGAGAAAGGAGTTAAGAAGTTTTAGAAAAGGTAAAAATAATTAATTTTTATCGTAGTTCGAACAAAGATAATAGCTCTCAAAATTTTTCTACGCCATAAGAGCGTTTGTTATTTTAATACAGCCAAACAGCTACAGACATCTTATTGTCCTTTTGACAAAATATACTTTGGTACTGCAACATATATCCCTGATGGCGAGCGGTATGGATAAGTTCGCGCAGATTTGGCCACGCCCCTTTACAAAATAAATATGTCTACTACTGTGTTGGTGGAGTTAAATACAAATTTAGTTATCTGCGCATTCCCACCGCTCGCAAACTTAAATCTGTCTTACAGTACATTAATGGAGCTATCTCTATAATTTTGAATAGCACCGTTTTGCACCGGACAACTTTTTTAAAACTTTCTAGTTAAGACCTTTATGGCATAAACTATCATTTTGGATAGTTTTTAACTTTTAGTCTTAAAACGCCTACAAAGTGGATTTATACATATTTTCACTCGACGAAAGTGGTCAATTAATTTAAGTGCTAGGTTTACAACAGACAGACATACAGACCTTTATGTTACGTTATGTGGGCACGATAAAACGTTAAGTTTAATCGAAAACTGAAGCTTGAGTTTGCGGACGACGTCTATATGGGTTCCTCGAAAGTAAAATTAATTTGAAGCTTATAAGAGTCAAAGCTTAAATGTTGAACATGGAAGTCTTACATGTAAGATTATAGTAGGTACTGCAAATATTGGCTCACAGGATTATTTTACTATTTCACAACAAAATAGAAGTAATCTGGAGGGAATTAATAACTCTCGTTTTGAAGAAAATCAGTAATAACTTACTGTAGTAATGGAAAATGCAACTTGTCAACTTCTTAATATAGTTTTCCGCGATTTTCTTTAAAATTAGAAAAATTTAAAATTTTACATTCAACATCTTTTTTAATTTAGAAAAGCTAAAAATATATTTGAATGCTCCTCCGTCTTGAATTGCAGGTAATTTATCGAAAACTGCTGTAGAATTTAATAAGATTTTCCACAAATATTACTCCTCATATTCAATTTGCATATAAAATCTAAAAAATATTCATCGTTGGTTCAATTTTCCTTCATTTCAATTTTCCATAAGAACACACATGTAAAATTGAAACCCAAATATCTTGAAAACGGTGTTAGAAAAGTACCTACTTGATAAAAATATGCCGGCCGCTGTAAAATCTTTAGATAAGTTTTTCCAATTTTCATCAAATTCTCGTCGTTTATGAGATGTTTCTAATACTTTCTTAATAAAAAGTTCAATTTTATTTTTATTGATGTAGCTGTCAATCTATAACTTTTGAAATATTAAAAAAAACATACGTGTTCTTATTTATTTAAATATCTTATCATATTTATAATTATAACATTAATTGGGCATAAGTTAAAAAAGTAAAACAAGTAGACCACCCAGTAAATACAGTAAAATGAAAAAGTCAGGAGCTCGAACAACCGAACCGAGTCGCTGACTTTCCACATATCGATAAGTTTCCACCGTAAAGAACTGAATGTTGTGAATTGCATGAAAAGGAAAACATCGGGGAAACTGAAGTTTAAAAAGAATAATTTCAACTTAAATAAAAATAAAGGAAAACTCTATAAAAAAATAAATATTTGTTTGGAAAAATACGAAAGAAAAATGTCAATTTATATTTATGTATTTTGTTTATTTTCTTAAGAAAAATGCAGTTATTTATTTAAGTGCTAGAATTTCTACATTTTGTATTTTAATTTTCTATTAATATTTAATCATTATTAATTATTTAATCGATTATTGTTACTTCGGTCTATGAATAGTCAAGGTTAGTTAAATTAAAAACTTCAATAATTTATTAAATTTGTTTGATGACATGGTGACGTTACCAAAGATAGCACACTCAAAAATATTTACGTAATTTTTTTTTCATTCAAACACTGCCTTTAGTAGTACGAGTAATCTCAAAGTCGGTGCGTGCAATCAGTGTATCTTACAATATTTATTTAAACTAAAGTATATAAAAGTTGCCCACAGAGTGACTGCATTTATAAATAGTGTGTGTAGAGAGATACAACTTTATATTATGCGATGAAAATTTCACTTTTGTCTGCAGTGTACCGAAGGTGTATGTGATAGCAACACGTGAACGTTCTCTGCATAGTTCGGGCAACAAACGTTAATTTTACCCAATTATTTATTAAATGTGAAGTGCTACTAGCGTATAAAAGGAAAGTTTATGTGGAGTGCCAACTTTTGATATTTTGGTTAGTTTTATAAAAAAAATTCATAAATTATACGAGATGTGGCTAGAGAAGTTTGGATTTTAATCAGATTTTTTTCTAATGTAAATAATGTTTTTGGGTGAGATTTATCAATGAAAATATTTATCTTTTTATAAGTTGGGAGGAATTTTATCTTAAAAATTTAAGGGTCAAATTTTTTTTATACTTAGTGAATCTTGATTAATTTAAACTATTAATTCATATTAATCAGAGTTGACAACATGAGTCAAGTAAATGGATGATTACATGTGTGTGCATGACTGATCTAAAATTAACGTTTTTTTTTTAACTTTTTCGACAATTTCGTATAATTTTTCTGAAAAATTTCTTACGGACAAAATCTACAAAAATGGCAACATTGGAATGCTGAAAAATTACTTGTTTGTTCAGTTGTGGTACCAGCATTGG
Source organism: Malthinus seriepunctatus (assembly GCA_963924605.1). Taxonomy (NCBI): domain Eukaryota; kingdom Metazoa; phylum Arthropoda; class Insecta; order Coleoptera; family Cantharidae; genus Malthinus; species Malthinus seriepunctatus. The sequence continues at coordinate 87,173,258 of OZ004600.1, read as the reverse complement.
TAACTAACCTGTTATCCATCGGAGAAGAAATTAATTCAATTGTCATTTAAATGGGGGGGGGGGGGTAAAACAGGGTGTCTCTAAAATATACCAATAAATTTCCACCATGTATTCTGTTGATCCCTTTACAGCTTTCAGCAATTTTCTTGATATGGTTATTTATTGCCCAAAACCAAATGATGCGGCTTCTTTAAATCGCACCTCTTTGAGCTTGTCTACTACTTTTCTACCTATATTTCATTTGTTTGAAAATAGTGCCCCTAGGACAGTGACATCATAGATAAATACACCTCCTGTATATTTATGCGGATTCGGAAAGACAACAATTTTCTGATTGCAGTGATCTAAGACAAGAATTATTACCTTGTTGGACAAGAAATACGTAAAGGGTCACGGACGCCCTGAGAAAAAATTGAAATCGTAGGAAAAACTATTCATAAGAAAAAAAATTTTCTTACATCCACATTTGCAAAATTTTTCAAAATATAACTTTTTTTCAAGAAAAAGTTGTTATAATCGAGAAAAATCACAAAAAAATTTATTTTCATTTCTCGACGTTTTGAATCCCCCTGATTCCAAAATTACAAAAAAGTTATCGATTTTTTGAGCTAAAATGTATGTATGTTACAGCTGTGGAGCAAAAATTACTGTACCGATTTTAATTAAATTTAATTTTAGCAATTTTAAAATTATCAGCAATGCTTTTATATAAGAAAACAGGGTGTTCAAAAATAAGGTGGTTATTTTGGGCGCATTTTTGCAAAAGGCAAAATTTATTTTTACTTGGCTTTACTTGGATAGTACATCTGAGCCCCAATTGAAAAAAAAAATTTTTTCAAAATAGCGGCCAATAGAACTTTCCTCATAACTTGGCCGGTAATCATTATTATAGAAATTTCAAAAAGGCAAAGTACGGCCAAAATGTAAAGCTTTCGTCCTAATCCAGTCGATTTTTTAAATTATTTTAATATTGGCTACCTTTAAGGGCCCAAAATTGGTCAACATTTTGAAATGGATTTTCTCAAAATTTTCTCTGCCATATTTTCTTCTTAGGATATGTTACAGACAACTTAATTCTCTATAGAACTTTGTTTTTTTTATCAAAATCGCCCTAGCGGAACCTTAGTTATGATTTTTTGAATGAGAAAACTTCAAAAATCTAGAATTTTTTTTGTAATAAAATCAAAAACTTGAAAATTGATATAGATATCAATCCAATCAACTCTATTATTTATGCAAACGCTTCCAGTTAAACCGGACATTACCTAAATATTTTTCAAAATAGCGGCCAATAGAACTTTCCTCATAACTTGGCCGGTAATCATTATTATAGAAATTTCAAAAAGGCAAAGTACGGCCAAAATGTAAAGCTTTCGTCCTAATCCAGTCGATTTTTTAAATTATTTTAATATTGGCTACCTTTAAGGGCCCAAAATTGGTCAACATTTTGAAATGGATTTTCTCAAAATTTTCTCTGCCATATTTTCTTCTTAGGATATGTTACAGACAACTTAATTCTCTATAGAACTTTGTTTTTTTTATCAAAATCGCCCTAGCGGAACCTTAGTTATGATTTTTTGAATGAGAAAACTTCAAAAATCTAGAATTTTTTTTGTAATAAAATCAAAAACTTTAAAATTGATATAGATACCAATCAAATGAACTCTATTATTTATACAAACGCTTCCAGTTAAACCGGACATTACCTAAATATAAAATTTTTTTGGAACACCCTGTACTATATTTTTAAATATTTTCAAAGCTCGTATAAATAGCTGTTACAAGATACCAAACACTTTATATTTTCAATGCCGGTTTAACCGGAAATGGAATGAAATTTCCTAATTTAAATGGAACACTCTGTATATTTTCAATATTTTGAAAGCTCGTAAAATTAGCTATCTGGAGATACCCAACACTTTATACTTTACCTCCGGGTTAACCGGAAATGGGAATACTTAGTGCGCATAAAAAAGTTCCCAGTATGGTCACATCCGTTGTTTTTGCTTTACGTTTAAGCGTTCCTTTTTAGTATTTTATAGCGATCACCCCCGTCGAAATTCGACCAAGTGTATGATATGAATGCGTAAGAAAAATTAAATTTTCAAAAATTATTACATGCACCTACAACCTCTACACCGATGATCGTTTTTTTTTATATTGTACTATTATCCCTTTTTTGAAAATTGAAATTATTTTGATTAATAAAAATAATAGTCCGGTGCACTACTGAAATTTTACATGGTGCACGTGGGACAAATTAGTATAAAGCTGAAACCTTTGATATTGTATTGTACTTATAGCCTTTATTATAGTACTAAAAGTCCCCACCCTTCCGAGGGCTGGAACACCACCAAAATTGCTTTTGAATCTCAAAAATTACACTTTTGATCATATTTTTGCAATTATCTCGAAAAGAAGGTAATAAGCGAAAAATTATAAAGAGTCAAAAATTGAAGAGGATAAAATTATACGGCAAAAATCTCATTTGCAATTTTTCAAAATATTTAATAGTTTTTGAGAAAAATGTTATTGAAAGTTAACCTATTTTGCGCGTATTACAGTACTCATGGGTTGCGCGATCAAAGTGTTGCTGAACGCCCTATTTTACATTATTGAAAATTTCTCATTATCTATCAGATTTAGAAAAAAACAAAAAATATGTAGTTGAAGAGGACATCTTCAGCTTTAAATTACATGCAAAATATTTTGATTTTAAGTAATTTATCATGGAGAAAAAAAATAATGAATGTAAAATAACCTAATAATAATTTTTCTTAAAATTTAAAAATCTCCTAAAGTCATTGAGGAAATATAAAATCCATGTAGGATTACTATCTTCACGATGTATACTTTAATGTCCTAAAAGCAAAATTTTTTTCGAGTTTTATTTTGACAAAAAATTGGACTTTGAAATTCATAATTTTTAGAAAAAAGTTTTCTTAGATATTTTTCTATCTTTAAAGGACTCTCAAATAATAAAGAAGAGATCTAAGGCCATAAATTTTATTTTGTAGAAAGCCTATAGTATACGTTTTAAGAAGCCATCTTAAAAATTTACATTATTTAACATTTTCATCAAAAAATTTTCAACAATATGAAGAAAGATCGAAATACGCAGTTTTTTTCCGAAATTGGTCATTACTCGCTTAATTTTTGAGAATTCAAACTTTTTCTTGAACGAAAATGAAGGTAATACTCTAAAGGTTTTATATCTGCTAATCGCATCTTGATAGGAATTCTACTTTAGAAACGACAGCAGTTTGTACGATGAAGAAAATGAGCAAAAAAATTGTAGTTCACTGCAGTTATGAAATTTTACATGGTGAACCTGGAACAAAATTATCTAACGTTAAAATTTTTGCTATTGTTTAGTACTTATAGTCCTTATTATCATACTAAAATTCCCCACCCTTCCGATAAAATATCCCACCCCATAAAATTCAATTTTTTTATGAATATATTATATTTTGAATTCATTGTTTTTAAAATAAACGTTAGAAAATTATTTTTGATTGCTGTAGCCTAGTAAATTTGGGCCTCAAGTGTGAAAAATGTTTATCGGAATCTTCACGATTCAAAGAAAATTTAAACAAAATACCGCTACTAATTTGTGACTGAGTCTGCACAGATACGGAGAATGATAGCCGGCTTGCCGGCATAGTTGTGACCTATACAGTACCTTCATAGTATGAGAAGCATGTGTGGAGAGTGATAGTTCCGACTTGCCAGCTCAGTTTCAGACTCTGTCTGCCGTAGTAAAAGACTGCAGGTATGGAGAATGGTAGTTCCGGCTTGCAGGCACAGTTTTGACCTGAAAACGCACAGGCCTGCATGTGTGAAGAGTCATTATAGTTCGGGCTTGCTCGAACAGCTTCAGACTGTGCAGACTACATCTGCATTGGTATGCCGTAGTAAAAGCCCGCATCTATGGAGAATGCTACTTTCGGCTTGCCGACACAGTTTTTACCTGTACAGGAGTGATAGTTCTGGCTTGCTCGCACAGATTCAGACTGTGCAGACTACGTCTGCATTGGTATGCCGTAGTAAAAGCCTGCATGTATGGAGAATGCTACTTCCGGCTTGCTGGCACAGTTTTGACCTGTACTCGAGTGATAGTTCTGGCTTGCTCGAACAGCTTCAGACTGTGCAGACTACGTCTGCATTGGTAGGTATGTCGTAGTAAAAACCTGCATGTGTGGAGAATGATAGTTTCGGCTTTCCGGAGCAGTTTCTGGCTAACTGTTAAGAGGTAGTAAAAAAAATCAAGCTCATTCAGATATCTTGGCTAGAAAAAATGCCCTAGACCCGAAAATGCCAACGATCTTGCTAAGCATAGATTCAGGGGTACACGACATGAGCCTTGAATGTGATAATTCGACGATGAAGAAAATGAGCAAAAAAATCGGAAGAGTGGGGAATTTTAGTATGATAATAAGGACTATAAGTACTAAACAATAGCAAAAATTTTAGCGTTAGATAATTTTGTTCCAGGTTCACCATGTAAAATTTCATAACTGCAGTGAACTACAATTTTTTCCTCATTTTCTTCATCGTGCAAACTGCTGTCGTTTCTAAAGTAGAATTCCTATCAAGATGCGATTAGCAGATATAAAACCTTTAGAGTATTACCTTCATTTTCGTTCAAGAAAAAGTTTGAATTCTCAAAAATTAAGCGAGTAATGACCAATTTCGGAAAAAAACTGCGTATTTCGATCTTTCTTCATATTGTTGAAAATTTTTTGATGAAAATGTTAAATAATGTAAATTTTTAAGATGGCTTCTTAAAACGTATACTATAGGCTTTCTACAAAATAAAATTTATGGCCTTAGATCTCTTCTTTATTATTTGAGAGTCCTTTAAAGATAGAAAAATATCTAAGAAAACTTTTTTCTAAAAATTATGAATTTCAAAGTCCAATTTTTTGTCAAAATAAAACTCGAAAAAAATTTTGCTCTTAGGACATTAAAGTATACATCGTGAAGATAGTAATCCTACATGGATTTTATATTTCCTCAATGACTTTAGGAGATTTTTAAATTTTAAGAAAAATTAGGTTATTTTACATTCATTATTTTTTTTCTCCATGATAAATTACTTAAACTCAAAATATTTTGCATGTAATTTAAAGCTGAAGATGTCCTCTTCAACTACATATTTTTTGTTTTTTTCTAAATCTGATAGATAATGAGAAATTTTCAATAATGTAAAATAGGGCGTTCAGCAACACTTTGATCGCGCAACCCATGAGTACTGTAATACGCGCAAAATAGGTTAACTTTCAATAACATTTTTCTCAAAAACTATTAAATATTTTGAAAAATTGCAAATGAGATTTTTGCCGTATAATTTTATCCTCTTCAATTTTTGACTCTTTATAATTTTTCGCTTACTACCTTCTTTTCGAGATAATTGCAAAAATATGATAAAAAGTGTAATTTTTGAGATTCAAACGCAATATTGGGGGTGTTCCAGCCCTCGGAAGGGTGGGGACTTTTAGTACTATAATAAAGGCTATAAGTACAATACAATATCAAAGGTTTCAGCTTTATACTAATTTGTCCCGCGTCTAATGCTAAATGCACTGTAGTATAAAGAAAATCAACTTTTTCAGTTTTTTGTAAATATCTAGAGTGCTAATAATATTTTTCAAAAAACAAAAGTAGGATCGAGTTGGCCATGAAAGAGGCTACTTTTGGTGTCATTTAACCGACTTCGTATCTCTTACAGTAGGGCTGAGCAAAGTATCGATACTTATTCGAAGTATCGATACCTTAGATGGTATCGAATACCGATACCGAGGGTCGAAAGTATCGAGGTATTGAAAGTATCGAGGTATCGAAAGTATCGAGGTATCGAAAGTATCGAGGTATCGAAAGTATCGAGGTATCGAAAGTATCGAGGTATGGAAAGTATCGAAAGTATCGAGGTATCGAAAGTATCGAGGTATCGAAAGTATCGAGGTACCGAAAGTATCGAGGTATCGAAAGTATCGAGGTATCGAAAGTATCGAGGTATGGAAAGTATCGAAAGTATCGAGGTATCGAAAGTATCGAGGTATCGAAAGTATCGAGGTATCGAAAGTATCGAGGTATCGAAAGTATCGAGGTATCGAAAGTATCGAGGTATCGAAAGTATCGAGGTATCGAAAGTATCGAGGTACCTACTGGCGTTGAAGAAATTATTTTTACAGGTTTTCCAGGGGGAATCTTTGCCGCTGTATGTAACGATAACACCACATACGCCGTTACAATTTAGCTTTATATTACGAAGCGCCAACTAAGATAGATGCTACACTTCTTATCAGATTGCGTGTTTTTGCGTACTTAGCCGAGTTTTTACCTCGATACTTTCGATACCTCGATACTTTCGATACCTCGATACTTTCGATACTTTCGATACCTCGATACTTTCGATACCTCGATACTTTCGATACCTCGATACTTTGATACCTGGATACTTTCGATACTTTCGATATCTCGATACTTTCGATACCTCGATACTTTCGATACCTCGATACTTTCGATACTTTCGATACCTCGATACTTTCGATACTTTCGATACTTTCGATACCTCGATACTTTCGATACCTCGATACTCTCGATACCTCGATACTTTCGATACCTCGATACTTTCGATACCTCGATACTTTCGATACCTCGATACTTTCGATACCTCGATACTTTCGATACCTCGATACTTTCGATACTTCGATACTTTTGAATAGTATCGATACCATCGTGGTATCGATTCTTGATACCCGATTCGAGGTATCGCCCAGCCCTATCTTACAGTTTACGAGATCCCCATGGTGAGCATGCTAAGTGGGACACCCTGTATAGTAGATCGTAGGGAATAAAAAGTACAATTTTCTATAAAATTCAAATTCAGTATTTAAACAAATAATTTTTCAATTTTATACAATAGAAACCAATTCGTCGATCATTGTGGCAAAATTAAATGTAATGGACGTTTCATTTAAATAGCTCGGTCATTTCATGTCCCATTATATCAATTAGCATAGCCTTTTATTGTATCAATGTTCATTCAATAATAAAATGTAGGCTAACATTCGTGTCTTGTTTAAATTGTTAACATTTTTCATCACGACTATTATTGAATACATTGTGTTATCGAAAATACTAATGTTTACTCTCGCAGCTATCTCCACATTTAGATTATTGGGTTGAGAAATTATTTTTTCTCATTATTGCTAAATGTACGCCTATACACAATTTATTTTATTTAAATTTGAAAAATACGCGGTGGCTTAAAGCTCAAATCTCGACTTGATAATTAAGTATAATTTATAGTCTTTATTGTATATTGAAATAATTATTGAGTCTTAAAATGGAAGCTTGTTTTTACTTTTTCAATTACTTAAGTGGCAAAATATGGTAAAATTTTAACATTCTCGTGTCGTTTGGTATTTATTGCTTTATTGTGTGTTTGTGTTTTTTTCTTTAAATGGAAATTTTGGTTTAATTGTAGAGATTCATCAGAGCACTACCTGCCCGATTGCGTGTTTAGTATTCATATTTAGATTATTTAACCAGGCACCCACTTAAACGGTGACTAATTTTTTACCTTGCCATGTAATTTTTGTTATTACGCTTTACATACAATCAACGAGTGGCTTGTTTTTGGTTCTTCCTTACATAAGTGCAATAGCTTAATTAAAACAAAATTAAATATTAACTAAAATGACTAATTTTAATTAATTATTTAATTATTTTAATTACATTCGTTCTTATTTTTAATGTCACGTTTGATGCACTTTACAAGTTTCGAATTTCGTTATAGTTGAATGAAAGGTCTACTTTCATAATAATTCGATTATTGTGGGAACTCGTATCGAATAGAAAGAAATTGTATCTTCGTCATGGTATTACAACCTTTTAAAATATTTTATTTGTATGTATAGTTTCGTACTTCTTAAATTACTTTATACTAAGTGTAATTGCGGATTGCGAGCTTGAGTTAAGCCTTCTATTTCCTTAAACTTTTTCTTCGATTTTTAGTATTGATAGTGCAGGCATTTTATGAAAATTAGTTCAGAAAAAGTCTTACAAGCAAAGAATTTGGTATGTGCCACCGGATATTAATGAAAACTCAACATCCTCCCCTAAATGATGTCCTGTTTATCAAGATATCAAATTGAAATTTGCTAAACTTATAGGTACACATAAATTGCAATTTTTTACAAATTTACAACCCAAATAACAAAAATCATTGCAGTCTATAATCCGTTCACTTTTTATTTGGGATATGGTTGGCCATGAAATTTTGTTTTTTGGTTTGCCAAAATAAAAAATCCCTATTAAGTTGACTGACAGCTCTTGACAGTACCAAAAAAATGACAGACAAGTGACAGACCAACTATTAACACAATTGAATAAAAGCCACTACTCTACAATACATAACCTAACTGATTTTTTTCAAATTTATACCGGGTGGAATCTGTCGCCCTAACATGGCCAACCATATCCCAAATAAAGAGTGAATGGATAATAGATCAGCCTCTAAATACAGCGGCACCAAGTTTACAAAAGTCCTGAATGGGCAGGTCTGAGGGAGCAAAGATCGCACATTGTACAGTACAATCAGATGAAGAGGTATTCGTAATTAATAGTATGACAAATGTTATAAAAAAATGCAAACTTAAATTTTTTGACCGTGCTTTTATCCTGAAAAGTAATTGAAGTTCTGTATTTATGCCAAACCATTGAATAAATAGTCACTACTCTAACAGGAAAGAGCATTCCAGATAATCGTATGTGAATACGATGGTTGTCTAAATATAGCAATTTTCGGTTAATTTCTCCAATCGAAATGGTTGTTTAAACTCCCACTTATAAGAAAAGATCATAACAGCCAATGATAATGTAAACTCGACGCAATGAATGAGTCATCCATGGTTTTCTAAAATGTCGTTTCCGTTGCATTTTCTCTTATAGACAACGGTTGCTAATCTTTATATTCTAAGTGCCAAACATTAGAACATAAAACATCCGGAATGGGGGTTAGCAACCGTTGCCTATAAGAGAAATGCGACGAATACGACATTTTAGAAATCCATGGATGACTCATTCATTCTGTCGAGTGTACATTATCGTTGGCTGTCATAATTTTTCCTTATAAGTGAGAGTATAAGCAACAATTTCTCTTGGAGAAATTGACCAAAAATCTCTATATTTAGTCGTCCATTGCGATCTATATTATTAGCTAAATGGCGCTTTCTTGATAGAGTAGGAGGTATTTTTTTATTCAATGTGCCAAACAATTGTATGTGTATTGAAACGAATTCCTGCCTGGTGATTGATTCAAATTGACGACGTAGCTTCAAATTAACCCCGTGCTGCTAGAAACTCAATATGAGACACTGTTGCCAATTTGGCCATTTGCCCCTCCCCTTCCATACAGTTCAAGTTTTCCATGTTAGAGTAGTTCCAACGAAAGAAAAGCCGACCACAAGATCAAATTTGCGCGAGGCGTGTCTTCAGAGCTCAGTACAAAACTAGTACGCAACTTCAAGAGTAATCACGTGGTGGGCTTTTCTTTCGTTGGGACTACTATACATCTTTGTGCACCGTCACATGCTGTATCCCGTATCCACATCTTTGATGCTGTATTCCGTATCCACATCTCTGATGCTGTCTATGTTCAATAAAAACTCCTTCCAATAATTTTGACAGTTCACAGTATAGAAATTTACGATAGTTAAACGGTTTGGAGTCGGTAATTGTGTTTAATTTAAACATTTGTAAGAGTTTATTAACTAAAGGCGAAATTACAAGGAAAATGACTACACTATTGATATTTATAATTGCGTTCGAACTTTAATTTGCATTACCAATAATTGCATGTCTTTATCATGACAGTCGGAGTAAGAATTATTTATGATTCACTTCTCATTTGCTGCAGTGATTAGTTAATTAAATCATAAACTAATAATTCGTTGAAGAATTAAAAATAATACCTAATGCAATTATATTTTTATAATATTCGATTTAGTTCAATTCAAAAAATAATTTTATCCAATTAGGACGAATTCGTTATATTCAAAATAGGAAACGTTTTTCCTCCAACTTCAAACGAGTCGTTTCTTCTGTGTGAAGTTGTTTTTTAATTTGAGTGTATAAATGTATGAAAGTTGGAAGTATTGTCTGTTGTGAGATATTTTAAAATGACTTCATTACTCGCTGTGTTGTTATAAAACGCTTCTTCACTCACATCAGCATTTGAAGAACATTATGCTTTCAGTTATTAAAACAACCTTCTCATTTTCTACAATTTTTTGTCAAATGTAGTCCTCAAAACTACTATCTCACTGGGTGGTGCATTATTGACCCAATTTTGTCGTATATCCTTTTAGCTGTAGGTTGTATTGTTCAAAAAATTTATTCCAAATTGAAAAAATATCGCCGATTCGAACGATTTCAAATTTATTACCGAGACATGAGCGACGCCGACGCCGCTATAACGTTTTAACGTATGTCAATAATTGGACTTTTGTTGATTTAAAACATTTAATCAATCAAAACTAAATGTAATGCTTCATATTACACCAATTTGCCTTATTAAATCGCTTGTTACGTTACCCGATTCTAATCAATTACAAAGCAATCTTCTTGGCTCATTAAAATGTTTTTCAAGTGTTAATTAATTGTTTTTGTTAGTAATCACCTTGTTGACTTTCAGTTGTGTTGACGCTGGGCAGGGTTTGTGCAAGTTCGTTATATTTCTTTTATGTTTTGTTGACTTCTATACAGGGTGTCCTAGGTACAGTTCGAACACCTTTTACTGAATACCTACTAAAAATTTTCTTCTAAAGCTTTAGAGACTTATTTTCTAAGAGGATCGATGGCAATCGTAATGGCTAGATTCACTGTGTTGGCAACCGCTCTAAAAAAATTTAAGACCCGTCTACACGCACACACAGGCTTATATTAGTTATCTTATCTAGTTTCTAGTTTCTTTGAGATGCTTAAAGACCCTGACGGGGCTGTCACGTACTATATCAATTGGGGTCTCGATTTTGTCGTTAGAGACTGTCGAGTGAGCTTCAGGTATATCATAGCAGGAAGTTTCAAGCATTTAGAAGAAGCTTAACGGTCTTTTGTTGAAGTCTGCAGACGTTTTTATTTCTACGGGAAGATTTAAAGTTTCGTTGAGTTGCTTTAAGACGCTGTCGCGCACTAATATCGTTTAAGGTCTCGATTTTGTCGTTAGAGAGTGTCAAGTAAGGTTCAAATATCGTAGCCGGAAGTTTCAAGCATTTCGAGGAAGGTTAACGCCTCGGTTAACGCTCTTTTGTTGAAGTCTGAAGAAAGTTTCACTTCCACGAGAAGGTTTAAAGTCTCTTTGAGATGCTTTAGACCCCTTACGGGGCTGTCGCACCTTGATATCGTTTAGGGTCTCGATTTTGTCGTTAGGGAGTATCAAGTAAAGTTCATGTATCGTAGCTTCAAACATTTAGAAAAAGCTTACGCTCGTTTGTTCCAGTCCAGTCTAAAGAAGTTTTCATTTCCACGAAAAAGTTTTAAGTTTCTATGAGACGTTTAAAGCCCCTTACGAGGCTGTCAGGAACTAGTCCCGCTTAGGGTATTGATTTTGTCGTTAGGGAGTATCAAGAAAGGTTCAGGTATTGTAGCAGAATTTAGAAGAAGTTTAAGCTCTTTTGTTGAAGTCTGAAGAAGTTTTCATTTCCACGAGAAGGTTTAAAGTTTCTTTGAGATGCTTTAGCCCCTTACAGGACTGTCGCGTACTTGGCCTGCACAAGCCAAACCGGAGCTTCTGAACAGCGTTCAGGCCACCTGCACAGGTCAAACTCGAAGGCAAGGGCTATGTGTGTGAATGGGTCTTTAGACTTAAGGCTTCTCCACACACACAGGTTTAAGGCTCGTCCACACACGGACTTGCCTTCAGGTTTGGCCTGTGTAGGCCAAATCGGAGCGTCTGAACACTGTTTAGGCGACCTGCACAGCGTGTAGATAGCGTTCAGGTCACCTGCACGCTCCAAACCTGAAGGCAAGACCTGTGTGTATGGACGGGCTTTTCGGTTTGGCCTGTGCAGGCGATGAAGGCAAGCCTGTGTGTGGGGCACAGGCTTTACAGAACGATGTTCGTCGATTTTTCGACCTAAATATCATTTAGCCCTTCCCCCTCTTGCGAAGGATCTTTTTCTTTAGTTGCAAGACATGGTATTATTTATTTCTATCTTTGTTGTGAATCTATAGTTAATTAAGTTGTTATGGCAACATTCATTGCTATTGGCAAATCACCATCTAGCGAGTATTCTCGGACGAAATCTTCACTATCCATCCATAACCACTTTAAAGACAGTCAGCACCAGCAGCTACTCTGCTTCTATTTTTCAGTTAGAATTTGAGTTTCAACAGTTTTGAAATGACTAAAAAGTGTTAATTGAATTGTATGTATTCTATGCATTGTGTCATTCAAAAAGACTAATTCAACGGTTTTTCCGCAATATTTTCACACATTAAATTACCCTTCGTGACCGCAGACGAAATGTTGTTAATAAACCGCATGCATGTCTGTGGTGTTAAAATATTATGTTTAATTTAGTATATAAAGTAATTTTTATACACCCGTTAAAAAGCACTTCCGTTTTGTATTATATGTTAATTGGTCCATAAACATTTGAAAGTTACTGTGTCGCAGTAGTCGTTGGTTTTTGATATATCCAACTTGTGTATGAAATTTTCTATACCTAATGCAATTGGTGTAGGTTGTGGTAAATTAATTTGCAAATTAAATTTTTTATTGTATACAAATATGTATAGTCGTATTTGAAGTATTTTAAAATAACCGATAGCTAGATGTGCGTTGGCGAAATAAATGTTTGCATATTAATTTATTAAAATGTAGAATACAACGTTAACTGTAGTAATGATTGGGATTGCTGATAGAAATTCTAGCCACTCCTCGTATATATATTTTGAATTTGGTCGGAACGTTTGTGTTTATATCAGGTTTTTTTAAAAAGAGACTATATTTTTCACAGATTGGGATCTTCTACGCTTTTCTAATAACTTAATGTGTAAGATTAAATGTAATTGTCAGTATGCTGGAGTTGGTTATAAGGACCGGCATGTTAGGTAACGCTGCGAATTATAGTAGTCAATTGGTTAATGTGAAAAAACGCGAAAAACGCATACGTCCTCGAAGTTTATTGTGCGCAATTAACTCTGAAGATACTTATGGTAGAAGTAGCCATAATCACAGCAACACATGGAAGTTTCATAGACTAAGGCCAAAATCGAGCAGGTAATATTTAGTAATATCAGTAATTGTGCACTTATATTGTTTTACGTAATAAGTATAGGTAATAGACTTACATCTTAATATAAATATAACATTAAATAACCGTGTAATGTTTTTCTGAAGAATTTTCTATTTCAATATAAAACCAATATAAAAAAAAACAGCGTTTTTGGGAATAGCTTGTGGATAGCAGTTTTGTTTCACGAAACGCTTTATTTGCGTCCCTAATGGAGAGATCTTTCCAGATGAGAGGGTCAAAATTTCGTTGCCTTTTGTTTTTAGCAAACCTGCTAATTTTGACTATATCTTCGATCACATTGAAAATAGAAAAAAAATACATCACACTTAATTTGTAATGTATAAAATTACAAAGAGAATGAGATTGGTCCGAGCCCAAACAGATAGTTGTTTATACAGTAAAGAATAAAAATTATGGAAAGTTCAGTACAAAATTTTACAATTTAAATTTAAGAAAAGTAAAAACCCAATTTTTTCGAAAATGTTTTATAAAGATACCTTTTTATGCACAAAAATATTACACCTTTCAACTTTTAATATAACGCTCACAATCCCTAAAGGATCAGAAATTTTCAACCACAAATAACGTTAGAGAAAATTATGGTAGGGGGTGAATTTTTTTTAAAAGAAAGGGCTTGACAAGCACTTTGTTATTAATAAAAACAATTGAAAAAGAAGGTGACTACAATATAGGAAAAGATAATGTTTGATTATGCAATATGCACTTTCTTCGGTAGTTGCATCAATTAATACGTTCTTCTTAAAATTTAAAAGCGTCAAAATATAGAAACTGCTTGAATTCGTGCTTTTTATAGGAGGATTGGCGTAAAGAAGAAATGCAACTTGTTTTAGTGACTTTAGCTGTATTTATTTGAAGGTTATCAAATATTATTTGTCCGGAAATGCCTATCTTTGAATATAACCAGTTGCGCCATATGACCAAAATTTTAAAAGAGACAAGTTTATATGAAGACTTATGGACATATATTTAAAAAAATTAGAGGTTCTTGGATTTTTAACAAGCCGTAGGTATAGGTTAATTAAGCCAAATAGGTACTCTGATAGTAAATTCACATTCTCGTTAGACTATTTCTCTGAAAATCTTTTAAACACATATACCGGGTGACACAGGGGAACACTCCGTTATTTCTCAACATACTAAAATGAAATTTGGTGTGGGTTATATTCACATAAATTCCAATTTTTTTTAACTACTTGTGAAAAATCTGGCACTTCCGATTACGCTGGAAATGTAGTCAACTTTTTATTTTTAAATGAAACACCATATATATTTTTACTTTTTTGAAATCTACATTAAATTTGAATTACTGTAGCATCAATGGTGTAGAAATACGATTAAGAATGAAAAGTTGTGCTAATAGAAATATTATGATTGAATAATGTTCGGGACAGTGTCAGGAATAATCTAGTAAATTTGGGACTTCAACAACTCTGCTATACTTCCTTCGGATAAGTGCATTTTAAAGTACATTTTGGTCCGTATTTGGTGCTTATACGAATTGTTTTCGCGTAAACTACAAAACCGAACTACACGTTTTTGGTCTAGAATTGCTCGTCAGTCTATTTCGCATAATCCTATTTTTTTTTCTTACTATCCGATGTTTAGAAGTTGAGAAATTAAACAAAACGTGAAAGAAAACGCACCAATGTACAGTAATACCGTCCAGAGGAAAAAAATTGTTGAACCTCGCGCAGAAGTTCTCAGCAATTGTTTTCGCTTCATATCGTATATACTCGTTTCTTAAACCAATAGGAGCATTTGCTCAAACTATCTTGTTTAACTCTAAAAATGTCAGTGCCGTAACGGTGCTAAACATACTAATTTAATTCTTAATATATTAAATAAGTAGAAGTCTAGAGAGATAATAAGTACCTATTTTTAATTTTTACTAAGAATTTTCTTTGAGAGATGGCTGTAACGCCAAAGATCAGCGCTTCCCTTTAAAAATGCAATTTGCATATAAAATTAAATACCTTGCCCATCTCAACCACTGTGTACCAAGGCCAATCATACTTCTACTTAAAATTTTGGGAGAGTGCCAGACGTAGCCCTTTGTGACCAAATATCTGCGCAAAGGTTCAACTATTTTTTTGCTCTCGACGGTATCACTGTACTTTAAAATGCCCTTTTCCAAAGGAAGCAGCAAGAGTTGGAAGTCCGAAATTTACTACATTATTCCTAAATAATTTTCTTCCTGTTTTTTCCTAAATATATTTAAGTTTAGATAATTTTTTGGGGCTAAATCTAATTAAAATACAGTGTGTCCCCGGATTGAGTTCACTATAGGTGTAATTGACAAAAATTTTCGGAATTTCATTTTGATGTTTTGGAATTCAGCCCTGCTTGGTCTGAAATGAATTTTAAGCATATTTTCAATTTTTAAAAATGAAGGCCCCCGTGACAATTAAGAGAAATCTATTTTCTGTTCAGGTAAAGTGTCGTTTTAGTCAACAATATAGCAAAATGTCATTAACAAAAGTTGTTCAGAATATGAAATTATGGCTCCATACAAAATTTCAAAATGATCGACACACTTTGATTAAATCGGTTTTGATTGTATGATCAACGAAAAATCGCATCGTACGTATAGACTATGGGCCCATAAAAGAAAACTGATGGTAATATTATTTTATTGGGGTGTCACTGAACAAGAAATGAATCATAATTGCTTTGTAAATTGAGATAAAATTTTATTCAAAATGTTTAAATAAAATTAATAATGAATTGATAGATCAGGCGTGGTTTGCTCTTATTATTTTGAGCGATATTGATATTTAGAGTGAAAATAAATAAGAAATAAGTAACTGCATGGCATTTTTGTATGTTTCAAAAATTATTTCCTAGAATGTTGACTGTAGAACAACGTGTTAATCGAAGTGTGCCGATCATTTTTGAATTTTGCATAGAGCCATAATTTCGTATTCTGAACAACTTTTGTTAATGACATTTTGCTGTATTGTTGCCAAAAAAGACACTTTACCTAAACAGAAAATAGATTTCTCTCAATTGTCACGAGGGCCTTCATTTTTAAAAATTGAAAATATGCTTAAAATTTATTTCAGACCAAGCAGGGCTGAATTCCAAAACATCAAAATGAAATTCCGAAAATTTTTGTCAATTACACCTATAGTGAACTCAATCCGGGGACACACTGTATATAAATCCCGCCATCCTTAATCTAGATCTAGAGTGCTGTGATTTGGTATAAAATAGGGTTTATACAAAAACCGACTTTTTGAAAACCCGGTTTTCAAATTCCAGATTTCTCAAAAACCGGTTTATTTTGTCAAAAAAAATAGAGAAAAATATTTTAAAAATATTTTAATTTATTTTGGACACAATATTGCCTTAAATTGAAAATATTCGTTCACTAGCTACTGAGCTTGGTTTTATAGTTTTCAGGGCATCAAATAACAAATCTAAGTTTTTGGTTCTTTTATTCGTTGCCTCAAATAATGAAAATTCAGCTTTCAGTGTCTTTGGATCTGTAAGTTTTTCTTCAGGGTCTTCAAGAAACTTATGAATTAATTTTTCCATGGCTTCCTTAAAAAAACCATTACTCTGATGAGTAGTTTCTTCGATTTGCTCTTCATCAGAATCGGTTTCCACATAAGAATTTGGAAATATTCTAGACAATATCTTTCCAGATAACTATTTCGGTAATAATTTCGGTTTTTGAAGCTAAAGAAAGTACACTAGATTTCTTTGCAGAACTGGAAATGTTTTGTGGATTTTGCAATGACATAACAATTTAAATTCTTTTAAACCGGTTTCCTTAATTTAAAAACCGGTTTTCGAATGTGACAAATTTGCTTTAAAAACCGGTTTAAAAAACCGTCAAACCCTGGTATAAAATCATCATTGAAAAATCGGTGTTGTGGAGCTTTCAGAAAGGAACTTGGTCACATTTCTCTCAATAACTTCATTTTTTAAATGGCACCATTTGTAACAATTCTACCTCAGTTAAAGTATTTTTTCCAAATATAACGATAGAATTGTTCTGGTATGGTGCCATTTTAAAAAATGAAGTTATTAAGAGAAATGTGACCAAATTACTTTCTGAAAGCTCCACAAAACTAATTTGTAACGTTAGTGGAACCAACATTATTTTCATAGTAGATACATACCTATCAACGATGATTTTAGTAAAAAAGAAAAAGTAAAAATATAATATATGGTGTTTCATTTAAAAATCAAAACTTCGCTTCATTTCCGGCGTAATCGGAAGTGGCAGAATTTTCACAAGTAGTTAAAAAAAATGCAATTTGTGTAAATATAACCCACACCAAATTTCATTTTGATATGTTGATAAATAACGAAATAACGATGGGTAATAGACATAAATTAAGGTTTATTTATTTGGTTACAAGAGAAAATAAATTTTCTGCTAGCGGTAACCTTTGTTCAAGTAGAAACGTACGGTGGCAGAAAATAGGTGATGAAGAACCCGGCTAGTTAGTAAGTTGTTCGAGTGAAAATCCAGCTTAATAATAGTTCTTCTTG
Organism: Malthinus seriepunctatus; assembly: GCA_963924605.1. Classification (NCBI taxonomy): domain Eukaryota; kingdom Metazoa; phylum Arthropoda; class Insecta; order Coleoptera; family Cantharidae; genus Malthinus; species Malthinus seriepunctatus. The sequence goes on along the minus strand of OZ004600.1, from coordinate 87,155,427 downwards.
TGCAGCATTTTGGTTAAACTTTCATCAAAATATTCAACGTTATTAGCCAAAACTTTCGAGTTTTAGAAAAGTCAATGTTGGCTTTATTATGTTTCTTATGATACCTATTCTTCATAGAGTTTTATTGCAGTATTTTGCAAATGCTCTATTTTCTAACAAAAGGATTTTATTCTAATGGGGCTTCACCAAAATTTTAATACAATAAACAATACAAAAAGATAAAAAAAAACTAAAAATTCACATAAATAGTATATAAAATTTCTATTTTTAAATACTTTCACCCCTTACTTTGTATTTATATACTTTCTTATTTTTATATTTTGATGTTTCTATCATAATTTGAATTTTCTAAATGTCGAAAAATTTGTGAATGTGACAATTAACATTTTCCTTAAAATCCAATTTTAATCACGAATAAACCTACATACTTTGAAGTCGTTGAACTTCACTTTAGGAGTTGATACTCATTAAAAATTGTTTTTTTGCTAATTTTTATTTACAAAATAAAGAAAAATCAATTGTTCAGCATGTAAGCTGTAACCTGAAAAAAAGCTTGAGTCTGAAAGAAAATTTTCGTTTTATCGAACTAATCGAGTTAATGCAAATTTCGTTATGACGAAGGAATGTAATAGTTTCAACAATTATTTTTAGTCACGATATTAATTAATATATTTCGTAATATTATTGTTTCAAAATCTTTTGTTTTGTTTCTCCTATAATAGCACAATTTACATAAGGTCGTTCGAACAAATCGATGAAATAAATCGCGTTTGTTGAACGCACAAATTTACTTTTACTTCGGTGATAATTTAATTAGGATTTGTTAATATTGATAGGGCTCAAACAAATCAAAATTTTGATTACCGTAGTTTAATAACTCGAATGAAAAGCTTGCTTAATGACTTTGTATTTCGAACTGGATGGGTTTTAATTTTTGAACGGGACTGATGCTTAAAAATTGCATTTTTAGTAGGTACAGTCAAATTATTATAGGCTTTCCGAAAATTTCAAAATTTAAATTAACTCTAGCTTCAGAAACTCTAATTCCGGCATGACTATTACAGGAGGAGGAGGAGGAGAAATTACGAAGTAAATTAAAACAATAATAAAAGAAGCTCGTAAGCTCATAAGGAATACGTTCACTTACATGTCAAAGTTTCATGGTAATTCTTAATTATGAGCACGATTTAAGGACGATAATAAAAATCACAATTATTTATTTATGTGTGGAAATTAAAATACATTCTTACTTAGAAGGACAGTTAGAAATATTTATATAATAACAATAATTAACTGTAATCATGTTATGTTTATATTTAATAATTTCTTCTCGTATTAACATTTACTTTAATAATTATTAATTATTCATTTATAGCTGTGACTTTGTAGTTCATCATGGCATAAAATAACATAAAGTTAATAATATTTAATTAGTTTAATAACTGAAAATTATTTATTTAGATTATATGTCATTTAACGTAATTTTAATTTTCCTAATTGATGAACAATTATCAAACATATGAAAATATATGCTTGCTGGGTAGTGTTACGTGTTAGCAAGTAATAAGAAATGGAATTATTTTTATTAATTGCTTTTTCTTTCTTTTCCCATTTGTGGATGAGAATGTCCAGATAAATTGATTAGGGTTTTATCTATAATCCTAAAATTGATTAGTTTTTGCTTATTTATAAAATGTATAAAAGAGTGGATAAATTTCCAATAATGAACTCGATTGAAAACTGCTTGGAGAATCCGAGAGAATTAAAACCACTGAATTGAAATTTTAAAGGGTACTTTATTTTTTGTTAATTACCATTGGTTACTATGGCCCATGGGCTATAATTTAGGGTTTCGCGGGAGTTGCGAGAAGAAATCCAAGAACTTGAAATTTGGTACAATTTATGTTAATTTTGTTAAGTTTTCTCTCGATTTATCTAAGTTTACTTGCTGAAGTAGATCTTAAAAGAGGCTAATTATGCTCTCGCTTCTTGTATATAAAAAGTACTTATAATTAGTTAGAAATTACTTACAAATTCGCAAAGAAAACTTGAATTACCTTATACGAATTATAATTATGTCTTTATCCATTTGTCAATTAAAGTGCATTATACTTGAAAATTGTATAATATTGTGGAGTTTATAATAATTATTTAGTGCAGTGGAGTTCATGTACCTCATATTAAGGAACTTAAAAATAACAATTTTTATATCCAAACTTAAATATAAATTAAATCTATGCGCTATAAATAATTCTTGTGGAAATTTAGAAAGCTTCAAGTTGCTACTTAAACAAACATTTTAGAAATTAATCTTTATTGATTAACTTAATGATCAATCTAAAGTGGAATCTTATAGGGTTGTCATCTTCTTAAGTGAACGAATTTTTAATTAATTAAAGAAAATTTATTTTATACTTTGTACTATTTTCATTCTACGCTTTTCAAGTTTACACAAGTACAAAAATAAAAAAAAAGATATATTTTTAAATTAAAATAGATTTATGTCCTTCGGGCATTAAATTTATTTAAGAGATTGTTATTTTTAAATTACTTCCTAATTCTAACGTTCCAAGCCATGAAAATATAATTAACTTTTCTTAGGCCCAACTGTTGCATTTTGAAACATTTTCTTTTATTATTAAATAGCAGGCTATTTATTTATACTTATTTTTATTTTAGGGTTTTAATTTTATTTTAAAATACACTAGGACCTCCTGGTCGAATTATAAAAAATCATTAATTTTCATGCTATTTAAGGAAGGAGAAAATCTAGCAGTCGAGTTGTTCTTGAAAGATTCTGAAAAATCAAAATCACTTAATTTAACTTATTTTCTCATAAAGTCATAACCTCACATTTATATCAGGTTGATATTTGAAATGATAGGATGTGATACAATATTCTTATCGTGTTGGAATATTTGAAGAATTTGCATTCTTTAAACCAAGTGGCATTCTTGGGTATTGAAAGTGTCCAATAGGACTAGTTTTAGCTGTTTCAGACATGTCTCTGGATCTTATATATAAGAATCTGGCTAAATTCAAATGCAAAATCTGTAGTTAACTGTTTCTCGAGGGGATTAAAAATTTTCTCCATGTTTGGCAGTGCAAAACTGCCAAACGGTTTGCAGTACAAAACGCCAATGGTCTTTTCTTATTATTATTGTGGTTTTGATGCTGGTTCATTGTATCGTGACCTCTCGGATCTATTGTGCGTCTCGGATTTGGTCTTCTCTTATTAGAGTTATGTGTTTATTAGGAATGCTAATTGGAATTCTGGATAAAATCCAGAATTTTCCCTGTTTTTAAGTTAGGCAGTTCTTTTTGAAGCATCTTCTTTTCACGAGAATGCTATAACGACTTCTTGTGAAAGCCTCACATTGTAGCAGAAGGTGAATTAGAGTTTCCTTCTTCTCTGCACATCTTCTGCATAGGGGGTCTTCTTCTAGTTCCATTGTATACAGATGCTTTTTAAGCTGGCAATGGCTCGTTATTACTGCCGTTGCGCCAGATGTAGTTCATCTCTGCTTATTCTGAGTAGAGCGAATTCTTTCGTCAGAGGGTTTCAACAGTAGGGCTTTAGAATGTCCCAGTTCAGGAGTTTACCTCCAGTGTTTAATATCCAACTTCACCAGAAGTGACTTTATTTCTCTCTTTGCCATTTCATAAGAAATTCTAAAGGCTGGTTCTGGTCCAATAGGTCTTATTTTGCTGCCCTCTTTGGCCAGATCGTCCGCTCTCTAGTTCCCTGGTATGTTGGCATGAGCAGACACCCGTACCAGGTTCACGAAATTTTTTCCCGCTAGCACATTCAGTCTGTGGATGCAGTCCGTCACTAGTCCGGACTAGTGACAGACTAACAGCATTTACCCATATGTTAAGATGGCGTAAATTTCTGCTTGGAGGACGGTTACATGCTCCCTGAGCATGGTTTGGTCTGAGTTTTGGTTTTTCTTATAATCAACAACAACTCTCCACTCCACCTTTGTGTTGCATTTACTTCGGAGCAATTCACATTGGACGCATGAACAGGAGGATGCCAAATTTCCAATCTTCAGAAAGTTTTCCATTATATGATGATTCTGAGTAAAAAAGTCATACGAACCACCACCGGAGAGGTTGAAGTTGCGGCATTCAAAATAGTAATAAAGGTGGATCCCTCAAAAATAAAATTAACGGTACAGAGCGATTTTCGAAAAACTTCAGTTAAATATGAGAAAATATGCTTGTTTTGTTTTCGTTTTCGTAGTTATGGAAATCAGATGCAACTTTTTGGTGCAAGGAGTTTTTTTGAATGGTGGAGGAAAACCCTAATTTTAATAATGCAGAAACTAACTTCAATTACTTTAACTAGTCGCCCGCCAGACGTTGATTCCAGAAGTTGATAGTATTTTACTCCTTTTCTGTACCTAGGTAGGCAAAAAATCGAATGATGGTGATGTGCTTGAGCACACAAACATGTCAGAGGAATGAGAAATATTAAAGTGCGAGCGCCGGAAGCAACAAGGTCGGCTGTCGAACTTGATGTGTTTGGAAGATAAGAAAAGTATCCATGACAATAATTTGTATCGATTTTTTTGTTTTTCTAAAAATAGTGCCGTTCAGCAAGGTTTGTTGAAAATATCGGATAAATTTTTTTTATTAAAGAATTTGGATGTTGTGGGCTCAAGTCCTTGAGACTGACATTTTGAGATTCATAGCTAGGAAGAATGAGTCTGAAACCAATAAGTCTAAACGTACATTAAAGTCACAATAATGAGGCTAAAATTGAAAGACGACATATTTGCATAAATATCTCAATTTGGGCGGCTCCCAATTCACCCACTTACATCACTTATAAAACCCCGAAATTAAGTTTCTTGATTTTCTTCTAAACACTTTATTTTTAATTTAGTAGAATTAGTCGTGTCGATGTTTTAAGAAACAGCTTTTTTCTCAATAAATGAGTTTGTAAACTTGTAAATTTAAGTTGTTTATCGATTTACTTCATTGATTTCACCTGATTTATTCTTTTTCTACATTTCTTATTGAATCGTGACTGAGCTGCTCGATGAGAGACAATTCCTTCATCCGTAACTAACTGTTCTCGTATATAATTCAAATTTCTTATCGAATTTGATGAAAATGATTAAATATTTTCCTAATTTATTCGCTTCTTTAGCGGAAAAGTTTTGTTACAAATGTGATATTTTGGCCATGCAAAGGGTTTTACTCAAACGGTTATTGCTTTTAGCTATATGATGTCATATTGATTAGCAGTGGTGAATTGGGTGCTTTTCCATCAAAAGTTTTATTTTTTTTAAATATTATTTTTTGTATTAGCTAAAAAAAGTTATAGAAAGTCTTCTTAAGTTATTAAATAATAGGAAATTAATAAGTTTTTGCTCATCGGTCATCACACACTTGTGAAATTGTCGAAAAACTCAAGATCCATTTCTGAGAAACTTAATGTGTGAAATCAAAAAAAAATGAATATTAACTTTGGAATATTTAATAAAAGAATCCGTATTTTATACCTTTTAGTATTTTCATACTTAAATTTAAAATAAAATTAAAGAATGGGAATTATTTGTTTCTAAATGATGTCATAACTCCTACTACACTCCTAGTTATTTCTTCATCTGTGATATATCAAACTATATGTTACTATTTCATTGTTTTAATGGGTTCCGCGTGTTTCAATTATTTATTGTTGGTAGTGAGCTACTTTTATGTAGCCTATAATAATCACAAATTAATTTATTAGACTTAAGTTGCGAATAATTGAGAATGGTTTTTATTCGGAAGTTTGTATAAAATATTGAATTCTAGAAAGAGATCCTGTTACAGAAGTTCTCAAACTTCCTGGCAATTTGCACGTTTGATGGTTACGTATTTTCACATGTAGTCGACTTTTGTGGGTCGTAACTCTTCTCTATTCTTTCCAGTATCTGGGCTTAAATGGAAGTCATTGAAAGACCATCGAATATGGGTAAATACTCTTGGTCTGGAGCATTGTTAAGAAACTATCAGAAAGTGCTCATTTTCAGTCTCGATTGCTCGATCTTTGATCTGTTTCATCCTAACTTGTACATTTTTCTCCTCTTCTTTCACTTTGTCAAAATAAAATGACAGCCTAACCTTAGGTTGAGTCAACCTTTCCGGTCAACTGGACATTATAATACTGGGCCTGAGTAAAGTTTAAAAGTATGTATACTCTGTCTACCGAACAGATGCAGATAAGCCACTCCCCACAAATTTCTGTCAAATAAGGTTGAAGCATGTCAATTCTTGTGTGAGTATTATCGTATTGTAAACCGGATTGATGGAATAGTTTTTTTGGAAACGGCTTAGCTGCTTCTAGGTAGAGATTTTCAATTATTTTTAATGCATGCTCCAACTCAACTGATCTAGTAGACTTTGTCCACGAGTTGCTTCTCAAGTACTCCAGTTCCTGGTGTGACAAAATAAATTTTGTTTATCTTATCTGTGTATGTTTATTTTGATACCACGTTCCGTTTTATCAAAACTCACATATTAAATCAGGTTTTTGATTTTTTGTTTCTTTTATCTATATTCCGACTCCTTGTTGAATTTCTTACGCAATGTCCTATCAAGAAATAATAATGTTTTATATTAAATTGCAAGACGCCTCAAGCCTTAACCATATAAGGTTTATTTTTACATTTTTACATGCTTCTTGTGATTTACGTAGGGATCAAATTAATAGCTCTCTCTAAATGTAAGAAGAAGTATAGTTCGTTTCAACATAATTTAAAGTCGTAAATCAAGCAGATATAAATAAAAATGTAACTCTACACTGATAATCTAATCTCATAATCAATCTAATAATTACCGCTTTATGGAACGACCAGGGAAAAGCTTCAGGAGGATACTAGAAAAATTTTGAATCTCGCTAAGAACAATAATATCACATACATAAAACCAAGCATTCATACTATTCATAGACATGCCCTATGCTTTAAGTCTAAGTTCTTGATATATCTTGGAATATATTGGAGTAGGTGTTTGATTACTGTGATGCGGAATTGCATCATTGCATTTATATCTATATAGTGGCGTCGAATTACGGGAATTAATAGCTTGAAACTAAACTTTTGCTGATAGAAATGTTATGATTGAATAATGTTTAGAACAATGTCAGGAATAATGTGGTAAGTTTTGGACTTTGAACTCGCGCGGCGTCCTTCCGAAAAAAGCATTCCAAAGAACATTTACCCGTTTTCTTGGACGTTTTATTTAATTCCTCAATTTCTAAACATCGGATCGTAATAAAAAATTATGGGATTATGGGAAATTGACAGACGATGAATTCTAGACTAAAAATGTATAGTTTGGTTCAGTAGCTTTGGAGATAAAACTTCTTAAGCACCAAATGCGAACCAAAAATTGTTTTATTCAATGCACTGCAAAGAAGTAATCAAAAAATCTTTTGTTCATGTAAAAGATACTCTTTGATGAGTATAAAGGATTTGCCAAAGTTGAGATCCTGAAGTGTAACCAAAGAGCCAAAAACTGCTCATGAAATCAAAATTTGTAAGGGTTGTCATTTAATGCGATCGCGATGAATAAAAATCTTTTTTTTATGAAAACATTCGTCTTTGAACGTACTATTTGCTTAAGGAAAAATTTTATAATTTTTCGCTAATCTTAGTGCACTTTTGACTCTTTTTTAGAAACGCACTTTTCTAAATCGCCAAGAATTTTGTCAATACTTGTTAAATAGAAAATTCATTATTTATCAACTTGGAGGCCAAATATGGATATTTTTGTATTTACAACTGCAGTGGTTAAAAGGCTAACTGTTTTTTAAATCGTTTTTGTCTCAACTGAAAGGCAAAACATTCTTTTGTTGATATATGATATCTAAGTATGTTATGCATCTTCTAATTCAACACCAGACTAAAAAGAAGAAGTCAGTAAATAAAATTAATGGTGCGTGCTTTGTAACTATAGAAATTATACAAGAAACTATCGAAAATCCCGTCAAAATAGTAACAGCCATGGAGTTTCTTATATTAAATTTGACACTGACAAATAAAAGTACATCTAAATGAATCCAAAGTCAGGAGTGGGGGAGCATACCACCTGCAGTAGCAAATACAAAAATATCCAGAATTAGCCTCCAAGTTGATGAATCGGAAATTGTGTTTTTTGAAATCAGACGTATTTTAAAAGATCTATCAAGCTAAAATAATGAATCTTCTTTTTAAAAAATATTTACCAAGTTCTTGGCAATTTAGAAAAGTGCGTTTCGAAAAAAGGGTCAAAAGTGAAGTATGCAAGGCGATAATTTCTAAAATATTTCTTTCACAAAATAGTAGGTTCGAAAAGGAATGTTTTTTGAAAAAAAAAAATTGTTTTTATTATGATCGCATTAAATGGCAATCTTTACAAGTTCTAACTTCCTATGCACTTTTTGGCTCTTTGGTTACACTTCAGGATCTCAACTTTGGCAAATCCTTTCTACTCATCAAAGAGTATCTTTTACATGAACAAAAGATTTTTTGATTACTTCTTTGCAGTGCACTGAATAAAACAATTTTTGGTTCGCATTTTGTGCTTAAGAAGTTTTATCTCAAAAGCTACTGAACTAAACTATACATTTTTAGTCTAGAATTCATCGTCTGTCAATTTCCCATAATCCCATAATTTTTTATTACGATCCGATGTTTAGAAGTTGAGGAATTAAATAAAACGTCAAAGAAAACGGGTAAATGTTCTTTGGAATGCTTTTTTCGGAAAGACGCCGCGCGAGTTCGAAGTCCAAAACTTACCACATTATTCCTGACATTGTCCTGAACATTATTCAATCATAACATTTCTATCCGCAAAAGTTTAGTCTCAAACCGTATTTCGATCCCACTAACAAGGTTTCATCAAATAAACGGTAAATGGACGAATTAAAGAAATTATTGCACATAGGGGGAGGAGACCATACATGAGTAATTTGCATCAATGTATTAATAATCAAACCAGACAACATTTACGAAGTACAAATTGGTGGATAAAAGGTCGAAAATGCAGATTTAGAAACTAATTGAGATCTTCTTCCACCTAAGAAAATAAGAGATCCAAAAGCTACCAAATCAGAGGATTGGGACGATGAAATAGACGCTGAATGGGAATCACCATAAATCGATAACCCAGAATTCAGTGGCGAATGGGGAATGGAGTCCTAAATAAATTATTGATAATCCGAGTTACAAAGGACAGTGAATAGGCACATCCCAAAATTGACAATTCCGAATACTGTCTAGACTCCCATTCAGGGGCGTAACTACCGGAACGTGGTGGGTGCAAGGCACACGGGTCCCCGTCCAAGAGAGGCTACTGACCGTTGTCACCTTTTCCCAAATTTAGTTTTAATTTTAATGAATTATGGCTGTCATTTTGGCTGCTAAATTGACTAAAGCTCAAGGCGCCAAAATCTAAGGGTTGCCAGAAATTTACAACTAGGAAACGCGTTAACCTTGCGATGACAAAAATTTTCGCCTGTGGCTCTTTAGGGGAAACCTCCGACACTTTCCCTACACGCGTACTTTCAGAGCCGTACCAGGGTACCATGAAGTCTAAAAACATTCTTAAAGCCACTGTTTTAAAGATTGCATAAAATCAGAGTGTATCAGAACACCATTTATTTCTAATGGACAGCTTCTTGACCTCAATTTTAGAAGTTACTGGTTTCCAAAAATTTATTCACCATTAACTTTGCATACTGGAGTGCTTGTTACGCCACTGCTTCAAATCATATCACCGAGGTGACGTACAGTCTCGTTCATAGCATTTGGCCACCCCGGCAATACGTTTGCACGATTTGTGGGTGCAAGCATCATAATACCAACACAGTTTGTTGATTAAATACTTGTTGGCAAAATAAAGTTACCCCTCAGTTTAAGTAGGGGGGGTGTTATTGATGGTTGAACCGACAAATTGTTATAACGTATTGCTGGGGTGGCGAAAAGATATGCACGAGACTGTACCTATGTGCCTTTGGCTTCGATTCATGGCAAGTTAAATCTGGAACCACATTCGACTTCTGGGGTCTTTATCGATGCATATATCTTTCCCAGACGTCCTGTGGGTACAAATTCCGCACGCTGTTAAATTTTAATTGACGTATCTTTTGAGCCGAGGTGAGCGGGATATTTTGCAATGTGAATACTCTTCCAAGAGTTTGAATCTAACGTTCTTCTTCAAACTCTTGCCCTTACCACCTAATCCCTTCGTTTTACACTCCGTTTTACAGTAAAAGTTTTCAGAAAAGAATTTGTAGAGCATTAAATTACCTTAACGATTTTTTTGTGAGGCGAAATTTTTTTATACGTTATCGATTTTTGCAAGCGAATATCACGAAAACTATAAGGAATAGAGAAAAAAATGATATTAAACAATCTTGTAGAAAATTTAACAAGCTTTCTTTTTACTAAGAATAATTTTTTCCCTTGAGCCCGTCGTTTTGGAGATATGAGCAAAAACTCCGAAAACGAGATCTTTCCATCCCTTCCTCTCTTAGCCGCATAGCTAGAACCGGGAACTTGTTGTATTTTTACCTCCTAACTACTCCAAACACATTCCTGAAGAAAAAAGTTCCACTCTCTTCCATGTTCTCTACACCCCTCTTTTGAACGATCGTTGACTGAACTATTAGTGTACTAAACCATAGGAGATATGGAGAGCATCGACCATTTCCCAAAAAATGGTCAATGTCTGATTTGCTAAGCTATTTCATTCGTTTTTTTAATTTTCGTCTCCACATCAAATTGAAGGACTTCCCTGGTCGTTCAACGTCGTCAGTCGACTTAAAACCTTCTCTAAGGGCCAGCTATGTCTCTCCGTCAGTTATGCCTCTTTGTAACGTACCAAAATTTCAGGCTTTTTGGTAAAAAAATAAGCAGATAGAAGAATGTGACGAAATCTTTGATCACCTGTGGCAGTATATTGCCGTCAATGAAAGTGATTTATACCTACACGATTTACATAAATAATATTCATATATTTTCTGCTTCCTAGAGATGTGGAAACGCTAACTCATTTAGCACACGATTGCCAAATTAGTAGTGTCGACCATCACTAACTATGGCCTATATATTCCGGAAAAGAATTGATGAGTGGTGACGCCCAAACAATATCAAGATCGTGTAACTTCTTCCCAGGGCTAATTGCACTATTGCACATCATGCTCACGTTTTAAATCGATAAATACGAGTTTGATATCGATTTTGCGACCTCTAAAAAAGTAAACTAAAATTTAAATTTTCCAAACATAAAATATTTTTAAAGGCCAACTGTACATTTAAATATAAATACACTCTCTTCTGTAATTAACAAACTACTACAACTATTTTCTATTAATAAAGAGTTGGTTGTGTGGATTTTCCATTTTGTAATTATGTGTCTTGTAAGTTTTCTATATTTTTAGTCCAGTTACGTACGATGAAGCTCAAAAATAACTGAAATAGTTAAAATCGTAAGAAAAAGAACTTAAAAGTTGAATAAATTTGTTTGAAGGTGTTATAATTTACTGTAAACTTTTAAACTATAAAAATCTAAACTTACGTTTATAGCTTTTGTATTATTGTTGTTATATTTTTATAAGTGGTACACCAGTAGGATGTTATTGCACTGATGGAAAGTAGAAAGAAGTAGGTGTATTAGCAAGCAGGTTGCAATATTATGGTTAGAAGCTATATGAAATCATCAATAAAATTTAGCAATGTTGTAACGAATTAAGTTAACTATTTATTAATTACCTGAGAAATTATATTTATGTAAATCTTTTTGTTACAGTGATGTATCGCCAGCAGCCCCCGTGAGTTTAGGCTCACCTGTGCGTTGTGCACAATCGAGAAACAATATGGAGAGTCCTAAGAAATCGCCTCAAGGCAGCCCAGCATCCTCCGATAAGGCTACATTGAAGGTATTTAAATTACTATTAATTGAGAATTTGACCACCTGTTTCCTTTAAATTATCGATTTCATACACTGATCAGGATTTTGTTAATGCAAAAATAATAACCGGACCTGTTTAGTGTGACCTTAAAATTCACTTTTTACGTTCATTTTAAATAATTAAATATTTTTTCTATTTGTTGTTACGGAATTATTTATTGGACATTGTTATGAGGAAGTTGCTTATTGAAACAAACAATTGTTTGTAAATTAGTAGCGACTATTATTTTTTTAACTGGTAGCAAATGAGTTCCTATAAGAATTTAATTAAATACTCTTCTTTTAATGTACGAGGGCGAGTCAATAATTATCCCCAATGCCTAATTTTGAAGTTGCTAGGTCAGTTTCGTTTTCATTATTGCTAGCACGATGAAGAGAGAAGAGCATAGTGATGATCCATTTTTTCCTCTGAATAAGGTATATCGTGGGCAGAAATCCATCGCATACTTCTTGCAGCACAACGGAAATATCACCTCTCACAATACAGAGATAATTAATTGATTGAAGGTCTGGATTTGGGATTTTCTCGTGAACATGATCAAACGCGTTCGCTTTGATCATGACGTCAGGTTCAATAATGTGACGTCGCGTATCCATAGCAACGACAGCCCACATAAACATTGATATTCCAGTTATGTTTGTATCATGCTCGTGAGGAGTTCCACAAGGTTCAGTCGTTGATCCTACTGATCATCATCTGACTATCAATCCTTTTAATCTTCTGTTTACTGTCTTTGACAACCCTAAAGTTATAGTATATCTTTATTGGCTAAAACTGATATTACTTGAATGACCCAATTATCACGATTAAAGATAAATTTATCAATCTGTACCTTGGTTATTGAGAACAGCTATAGATTTATTGATTTTAGATTGTTGCATCCTCACAGATACATTGTTTGACTCATTAGTGTAGTCTCAATTCTTGCAAGTTCTTCCAGTAATGCCCCTCACGGACTTCTACTATCACTGTCCGTCCTGTTCACTGTGTAAGGTACAACAATTTTCCACTAATTGATAACTAAAAAACTACATTCCAATGTATTATTACTCCTCTTTACTCCTATTAAACCCCAAACAGGGAATTTATGAGGAAATTCACTGACTTGCTAAAATCAGATGTGAAATTCCCTCTGAATTTAGAAACCTCTCCGTGGTTTTAGTCTACAAAAATATCATTAAATGTTGCGAAAATGCGTACTAGCGAGTGCAGGCACAATAAAACTTTTTCTTTAAAATGTTAAAGTGAAAGAGCAAGTAGCAGAGCCTTCGATCTGGTAACTTGAGTTACGTCTTGAGAATTGCACTATCGACGGGCCTATGTTGTTAATTTTTAATTCGAACCTGACAACACATCCGCTCTGAACCGCCACTCGAAGAAAGCTTCCATAATCATAACACCTCGCTGGTGGGACCAGCGGAACGTCAGCGTTCTCATCAAGTGTTGATGCATATCGGTGGTTGGTGGCGGAATCTGTCGCACCACTTCGATAAATCTTTTGAATACCGCCTGTTTACCTAGTTACAGCTTTGCAGGTACGGGTGGTTCTATAAGCCCCGTAATTCTCAACAGTCTACTAACCTGTGACTACTGACTACCGCGAATAGACTGTACACCTGAACTGGAGTGTGAGCAGTAGCTAAAAAAACATCATACTGCAGGGGTCGGCAATCTGCGGCTCTTTCGATGTCAAGATGCGGCTCTCCAGTTCCATGCACAAATATTAATAATTATATTATTTTATTTTCAAAACTCGTAAAAAAATATTATACTGCAAACAAATATATAGTGCAAACAGGATAAAAAACACTCAACAGAGAACAGTGAGAATAGGTGGAGTAGAGAGTAGACAGACAGCCGCTTGGGTACCAGGCTCAGCCCCACAGCCGTGCTGTGGCCAGCCCCGTGGCGAGGGCTCCAGGCCTGCCACTGTCGATGAACTGAAGAACTGTTTCGTGATTTCAAAAACAAAACAGAAATCATGAAGAAAATCAAAGATTTGCCATTATCTGCTAAAATAGTACAAGATAGAACGACTAAAATGTCTTCAAATGTAACACATATGCAAGTGGAAGACATTCAACTGACTTCTGCTTTATCACTTGCTATGGATGAGTCTTGCGACATAAAAGACACGGCACAAGTTACCCTTTTCGTCATATCCCAAGTTCCAAAAGAAGAACTGCTATTAGGATTGGAACTGGAAGACTATAGCTCTGTTCGCTTGACTTGCACTAGTTACTCCGAACAGTTAGTGAACCAATGAGAATAAAGAATACAGAATGAAGTCTACAGTCATTGGTTTACGGACTGCTCCGAGCAACTAGTGCAAGTCAAGCGAACAGAGCTATTGAAATCGATATAAATAAAATCGTTTCCATAGCAACTGATGGAGCCAGAAGTATGACAGGAATACATAAAGGGGTAACAACGATAATTCGGCAAAAAATAAACCACGAAATTTTAACGTTTCACTGCATAATTTATCAAGAGGTGCTTTGTGCCGAAACATTTCAGGCCGAAATAGTTGAGGTCATGAACTTGGTAATTAGTAGCATTTTGGCAAAGGCACTCTACCATCGCCAGTTTAAGGAATTTCTTGAAGAAATAGGAAGCCAGTATTTTGACCTACTTATGTACAATAAAGTGCGATGGCTTTCCAGTTGTAACGTATTGAACCCGAGCACGTCAGAGGTTAGGTTAGATAAGAGAAAGAGAGTATTCTCTTTACCCCTAACCCCGCAGCCTTCCCAAAATCCTCTCTCAAGAAGCGCCAAACGCTGAGCCCTAAAGCTCTCCCAATTATATGCTTGTAACGCGTCTTTTACTAGATACTACAGTCTCAGCTGAGGTTGGATAGCTTATCACAGGCTAGATGCAACTCGTTGCACAAGGCACACTGGTCTCACCGCCGAGCATATAGCTATCCTTCTTTCTATCTACTGCAGCGACTTTCATCTGACCGGAGTAGCCCCTCGAATTGGGTGGCTTAAATGGCAGTTTTAGGGGTGTGTGGCGAAGAAGTCTAACCCACACCCAAATTTTAATATGAAAGAGCACAAGTAGCAGAGCCTTCGATCTGGTAACTTTTCACTTTCAACTCGGCTAGATTTCTAATATTTTGGTTTCTTAAAATAAATACAATTTATTATCATGTATCGGCTATGTATTATTGAACTTCTCAATCCATTCGTAGGTACCCAGTTGTGGCAAAACACTCTTATGGTACTGTACTGAAAATCTTGGAAATATTTCTTCCGCTGACTGAAATCTTGAGATCGCAAAACATCTTTGGTGCAAACGGAAAACGCTGCGGCCGTGGCTGACATCACGCCAGAAATATCGTAATTGACCTACTTAAAATTTGAGAAGTAGTGATAAGACAAAAACTTCGTCTTAACGGTGCCAACGATGCACTTGAAAAAATACAGTGCTGCCAACAGAACCTGACAGAAATACAAAAATTACTGCACTGCGGGTAATTATTGACTCGTCATCGTAGTACTTTGAAAAACCATGAAAAAAATTAAATTCAAGAATTTAAATGAATGTTTTATAGGCACGATAAGGACTCTCTGCTCTCGACTGAAGTCCAGTCTGCTAGCCGGCCGGTCACTTTATAACTACACATAAACAGATAAACAGTTTTTAGCCGTCCGTCCGATAAAGGCCTGCTAAACACTACACACTTTCATTTTTGGTAACTGGGAAAACGGACACCACGGTTTAAAAACTCCCCAATGCCGATGTGTAGTGATTGCCTACCATGGCCGGTCGACGGACGTGAGTAGGAGACCATTACTAATGTAATAAATCGCTCTTTTTGTGATACTTTTAAGAAAGTTTTACAAGTGCTATTACATTTTTCACTGATTATACATGAAAAAAATTAAACATGAAAATTTCAAGTTGAAATGAAAAATACAAAGAAACCCTTCTTCATTTTGTGAATGGCTCGGTCGATGAAACGTATCGCTTTAAGGCTTTTCTTTGATCGGTAGGCTTTTCTCTGTCTCGCCTACAAGACAACTTTTCAACCCTCATTGCTGTAAATTCCTATTTTATAATCGTATACTAGTGGAAAGTACGTCTGGATAATAAAATTAATAAGTTAGATGAGTAGGATCCTTGTTTACGTTTAAGTCTCGGTTTAAGTTCTTATTACAAATTGCCTCAGGTGGTCGTTGAAAATCTGCACTAACGACTTTGTTTGCTCTTTGAATCACTTTAATCACGGTAATAGATCTAATGACATCAAACCCGAAATCTTTTAACCTTATTGTAGTAGTCTAAGCACTGGTTTATGCTTAAGGTAGCTTTTTTATAGCCTCTCGGCTTTTGATCTAATTTTAATTGGTGCACAATATTAGTTATTATAGAGACCGACATGGGATAATAACTTTATTTATTTGATAGCTAATAGTCTGACCAACAAGGACTATCAATCGTAATTACAGGTTATCTTAAGTCAGTGGCTTAACTAGCACATAATGATGAGATTGGCTTCTTAACCGGTGTTGTAGTATACGTCGTGTGAATTTGGTCATTTATTCAAACTGAACATTTTTAGTAAAGTAAAAACTTTGAGAAGAGGTAGCAATGGTGTCATAAAGTATCAGTAACCCAAAATTTTTTATCCAAAATCATTTTCGATCATTTATTTCTTCCTTCATTTTGTATTAACACTGTCTCAAAGCATTCACTGTAATCACAAAGTCTGACGACAAGTTTATCGTACGTGCGCGTACGACTAAAAAATCGCACGTACACGCATCCAATTAAACGTTTTCTGATACATTTTTTTGATAAAAAAAAATGTGTGTCTATTTGAAAATACAAAAATTGTACATAATTCCCCTATTTTGTAATGTTTTACGCTAAAATAAACATCACTTTATTTATAAAATTAATGGAGTGTTTATTATTTTAGGTTCATCTTCCAAATGGTGGCTTCAATGTAGTTAAATATGGGGATGCTATCGATGTTAAGGGTATTATATCACTAGTCACTGAACGTTTATCGACGGGGGAAAGATATTACAAAAACTTATATGCCATGCGTCTGTACCACTTAAATACTCGTGAGGTAAGTAAAATAAATAAATTTCGAAAAGAAAATTAAAAAGATTTCTTCATTATAGTTTCATTGGTTACACCAAGATACGACCATGTTTCAAGTACAAGAAAAATATTTTAAAAAGCACCCCGAATCAGAATGGCGCTACGAATTGAGAATACGCTATTTGCCGGAAGATTTACACGAAATGTACGATAAAGATAAAGTAACGTTTTTCTTTTATTACGATCAGGTTAGTTAAATTTGTTGCGACACAATCAACGATAGTATTGATGAAATTAAATTTTTAGGTTCGAAACGACTACCTCAATGCAACTCATGTAAATATAGATCAAGACGCGGCAGTGCAACTTTGCTGTTTAGAAATACGCTATTTTTTCAAAGATATGCCACAAGTAGCTTTAGATAAGAAATCGAATTTCGAATATCTAGAACGCGAAGTTGGCATGCATAAATTTTTACCGCGCACATTCTTAGATACAATTAAACCAAAAACGTTAAGAAAAAGCATCCAAACGCATTTTAAAAAGTTTAGTCAACTTAGTGAAGTAGATTGTATGTTTAAGTTTTTTGATATATTAAAAATGTATTATAAATTTGATCAAGAAAGATTTCGAGTTGATTTGGGCAACAATTGGTCCGTCTCGCTGGAACTTGTTATTGGACCAGATATCGGCATTTCCCATACGGCCGTCCAAGAATCAAACACTTCAAAACTTGCAGATTTTGATCAAATTCAGGCTATACATACCCTAGTCAGTGATTGTGATGAACACAATAAAGCGACCTTACAGTTGCGTGTTGCCGGTGCACAAGAAATTTTATTTATTATTTGTCCAAGTTTGGATGTTGCCGAAAGTTTAGCCGATTTAATCGACGGTTATTGTAGATTACATTCCAGAAGGCCTAGTTCAATTTGGAATAAAAAAGGTTAGTGTTTACGTTTTAATACTACTTATAGGTGCAGGGTGATTTCTTTGGGGAAAAACGTTTGGATCTAGGAAACCGTAAGAATTACGAGATTGGTTAAATTAGCAAAAAGTTGCATATTTTTATGACTTTTAGGAACCGTTTAGAAAAATTGAAAATTCAAAACAGTTTCCGAGATAACGTAGAAAAACTGAAAATTTGCAATTTAGTTTTTCGACTGTAGTGTCAAAATGGCTTACTTTAGAAAAAATATCTTCCCGAAAAATTTTCAGCAGGTCAAAGGAGCTATCAAACGATACCAAACTCGACTTTTTATCACATCGACGCTAGGCGTCGTGACGTTCAACTTTTCATTTTCTTATGGAAAACCTATAATTTTTTTGCTAAAATTACTCAGTAGTGCTGTCTAAATTCGGATACCAAACGAAAACTTTCTTTCTTGTACTTTTCTTAATTTACACAACTTTTCAA
This sequence comes from Malthinus seriepunctatus, assembly GCA_963924605.1. Lineage (NCBI taxonomy): Eukaryota > Metazoa > Arthropoda > Insecta > Coleoptera > Cantharidae > Malthinus > Malthinus seriepunctatus. Next base: position 87,136,999 of record OZ004600.1, on the reverse strand, counting down.
GTTATGTTATGTTACATTATGTTATTTTTTACGATGAAAAATAACGACTAAAACTTAGTGTTTAAAGTTGTAGAAAAGTAAGTTAATTAGGAAATAAAATTACATTACTAAGACTTAATAAATAATAATTTAATTTATTTTTATTTCCTGATGAACTTGCGTTTTTAAACCCTTAAAAACTAAGTTCTAATCGTTATTTTTCATCGTAAAAAATAACATAAAGTAACATATTAACATAACGTGATACAACATAAACTGAAAAGTTGCGTAAATTAAGAAAAGTACTCGTTTGGTATCCGAATTTAGAAAAAACTACTGAGAAATTTTTGCAAAAAAAAATGACAGATAAGAAAATGAAAAGTTGAACGTCGCGACGTGTAGCGTCGATTTGATAAAAAGTCGAGTTTGGTATCGTTTAATAGCTTCTTTGAGCTGCTGAAAATTTTTCCCGAGAATTGTTTTTTTCTAAAGTAAGCCATTTTGAAACTACACTCGAAAAACTAAATTGCAAATTTTCAGTTTTTCTGCGTTATCTCGGAAACCATTTTGAATTTTGAAATTTTCTCAACGGATTCCTAAAAGTCATCAAAACTCGCAACTTTTTGCTAATTAAACTAATCTCGTAATTCTTACGGTCTCCTAGATCCCAATGTTAGTACCATTTAAAAAAATTACCTTGTCTGTATTAAGTTATACCTTCTTGGTGCTGAGTATTTTAATAGTTCCTTCTTCTTTTTTGATACTTTGACTGATACTTAGATTTTGTTTTATATTTACAAGCTACTATTTGGAAACAATTTCCTTGTCCATGTAAAGGTTAGTACATCAGTAATTATACTCGTAGCATAGTGCAAATTATTAAACGTTTTATATCATTTCCTAAAGCTATAGAAAACTAGTTTTTTTACCAATCAGTGTAAAATACTACGTAGTTATTTCATTTATAAGCAACGCTTATTCAAATTAAATTGCAAAATATGCAGCTTCTCCTAGTTTAGTTTATTACTGTGGTTACACAGTTGTTAGTAGCAAAAAAAAGCGATCTTCTTTCCTAACTTACTGTTTCTTCTTTTTAGATACTCATGCTGTGAAAAATAAATTAGGTAGAAAAGATAATATAGATAATATTCATGGTACTATACTTTCAGAAGACTATGCGGAGATTGTAGATGAGGAAGGAGATTACTCCACTCCTACAAGTAAGAATTATTTACAATAGTTTAATTGGATTAAACAAACCTTTTGTATTTAGCAAAGAATTACGAATTAGTAAGAAAACAAATAGAATTAGGTGATATATTGGGAGAAGGTCAGTTTGGAGATGTTCACAAAGGATTATTTAAATCTAAAGATGGCACTTTTGTACCTGTGGCTGTGAAGACTTGTAAAGGGGACGCCGATTTACCTACTACCGAAAAATTTTTAGAAGAAGCTTGTAAGTATCCACATCCACTTTAACATCTTTAAAAAATGCGCTCTATTTTCGCAGATATAATGCAAAAATTCGATCATCAACACATAATAAAACTCATCGGTATTTGTTCGGAATCGCCAGTTTGGATAGTTATGGAACTTGCAAAACTTGGAGAATTGAGAGCTTATTTGCAAAATAATAAAAGCCATTTAGATTTATCTTCTCTTATACTTTACACATTCCAATTGTCCACAGCTTTAAGTTATTTAGAATGTAAGAAATTTGTACATAGAGATATAGCAGCTAGAAATGTTTTGGTCAGTTCACATACTTGTGTGAAATTGGCCGATTTTGGTTTATCACGATGGATGGGCGAAGATCAAAGTTACTACAAAGCTTCCAAAGGAAAACTGCCCATTAAATGGATGAGCCCGGAAAGTATTAATTTTAGAAGATTTACGACAGCGAGTGATGTGTGGATGTTTGGTGAGTTGCTTCTATAACACTCAAATACACCTTGGTCTTGATCTTAAGGCTTTAAATTCTTGAACCAAGAGTCTTAAATTTGCCGAGTCAAGTCTTAGTCTTGAATCTTGTTTTAATAAACTAGTGTGTTGGTCTTGACTTTTGAGACTTTGAGAAAAAATCAAATGCAATTTTTTTCAAATAGACCTTGGTCTTGATTTTGAGGCTTTATATTCTTGAACTAAGACTGTTGCATTTGCCGAGTCCAGTCTTGGTCTTGAGTCTTGCTGTAGTAAACTAGGCTTGGTCTTGACTTTTGATACTTAATTAATACAACTAGTCATGAGGGCCCCTATTTGGGATGATTAAAAAAAAATGCAATTTCTTTCAAATAGACCTTGGTCTTGATTTTGAGGCTTTATATTCTTGAACTAAGACTGTTGCATTTGCCGAGTTCAGTCTTGGTCTTGAGTCTTGCTGTAGTAAACTAGGCTTGGTCTTGACTTTTGATACTTAATTAATACAACTAGTCATGAGGGCCCCTATTTGGGATGATTAAAAAAAATGCAATTTCTTTCAAATAGACCTTGGTCTTGATTTTGAGGCTTTATATTCTTGAACCAAGACTTTTGAATTTGCCGAGTTCAGTCTTGGTCTTGAGTCTTGGTCTTGACTTGTGACACTTGATCAATTAATACAACTAGTCATGAGGACCCCTATTCGAGATGATAAAATGAAATGCAATTTCTTCCAAATCGACCTTGATTTTGAGCTTTAAATTCTTGAACCAAGACCCTTGAATTTGCCGAGTCCAGTCTCGGTTTTGAGTCTTGCTCTAATAAACTCGTCTTGGTCTTGACTTTTGAGGCTTGATCAATACAACTAGTCTCGTGGACCCCTATTCGGGATGATAAAATAAAATGCAATTTTTTTCAGGCGTATGTATGTGGGAGATTCTAATGTTAGGCGTAAAACCATTCCTAGGAATTAAAAATAATGATGTGATTGGTAAAATAGAAAATGGAGAACGTTTGGCTTTACCACCTGGTTGTCCACCAAGATTATATTCTTTGATGTCACAGTGCTGGTCTTACGAACCTAGCAAGAGGCCTAGTTTTAAGGAAATAAAAGAAATTTTGAAGTAAGTGCCTTCTTGTTCAAAAGTATGAACAAATAAACTGAATTTTTTTGCAGCGAAATTCTTTTGGAAGAAAAATCGGCAATTCAGGAAACGATGAGACGAGAAAATCGTCGTGTAGCAGCTATGTCTTGGGGTTCTAGTGACGATTTGCCACCACCTCCTAAACCTTCCAGATATCCGATGCAAGGTAATTCTAGATAATTTCTCAATGGTTTGCAATAAAAAAATATTTACTGTGTATTCATTTCAGGTGTGGATTCTGTATCTCTTGCTTCACTGAATAGTATAACCCCTCCAATGGTTGTACCTCAAACTTACATAATAGCCGAAAATCCAGAAGTTTTAGCTCATTTGATGAAGGAAAACGAATCGAGAGTAGTCTGTCCATCAGCTTACACAACTCCAGCTTCGGTATTTAATACTATATCTGTAGAATTTGAACAAGCTGGTGAAGAGCCTGTACTAAAAACCTGTCCTATGGTAGTCCAAAAATTTCAAAAATTAGACCCCCAAGTACCCGAATCTAAAGCTAAGTCAGATCAGGCTAAACAAAAATCGATCGATCACGCTTCTTGTAGAAGCAGCGGTGCGAATACCCCCCAAACAGGTTCATTAGAAAGAAACGCGCATATTGATAGAACTGGACATTATTCGCCAAAAATGAATTCTTTAGAAAGGAGCGCTCAGATAATCAGTAGCTCTCGTGGTAGCTTAGACAAATTGGGAAGTTTCAGTCCAAAAATGGGTTCTTTAGAAAGAAAATCTCACACTAACTCTCCTAAATTTGATTCTTTGGAACGTACCATTTATTTTCCAAATCACAGTGGAACAGCTTCACCAAAATTGGGGTCATTAGAACGCAACTCTCACGTTAATTATCCCAACGCACATATTACACCTACCAATTCTTTCGATTTTAATAACATACCCAATTATCACGCAAATCCTACTCTTTATCATATTTCTGCTAATCAAATGACAAAAGAGATGCAACAAAATGAAGAAAATATTTATGATTTTGGCGGTGCAGATGTGAAAAGTTGTGCCTACAAACAACCATATTATACTCATAATTTGGTATCGACCACATCAGATAAATCACAAGAAATAAAAATGCAGGTTCGATTTCAGGCATGGCTTGAATCGATTATGGCATTTATTAGAAATATTGCACGCAAAATTTATTTTTTATTTTGTCATATATTTAATATTAATTTTTACTTCACGGCATGCTCAATTACAAACTTATTTTCTTTTTATTTTGCGTCTCGTTTGAAATTTAAAGTTATTAGATAATGTTCGTTGTTATTGTTTGGCATGAATATTAAGATATAGCATGAGTAAATGAAACTGCAATGCACTATTAAATTTTAATAATGGGTTTTAATTTAATTTTTTTTGAAATGCACAAATTGAGGCCTTGTAATAATAGAATGTTTGCAAAAAAATTAGTTAACAGGGTACGAAAGATTTTGGTGCTTTTAGAAATATTGAAAATGTTTGAGAATTCCATTGTGCTCCAAAGCTGTAGCATAATCAATATTTTTGAGTCGCCATTATCAGATTGTTATGTCTTAAGAGAGCGGTTTCTAACAAATGGGCGGGAAGGTTGATATTTAGACATTCCGCTCGTAACCTTTAGCGACTTTAATATCCGGTTTATGTCACTAATAGTCATAATTCCTAAGAGAGTAAAGTTCAAAGAAGGCAATGAAATTTGTATATAGGAAATAGGAGCCTAATTAGTGAGAAAAGTTCAATTGGACTTTTCCAATTTTCAATTGGGCTTCATTAACTTAACCAAATTAAGTTGGAGATAACCAATAGAAATGCAGCATTCCACCAATATCACGTATTGCTTTGACTATGACAGATCTAAAAAAATAATAATTTTTTGACAGTTAGTTGGAAATATACTTTTTGCACAAACGTGTTCTATTCTGTACTTACCAACAATGTTTATACTAATAGGAAGTTGATTTTACCCAACCATTGTATGTGTCCATAGAAACAATAAAATAATGATTTCGAATTATTTAACCAAAAGCACAAGGGTGGTAAGTGAAACAGGTGTTTGAGCTATTTGTTACTTTTATTCTTGTTACTGGGACAACATTGTTCTCCAGCGGTTACTATTTTGAATAAACTTTAAAATTATAAAAATTATTTACAACTGTCAACTAATGTCAGTTTAAAAAATGAATTTATTATTAGTTATTTTTCACGATTGTGCAAAAAATAGTATGCAATACTCGGATCGTTAAGTGCTTTTCTTAACAAATCTCGAAAATTAGAAAAACTCGACCCTACGGGTCTCGTTTTGCTAACATTTTCTGGATTTGTTAACTATGCACTTACCGACCATGTATTGCAATGTACTATTTTGCAAATAAATTCGGTGATTATTATGATTGGTCGTAGAAAAAATAGTGTATGTAACTCGCCTTTGATGGCTATTAAGACACTCGTATTCATTACGACAGTCGCCAAGGCTCGTGTCGTAATTCTCATACTTGTGTCTTAATAGCCATCATTAAATGCTCGTTGCATAAAGTACTAATATATAAATATGTCATTTCCTTCTTTGAACCTCATTCTATCAGGAATTATGACTATTAGTGATATCAACCGGATATTAAAGTCGCTAACGGTTACGAGCGGAAGAATGTTGGGTAAAAACAACATCCTCTGTTTTTTTAATTACACCAAGTTCAACTGGACATTTCTCACTAATTAGGCCTGTATTTTGTATATACAAATATGTCATTGCCTTCTTTGAACCTTATTCTATCAAGAATTGTGCCGATTAGTGATATCAACCGGATATTAAAGTCGTTAACGGTTACGAGCGGAAGAATGTTGGGTAAAAACAACATCCTCTGTTTTTTTAATTACACCAAGTTCAACTGGACATTTCTCACTAATGAGGCTCGTATTTTGTATACACAAATATGTCATTGCCTTCTTTGAACCTTATTCTATCAAGAATTGTGCCGATTAGTGATATCAACCGGATATTAAAGTCGTTAACGGTTACGAGCGGAAGAATGTTGGGTAAAAACAACATCCTCTATTTTTTTTAATTACACCAAATTCAATTGAACTTTTTTCACTAATTAGGCTCTTATTCGTATATACAAATATGCAATTGCCTTCTTTAAACCTTATTCTATCAGGAATTATGACTATTAGTGATAGCAACTGGATATTAAAGTCGCTAATGGTTACGAGCGGAAGAATGTTGGGTAAAAACAACATCCTCTATTTTTTTTAATTACACCAAATTCAATTGAACTTTTTTCACTAATTAGGCTCTTATTCGTATATACAAATATGCAATTGACTTCTTTAAACCTTATTCTATCAGGAATTATGACTATTAGTGATAGCAACTGGATATTAAAGTCGCTAATGGTTACGAGCGGAAGAATGTTGGGTAAAAACAACATCCTCTGTTTTTTTAATTACATCAAGTTCAACTGGACATTTCTCACTAATTAGGCTCGTATTTTGTATATACAAATATGTCATTGCCTTCTTTGAACCTTATTCTATCAAGAATTGTGCCGATTAGTGATATCAACCGGATATTAAAGTCGTTAACGGTTACGAGCGGAAGAATGTTGGGTAAAAACAACATCCTCTATTTTTTTTAATTACACCAAATTCAATTGAACTTTTTTCACTAATTAGGCTCGTATTTTGTATATACAAATATGTCATTGCCTTCTTTGAACCTTATTCTATCAAGAATTGTGCCGATTAGTGATATCAACCGGATATTAAAGTCCTTAACGGTTACGAGCGGAAGAATGTTGGGTAAAAACAACATCCTCTATTTTTTTTAATTACACCAAATTCAATTGAACTTTTTTCACTAATTAGGCTCGTATTTTGTATATACAAATATGTCATTGCCTTCTTTGAACCTTATTCTATCAAGAATTGTGCCGATTAGTGATATCAACCGGATATTAAAGTCGTTAACGGTTACGAGCGGAAGAATGTTGGGTAAAAACAACATCCTCTATTTTTTTTAATTACACCAAATTCAATTGAACTTTTTTCACTAATTAGGCTCTTATTCGTATATACAAATATGCAATTGCCTTCTTTAAACCTTATTCTATCAGGAATTATGACTATTAGTGATAGCAACTGGATATTAAAGTCGCTAATGGTTACGAGCGGAAGAATGTTGGGTAAAAACAACATCCTCTGTTTTTTTAATTACACCAAGTTCAACTGGACATTTCTCACTAATTAGGCTCGTATTTTGTATGTACAAATATGTCATTGCCTTCTTTGAACCTTATTCTATCAAGAATTGTGCCGATTAGTGATATCAACCGGATATTAAAGTCGTTAACGGTTACGAGCGGAAGAATGTTGGGTAAAAACAACATCCTCTATTTTTTTTAATTACACCAAATTCAATTGAACTTTTTTCACTAATTAGGCTCTTATTCGTATATACAAATATGCAATTGCCTTCTTTAAACCTTATTCTATCAGGAATTATGACTATTAGTGATAGCAACTGGATATTAAAGTCGCTAATGGTTACGAGCGGAAGAATGTTGGGTAAAAACAACATCCTCTGTTTTTTTAATTACACCAAGTTCAACTGGACATTTCTCACTAATTAGGCCCTTATTTCCTATATACAAATATGTCATTGCCTTCTTTGCATCTTATTCTATCAAGAATTATGACTATTAGTGATATCAACCGGATATTAAAGTCGCTAACGGTTACGAGCGGAAGAATGTTGGGTAAAAACACCATCCTCTGTTTTTATTAAGTACACAAAGTTCAACTGGACTTTTCTCACTAATTAGGGTCGTATTTTGTATATACAAATATGTCATTGCCTTCTTTGAATCTCATTCTATCAGGAATTATGACTATTAGTGATATCAACCGGAAATTAAAGTCGCTAACGGTTACAAGCGAAAGAATGTTGGGTAAAAACAACATCCTCTGTTTTTATTAAGTACACAAAGTTCAACTGGACTTTTCTCACTAATTAGGCTCGTATTTTGTATATACAAATATGTCATTGCCTTCTTTGAACCTTACCCTATCAGTAAGACTATTAGTGATATCAACCGGATATTAAAGTCGCTAACGGTTACGAGCGGAATGTCTAAATATCAAATTTCCCGCTCATTCGTTAGAAACAGCTCTCTTAACTAGTAATTCAGTTTAAAGACTGTCTTGAGAACTTAATAATATTTAATTTTTGAGAATGTAGACAAATCTATATTATTTTAATTTTAGCCAACATCTTCGCAACAATCGATATATGGAGATCAACTATTACAAAATCCAGTTATTCCAAATGATGTAACTTCAGAATACAACAGACATATACTCGAACAAAAATTACGCCAACAGCAAATCGAATCTGAAGAAGATTCCAAGTGGTTGGTAGAATCTGAAAGTAATTTGGTACGTTTTTATATTTTAAAATTGATCACAGTTGTCATTTACCATATTTATAGAAAAAACGCTTAAGTATCATGAGCTCATCAGAAGTTGAAGTTTTAAGAGACTATTCGCAATCTCTCTCATCCCTTCCTACCAGTCCTTTATCCTCTACCTATTCAAATTCAGTTCCTTATCAATTATCTTCGAGCATGGCCAGTATGTCAATCAGCAATAATGGACTACAAAGTACGACCGAATCACAATGTAGTAGTAAAAGTCATTCACCGGCAGGTTCGGCAACGAGCACTTTAACTCTTACAGGGATTAACGAAAACTCGGGAACACCAAACAGTGGATCTGAATGTGGGGAATCTCAAGATGGCAAAGATAAAGGAAAAGTAAGCGTGGAACTAAAATTGTATAAATCAACACTAAATTTTGATTTTATATAGAAAGTTGAACCGACTCCGACTGCAGATATCGATCGTACAAATGATAAAGTTTATGATTGTACTACTCAAGTGGTGAGAGCAGTTATGACGTTATCACAAGGAGTACAACAGTCGCATGCAGATCAGTACTTAGATCTGGTTAAAAATGTAGGATTGGAATTGCGATCTCTTTTAGCAAGTGTAGATGCCATAATTCCCATGTTTCCAAGTTCCGCACATAGAGAAGTTGAAATGGCGCATAAAGTTCTTTCAAAAGATATGACAGAACTCGTAAATACAATGAAATTAGCACAACAGTATAGCAATACCACTTTGGATGCAGAATATAGAAAGTAAGTTTGTTTGCCACATTGTCATTAACCAATTGATGGTTTAAAGAATAAATTTGGACAATTCTGGGCTGTGATCCTGTAATTAATATAATAATAATATAATATACATTAGGTTAGAGTTGAGGCCTAAAGCCTATTTAACTCAAATAACATGCAATAATAATAGCGTATTGCTACGCTACGCTTTAGGGTACATAGCTAGGCCAGGCTAGCTGCCTAGCTACTTAGTTAGGCTACATACCTAATAGGCCAGATAGCTACTTGGTTAGGCTATCTACCTAGCTAGACCAGGCTAGCTACCCAGCTAGGCCACGCTAGCTACCCAGCTAGATCAGGCTAGCTACCCAGCTAGGCCAGGCTAGCTACCCAGCTAGGCCAGTCTAGTTAACTAGCTTACCTACCCTTTAGCGTAGTGTAGGAATACGCTAATAATTACAAGATCCCACCCCAGGTCACATTCTTTGCAATAGTATGCTATGTACCTAGCTAGCCCAGGCTATCTACCTAGCTAGGCCAGGCTATCTATCTAGCTAGGCCGGGCTATCTACCTAGCTAGACCAGGCTACCTGACTAACTAACTATCTAGGCTAGCCAGCTTACCTACCCTTTGGCTTAGCGTAGGAATACGTTAATAATCACAGGATCCCAGCCCAGGTCACATTCTTTGTAATAATAAGCTAGCTACTTGGCTAGACTAGCTAGCTAAGAGGCAGTACGTTATCTCATGAACGATGCCCTAAAAAAAGCTGCGTGTGGGCGGGGTTATTTACAATAGAGAGGGCTATTGTAAGTGAAATTTAAAAAAAATACATTGACTTGTTTATATAAATGGTGGGAGATTTTTAAGTTGGTTTGTAGCAAGCTAGTTGGTTACATTTTCGACTTGCGACGGTGTAACTCATCGTTCACGAGAAAATGCACTGCCTCTAATAGTAAGCTAGCTAACTTAGTAATCCGGCTAGCTACTTGGCTAGGCCCGGCTATCTAACTAGCTAGGCCAGGCTACCTAACTAGCTAGGCTAACGTACTATCTAGGCTAGCTAGCTATCTAGCTTACCTACCCTTTAGCGTAGGAATACGCTAATAATTACAGAATCTCAGCCCAGGTCACATTCTTTCTAATAAAAGCTAGCTACCTAGCTAGGCCAAGTTAGCTAACTACGCTAATAATTATATGATCCCCCTCAGATCACATTTTTTGTAATAATTGAAATTTTTTTTTATTTTTACAGAGGTATGTTGGGAGCAGCTCATGTATTGGCGATGGATTCGAAAAATTTACTTGATGTAGTTGACAGCATTCGGGTTCGTTTTCTTCATACGAATCAGCAAGTTGAGCATCACCTGGAAGAAAATGCCGATACAAACCATAGTTACCCGCAAAATATAACGTTACCTCCGCCTGTTTCGTGTACTTTAGTACAAACTCCAGCTTATCCACAAAAAATTTTACTTAGTTCAAATACGACTACATCAAATGCAACTACAAAAATTGGAGATAGATAGTTTATTCGTGTTTTCTCAAGTCTTATAAATTTTTAGTTCCGTTTCGTAAATTTTTCATATCATACTTCCATTTTATAATCGGTGGTACAAATATTTATTTAATAGTTTTTTTATTTATGTGCATTGTGCTGGCAGGTTATAGTTGGCTTTAAAGCAAATTAGTCTGGATTAGTTGAGAATTTATCAAATTTTATGTATGATTTTGTTTTCAATAACTCTTGCCAACGCTCCACAATTGTGCATTAAATAAGGAAAGCGAAAGTGATGTTGTTCTAAACATTATTTGTGTCGAGATTTGTAAATTTTTGCATTTTTGTACATATTCAATATAGCGTGGCTTTGTTTTGTGTTTTTTAATTAATCTTTAATATTATTTTAAAAGACTGTTTTATAATTATAACGTAAGAATGTTTTTGTAGAGATGTATGTTTTCTTTTCAAATGCTTAAAAGATGGAAGTAATAAAAGTAAATGCTATTTATAAATTGTTAATAATTTACAAATTGTAATGTGGGATGAACGTTACTAAATATTTTAAAATTAATCATATCTGAAAAATATATTATGTTACGTAAGGATAAATGAGGATTTATTGTAACGATCAAAGTAAAGTGGCAGCCATTTTTAGTTTGCATTTTTTAGATGCATTGTATTATAAATATATACGTTGTAGTAGTGTTTGCAATTATCATGTTATGCTTTCTACGAATAAATTGTTTTTGATCATGTCGATTTCTTTTACTTAATAGCCTATCCAAAATACATTAAAGTGGCGTTAAAATGCCAAGATATAAAGTGAACACTAGAATCATAAACTTCCCTATTTTTTTGGACAATTCAAGTTATTAAAGAAAATTTTATGAAGTTGTAGGTGCTAGAAGTTAATTACTAGAACTAACTAAATGAAAATTAGTTTATTTAGCGAAGGCACAACGTTCGTTTGTACAACAAGCCTCTAAAAGCGATCCCTAAAATTTCCCAAAAATGTTATAAAAAATCTCAACTAATAAAAATAATTTAAAAAAATCTTGTATAGAAAACTTCATAAAAAGAACTCGGTAAATGGCGGAAAAATATTTTGAGAAATCACCAACACTTATACTTAATTAACTAATATTTAGTTTTTGAAAAGGTAGATGTAACAAAGAGGAATCACTCATTATGCAAAAAGTAATTTTTTAAGTGGGTCTAAGATACTATCTGAATACCACAGTTAAATTCATTGGTCAATGACTAATACATGTTTAGTGTTTACTTTTAAAATAAACTACAATAAAATAAAATTCATATATGAACCATCAATAGTCTTACCATACAATAATACAATAATTCTTACCTAATTATTTGTTGTTTGCTGAGCTTCAGTTTATATTTGTTAATCGAACTGTTCACATCTAGTGATAAGACCTTAGTGAATAGTGTATTTTTTCTCGTAATAAGGATATAATTCGCAAAGCAAGGAATAACAGAAATATTAATAAGGTACAGAGAACTATTTAATTATTAATTAATTTTCTCATAAATATTTGTTATAAGCCGAAAGTTTAAAAACAATTTTATTAATTAAAAATAATCGTTGTCCAAAACAATTAATTTGGAAGTATAGTCTATAGTGGTCTATACTTACATTTTTACCCTTAATATTTAAGCAAATTAATTAATACTTGGTAGAAATACTTATTTTAATGTAAGGAACAACTTTCACTTTTCAAATTTTTTAAATTTTTAACAAAAGTAACCCTTATTTTTCTAAAATTTGCTGATCTGTGTTACTTATGTTATAAGAATCTGAACTTACGACGAAAATCTGACTTATATTAACTTATATTAATCGGGAAGGTACTGATTTAAATTCTATTTGGAGGCATTTTACAAGAATAGAATAGAATGGTTGAAATTTGGAGACTTCTAAGAATTTAATTTAAATACTAAATTCCTATCAAATAGTTAAGAGGACGATATTTAACAAATAGGTATATTTGTATATTAAATAGGTATAATATAAGTTGACATTCCGCTCTTAAGCTTTAGCGACTTTAATATCCGGTTGATATCACTAATATTTACAATTCCAGATAGGGTAAAGTTCAAAGAAGGCACTAAAGTATTTGTATATAAAAAATAAGAGTCTAATTGGTGAGAAACATGCAGTTGAACTTGGTGTAATTTAAAAAAAGACAGGATGTTGTTTCTACCCACATCCGTTGTTTTTTTTTGAATTACACAAAGTTCAACTGAATTTTTGTCACTAATTAGACTTTTATTTTTTATATACAAATACTTTAGTGCCTTCTTTGAATTTACCCTATGAGGAATTGTAAATATTAGTGATATCAACCGGATATTAAAGTCGCTAAAGCTTGCGAGCGGAATGTCTAAATATCAACATCCTCGCCTATTTGTTAAATACCGCCCTCTTAGCCCAAAATTATTTTTTAATGAAGTAATTAATATTTAGACAATTAATAAAATAATTAAAATAGTTCCTATCAAGCTTTTAATAATAACAAACATTACATACATTGTTGTGTAAATCTGAAAAGTTTAAATTTCAAATGACCAATAATTTTGATGATTCACTCTGTGTCATTTATAGTAAAGTATTCCGTAATTTATTTCAGTTACCATTGAAATTTCAAGTCGTAAGGATCGTTCCTCAAGTGCAAGTGCCGTTAATACCAGAACACAAGGATTACAAGAAAATGAACAGAGATGAAATGTGCAAGTGTTCTCTTTTATCTTTAAAAACATAAGAGGTATTTCAAAATAATATTTTCTGGAGCTAGTTAGTTGATTAATTAATTTAGTTTTTGCATTAGTTTCAAAATAGCCTTTAGTTAATATACTTCTTACTACGTAAAATATCTCTTAACAATTAAACATTTAACTAATTTAAATTATTATGTTTCTATTGTATTGGACCCAAAATCTAGCTAACTTGCTCGATCTTATTATTTTAAAGTGCAATTTCTAGCCGGTTACTTAAAAAAACTAAATATTTTGCCAAATTCTTGTTTGTTACTCTTTACCACTACTACAAAATAGACTAAAATAATTTTGCAAATGAAAAAATTAATTAATTGTAAATAAATATTGTTGATTATAGCATTGTTTTGAAATTCAAGCAAGCATAAATTAATTTTAAAGGCACTAGTGACTAATGCTTTGATGATTAAATTTGTGTCGTAACATAATACTAAAACTTGTCTCCATTTGTTTTAGTTGTCATGCCACCATTCACGTGCATAGATGTTCCTTTAACGCAGGCCTTAACTTTTTTGGAAGTTAAGCCTTAACTAAGTTTTTGGACCAAATCTAGAGGATTACAAGAAATATTAATGGACCAAGACGAAGTTATTGTAAGTGCCTATCTAAAATTTTTTTCTCACAGGGTTTTATAGATGCTTTGTAATAATTATTTCTAATTACTTAATTCTTTATGCAAACGAAAATTAGTTATTTGGAAATAATAAATAATCATTGGCTTTTCATCGCATTTCAAACAAGCATAAATTAATATAAAAGACACTATTGACTAATGCTTTTGATGATTAAATTTGTCACGTGGCATAATACTAAAACTTGTCTCAATTCGTTTTAGTTTCTCTTCAACCTTTAACGTGCAAAGATGTTCCCTTAACGCTGGCCTTAACAATTTTTGGATAACATCAAGAGGATTAAAAGAAATATTAATGGAGTAAGATGAAGTTATTGTAAGTGCCTACCTATAATTTTTTTCTCAAAGGGTTTTATAGATATTTTGAAATAATTATTTTTAATTACTTAATTCCTTTTGCAAGCGAAAATCAATTATTTGGAAATAATAAATAATCATTTGCTTTTCATCGCAATTCAAACAAGCGTAAATTAATATAAAATGCACTAGTGACTAATACTTTTAATGATTAAATTTTTGTCTTGACATAATACTAAAACTTGTTTCAATTCGTTTCAGTTGTCATTCAACCTTTCACATGCAAAGATGTTCCTTTAACGCAGTACGTAACTTAACATTTTTTTGATCAAATCCAAAGGATTACAAGAAATATTAATGGACCAAAATGAAGTTATAGTAAGTGCCTATCTATAATTTTTTTCACACAGGGTTTTTTTTAGATATTTTGAAATAATTATTTTTAATTACTTAATTCCTTTTGCAAATGAAAATAATTATTTCAAATAATCATTGGTTGATTATGGTTTTAAGTGTAATTAAAACTTAAAATACGCAATAATAAAAAACACAATAGCTTTTCGACGATTCACTTTGTGTCGTGGCTAGTACTAAAACTTGTCTCAATTCTTTTCAGTTTCCACTCAATGTTTGATTTCGAAAGATGGTCCTTTAACTGATACCTCACAATAAGACAAATACTAGAAATTTTCATGAACCAAGAAGAAGTTATTGTAAGTATAATTTTCTCAAACAACTTTCGAGATATTTGTAATTAATTACAGGGTGTAACCAAAATGCTTAAACAAACTTTTAGGGTCCTTATGCCATATCCACTTAAAATTAGGGTACCCGTATTTTTTGTTTTATTTAACTCCTAATTTTTATTGCACAGTTAAATGTAGAGCTTAATTCTCTAAACTCTGAAGTTTTGCTATGATGTAGGTACAGAAAAACAAATTTTATTAAACATATAAATTAAACAAATTTTTTTTAATATAAAAATTTCAATTAACTTTTTTTTACAAACTGTCAAATCAAATGTAAATCATCTTTTTCCTATTAAATATCTTCTTTCTTCGTGAAAGCGTGTAGTACGCATTAAATCAGTAAAAAAAGATTATAGTGAGGGGTGTCCAATAGTTAATACTTTTCGAGTTAAATGGCCATAAGAGGAAGAACGCGCTAGCTAAAACTGCAAATTTCTAATTCTTATATTTTATTTACCACACAAGCTACTACTATACCATCTGAAATTTCTACAAGTCGTCTTTGTTTATGTTTACAAACAGTATTCTTTTAGCACCGTTTGGATGTTTACTTACGGTCGTATTCATTTCATAAAAGACGCTTTAAACATAGGCAATCAATGCAAAAAAAGTTAAATTATTTATCGCTTTTCTTTATTTACCTTTTTTTGTAAATTAAATTAAAATTAGTTTTTTATTATTTTTGTTTTGATTAAGTGTAATCAACGAACCAAAATTTATCCTGATTTTCGGACTTTTTTTGTAACAGCGAGTTTTTTTTCTTAATCGGTCGAAACCATTCCTGTGAGTTTGTGTATAAAATGTCTCAACTCAATTTTGACCGGAAGGCCCTTATTTTTTGACTTTAGTCAAAGTTTAGTGTAAAATTTTGACTTTTTCAAGTTTCCGTTTCACTATTTTTTGAATAACTTCGCTTGTATTGGTCGGATCGGGACCAAAAAATTTTCCTTTTGTTTGTAACGAATCTCTCTTTAAAACTGCCTGGGTTAAAATTATTTATAATAATTTCCTAACCCAAAAAAAAATTCAAAACCGTCGTCATTGGTCGGTTATAGTTTATTAGTTTTTTCTAGAGAACTTGAGTTTTAATTAATGTTATGGTATGAAACTTTAGGAAGTTGCAGCTGATATAGTAACAAATCCATATTACAAGTTGGGTCCAAAAATATTAAGAACAACGGCTAAAATTTGCATTTTGGTTCAAATTTTCTTTTTCATATTTGTTGTGAGCAATTAGTGGTATTCCAATAATTCTTCTCTTGAAATGTAGGAAATTTAATGCTCTTTCAGATGAAAACAAAAACAATCACATCAGACCATTTTTTCTTCCGATTTCTTTAAAGATAAAAAGAAAATCTTTTAACTGTTTGTCTACAAAACCAATTTTAGTGGTCGAAATTTAATTCTTCTTTTATATATTTTTGGAAATTAATCATGAAGAACTGCTATAAACTATTTTTGAACATTAAAACTGGTTTTAAAGTCAACCATTTCGACCACTAAAATTGGTTTTGTGGGTAAATAATTGAAAAATTTTATTTTTCTTTTTTCACGAAATCGGAAGAAAACGTGGTCTAATGTGATTGTCTTTGGTTTCATCTGAAAGAGCATTATATTTCCAACATTTCAAGGGAAAAATTATTACGATACCACCAATTGCTCACAATAAATATGAATTAGAAAATTTTAACCAAAATGCAAATTTTAGTTTTTGTTCTCAATATTTTTGGACCCAATTAATCAATATGGATTTGTTACTATATCAGCTACAACTTCCTAAAGTTTCATACCGTAATATTAATTATTACTCGAGTTCTCTTTAAAAAACTACGACTCACTAATGACGGCAGTTCTGATTTTTTTTTGGGTTAGGAAATTCATATAGATTATTTTAATGTAGGCAGTTTTAAAGAGAGATTCATTACAAACAAAAGGGAAATTTTTTGGTCCCGATCCGACCAATACAAGCGAAGTTATTCAAAAAATAGTGAAACGGAAACTTGAAAAAGTCAAACTTTTACACTAAACTTTGACTAAAGTCAAAAAATAAGGGCCTTCCGGTCAAAATTGGGTTGAGACATTTTATACACAAACTCACAGGAATGGTTTCGACCGATTAAGAAAAAAAACTCGCTGTTACAAAAAAAGTCCGAAAATCAGGATAAATTTTGGTTCGTTGATTACACTATACCTGCTTTTAAATTTTGATAAAAATTAGGTTAATTAGATAAAAAACTTGGAGGGACCAATTTTGAAATTGTTATTCCTTATTTTTAATTTTACATCCTCGGGTAATAATTTTTTTCTTCAAACGTCAGAAAAAGTCGAAAAAGCAAAGTACTTTTCTCTGTCTAGACAGACAATGTAAAATCTTTATCACACAAAACGTCACTTTGTCTCCTAATAAAACAAAGTACTATTTTCTACAGAAAAAGTAGGAAAATTATAACTTTTGAGTTCTACTTAAAAGGATTTTATGATCAAATAGTTAAAACAAACTTATTTTTTAATGAAGCATTTCGTAGTTAAAGAATTGTTATATGTGGATGACACGTTTGAATTTAAAAAATATTTTCAGTATAAGAGCTATGGGCAATGAAAGTAACCACTTTTTCAATGATTTCAAACAGCTCTAATTAATAAAGTAATAATAAAAATAGAATTTTAAATAGTCCTTAACATTCTAAGAGAGCATTTAAATTAAAATATACAAAAAAAATTCAATAATATTTAGTAGAAACCTTGTAAAACCTATCCTAATATAAGCATAAATCGGTACATAATCACGACGTATTCTTCCTCTTAACTCCAAAAGTATTAACTATTAAACACCCCTCAATATAACCTTTTTTACTCATTTTAATGCATACTACACGCTCTTAAAGTTCAGAATGCTTTTTTTTAACACCCTTTAGAATCTGCAGATTCTTCCAACTTAACTTTGTTGATTAGAATTACTTCAAACTGGTGATCCCAATTTAATTGAATTTATCTTCGTTCAATTAATTCACAATCCAAATTAGATTAACTTTGTCGACCAATTTACAATTATTTGTTAAACTTGTATCACGTAGTTACTTTTTTACTTAACAATTTTTACTTCGGTTTTTTCTTTTTAAATCGTATTTTTCCAAAAAATAATTGATTTATTATTTATAAAAATAATCTTCTAAATTAGGTACCTACAACTTTTAATTAAACAATTTTTATAAATGTTGAAGAGGCATATCGTAGCAGTTTGTTGAAGCATTTTGCTTACACAGGGTGTGTAATTAGAAATACAGGGTGTATTTTTAATTAATTTATTTAAAGAAATAAAATTAATTAATTGAAAATAATCAATCATTGGTTGACTAAGACTTGGTAATTAAAACAACTCTCATTTTATTTTAGTTGACGTTTAATCTTGGAAAGATATTTTGGGTCCAATTATGTTTAATTATTGGCTATTAAAAGTTAATTAATTGGAAATAATCATTGGACGAAAATTACTAAAATTTAAGTAAGTTATTTTAATTAATTTTAAATATAGAACATAGGTACTCTAGAAGTTTGTTTGCTTTTTGTTATGCTGAATCCTGCATGTATTTTTATTTAATGTTTATTGCAAATTAAAAATTAATTACTTAATCGAAACATGCCTAAAATACATACTAAAACACATCTTATTTTAGTTTCCGTTCAATCGTCGACAGTGAGAGTGCCTTTTAGTCCACATCAAGAGGATTTTTAGAAAACTTAATGGACCAAGTTGAAGTTATTTTATCTAAGTTGATTTTCTCACAGCGCTTTCAGGATATTTTGAATCAAAATATTTTTAATAATTGGTTACTAAAAATTAATTAATTGGAAGTAATGATTGAGCGATAACTACGAAACTTTAAGAAGCAAAAGTCCTTTTAACGATTCAGCTTGTGTCCAAAATGGGTACATCAGACTAACATCTCAATTAGTTTCAGATTACATTCCACCTTTGATTCGGAAAGATGCTTATTTTTATCAAGCCGACAGTGCTTCTGGTTTTGGCCCCAACATGAGGATTAGGAGATTTAATGGACCAAGATTAATTTATTTTTAATTTATTTTGGATTGTATTTAAGTAGAAGGGTAGCTGCTCCTCTCGATTAGTTTTTATTAAATTAATTTTTTTCAATTTAAATTCATTGCTTGCTTAGGAGGGTAGCTACCCCTCTATACTGGTCATCGCTACGAATGACGTAGGAGCTAGGTAAGTTGCTTCCAACAGCTCTTCTCCACGTTAAAGAGAGCGTAAGGGGAAGCAACCTCTAAGACCACTGCGAGTTGTCCCCGAAGTGGTCGGAGGTAGTTCCTCTTCCTTAGTCTTTAATGTGGCGATGGGCGGGGACTCCATGTTGGAATGTGGGTGTGCGTTGGCGCCGGGCGGGGAGGGGTAGGTGGGAGGGGGGTCGGCGGTCCCCTCCCCCCTACCCCTCCCCGCCCGGCGCCAACGCACATGCGCACTCCTACACGGAGTCCACGCGCATGCGCATTAGAGACTAAGGAGGAGGAGCAACAACCGACAATTTCGAGGACAATCCCCAGTGGTGGACGGGGATGCCACCCCTCGTACTCTCTCGGACAAGGTGCAGGGTTGAAGCGACGCCACCTACCTAGCAGCTACCCGATAAGCAGCCATTACCAGTTTTAATATTAATTAATATTTTGTAATTATTTATTGTTTTAATTATGTATTATGTCTTGTGGGTCACCGCTTGATGAGCCGAACTCCTCAACCGATGACTCCTCAAGCTTTATTTGTTACAGTTATTTCTTTCCAAATCTAACGACGGGTGGACTTGATGCAGCCCATGCCCTGCGCTGCAACCTTTAATCTTTTTTTAATGGTATAGCTATTTTTAATTTCTGGTGCATACATCGATTAGGACACAAGACTGAATCATTAAAGGGACTGTTATGTCTCTTGAATCTCACTTTGGTGATTTACTAAGCGTTGGCCCGTCAATCAATAATAAATTGTTTACAAATAATTAGTTTTGAATTTAATTATTGAAATTAATTAATAGTATATTATTATAATTTTCTTGTGCACATAATTATATTAAATATGTATATTATAAGTAATGGAAGATATTTTTGTGTATTTTTTCATTTTAATAAACAGTAAACTCATGTAGATCTTGACTTTTTTTCCAGAGATAAAAGCACCCTTAAAGAATTTCTCTCAATAATCTTCTTCTTTTTCAATTACCTTGAAAAAGATATTCTCTCTCCTACTCCTTTATTCTCTTGATTGCCTTACACGTTAAAATCCAAGTCTTTAATTATTATCCACAGTCTCTTTAGTTCTTAAAACCCAATTCTAAAAAAATTAGACTAGTACTATTTGGATTTTTTAATGAAGACAATAAAGTCCAGCTGGATAACTCTGTAACACAAAGAGTTTTTCTTTACTCGACAGATGAGATAACAAAGACAGAGGATATAGGCAGGTAAGAAAAGAAAATGGTAAATTAACAGAGAGATAGATATGAGATGGAGATAGAAAAATAGGGGGAGACAGATATGGAGATAAGGAGATAGGTAAAGAGATAGATATGGAAACTGTTTAAATGAGATATTAAGATAGTAAAATTGGGGGAGATGGAGATAGATATAGAGAGAAGAAGACAGATAAAGAGACTGTTGAAATGAGACACTAATATAAAAAAGTGAAGGGTGATAGATATAGAGATAAAGAGACTGTTGAAATGAGGTATTTTGATAGAACAATTGAGGGCGATAAAAAGACAGATAGAGAAATAAGATGACAGTTGGAGAGACTGTTTAAATGAGATATTAAGATAGAAAAATGGAAGGAGATAGAGATAAGGAAGGATAAAAAAGAAAAAGAGACAGATAAAAAAACTGTTTAAATGAGATATTAACATAAAAAATGAAGAAATATATATGTAGAGATAAGACGCAGATAAAGAAACTGTTGAATTGAGATATTAAAATAGATATATGGAAGGAGATGGAGATAGATAAAGAGAGTGTTAAATCAGATATTAAGATAGAAAAATTGAGGAAGATAGACATAGAGACTGTTGAAATGAGATATTAAGATACAGCAATTGAGACAGATAAGAAGACAGATAAAGAGACTGTTGAAATGAGATAATAACATAAAAAAATGAAGAGAACAGAGATAAGAAGACAGATAAAGAGACTAGTAAAATGTCTAGTAAAGTGAAAAGTAAGTTTATTAAAGGCAAACGAAGTCTCAATACATAAGACAATAAAGTCCAGCTGGATAACTCTATAACACAAAGAGTTCTTCTTTACTTGACAGATAAGATGACAGAGACAGAGAAGATTGCCAGGTGAGAAAAGAAGACAGTAAGTTAACAGATGAGTATAGCAGATGAGAAGATCGTTGATATTTACAGAGACAGAGGCATCGAGAGATAGATAAGGAGAGATAGATATGAGATAGAAATAGAAAAGTAGAGAGAGAAAGATATAGAGATAAGAAGATAGATAAAGAGACAGATCTGGAGACTGTTTAAATGAGATATTAAGATAGTAAAATTGAGGGAGATACAGATAGATATAGAGAGAAGAAGACAGATAAAGAGACTGTTGAAATGAGACACTAATATAAAAAAGTGATGGGAGATAGATATAGAGATAAAGAGACTGTTGAAATGAGGTATTTTGATAGAACAATTGAGAGAGATAGAGAGAGATAAAAAGACAGATAGAGAAATAAGAAGACAGTTAGAGAGACTGTTTAAATGAGATATTAAGATAGAAAAATGGAAGGAGAAAAAAGAAAAAGAGACAGATAAAAAGACTGTTTAAATGAGATATTAACATAAAAAATGAAGAGAGATATATGTAGAGATAAGACGACAGATAAAGAGACAGATAAGGGAACTGTTGAAATGAGATATTAAGGTGGAAAAATGAAGGGAGACAGAGGTAGATACAGAGATAAGGAGACAGATTAAGAGACTGATGATATGAGATAATAAGAAATGAACTTTGAGAGTCACAGAGGTAGATGTAGAGATAAGGGACAGATAAAAAGACTGATGATATGGGATATAAAGATAGAACAATAGATATATATATATATATATATAGATAGAGATGTAGCTATAGAGATAAGGAGACAAATTAAGAGACTGACGAAATGAGATATTAAGGTAGAATATTTGACAGTGACAGAGAAAGATACAGAGATAAGGAAACAGACAAAATGACTGATCAAATGAGATATAATGATAGAAAAATAGATAGATATAGATGTAGATATAGTGATAGGAAAATGGAATATTAAGATATGAAGATAAAGAGAGACAGAGACCGATATAGAAGTAAGAAGATAAGAGAGAGAGAGAGAGCGATAAGATAAAGATAAGAGAGAGAGAAAGAGAGAGAGGGAGGGAGAGCGAGAGAGAGCACGACGAGTCCGAGCCCCGGGCTTTCTGCTCTATCTCTTTCGCTCTATTTCTATCGCTCTTTTTCTGTCGCTCTTACTCTCTTTATCTTTATTTTTCTACCTTTCATCAATCTCTTTATATGTCTCCTTATCTCTATATCTATCTCTGTCACTCTCAATCTTCATATATTAATATCTCATTTTGCCAGTCTTTTATCTGTCTCCTTATCTCTACATCTACCTCTCTGACTCTCAAACTTCAATTCTTAATATCTCATTTTACTAGTCTCTTTATCTGTCTTCTTATCTCTGTTCTCTTCATTTTTTTATGTTATTATCTCATTTCAACAGTCTCTTTATCTGTCTTCTTATCTGTCTCAATTGCTGTATCTTAATATCTCATTTCAACAGTCTCTATGTCTATCTTCCTCAATTTTTCTATCTTAATATCTGATTTAACACTCTCTTTATCTATCTCCATCTCCTTCCATATATCTATTTTAATATCTCAATTCAACAGTTTCTTTATCTGCGTCTTATCTCTACATATATATTTCTTCATTTTTTATGTTAATATCTCATTTAAACAGTTTTTTTATCTGTCTCTTTTTCTTTTTTATCCTTCCTTATCTCTATCTCCTTCCATTTTTCTATCTTAATATCTCATTTAAACAGTCTCTCCAACTGTCATCTTATTTCTCTATCTGTCTTTTTATCGCCCTCAATTGTTCTATCAAAATACCTCATTTCAACAGTCTCTTTATCTCTATATCTATCACCCTTCACTTTTTTATATTAGTGTCTCATTTCAACAGTCTCTTTATCTGTCTTCTTCTCTCTATATCTATCTCCATCTCCCCCAATTTTACTATCTTAATATCTCATTTAAACAGTTTCCATATCTATCTCTTTACCTATCTCCTTATCTCCATATCTGTCTCCCCCTATTTTTCTATCTCCATCTCATATCTATCTCTCTGTTAATTTACCATTTTCTTTTCTTACCTGTCTATATCCTCTGTCTTTGTTATCTCATCTGTCGAGTAAAGAAAAACTCTTTGTGTTACAGAGTTATCCAGCTGGACTTTATTGTCTTCATTAAAAAATCCAACTAGTACTAGTCTAATTTTTTTAGAATTGGGTTTTAAGAACTAAAGAGACTGTGGATAATAATTAAAGACTTGGATTTTAACGTGTAAGGCAATCAAGAGAATAAAGGAGTAGAGAGAGAATATCTTTTTCAAGGTAATTGAAAAAGAAGAAGATTATTGAGAGAAATTCTTTAAGGGTGCTTTTATCTCTGGAAAAAAAGTCAAGATCTACATGAGTTTACTGTTTATTAAAATGAAAAAATACACAAAAATATCTTCCATTACTTATAATATACATATTTAATATAATTATGTGCACAAGAAAATTATAATAATATACTATTAATTAATTTCAATAATTAAATTCAAAACTAATTATTTGTAAACAATTTATTATTGATTGACGGGCCAACGCTTAGTAAATCACCAAAGTGAGATTCAAGAGACATAACAGTCCCTTTAATGATTCAGTCTTGTGTCCTAATCGATGTATGCACCAGAAATTAAAAATAGCTATACCATTAAAAAAAGATTAAAGGTTGCAGCGCAGGGCATGGGCTGCATCAAGTCCACCCGTCGTTAGATTTGGAAAGAAATAACTGTAACAAATAAAGCTTGAGGAGTCATCGGTTGAGGAGTTCGGCTCATCAAGCGGTGACCCACAAGACATAATACATAATTAAAACAATAAATAATTACAAAATATTAATTAATATTAAAACTGGTAATGGCTGTTTATCGGGTAGCTGCTAGGTAGGTGGCGTCGCTTCAACCCTGCACCTTGTCCGAGAGAGTACGAGGGGTGGCATCCCCGTCCACCACTGGGGATTGTCCTCGAAATTGTCGGTTGTTGCTCCTCCTCCTTAGTCTCTAATGCGCATGCGCGTGGACTCCGTGTAGGAGTGCGCATGTGCGTTGGCGCCGGGCGGGGAGGGGTAGGGGGGAGGGGACCGCCGACCCCCCTCCCACCTACCCCTCCCCGCCCGGCGCCAACGCACACCCACATTCCAACATGGAGTCCCCGCCCATCGCCACATTAAAGACTAAGGAAGAGGAACAACCTCCGACCACTTCGGGGACAACTCGCAGTGGTCTTAGAGGTTGCTTCCCCTTACGCTCTCTTTAACGTGGAGAAGAGCTGTTGGAAGCAACTTACCTAGCTCCTACGTCATTCGTAGCGATGACCAGTATAGAGGGGTAGCTACCCTTCTACTTAAATACAATCCAAAATAAATTAAAAATAAATTAATCTTGGTCCATTAAATCTCCTAATCCTCATGTTGGGGCCAAAACCAGAAGCACTGTCGGCTTGATAAAAATAAGCATCTTTCCGAATCAAAGGTGGAATGTAATCTGAAACTAATTGAGATGTTAGTCTGATGTACCCATTTTGGACACAAGCTGAATCGTTAAAAGGACTTTTGCTTCTTAAAGTTTCGTAGTTATCGCTCAATCATTACTTCCAATTAATTAATTTTTAGTAACCAATTATTAAAAATATTTTGATTCAAAATATCCTGAAAGCGCTGTGAGAAAATCAACTTAGATAAAATAACTTCAACTTGGTCCATTAAGTTTTCTAAAAATCCTCTTGATGTGGACTAAAAGGCACTCTCACTGTCGGCGATTGAACGGAAACTAAAATAAGATGTGTTTTAGTATGTATTTTAGGCATGTTTCGATTAAGTAATTAATTTTTAATTTGCAATAAACATTAAATAAAAATACATGCAGGATTCAGCATAACAAAAAGCAAACAAACTTCTAGAGTACCTATGTTCTATATTTAAAATTAATTAAAATAACTTACTTAAATTTTAGTAATTTTCGTCCAATGATTATTTCCAATTAATTAACTTTTAATAGCCAATAATTAAACATAATTGGACCCAAAATATCTCGAAAGCGCTGTCAGTAAATAAACTTAGATAAAATAACTTCAAATTGGTCCACTAAGTTATTTCTAGTAATCCTCTTGATGTGGACCAAAAGGCACTGTCAGTTACGGAACCATCTTTCCAAGATTAAACGTCAACTAAAATAAAATGAGAGTTGTTTTAATTACCAAGTCTTAGTCAACCAATGATTGATTATTTTCAATTAATTAATTTTATTTTTTTAAATAAATTAATTAAAAATACACCCTGTATTTCTAATTAGACACCCTGTGTAAGCAAAATGCTTCAACAAACTGCTACGATATGCCTCTTCAACATTTATAAAAATTGTTTAATTAAAAGTTGTAGGTACCTAATTTAGAAGATTATTTTTATAAATAATAAATCAATTATTTTTTGGAAAAATACGATTTAAAAAGAAAAAACCGAAGTAAAAATTGTTAAGTAAAAAAGTAACTACGTGATACAAGTTTAACAAATAATTGTAAATTGGTCGACAAAGTTAATCTAATTTGGATTGTGAATTAATTGAACGAAGATAAATTCAATTAAATTGGGATCACCAGTTTGAAGTAATTCTAATCAACAAAGTTAAGTTGGAAGAATCTGCAGATTCTAAAGGGTGTTAAAAAAAAGCATTCCGAACTTTAAGAGCGTGTAGTATGCATTAAAATGAGTAAAAAAGGTTATATTGAGGGGTGTTTAATAGTTAATACTTTTGGAGTTATGGCCATTTAACTCGAAAAGTATTAACTATTGGACACCCCTCACTATAATCTTTTTTTACTGATTTAATGCGTACTACACGCTTTCACGAAGAAAGAAGATATTTAATAGGAAAAAGATGATTTACATTTGATTTGACAGTTTGTAAAAAAAAGTTAATTGAAATTTTTATATTAAAAAAAATTTGTTTAATTTATATGTTTAATAAAATTTGTTTTTCTGTACCTACATCATAGCAAAACTTCAGAGTTTAGAGAATTAAGCTCTACATTTAACTGTGCAATAAAAATTAGGAGTTAAATAAAACAAAAAATACGGGTACCCTAATTTTAAGTGGATATGGCATAAGGACCCTAAAAGTTTGTTTAAGCATTTTGGTTACACCCTGTAATTAATTACAAATATCTCGAAAGTTGTTTGAGAAAATTATACTTACAATAACTTCTTCTTGGTTCATGAAAATTTCTAGTATTTGTGATCTTATTGTGAGGTATCAGTTAAAGGATCATCTTTCGAAATCAAACATTGAGTGGAAACTGAAAAGAATTGAGACAAGTTTTAGTACTAGCCACGACACAAAGTGAATCGTCGAAAAGCTATTGTGTTTTTTATTATTGCGTATTTTAAGTTTTAATTACACTTAAAACCATAATCAACCAATGATTATTTGAAATAATTATTTTCATTTGCAAAAGGAATTAAGTAATTAAAAATAATTATTTCAAAATATCTAAAAAAAAACCTGTGTGAAAAAAATTATAGATAGGCACTTACTATAACTTCATTTTGGTCCATTAATATTTCTTGTAATCCTTTGGATTTGATCAAAAAAATGTTAAGTTACGTACTGCGTTAAAGGAACATCTTTGCATGTGAAAGGTTGAATGACAACTGAAACGAATTGAAACAAGTTTTAAGTATTATGTCACGACAAAAATTTAATCATTAAAAGTATTAGTCACTTAGTGCATTTTATATTAATTTACGCTTGTTTGAATTGCGATGAAAAGCAAATGATTATTTATTATTTCCAAATAATTGATTTTCGCTTGCAAAAGGAATTAAGTAATTAAAAATAATTATTTCAAAATATCTATAAAACCCTTTGAGAAAAAAATTATAGGTAGGCACTTACAATAACTTCATCTTACTCCATTAATATTTCTTTTAATCCTCTTGATGTTATCCAAAAATTGTTAAGGCCAGCGTTAAGGGAACATCTTTGCACGTTAAAGGTTGAAGAGAAACTAAAACGAATTGAGACAAGTTTTAGTATTATGCCACGTGACAAATTTAATCATCAAAAGCATTAGTCAATAGTGTCTTTTATATTAATTTATGCTTGTTGGAAATGCGATGAAAAGCCAATGATTATTTATTATTTCCAAATAACTAATTTTCGTTTGCATAAAGAATTAAGTAATTAGAAATAATTATTACAAAGTATCTATAAAACCCTGTGAGAAAAAAATTTTAGATAGGCACTTACAATAACTTCGTCTTGGTCCATTAATATTTCTTGTAATCCTCTAGATTTGGTCCAAAAACTTAGTTAAGGCTTAACTTCCAAAAAAGTTAAGGCCTGCGTTAAAGGAACATCTATGCACGTGAATGGTGGCATGACAACTAAAACAAATGGAGACAAGTTTTAGTATTATGTTACGACACAAATTTAATCATCAAAGCATTAGTCACTAGTGCCTTTAAAATTAATTTATGCTTGCTTGAATTTCAAAACAATGCTATAATCAACAATATTTATTTACAATTAATTAATTTTTTCATTTGCAAAATTATTTTAGTCTATTTTGTAGTGGTAAAGAGTAACAAACAACAAGAATTTGGCAAAATATTTAGTTTTTTTAAGTAACCGGCTAGAAATTGCACTTTAAAATAATAAGATCGAGCAAGTTAGCTAGATTTTGGGTCCAATACAATAGAAACATAATAATTTAAATTAGTTAAATGTTTAATTGTTAAGAGATATTTTACGTAGTAAGAAGTATATTAACTAAAGGCTATTTTGAAACTAATGCAAAAACTAAATTAATTAATCAACTAACTAGCTCC
Source organism: Malthinus seriepunctatus (assembly GCA_963924605.1). Lineage (NCBI taxonomy): Eukaryota > Metazoa > Arthropoda > Insecta > Coleoptera > Cantharidae > Malthinus > Malthinus seriepunctatus. The sequence continues at coordinate 87,108,621 of OZ004600.1, read as the reverse complement.
AGAAAATATTATTTTGAAATACCTCTTATGTTTTTAAAGATAAAAGAGAACACTTGCACATTTCATCTCTGTTCATTTTCTTGTAATCCTTGTGTTCTGGTATTAACGGCACTTGCACTTGAGGAACGATCCTTACGACTTGAAATTTCAATGGTAACTGAAATAAATTACGGAATACTTTACTATAAATGACACAGAGTGAATCATCAAAATTATTGGTCATTTGAAATTTAAACTTTTCAGATTTACACAACAATGTATGTAATGTTTGTTATTATTAAAAGCTTGATAGGAACTATTTTAATTATTTTATTAATTGTCTAAATATTAATTACTTCATTAAAAAATAACGAGCGGGCGCCCCCGTCAAGATTCGACGAAGTAGTTGTAGAGATGAATGTGTTATAGAAAAATGAAATTTTCAAAAATTATTATAATGCACTTACTTCCTACACCGATGATTGTTTGTTAATTTATTATTTTAAAAAAATTTATGAAATTGGTACTTTGAGGAAAATAATTAGTGCCGACATATCTGCGGTCGACAGCTTCAATTTAAAAAAAAAATAGCGGCCACCCCCGTCGAAATCGACGAAGTTTTTGAAGATATGAATGAGCTATGACTATTTTATAAAAAAAAATAAGAAAACTAACCTTAAAGATAACTAAGCCAAAGAGGGCAACATAAAAAACCGTCTCAAAAATCAAAAATTCACAAAAGCACGAAACGTAATTAAAAATGCACGCACCAACCTGACCATATCGCGTATTAGAAACGTACTGGTCGAATAAAAGTATTGAAAATTTTATCAGCACGACCAAATGTATAATGTGTGCCTTATCGTATAAAACCAAATACTATCTACATTTATTCTCGTTTATAATTTTTAAAATTGGATTATTTTAAATTATAAAATTGATTATTTTATTATGTATATTATAAAATATAAAACAAAGTATGAAATTAATAATTTTGAGAAAAAAATTAGTGGTGACATATCTGTGGGTCAAGAGCTTCAATTTAAAGAAAAATCATCAAAATCGGTCCAGTAGATGTACGCTAAAATTAGCGGAAAAGAAAAGGCTTCGCGTTTTAATTATATGGATTTTGGGTTAAGGAAATAGTTAAGAGGACGATATTTAACAAATAGGCGGGGAAGTTGATATTTAGACATTCCGCTCGCAAGCTTTAGCGACTTTAATATCCGGTTGATATCACTAATATTTACAATTCCTGATAGGGTAAAGTTCAAAGAAGGCGCTAAAGTATTTGTATATAAAAAATAAGAGTCTAATTAGTGAGAAAAATTCAGTTGAACTTTGTGTAATTCAAAAAAAACAACGGATGTTGGGTAGAAAAAACATCCTGTCTTTTTTTAAATTACACCAAGTTCCACTGCATTTTTCTCACTAATTAGGCTTTCTCACTAAGTCAGATTTTCGTCGTAAGTTCAGATTCTTATAAGTAACACAGATCAGCAAATTTTAGAAAAATAAGGGTTAGAGGCCGTGCGGAATGTCGTGAACGATGAGTCACACCATCGCAGTAGTCGAAAATGTGAATAACTTGCTTGTTACTAAAAAATTTTAAAAAATTTTAAATCTCTCGTCATTTATATAAATTAGTCAATGTGTTTATCTTTTAAAATTTCACTACAATAGCCCTCTTCCTTCTAAATAACCCCGTCTTCGCGTAGCTTTTTTCAAGGGCATCGTTCACGAGATACCGTACTACCTCTACTTTTGTTAAAAATTTAAAAAATTTGAAAAGTGAAAGTTGTTTTACATTAAAATAAGTATTTCTACCAAGTATTAATTAATTTGCTTAAATATTAAGGGTAAAAATGTAAGTATAGACTATACTTCCAAAATAATTGTTTTGGAGAACGATTATTTTTAATTAATAAAATTGTTTTTCCACTTTCGGCTTATAACAAATATTTATGAGAAAATTAATTTAATTAAATAATTCTCTGTACCTTATTAATATTTCTGTTATTCCTTGCTTTGCGAATTATATCCTTATTACGGGAAAAAATACACTATTCACTAAGGTCTTATTACTAGATGTTAACAGTTGGACTAACAAATATAAACTGATAGAAGCTCAGCAAACTACAATAATAATAACGTAACAATGACTATTGATGTTTCATAAGAAGAATTTTTGAATTCTTTTATTTATTTTATTTTAGTTGGTTTTAAAAGTAAACATGTATTAATCATTGACTAATAAATTTAATTTTCATACAACAAGTTTTTAATTTAAGAGAGGTTTAGTTAGGGTAGTTGATTTCTCAAAATTTGACACCGTAACTTTTTCTACTACTACAGTATCTAGTACAACTTCCCTTACTAACAATTTCAATTTTAAGCTGTGTTCCCTAAATTTTGTATCACATGTTTCATGGTAAAAGATATTTTTTATGAAGTTTCCTAGATTTAAAAAAAAAATGGTTGGGTTAAGATTTTTTTATAACATTTTGTATGAACCAATAGCTTTTTTATAGTATTTCTTATGAATTAAGATACAGAGGCGGCGCTAGGCGGTAAGCGTCTAGTTCCTACAAGGAAGGAACCTTGAAAGTTCCAAGAATATTGCTTGTATTCATCTTTTTCTGTTCCTTATAGTTTTTGAGATACCCACCCACAAAAATCGTCAATGTATGAAGAAAAAATAAGCCTCACGTTTTGCGTTAAACTTTTGACTCTAAAAAAATTTTTCATTTGATAGCGGCCATTAACACAGGGGTCGAAGTTTCTTATGTAAAATAACACACATTTTATAAAAATAACATTTTTTGGATAAAACGGAATAAAAAATTCTTTTTCGTTAAATTTGTTGTCTAAAAATCTGAAACTTGGTAGATAACATAATAACAATTAAAAAACGTTTTTTTAAACAAAAACTATAGTATTTTAGGGGTTCAAAGTTAGTGCCACCCCCCGAAGTGGTAGTTGTAGTAGTGCGTTTTTTTGCAATTTCTACCACATGATGAAGTTTATAAGATGCCACAGTATCAAAATCATTAAAATATTTACAATACTTTTGTAGATAGAGCGGTTTTGTAAATTTTCACCCCAACTTTGAGGGCCTACTACTTTTTGGGGATGCATTTTTTGATATAATTGCAAGAGGAGCAAATGTCGTATTTTGATTCCAGGAAACCACTGTAGACGTTTGTCAATGTTATTCGGGTATTTCTAGCTTTTGGAGGTATTATTTGTCCATAAATAGTTTTTAATGAAATGGACGACCCATAAATATTTTTAGAGTAAAATATAATAGTTGTAAGTTTATTGTTCATCAACATGTTATCTACCAAATTTCAGATTTTGTGTGTTTTTACATAAGAAACTTCGTCCCCGCTGGTAATCGCCGCTATCAAAAAAATGTTTAAAAAATTTATTTTGAATTACTTATTTGGAATTGATAAGAATTAAAATTCGCGAGTAGACCTAAATTATAGCCCATAAGAAACGTTGAGCTAACTGTAATAGCTGCAGGTTTGCCAAAACAACTATAAAAGCGCCATCTAAAAAGTATGCTAATTATTACCTACGGTTGCCTCGTGAGAACTTACGTGCCATAGTACGCACTCTTACTGGACTCTGTCGACTGAACAAGCATCTATACAGAATGGGTGTTGCCGACAAGCCCCAGTTGTAGAGGATGCAACGAAGCGGGTGGAACAATTGAACACGTGCTTTGTCACTGCCCTGCGTTAACGCTAATTCGAGGATCCATGTTAGGGGAATACTGGCCTAACACACAGTCTAGATACAAACCAGTCATTTCACTCGACCACAATCTTGTAACCAAAACTTCTTAGCAAATTTCGACTCCTAGGCAAATGCGCTGTAGCATTAGTCTAGAAATTCAAATTGTTCACACTGTGTATTGGTGTATTTAAATAACGCGCTCGTAATAGTTCCACCTGCACCGCCCAATTCGACTCGGAGTAGAATGCGCTCTGACAAAAGCTGCTTCACGCTTTTCAATGCTAAATCAGCGAAGTGAAACGACTGTTTTGTACCTAGACTGTGCCTAACATAACCAGTATCAGCGACACTTCGCCCACCAGTATCCTTAAGTTCATCGAAAGGTTGGGATGGATCAAGGACTGAAGGGTCAGAAGGGGTTGCTAAAGGGAGGCAGCACAATGGGCCCGATTAAGCAGCCTAAGTGCGCATAAACTTCGGTTTACCCTCCAGCCTAACAATCCTAATCCTAGGTACTAAGCTGCAGGAGATTTCTTCAAACAATTTACAAGGAACAATAATGTCTTGTAATCTGTTTGTTTTTGTGATTTTTATAGCCCCTCTTTAAATAAGGGTGTGCCTTTAAAAATTTCATTTTCAATTAAAGAAGATATTTGGGTTATTATTCCTATATCTTCGTACAAAGTTTTATTAGTTTCTACGTTCTACCTTAAAGAATTAAGCTGTTTAAGTTTTGAAACTTTGAAGGGCTGTTTCCCTAGTTTTAGGGGAGGTATTTAAATTTTGAAAAAACTAAGAGTATATGTGACCCCTCGGCTAGCCCTGTGTCGATTTTGAACCCTCCAGCTCCTGTGGTTCAAAAGTTGAAAGCCCAAATCAGATAATTTTGATAAAAATAAGCTAAAAATTGATAACACGCAGTCGACGAATGAGTTGAAGTGACAGGAGCCAAGGAGCACAGAAGAGTAGCAGGAGTTGGGGATATTATAAATTATAGTGATTTTAACTTGTCAACAAAAACACCAACAACACAACAAACATAACATAACCTTAAATTGACTTTTGATTTATAAAGTGTTTATAAAGTTTTGAGTAGCTTTTAAGGGATCTTATGTTACTTGTAATTATATGAAATGTAATTTAAATTAAAACTGGGTAAGCTTATAGAGAAAAAGAAGTATTCAAATATATCGAAAATTACTCCCCGATGCTCAGGTAACATTATTTTTAAATTGCAGTGGTGGTAGCTACCATCGAAAGTTTCATATCTGTTTATCGATATTTTAACATCTAAGCCATTGTTAAAATATCACGAAGAAGAAAAATGTTTAGAAGATCAAGTTAAAATAAAGACAGAATTTTGTCTAACAAAACCACATTTTATAACAATCGTCTGTATCGTACTTTGGAGAAAAGAGGTTTTACATCCTTACGAAAGTACTTAATAGGTAAAATTTAATTAGGTATACATTTTAGTGAATAGATTAAGTTTCAAATGTTCTAATTTCAGCTAAAAAATAGGAACCATTTAGATATAAAAGGGAGTGGAGTTCGACTCAACGAATTTAAAAATCTTCTGTGAAAAAAAATTAAGAATTACAGTACAGTAATTGAAAGTTCAACAAAAAAATGTTTGTTTTTGATCGATCGAAGCCGGTGCTTACTCTGTGCATATACAGGCTGCTACGACTGGAGCCGAGAGATATTAGTTTAGGTATATGTAAAAGATAGAGCGTTTGGTTGTTTGGTAAAAACGATTATATTAATAAAATCTGTTGGAAAAAGTGAAAGGACTTTATTTCTTCTTATAGAAAGTCTTGAAGTTGTTTTTGTTCAGTCGACTTATTTACTTCGATTCTTGCCTAGTATCATATACAAGTTACTTTTAGTATTTGTTGTCATAAAATAACTTCCAATTAGTACTTAATTAAAATTAGGACAATCCATCTTTATAGGAACACTAAAACTCCAATGACTTTTAACTTATAACTGCTATTTTAAAGCCTATTTATATGAGTATTGAAAATATACACAAGAGAGGCTTGCCTGCTGGAGCAGACTGAAGATGAATTTAATTGCAGAGTTATTTTTATCAGTGAAGAATGATACAATTGTAAAGTTAAAGATAGTTCAATTTTTTTTTAACTTTGTCGTGATTTTTTAAAGACAAACATTAACTTTTATCACATTTAGGATTGTTTATTGAGACTGAACACAATGAAATAGTATTTACATTGTTAATAAATACTATAATGTAATTTATGTGACTTTGTTACTGGTATTATTACATAATATTGTATTCGTCTTTACTTCACATTTGGATCTTAAGTGATTTAACGAAAACAAGAATTATTAACCAAGATTATTATGTCTCGATATCATGATAATCGGTAGAAAGAATAAAGTGAACTTAATTGTCTTTTAATCTCAAATTTTATATAAATTTCTTACAATAATTTTTATCGATTTGACAGTAGAGATGTAGAGATGATCTTTGCACTTTACTTTGATGAGATCTGCTCATTTGTCTTGCACTAACTTGCTCCAAGGTAAGCTCTTGACGAGGAGTAGGAAATGTAAAAACGAACTTGCAACTTAGATGTTAAAATATTAATAAACACATAACTAATCTTCTATTTTCTAGCTAAAATTAAAACACTTGAAACTTATTCTCTTCACTAAAATATTTATCTACTTAAATTATACCTATTGCTTTCGTAAGGATGTAAACGCTCTTTTCTCCAAAGTACGATGCAGACGATTGTTATAAAATGAGGTTTTGTTGGAGAAAACTGCCTTTATTTTAACTTGTTCTTCTAAACATTTTTCTTGTTCATGATCTTTTAACAATGACTTAGATGTTTAAATATCGATAAACACATATGAAAATTTCGATAGTAGCTATCACCACTGCAATTTAAAAATAATGTTACCTGAGCATCGGGAAGCAATTCTCGATATATTTAGGCTTGAATTCTTCTTTTCCTCAATAAGCTTACCAGTTTTAATTCAAATTACATTTCATATAATTACAAGTAACGTGTAAGATCCCTTAAAAGCTTCGCAAAACTTTATTAATCAAAAGTCAATTTCAGGTTATGTTATGTTTGTTGACAAATTTAAACCAAATTAATTTAAAATATCCCCAACTCCTGCTACTCTTCTGTGCTCCTGTCACTTAAACTTGTTCGTCGACTGCGTGTTATCAATTTTTAGCTTATTTTTATCAAAATTATCTGATTTGGGCTTTCAACTTTTGAACCACAGGAGCTGGAGGGTTCAAAATCGACACAGGGCTCGCCGAGGGGTCACATATAATCTTAGTTTTTTCAAAATTTAAATACCTCCCTTAAAAGTAAGGAAACAACCCTTCAAAGTTTCAAAGCGTGAATAGCTTAATTCTTTAAAGTAGAAAATATAAATTGGTAAAATTTTGTAGGAACATAGAAGAATAGTAACCCAAATATCTTCTTTACTTGAAAATGAGATTTTAAAGGGTACACCCTTTTATAGTAAATTGTTTGAAGAAATCTCTTGCAGCTTGGTACCTTCATTATGTACAAAAATAATATACAGGTGTGGGTAAACTACCCATTTATGAGCGTCAGAGGAGGTGCTAGGTAAGCGAGGTAAGCTTCGCATAGGGGTGCAACATGTTAGGGGCACAATATGTTAAGGGCGCCGCTAGATAGCTTCATTACAAATATTTGACAAAATTGATAATAATAGCAAAAGCTTTTGGTTCTCATATTTTTTGCATTTTCGAAAACATTTTTGTTAATGTTTTGAACAATGAGTCAGAAGTGCACCGATAGGTTCTCAACAAATTTCGTATACATGTTCGAACGCTGGGTATGTAATGCAATAAACTAAAATATTTTCTTTTTTTATGATGTTATAACCAGAAACTAATAAAAATAAGCAATACTCCCCATGGTGCCAATCGAATTTGAATAACCCTTTCAGCCCCCACTGTAGAAGTGTATAAGGCTCTGGAACTCTGGACCGAATGAAACTAAAAATCCTCGGAAAATTATGTCTTTAAGCATTCTGGGTACTACATTGAAGTGAATAAGTTAGCTTGTTGAGGCGGGAGCAACAGAAAAGGGATAAAAGCAAGATTGCCGTACAAGGGATTATAAAGCTAGCTTTACACCATCAAAGAAATTCATCAATTTATTCACGAAGAAATTCATGAAGAAATTGACGAATCTTCTAACGTCGATTTACCTGCAAATTAAATTTTTATTTACAACTGATACTAACTCTTAAACCAATGTAACCGGGATTCCCTAAAAAATTGTTGAGAAATTAGAACCAGTTCTGAGTTTACAATTTCTTCATGAATTTATTGTTGTGAATTTCTTGTATTACACTCGTCAAATAAATTCAAGGTCGAAAAATTCAACAATTTCTTTGACCGTATAAAACTAGCTTAAGCAATTTTGACCGTAAAGTTTCTCAAATATTTTTATGGGCTTTGAGAGTCTAATATGGATATGTATGGTTTTTGGTTACTAGTTGTTAAAATGTTTTAAATGAAATTGTTACCTAAGTCTTTAAGTTAAATTTTTTAATAACAGTTTTATAATAGTTTTATATAGTTTTATATAAACAAAACAATTTTATATACAGTTTATTATTAACCAAGACTTTTTCCTAAAAAAATTATCATTGACCGCACCACCGAAGAGGTAGTAATGTACTATCACCTGCATATCTTTTGGCAACCCCGGCAATACGTTAGCACAAATTGTGGGTGCAATCATCATAACACCAACACAATTTGTTGATTAACTACTTGTTGGCAAAATAAAATTGCCCCTCAGTTTAAGTAGGGGGTGTTATTGATGGTTGAACCCAGGTTTCGTGCTAGGAGTAGGGGGTCAAAAATATGCAGATGACTGTACGTCACTACCTCTTCAGTGTACTTATTAGAAATTTATGTAACGTTCACCACAATCTGGAGTCAAGAAATATAAATAAAAGTTATAATACAAATAAAACCCAAAAGATTAATTTATACTATTTTTAATAAATTAATAAAGGAATTTAAATTATTTTTTACATAATAGGATCCAATACACCATATAAAATTAGCAATATTAATGGTAGTGACGTGGTGGGTTATAATTAAAATTATAAAATTACAAAATAATTGTTGATCATAATATTTAAATTTTTACTCTTAATATTGAAGTGATTATAATGTAAAGAACAACTCCCAATCAAAAAAAATTCTAAAATCGAAAGTTGATTTTCACAAGAGTAACCCTTATTTTTCTAAAATTTGCTGATCTGTGTTACTGATAAGAATCTGAACTTATGGCGAAAATCGGACTTATATTAACTTTCTCCTACTCATTCCCTACCACTAAAGAAATATCAACCAATAACATGCGAGTAAAGTATTGTAAGTAATGGGTTGCCTATATGATGGGCGCAAATTTGTTTTCACCACAAGAATTTATTTATTAAAAAATTGATTCAATTTACCAGCTAGTAAATAGAGCTTTCAAGATTATATTAAATGTTAAACAAGCACTACACATTCACCAATGGATGTTCTTAATGCTCGAATGATGTCATTTACAAATTTCAATATGGCCACCAAATAGAACAAAAATAATTATCATTTGCTTCTTTTTCAAGTGGAAATACAAAAATCAAATTTTGGTTAGTGGTTAAAAATTTGTAAATGAAATATTTACATTTTACAATAATTATAAATTGAACTAATTTTTTAATAAATAGTTACATGAGAAAATTAATTAATACATAAAACGTTCTCTTTACATTATTTACAATTAATTAGGTAACGTAACAGGCTACATTGGAATCAATTTTCTTCAGTTTTTCAATTTATTACTGAATTTATTCAATCTTATACTTTGGGTACTTACTTTTCCACTTATACTAAAAAGTACAAGTTGAAACAGTAAAAGAATTACATTGGATTTAGGTATTTAGCTTTATTTTTTGAACTTACTGTAATGTTTCTGTTAAATTATTTTAATAAGCAACAGAGAAAGAAAAAATCAGTTTTGAACTTAGGGTACCCCACAGTTTATCGTTTAACATTTAAAAATGAGAACTACAAGAACTAGAAATTTTCAAAAAGATGTTTACAAATTTTAGTATGCCCAGGAAACTGAATAAAAATAATTGTAGGTGCTAATAACATTAGTGTTGAAGTACCTACAAATAAATAAATATATAAAAAAAAAAAAAAAAAAAAATAATTGTTCTTCACATCGTGTTAAAGTTACAATAGAAAAACAAAATTTTGATTAGTGGTTGTTTCCTTACTCTTAAAGTTCAATAACCGCTTATGACATACATTTACAAAAAGTTACACGAGAAAATAAATTAAAACATTCACTGTACCTTATTAATACTTCTGTTTTTATTTGCTTTGTTTATCCTTATTACGATAAAAAATACACTATTCACTAAAATCTTATTACTAGATGTAACCACTTCGACTAACATACACAAACTAAAGTTCAAACAAGAAATAATTAGGTAACAATGACTATTGATGGTTGATATTAATTTTTTAACATTTAAATTTATTTTATTTTAGTTTATATTACGAATAGGTAAACATCTATTAGTCATTGATCAATAAACTAATTTAAATGTGATATTCACATAATTTCTTACATTTAGTAAATCTTATACTTCTTATATAATGAAGGGATTTCTCATGATTGACCAATCTTTCTAAAAATTACATTCGATTTTCTATAATTTAATTTCTCTTAACTTCTTGTAATGTTTGTATTAATATCATTTTGATGGATACCCTACAGCTTATACAAGAAGCAAAACAGCAAAAAACTTTAGGTGTCCCATAATTTATCGTTTTAAAAATTAAGTGAATAAGTTTTAATAAATTATAATAAAAACAAATGGGGCGATAAAATATGGGACATATTACTAAACTAGTATTAGCAGTAATAAACAGTAATAATTAATGCTATTTGTTATTGTTTAATATTAATATCCCACTTCAACTTCATAAAATAACATTTAGAAGACGTTTCCTTGAACAATTATTTTGCTAACGTGATCTTCAGTCTGCTTTGGCAGTCGTTTGTACCTAGAAGCACAAAATCAATTAATTTTTAAATCACTAAATACTAGTAATTAGTAAATACTAATTTAAACAAACATTTGTAGATGAATTTTTACAAACCGCACACCAATTTAAACTTGAGATTTTAGAATCGCCCAAAATTATTTTACAGCCTCTATTCTTAAAATTACTTGACTCGTATTTCAAGATTTTGCTGAAAAAAATTAAATTGTTATTATTTTTCATTTGTTAAGAACAAAAAAAAATGTTTTAATACACTTCGAAAGCTAAAGGCTCGTGTCCACATGCAAGCAAGTTGCGATAGTTCTTGCAGACACTGCTTGCGTTGCTGTTTACACACTATTGAAGTTTTTAGAAAATTCGCTCTACACAATTTACTCTAGCAAGTAGCTTTTGTGTTTCAACATGTGCACGTCGTTATTGAAATATTCCCAAGAGCTCCTGTATACTTCGTCCGTCTCTTGTTCACTTTTCTTTTTTTGAATTTTTCTCCATTTCTGGTATATCTTAGTCCTTAAACTATATGCAGTTTGCGTTGAATCTCATTTTCCTAATTTTGCAGCAATTGTACAACTTCAACAAAGCGGCTTGTTGTTTTGTTTTTATATTCTTGACTAGAAACTTTCCATAGCTCTGTGTATAATTCGATATTCTCTATTCATAGAAAAGTTTCTTCTTTGGTCCAAACACGTTTTTCGTCTGTGTTGTAAATAAACTTGCACATTTACAGAAAAATTTTCGGAACTGTTTCGATAGCACTTGCTTGCACTTGCTCAAGTCGGTCTTGGCAAATCGCGCATGTACACTTGTCATGTAAAGCATGTCATGGCAAGCTGAGAGCGCTTGCGACGAGAGCATTAACTTGCAGCAATTTTACTCTAGGTGCTGTTTACACAGAATGCAATTGCTCTCAGACAGCAACTCTCACAACTTTTACTTGCATGTGGACACGAGGTTTAACATAATAAAGTGTAAAATAAAAAAAAACGACATTGATCCGATCAGTACAACTAGAGATAATAAATTTCAAGTATGATAACATGATAAGATTGGAGAAAATCCAGAAAATTATCGAAAAGTCGCAGTATAGAGCTCTAAAAGGCATAATAAGCCTTTCTTGAAAATATTTTTGTGAGACTGATTTTTAAGTCCAAATATTTCCACTTACTTACCTGAATTCAACAGCCGGTTGTTAAGTACTAGTACATCTGAGTCAGTTATGGTTTTCATAGACTAAAGTATGGGTTATTATGTGTCAATTGCATAAACGAAAGTTGAAAAATCTTTAGTACTTTAAATGTAGTAGGGATTTTAAGAAAATGTCGTCGATATTTCCACTTCTCAACTGCATTAAATATAAAAAGTAAACTTGAGATTGTAAGTAAATTGTTATAAGTGTATCAAAAAGTAGACTTATTTTCCTTCAAAATTAGTCATAGGTTTTTTTCAACTCGTTAAATATTAACGATTTTACAGAAATTTTTAAATGAAAATATTTAAAAAAATAAAAATTTTTAAAAATCCAGAAGTTTTAAGTCACTACGCTTTTATAAAATAATGTATAATGGATTTTTTATGCTGTAACTTTGAAAAATGATTCATAAGGAACGATATGCCTTTAGGAAAAATTTCTAAAATAATTCATCCAACAAAATATCTGCAACTATTTAATAAATGGTACAAAGAAAATTTCATTAGCTGTTTAATAGTACAAGACGTAACAAAAGTAAATCAAAAATATACAAAAATGAAAGTCAAAATCTTCAGCTTCAAATTGAAATTATTTTTGTAATTTTATCATTGTTCGTCTAGGAGTAAAACTGTTTTTCGTCCATCGGCGTGCAACTATTTTGTACGACATTGATTCGCCTGCTTAAAATTATTTTTGAAAACATATCTTTCTTAAAAGGAATTTTGTGGTTACACCATTGCTCTAACGAAAACTTTTTATAGAACATTTGTTTTGTAAAAATGCGTCATCTATAAAATTGTACTCTAGTCATTTTTCGCTGAGTTGCACCCTTTCCGAGAAATTTACCCACAAACATTTTTTTCCTCTTCAAGTCCATTTATTCACGCGCGCGCCTGTGACCCAGCTCGGGACTCATAGGATTCTTAAAGTATAGGTACAAATTAACATATTAAGAAAGGTCTCAATACGGAGCTAATTTTGTTAGGCAAAATATCTAATTCTGTTAGACTATATGGGAATATTTTCGAAAATAAATTTTTTTCAGTAAAATCCTGAAATACGGGTCAATTAAATTTGTTGAAAGATACAGAAAACTATTTTTTATCGCATTTGAAGAAGTCAAATTTTTTTTTCCTGGAATCCGTGCGGTTTGTAAAAGAATGACCCACATATAAAATGGAAATAATTTAGAAATAAATTTCAATAACATAAATCAAAAATTGCAGTATGAAATTGACCAGTATTAAACTCTCATAAAACTATTCAAATTTGAAAACTAATTATGTATTAAATATAATTACCTACTATCTTTTCTTCTTCTTCTTTCCAGATTTAGGCTATTTGTTTCTCTGCATTGTACTTTTGTATTCAGAGTCTCTGAATTACTTTTCTTCAAGCTTATATTTAGCTACTTTCTTTTGGCATTGCGTTCCTTGTTCTGACTTCCATTCTATGTAGGTGTTCTTCGCAGTGAGTTTTTCTTTGAATAGAAATTGCTCTGGCAGTCATTTGTACCTAAAAGCACAAAATCAATTAATTTTCGAATTACTATTTACCAAATTAAACAAACATTTTCAGATGAATACATACAATATAAAAGGAATTTAGATTTAAATTTCAATAACATAAATCAAAAATTGCAGTATCAAATTGACCAGGATCCAGGATCAAGCTCTCATAAAACTATTCAAATTTGAAAAATAATTCTTAATAATTATCTACTACCTTTTCTTCTTTTTCCGTCTTTTTTTATCCAAAAATAAATATTTTTAAACTTACTTTTGATTCTTTATGACAACTCGAAAGCTACTTTCATGACGTCATAAGAGAGTGACGCTACCTCATGTATTTACACATTGATGGTGAAGAAATTAAGTTAGGTTAGGTTAAAGGTTAATGTTAAAATTAAAATTAATTACAGTCGGTTCATGTTAAATGCGCCTTAAATTAGTAACAAAATACAACTAACAATATAGTTTTTACAGAATGTCAAAGAGCCAAGGAAATTTTAGTTGTAAATTAGGTGTATTGAGTCGACCTGATGGTTCGGCACTCTTAACGCAAGGTAAACCATGTTCGTCTACATACCGTCAAAGCGAGCACAATATACATTGCTCCTTTAATTTGCATTTTATACTTACTAGTTATTTGTTGTAGGTGAAACTACGGTTCTTGCGGCTATTTATGGTCCAATTGAAGTTAAAAATCAAAACATGTTAATAGATAAAGCTCGAGTCGAAGCTTGTTATCGACCAAAAGCAGGATTACCTGGTTTGTATAGAAAAGTTACTAACAACAAAAACTTTCATTAAAATATTAATTTTACAGGTATCGGTGATAGATTATATGAAAATGTTATACAAAATATTTGTGAAACAGCACTCGCTTCGGTACTTTATCCAAGATCGTCAATATTAATTGTAATTCAAGAAATGGAAAACTCTGGAGGTGTAAGTTCCTAGCTATTTAGTGAAAAACTTACTACAGTTTAAATTTTTAGATAATTTCATGTGCCGTAAATGCATCTTGTTTAGCAATGTTAAGTGCAGGAGTAGATATGAAATTTATGGTTGCTGGAGTTAATTGCGCACTTGACGATGGTGGAGAATTACATTTAAATCCTAATAAAATATTATTAGAAAAAGCCAAAGCAACATTTACGTTTGTATTTGATAGTATTTCATTAGACATCGTTGCATCACATACTAGTGGCTCATTTGGTCTTGATCAATTTAAAAGTGCATTAGAATTGTGTAAAGAAGAAAGTGAGTTGATATTTACACTGTATAAAAGTATAATTGTTGAGAAATTGTCGTAACTGTAAGTTTTAATTAATTGAGAGATAAAATGTGATATGTAAGACACTAATTTGTAAATGTAAGTTCTTGTTACAAGATCTAAATTTTGGTTAATTTTGTACTTTCCTAACTATGTTTTGGGTATTCGAACAAACAACATTTCATAATAAATTTTTTTACTTAACAAGTACAGTTATTGAAAACAGATAATATGTAAAAATGCTAATGTTGGACATTAGGGTCACTTGTACAAATTTAAAAAAAAAGGAGTAGGTATATTGGCATTTGCATTCTCATTAGTTATTATTCTGCTGTATACGAGAAGCCAAGAACACAATAATATTACAAGTGAATTTTTATAAATTGAAATGATTATTATACAAAGAAGCAAATGTGATAGAGTTCATACAGATACGAAAGATGCCAGCTGTCAAAATTGACAGATACAAATTTTAACAATTCCGGCACATACAGCTCATTTTACAATCAAATTTACCAGTGGTAACTTTCGTGTTTTGTAGCCGAATTAGTTCTTTAGTTTTAAAACACGTTCATACGCCACTGACACATATTACAGAGCCGGAACTGTGGAGATGACGTCACGAGGTGTACTCTTTCGTACCTGTATGAACTCTACCTTGTTGTTACCTGAAAAATCCATATAGAAAGTGTCAAAGTGACATGATAAGCTTGAATCAATGAGTAAAGAATGTTTGAATTTATTTACTTCCATTACTGAAAAAATATACGCCGAAGATATAGGCAACCCATAAGAAGCATTATCTACAAGCAATGGGCAGAGGAGGATTTATCAACGCGCATGAGACGCATTGCGAGAGTCTAACATTATAGGAGCCTCAAAAAGAATATTTCATTGGAGAAAGAGAAACTAATAATTACTACATACTTTTTCGTCCAAGTGTACTTTATTCTTGAAGTGGACGTGTAGACAAAAAGACAAATGTTTTAGTTTGTGCTCGTTTATAAGATAACAAAATAATGATTTTTGGGCCAAGGGCTCACACTTTAAATTCACTACCTATTTGTGGTGAATTTTATTAAATTCGCTCGGGATATTCCATCTGAGATCTTACTTATACCAATGTTTATCAGTGGCGGCGCTACCTATTCTGACGCCCCTGCAAATTTGAAGAATTTCGACCCCCCCCTCCAACCTACTGAAACTGTCATCAAAAAAGTTAACTTATTTGACTTAACAATTTTATTTTAAAAATTTTAAATTAACTAACAACTGACGGGCAATCTTGCTTTTATTCCTTTTTTGTTGCTGCCATCTCAACAAGCTATCTTATTCACTTTAATATACCTACAATGATTAGTGACTGGCTATTTTTCCAGGGATTTTTTGTCTAATTTGTAAAATATTTATAATGAGGCTATTCTGCGGCGCCCCTAACATGTTGCGCCCCTATGCAAAGCTTACTTCGCTAACCGCCTAGCGCCGCCTCTGTATAACACTGACATTAATAGTTGCGTTTATCTTCTTTTCTCTATTTCTCCCGTTCTGAACGTAGGTATTAATGTTCTTCTATTGGATGTTTTTCTCTGGTACCACTCGTTTCGTTTCCTCGTGTTTCTCAAGTTTCTCTTAGTTTACCTGTTCTCTCAGGTTATTTTCCTGTGCTCTTCTTTCGTAAATTCTCATGGTAAGCCTTTCTTCTGTCATTGTGATTTAATCATGCCCAGTTATCTTTCTTATATTTTTGTTAGCAACGGTTCTATGTCGTCTTCCTTGGCGGCTTCTCTCCAGTAGGTACTCCAATCACTACCTTTTTCACTATCTCAACTTTTATTTTTTTTGTTACATCTCTTGTCAAAAAATGTCGTTTTTGAGAAGTGAGATATTCTTCTAACTCTTCTACAGTTGTTCCAGCTGCTCTTTGCTGGTGGGGTGGTTGGCAATGTCCGTAAAAACACGCAATCTGATAAGTAGTGTAGCCTGTAGCATCTATCTTTGTAGGCGCTGCGTAATATGAAGCTAAATTGTAACGACTTATGCTGTCTTATCTTGACATACACCGGCAAAGATCCGTTGGAACAATTGTACGTATTCCATCATGGACGTCTTTGACCCCTCTCCCGTTTCCTTCGATCATCGTTCTTGTGCTTTGTTCTAAATTCTGATCTACTATAATCTGTTCAGGGAACAGAAACAGTTAAGCCACTCGCCACAAATTTCTGTCAAATAAGGTTGACGCATGTCAATTCTTGTGTGAGTGTAATAAACCATATTTTCAAAATTCGACCAATAGAAAAATTCGCGCTTTTTTTGGGCGTGGCTTAGCTGCATCTTTTTCCTGAACAAAGCATAATACGATGTTATGAACCTTGTCATTATGATCGTAGTTCATGTTATGTTATCTTACAGTGACGGACTGACCCACCCGGCTGCTCGGCGATTGCCTATAATGCTGTACCGAAAAATCTCGATGTAATCTATTCTTTATTTGATAATTGACACAACTATCTACATTTGTGGACTTAAAGTATTGAGTATAGAAAGCTTTGAAAGTCAAACTTATGCTTGTAAATTTTGTGTTGTTTGGGAGGGGGGGTAGTGGAGGTCCAGCTACTAAGCTAACCGGGGGCCACTAAACCTATCAGTCCAACACTGGCGGCGGATTTAAATAGTCTGAGGCCTTATAGGCGCAAATTTAGTTTGACATCCCTAAAATCATAATTTTGTTATAATGATCCATTGACACGTCGAGAAGGTAGACTTGAGCTGAGCGAAAAAGTATGTAGCTTTTTGAGGTCCCTAATAATGATAGAGGCTCCACATGACGCCTCATATGCTTGTAGATAAATTCACTCCTGGTTATTTAGATTCATTACTGACGTGTCTTCAGGTTTTTATTATTTTTATTATTAATTAACTATACTAATCGATAAAATCTACTAAAAAAGAATTCTCCTAAGCTATAACTATTTTTACTCGAAATAAGTGATCACCACATAAACCTATAATCATCAAATGAGAATTTATATTTTTATAGTTTTATAATTAAACATGAAGCCAAAAAAAGGCATCCACAATAAAACAAGCTAACCTTAAGATTGGTGAGAACAATAAATTTCACCTGCACATCAGAGTGATCAAAAATTCTCGTTCCTGCATCAAAATAGTAATTTTGATAAATGGGAGGAGTGGTCAACAGCTGCTTTTATAACTACAAATTATCGGAATCATCAAATCAAAACTTGGCGGAAACTACCTACCTATAGCATGCCGATCGGCTCACTTATTTTTATTAAATTTTCCTCAGTTTCGAGCAATTAGAAAAAAATAGCCCCAAGCAGGTATAAAATACTAGTTAAGCAATGGCGTGTTCGTGCTTTTAAATTTCAATATTAATCACTAGCTTTGCCTTACAACAAAAGAAATGAATATATTTTGATTTCGAGAAAATGAAGAAAATTAGTCTTCCTTGTTTTCACCCTCACACTATAAAATGAACACAACAAATTTAACTAAGCGGATTGTATATTATACACTTATACTGCAATAAATGAGCCAACAAGTTGAGAAGTTGAGTATTAATTAATAGGAGAGTAGTGTTTCGACATATTAACCCTTACGGAGTTGATTAAATTTAAATATTAATGTATAGAGCTATTGACTCCGCTCCAGTAGTAAAACCTTCCGGGCCATTTTGTTAGTAATTATTTCCCTCTATTAAAATCTCATTTGATTGCCTATATAACGTGTATTTCTAAAATACATCTACTGCGACTGCTTTATTGAGTTGCTCTCATGAATTGCAATGTTTCAGATATTTTGATTGAATTTTATATTATTTAGGGACAATTATTCTAATTTAAAACTAATTTTTAGTTTAATGTGTATGTAACTTAACGTAAAGTTATTTGAACTATACCTGTAGCGAGCAAATTATTTGTCTCGTTTGTCACTGCCTTGTGAGGAAGAGTGACCAGATTAACTTAATGTATGTGAACGTGAATTGAACCCTGCTCCTTGCGGATAAAATCATATGCGCGTTGACCCATTTAACGTATTTCCCCACGACCACTATAAAAGTACCTAAGTAACTGGACAAATTAAATTATTATCTGATGTGATGTGTTGATAATCAAAATATTAGGAAAGTTTATTAATGATTGTTAAAATGTAAAGAAAAATTAAGAATGAGAATAGAAAAGCAAAATCGACTTTAGGTCGGTCAGTATATACGCATAGCGTGTAAGAGAAATAGTGATCTGACAATGGCACGAAAGGACGTATCAATCATTATAAATTGACTTCCCTCTTCTAGAATACAACCTTCTCAATTACTCACGTAGGTTTACGTATTCTATTTTAGTTCTAATTACAGTGCCGAAATAAGCTAACAGTGTGCTATCGCACGTTTAAACCATTTGAAACTTTGGCGTGATAACATTATAGTAACGCTATAGACTACAACTAATCCTGCTTGGAGATCACAGGACATTGGAGTCCAGCTGAGATAACGAATTGAGAGGTCAATCTTCAAAGTGACTTGCATTTTACTAAATTTACGCGCCGGTTAGGACATTATTTTATACAAGATATTCACGTCATCCCATTTGAATTTATTTGATCTATCAAATTGATATACACAAGCTTAATTTTAAATACAGTATTTTTAAATTTCTTATAAATAATTCTTTAATTCAGTTTTTATTAAAAAATAAATTTATACTTCGGTAATTAACATTTTTCTTTAAGTTTTGGTCCTTATATGGTTATATGTATTTAGTACCAGTATTTAGAACTTAAATTAAAAATTACACACTATACCTAAACATGGGTTACCTACGTACTTATGCAAATATTCAAATTATGGTCCCAACAGACATTGTTTTTATCAAATTAATTAAATTTTTTTCAGAAAATGCGTTGTAGAGATAATTATTTAAAGAAATGGCAAAATAGACAGAAGGATAGTAAGTATTAGATTATGGCATGCCATAGTAGTTATAGGAGAGTAACAATAAAACCAAGCCTTTTTTTATAGAAACCTTAGCTCTAGTTCATTAAAATAATTCCATGGAAATCGACAGCTGGTTGGAAGAATTAAATGGCTTACTAAGAGAAATCAATGGCTATTGGCTAGGAGAACTGAACAGCTCGTTTATATAAGTCAAAGGAATAACTTAAAAATTGAGAGACCTCTACGTTTCACTGAGTAAAATGTACTGCTCACTTAGAAAAAATTCTACAATTATAAGAGAAAAGTCTACTATCGAAAGTCGATGACTCAGTAAGAGAACCGAACGAACAGCTCACGTTACATAACATAAGCTAATGCATAATTGAGAATTTCTATAAGTAGAATGAACGGATAACTGAGCGATATCAATGGGTGCATCCACCTGAACAGCTCTGGAGCAGTTACAAAATCGTTCGGTGACTTAACCCTGCCTTGGGAACGTGTGCCGAGCGGTCGCCATTTTATCAAACGCATTTCATTTGCGTTATGTCGAAATATCTCGATACCTGCTCACTTAACAAAATTAGCGCACGATAGTAGCGCTAGTGATGTAGCAGTTGATAGCTGTTC
Source organism: Malthinus seriepunctatus (assembly GCA_963924605.1). Classification (NCBI taxonomy): domain Eukaryota; kingdom Metazoa; phylum Arthropoda; class Insecta; order Coleoptera; family Cantharidae; genus Malthinus; species Malthinus seriepunctatus. The sequence goes on along the minus strand of OZ004600.1, from coordinate 87,088,242 downwards.
CCCAACTGTTACGACCGGTGAATGTGCCCAACGTCTACGTAAGAGAAGTCGACTGCTCAGAGAGAGAGAAATCAACGGTGTACTAAAATGAAACAACTAACTGACCAACTGACGTAAGATAACGGAACATTGAAAAACTCTTAGTGGAATGTAACTCAGGTTCGTCTCATTGAGAGAAACCAATTGTTCATTTACCTACAGAGCTAAATCAATCAATATTCCAATCAATTTTAACACACTGGTCAAAGTTTTGTGCAACCCTTGGTAAAGAGAGTAAATGGGTAATTGAGCGATATCGACATCTTTCTAAGAAAAGTCGATTGCTTATTTAAAGAGAGAAATTAATGCCTTCTACGTGTCGATTTTACAATACACATTTGTCCTTGGGATTTGGCTTTAGTCTCAGTATAAACCGGTTCAAGCTATTGTTAAATCCTCTTTATACTGGGACTAAAATTAAATCCTGAGGCTAAATGTGTAATGTAGAATTGGGCCTTAGACAACTAAACAACTAACTGACGTAACGTGAGCGAAAATAGAGAAACTCGAACCTTGGGTTGCACAAAGCCTTTAACAGTCTTAACAGCCTTTAACAGATGGAAGTTTCGAATATGACTGACCATCTATACATCTTGATATCTGCAGTGCTATGCTATAAGAACAGCTCAGAGCTGTGTTGTGACTGTCGGTCAATTCTTGCCGGTTGTCAATGCTTAACGCTTTTCTAAACACCAATACAACAGCAGCTAATACTGCTCTGGGATCCTTTAACTTTAGCGATACGCTATCTAACGCTAAGCTATACTTTACCCTTTACTCTTCTCCTACCGATATTTAAAAGTTTTACGAGAGAGGTAGTAACTAGCGTAGGGTATCCCTAATAGCTACAGAATCCCAGCACAAATACATTAATTTTCTAAGTTGAAAACAACTGAGCAACTGAGTGACACGACGTCGCCCTGATAGAAGTCCTGGTGGTCCCAACCTGGTGGTTGCCTAAAAATTGATAACTGATAAGAGCCGTAAATTTTTTAAGAAATTCTCAGGGATGTTGATAAATTTTCCAGCAGTTGACTCAACTTCAAGTTTAATCAAATAAAATTCTTTGTTATTGGACAAATTCAGCAAACGCGAGCCGCCATCGGCTGAGATGCTGATTCATTTGCTGCTTTGTAATTGGTTGGTATTACTCAGCATCACAGCCGCTGGCGTTTCCTGATGAATTGGCTCCTTACCTAATATCATAAGGATTGGATGGTGCATGGAGAACCGATAAGGAGGATCGTCCCATTATTGAAATGTTTCTATAAAAACGATTGACTATTACCACGCTGTGCTGCTGATGAATACAATGATGTTCCGATCCCTAGATAGATTTTTAGAACAACCCTTGATCATCCCAAATAGGGTAAGCAGCGGAGCAGTTTCAGGGACAATCGCCGCGCTATTGAACTATTTGGTGATGATGATGATATAAACTCTTAAAAGTGGATCCACGACTATTTCTCCTATAAAAAAACAGTTTTCTGAACTGGTTAAGTACTATCATACCTGACCATACCTGATCATACTACCCTTATAAGGAAGGGGATCGTAAGAGAGAGAAATCAAATGGCTTATTACTAATCAATAACTTAAGTTGATGGATAACTGAAAAACTCTCTAAAGCCTGCGTCACACACACAGGCTTGTCTTCGTCTTGACATCGTTCAAACGGCTTGTACTGTACAGGCTAAACCGGAACGTGTGGACATCGTTCAGGCGGCAGGTCAAACCGAGAGGTAAGCCTGTGTGTGTTTTGGGTGATTGACACCCAAGTGTGTTTTAGATGCAACAGAAAGGAGGCGGACTGGTGGAGGAAAATCATAGTCCTACCACCAGAATTAAACAATTATTATGTTGAACTGTTGGCTTCCCCATCACCATCGTCATAGTAAGTTTTTCCTTCTCTAGAAAATCGTGAAAATTATGGCTTATTTGGGTTTTAGAGATGACTAAGAGTGAAAGACTAAGAGATCGAGAAAACGTGTAATGTAACTGAGAACAGTGTCATTCCACTTCCTATACATATGTATTTACTTCAAATCCAGCACCTTGAGATAAGAAATGGAGATTGGAGATAGAGCTTAGATAAATGCATAGAAGATGTTAGGCTCTTGGATCTTGTATATAGTATCTTGTATCTAAGATATGTTAACAAAGAACTTGCATCAGTGAACAGTGTTATTGAACTTATACTCTCACCTAGAAGAGGTATATGTAAATAATGTCCATGGTGCACTCCTTGGTGAATAATATGGAGGAATAAAAAATATAAACATTAGTTATGTATGATTGGACGTAACAAAAAATTATAAAAAAAACTGTCGCAGGTGAGAATTAAATAATAAAACAACCGTTATTCATCAACTCTCCCTCATGTTAAACAAGAATTTGTTCCACATATGCACATACTTGAAGTACCTACTAAGTAAAATAATTTATAATTAATTAACTATCTATTAATTACACTGTTATGGCTTTAATTAATCTTCATTAATTAGTTGTAAATGTTAAAGAAATTGTTTATTATGTTGTTGTTGTTTTTTTATTATATCTATTATTATTACAATAATGGCTCTTTATTCTTTGCATTAACGACAACCGACTTCAAAATGTAAAAAATCAATAGCCATATATGTATTATTAACACGCTGAGTGATTAAATAGAAGGAATTCTTAGAGTATATGGGTGCGGTGCGCTTATGCACGAAACCATTGATTCTGTCATTGATTTGAATACTTAAAAAAAATAGCGAAAGGTAAAATAAAACTTTTTTCCTCTACGACTCTCTTTCTTTGCAGTTTCTTTATTGATTCATCAAACCATCATCATCTACAGCGAAACTTCTCTTAATTAACGAAATCGGACTTCATTTAACGAAGATTCAATTTTTTTTGAATTGATGATGGAATTAGAATTTGAAACGACACCTCAATCAGTACCTAGCAATTGTATAATATGAAAACACAATAAAATTGAGGAAGAAACGCGAAGAAGAAGACGAACGTCTTATATACGAAGAAACGGAAGCAAAGCTTGCAAACAAATCGCTCTGGAAGGATCCATGCTTTCTGAAAAAAAAACTTATGATGAGGGAGTATCACTCAAAATCTAAAAGAAATATTTTCAAAAAAGGTTGAGTATAATTTATGAATAAAATTACTTTAGTGTCCCAAAATAATCTCTTCTCGCTGAATGTCATTTTTGCGTAATATTTTTTCTTTTTTTCAACTAAATTGTTACAACTACTGAAGTAGTTAAGAGCTACCTATAATTTGAATTTTTTTCTAAAGGAAATATATCAATCAACTTCACTTTAAAGTTAATAGATCGATTTATTTGTCACCCCTAGGCAATATCTAATGTTAACTTTTGTTTCTGCTTTCTTTATAAAAATTAAAAATAACAAATATCTTTTCAAAAGCATATAATAAAACGATTATCGCATACCTATTTTTTTTAATGATGGACTCGAAAGTTGATTATTAACATGACACCTGGTCTGACGATCAGTTTAGAAGAAACCACTATTTAATTTTTGATTATACTCGCCTTTATTTAAGTACGCTACTATTATCTACAGGGACTCGGAATTACTATTATTACGATTTATATAGTTCTTTTGGGATAACAATCCACTTTAACAGTAGTTTAGCTTAAGGCTTATACGTTCCAAATGTTCATTTCAACACAGTTGGCTATACTTTGATCCGAATAATTACAAATAAAATTACAACACGAGTGCTTTAAATTTCACGTTTGTATTAAAATAGGAAATATTTAGAATTAATTGTTTACATGTCAACTTAAAGCAATTAATATTTATTTTATTTTACATAAATAAATTAAATGTAGCGGTTAATTAATTAACATTAATTTTACGTCTCTGTGTTAAATTAGCCTGAGCTTGAATTTAAAAAAAAATCATAATGAAAACTTTCTACCACTGATAAATCATAACAAGGTAATTGTAATGGAGCGGGTATCGAGACAAAGGGAAGTAAAACGTAACGATGTAGCAGATCAAATGGAGAAAGGTTCTGAAGATCTGAATCACTAATTATGAAAATAGAGGACGATATGTGTACAAAGAAAACAATCAAGAATTCGGAAACATACCACAGTAAAACCATGATCGACAATAACTTCTAAGCTACCCATCATGGTCCTAAAACTCAGAAAGACTCTAGAGCAGTCTCTTAACGAGACACTGACACTTGAGAAAACATTTCAATGACGAGCTTGTAGGAGACCATGAGGTTAGTGCTGACAATATTACCTTAATATAAGGCTTTTTATTATTACGAGGGTAAAGTCATAATTTTTTAAGATGACTAGTGGTAGGGATAACTGTATGCAGATTTGGCCACGTCCCTTTAATAATTTAAATACGTTGGCTACGGCGTTGGAGGGGAAAAATACCAATTTAGGTATCTGCGCGTCCCCTCAGCTCGTAATCATCTAATCATAGAAAATGATATCAGTATAATATTAATATCTAGGTAGCCTAGGCCCGTTTGCACAGGTTCCCCTTAACTACTAACTACAACATAAATTTATTCTCCAGTAGACTTGTTAATGGGCGTATCCTAAGCAACGACTAGTTTAACTACAACTTACATTTAACTGGAACTGGTGCAAATGGCCCTTAGGCGACTTTCCCTGAATAAAAAGCAAATCGCGTTACCATAGCAACAACCAACAACTTATTAGAAGTGTTACCCATTACATATAGTTCACATTCGTTTGGACAAGAAAAAAATGGCAGTAAAATGACTCCCCGAAAGCGTGGATATTGACCAGAAGCGGAACAAGGGTGGAATCGTCGAGCTCAATCTGAGCTCGTTGTAAAGAGGATGCTGACTTCTTAATTGCTTGAACCCTCCCGTTATTTGCCGGATCTGGCTCCTTCAGGTCACTATCTCTTCCCTCAAATGAAAAGGAGTCTGAAACGTCATAAATTTTCTTGGAATGAAGATGTAACAGACACCGTGGAGAGCTGGTTTGCAGAGCAAGATAAAAATTTATTTTTGATAGGTTTAGGGATGTTGGAGGTTCGCTATAATAAAAATTCTTTATTAAGAGGAGATTATGTAAAATAATAAATTATTTTGAGTTTCAATACCCCCTCCCCCCTTTAACTAAGGCTAATAGAAGAAGAGGCCGGCGATGTGCTGCAGTTTTCCTAAGCGCTATTCTTAACTTTGATGTGACTTCAGAACTTCTGCATCCGGATATAATACCCTCACGGCTAAACTCTTTGTCTGCTGGTGAAGACAATCAAAAAGGTAATGAACGGGATTCCGAAAGAGACATCGATTGACAGTGGTGTCGTTACTAACAAGAGCTGGTTACATTACATTGTTCACATCCATTTGGACATGATAAAAATTGCAGCAAAATGAATCCCCGAAAGCGTGAATGTTGACTAGAAGCGAGTAAGGGTAGAATCCTTGAGCTCAATCTGTGCTCGTTTTGAAGAGGATTCGGACTTCTTAAGCAGGATTGTTACCATGGATAAAACTTGGGTACATTTCTACGATCCAGAAACAAAACAGTAATCTATGGAATGGAAGCATTCTGGTTCTCCAAAGCCGAAGAAGTTACGCGTTCAAAAATCTGCTGGAAAAGTTCTTGTCTCAGTTTTTAGGGATTTTCGTGGAGTAATCATAATCGATTATCTTGATAAGGGATGAACTATAACTGGTCAATATTATTCGACTTTATAAATCGGGGAATGTTGGCTAAAGGTTTCCTGTTTTTGCAAAACAATGCGCTAGCACACAAATTGCCCATTGCAACGAAAACAGTTCTTGATGTGGGGTTTTAATTGCTTGAACCCTCCCGTTATTTGCCGGATCTGGCTCCCTCAGGTTAGTATCTCTTCCCTCAAATGAAAAGAAGTCTGAAACGTCATAAATTTTTTTCGAACCAGGATGTAACAGACGCCGTGGAGTCTACATATCAGTACCCCCCCCCCGGTAACTAAGGTTAATAGAAGAAAAGGCCGGCGGCGTGCTGCAGTTTTCCTAAGCGCTTTTCTCCACTTCGTGACTTTAGAACTTCTGCATCCTGATATAATACCCTCACGGCTAAACTCTTTGTCTGCTGGTAAAGACAACCAAGAAGGCAATGAACGGGGTTCCGAAAGAAACATCGATTAACAGTGATGACGTTACTCACCAAAAGCTCTTTACACACACAGGCTGCCGTGTGGCTTATAATACTACTAAATATTATTAGAAATTGTGTGATTGGAAGTTGAAAGATTAGTGCTGGCCACATTACCTTCATAAGGCTTGTTATTAGTAACTAAGGCTAAAAGAAATAGAGCATATTTATTAATAAGTATTAAAGCACTGAACAGTGGCGTTACTAAGAACTTGGGGTCCTCCCTGCAAGGTTCAGAGTGGGGCCCTACCCCCACCTCCATAATTTTTTGTACATGAACCACATTTGAAAAATTCAGAGCATTGCAACAAATAATGGTGGAAAAAACAGCCAAAAGTACACATAGGCTAGAGAAATATTTTTGCCTTTTAACAAACAGAGGTACAGCCGGCCAAAAAGTTTTTGGCCACCCCCTGACAATTTAAAAAAGCAACCAACATTACACGCCGTGTAAATTAAACGGCGTGTAATGTTGGTTGCTTTTTAAAATAGTCAGGGGGTGGCCAAAAACTTTTTGGCCGGCTGTACGTTCAAAGACAAAAGTTTAAACCCTTACAAGATTTCTGATTGCCTATACACTTTGTAGCCGTTGGGTTGCACATGAGAATCTCAAAAATGGCAAGTCGATTCTACTCATCAATTATTATCTTTCCTTGAACAAAAAAGGTTATTACTTTCTTGCAGCTTTTGGTGCTTTAAAATTTTTTTCAAGAAATCTACTGAATCAAAAGATATGTTAAAGGTCTAGAATTAATCGTCTGTAGATTTCGAATAACTGCATACAGGGTGTTAGGATATTCCTTGGCCAACGGCTTACAGATGATTCTTCAGGTCAAAATAGTACTACAAGTTCCTATAACAAAAAGTCCAAAGCCCACTAATAACAAAGTTGTGTAGCTTCAAAGTTGAGTTTTAAAATTTTTATTTTTGTCACAGTTACTTTAGATGTTAACGAATTTTTTTCATATTTGGCACATTTGATAAGTATTATAAAGCCTCGCATAAGAAGTAGAAATTTTGAAGATATGTCATCAATAAAGAGCACTTAACCTGAAACCTAAATTTAATTTTTGCCATAACTTTTTTGTTTGTTCTATTTTCGATTATTTTTCTATGAAATTTGGAAGATTAGATAAAATTATAAAAATAAGGTACTCTTCTTTCAAGTTAATAAAGTTAACCATTTCATCAGAAATCGCCTTCAAAAAATTTAAGTTTTAGCCACTTTTATTCAATTCTTAATAATCGAGTTGCCACGATCAACTAATAACGAATAAAACAAAATTTCCAAAACGTCAACAATCGGTTTTTAACCTTTTTTGTTAAAGAATTTTTTGTTAAACAAAATGAATAATTATACTTCAATTGAACAACGTGATATGATTTATTATTATGGAATGGCACGAGGAAATTCCAGACGAGCTCGTCGTTTGTACGAAGAAGCGTTCCCAAATAGAATGGCACCTAACAGACAAACGTTTGTTAACGTTTACCGACGACTCGGAGAATTTGGCCAGTTTGTCAACCCACGCACAGATTGTGGAAGGCCCAGAACGGTTCGTGCTCCTGCAGTAGAAGAAAGAATTTTGAACGCGGTGGAAAATAATCCAAATTTAAGTACGAGACAAATTGCGATGCTGGAACAAAATATTTCAAACGCAACAGTTTGGGAAATTTTGCATGAACAGTTGCTCCATCCCTTTCATGTACAGAAAACCCAGACGCTTTTGCCGACGGATTTACCTGCTCGATTGGATTTTTGTCGCTTAATGATGAGAAAGCAAGCCGAAGTTGCGGATTTCTTTTCCACTATCTTATTCACCGATGAAGCTGGTTTTGGGAGAAACGGTATTGTAAATTTACGTAACACCCACCAATGGGCCGATAATAATCCTCATGCAACTGTTTGTACACGAAACCAGCGACAGTTCTCGTTAAACGTATGGGTTGGAATAGTGGGCGATCATCTTATAGCGCCATATTTTCTCCCAAATAGGCTAAATGGTGCTAATTATTTGGATTTTCTCACAAACGAGTTGCCAAATTTGTTAGAAGATGTGCCATTAGATCTTCGGGGGAACATGTGGTTCATGCAAGATGGTGCTTCACCTCATTTCAGTGTTAATGTCCGACAATATCTCCACAATATTTTCGAAGGAAGATGGATCGGGCGATCAGGGGTGATAGAATGGTCACCGCGATCCCCAGATTTAACTCCCATGGATTTTTTTCTATGGGGGTATTTAAAAGCTCTTGTCTACAGAACCCCTGTAGACAACATCGAAGATTTGAGAGCTAGAATAATAGAGTCTTGTAATATCATACGTAACAAACTTGGCATTTTTCATCGTACTCGTCGTTCATTCCTTCGGCGAATAAGAAGTTGTATTGAATTGAATGGTGGTTTGTTTGAACAACTTCTTTAGGTTTATTAGTGGTGTTGAACTGTTTGAGATTTGCACATAATCAGTTTTAAGTTCGTTTTATTCAAATTATTATTATTAACTATTATTATTAATGGTAGTTTTCTTTATTTCTTTCATTGAAAATGTCGTACAACTTAATAAAAGTTTGACTGAGTTCTAATTACAAAAATTTAAGTCATTGAATATTAAAAAATAAAGCTTATAAATTTTGTTTTATTCGTTTTTAGTTGGTCGTGGCAACTCGATTATTAAGAATTGAGTAAAAGTGGCTAAAACTTAAATTTTTTGAAGGCGATTTCTGATGAAATGGTTAACTTTATTAACTTGAAAGAAGAGTACCTTATTTTTATAATTTTATCTAATCTTCCAAATTTCATAGAAAAATAATCGAAAATAGAACAAACAAAAAAGTTATGGCAAAAATTAAATTTAGGTTTCAGGTTAAGTGCTCTTTATTGATGACATATCTTCAAAATTTCTACTTCTTATGCGAGGCTTTATAATACTTATTAAATGTGCCAAATATGGAAAAAATTCGTTAACATCTAAAGTAACTGTGACAAAAATAAAAATTTTAAAACTCAACTTTGAAGCTACACAACTTTGTTATTAGTGGGCTTTGGACTTTTTGTTATAGGAACTTGTTGTACTATTTTGACCTGAAGAATCATCTGTAAGCCGTTGGCCAAGGAATATCCTAACACCCTGTATTTTTTTATTATGATCAGGTGTTTTAAACTTGCGAAATTAAATAAAACTTAAACTAAAACCGAAAATCACTGCGTTACTCCATTATTATTACTTTTTTTCGGAAGGAAGCAGCCGCAAGTATTAGCAGTCCAAAATTCTATTGACTATTTCCAAAACTTTAACAACAGACTTTTTTTACTTAATTGCAGTTTGCCGATAATGCCGACGGTTTTTAGTTGCTTAATATCGCAACATTAACTACAGAATTTTTTAGGGGCCCCATTTATTCTGCGGGCCCGTTATTTACGCCATTGGTACTGAAAGTATGAAAAAATTAAGAATTTTCCTCGTGGTGCTCCCAAAAATAAGTTGAAACATGGAACACTCTGTAGGTGTCTTTTAATAGAGCTTACATCAAATTATTAATAATTATTTATAATAAAGTGTAACAAAACTACTAATAATAGAGTACATCAAATTAACATTAGTCATTAAGTTTGTTTAAAATTAACAACGATATAATTATTAATATGTGCAATTAATTTGCGTCTAATTATTTTTATAACTCGTCTAATTAAGATTAATTATTGTCTATTTTTAACTACCTAATATTTTTATTTAATTATTTAAATAATAATAAAGAAAACATAATTAGCTCACTACGATCAATTTGTATTATTTTTTTACAACCAATAAATTTAAGGTATTCACTTAGTAAAATTTTAAATACTTTTTAACAACAATAAAGTTTAATAGTTGAAATAATGCCAAGTTATAAAAATTGTGAATGCATCCTGTAATAAAATAAAATTACAAAAACTTTTATGCAGTTTTTACTTATTTATTATTTTTATATTAAACTATCTGAGACTGTGAGGGTTGATTATCTGCAAGTTTTAGCCTAAAATTAGATTTTCAATTACAAGCGTACCTGGCACGAAATATGAACACTAGTGCAGCCATTGCAATGAATGGTGAATACATTAAGAGTCTATATAAGGTAAACACGAACTACAGTGGCTTTCATTAACTCGCTCGCAACGAGTAGAACTGTTATTTTTATTAAGGACTCGCTTGCATGCAAAGCCTTTTTGAATGTTACCCGCATAGCTAAATTCATCAAAGTTTTACTTTTTAACGTAGCTAAAAAGGTATCGTCGTGTTAACTACTACGTCAATATTTGATGTTCAACTTGTAGCAAAAAAGAATGCCCAAAAGTCGTTCTAGAATTAGAAAACTATTAAATTTTAATTACGTACATCTAGAGGAGTTAGGAGTCATTGTTTGTTTCATTTTGAAAAGGTACAAAAAAACTAAGTGATGAATTATACATTTTGATGATAAAGTTAGTACTTAGTGCAACATATTTTATTATTTATGAGTTTACTTTTTATAAATTCGAAAAATTAAAAAGTGAGGATTTCGATTTTGAGCTTTACGGTTTTCACAAGATTTGTAGGGTAAGATTAACACGTATATCAGGACTAGATCTAAAAGCTTTTCAAGTACGTTATTATTATTGTTCAGCTGCCAATTTTTTTTAATTCGCATCATTAGTATCAACTAAAACTAGTCTCCATTTTCTGATAATTGCATAATATTGTAAACACCCCTTCCATAGATAAAAACGGGATTGTTGCAATACTATTGATTTTCTACATTTTCCAAGATTTTCATATTTGATTGATTGATTTCTACTGATTTTAGTATAGTAATTATCCTCCTTGCGTTATCATCTTAGCATTATATCAAGGTAATGTGGCTAGCACTACATTTTGAACCGCTTCTTATTATTACTGATTAGTGATTATTGATTTGTGCGAAGATGAAGTAGATGTAAACTGATATATAAAAGGCCATAATTGAAAGGAAACTCTAGACTCACACCACTAGCACCACCAACATTTCTTAAGAAATACGCTGATCTTGAAAAGAAGATTATCTGCCTTTTGTTGAAGAAACTTCAAAGCAAAGGTTTAGAACAGATTGAAAATTGTATAAAATGAAATCAGAAGAAAATAGTCACAAGTTCTCTTATCAAACTACAGACTAACAACTAAATGCAAATAACGACTATCATGAATCTTCATCCACTTTGTCTTGATGTTCAGTACATTAAACTTAAAATATGCAGGAAGTCAATTTTTGTTTAGAGCTACAAGAGTAAAATAACAATAGTAAGAATTGGATTTAGATCATTAAATATGAATTATTGTTACCGCGTACTAGAGCCAGGAACACCCAATAGAACATGTTTTAGCTCATATGGCTGAAAAATGGAGAGAAATTTAACTAAAAATCTGTAAAACTTCTATAAGGTTCACATTAGAGAATTATAGAGAGTCAATGAGACGGTCGTAATATTGATGCCCATAATATAGACAAAATCGATGTAATAGAAAAGGAATTTATCCTAAAGCTTCCGTGTTTCATAACTGCAGTATTAATTAGCATACATTGACGCAGCAATTTCAAAAATTCGATTTAAAAATCATTTGGCCATTACCTAACACATCCTTCCCACTAGGTTCTGCAGGAATGTAGCGCCAAAACTAATTTCAGTCTACGGTTCTGAATTTCCTAGAGCCGGTTCTTTTATATCTAACACACAGCAGTCTAAACTTTTTATCAACGTCAGCGAAATAAAATATAAGCCTAAAGGCTGCGCCACACACACAGGCTTACTTTGCAGTTTCGCATGTGCAGGCCAAACCCGCGCAGGCAAGTCGGAACTATTACATTGCGTCCATGCACGTACAGGCTTTTACTCCGACCAGACTAGACCAGGTCAGCCTAATTTTAAAGCAACGCTTGAGGTTGGCTGGCGTAGGCCACGTCAATGTCCGCGCAGACCGCCCGAACCTTAGAATATAGAGAGACAGGAAGGAGCCTTGACAACCGTTGCCTATAAGACAAAATGCAACGGAAATAACATTTTGGAAAACATGGGATGATTCATTTATTGCGTCGACTTTACATTATCATTGGTTGTCATGGTCTTTCCTTATAAGTGGTTGTAGACTGGTCCCAACTTAACCTGAGCACACCACGTGACTAAACCTGCGCGAGGTGTAGCTAGCTAGTCCGCGAGTCCAGTGGCGGAGCTAGTAATTTCTTCTCAAAAAAATTATTTTTAAAAGTTGTCAAAATTTAAAATAATTACTTAATTTAAATTTTTATTTGAAGTATTAATAATAATTAATTACTGATTTAATACTTGATAAATGAGATATTCACATTATTAAAATGCTTGTATAGTTCTGGCGATAGCTTTTGGGTGGGAATTTTGTTATAAATGGAATATTGAAGTAGCCAGATATTGTTATTTCACTTTAATAGTGGCATGTGAAAGAAGATAACAAGCGCTAGAAAATGTCGGCTGTAAAATTCAAAGATAATTGTCAATAACGTACACCAAACGCTTCATAGCGCATCTGCACCCAAAAGCTATCGTGGACTGTCCTATAATTATTGTGCTTCGACAAAAGTATGACAAATGTAATAACTATAATACGACGGCACTGTCTACGTTCGTTTCTAAGCAACGACCGCACTAATCTACTGCGCAACTGTAACGGTCATCACGTGGTGGACTCACCCTACGTTGGGTTACCTCTAATAACTATACGACAGCAGTACAAAACTACTGCGCAACTTTAACGGTCATCACGTGGTGTGCTCAGGTTACGTTGGGTTTGCTCTATAAGCAACCATTTCTATTGGAGAAATTGACCGGAAATCGCTATATTTAGACAACCTTTGCATTCACATACGATTACCTGGCATGCTCTTTCCTGCTAGAGTAACGGCTATTTATTCAATGGCCTGAACGATGTCCAGACGTTCCAGTTTAAACTGGAAGGCAAGCGTGTGTGTGTGGCGTAGGCTTTAGACGCAAATTGAGAGAGTAATGCCACTTCTTGGAGCTGTCTTTATAATTTAAATGTTCTATCAAAGGTACACTGGCAAGATCAAGATGTAAAACGGTAACAAATGGAAGGTCAGAGCTCAAAGGTTTACATTTCCACTATGCCAATGGCAATAGGCAAAGTCAAACAAATGGACTCATGTCGTCGGCCTCTGCTAACTAACAGTCATCATGCAGGCATAACAATTTCAAACCAACTCGTAGAGGCTAACTTCAAAGGAGACCGTGCTTAGAGGCTCACAGGATGACGAATTCACTAACAATGACTGGGAAGTGATCTTTGGAAGCAATAAGAATCCTTCACCCCCTTCCCACGATAGAACTTTTGCATTTGATTTTTAAATAAAATCAAGACATTTCTTAACGACTTCTACGCATTTTTATAACCACTCTGCTTGCTCGATGGCTTGATAAACCAACGGTATGCTTCTTTTATCTCTGATTCAACCTTATCTTTTTCCCTAGGACTGTTAGAATTTCTAGATTTTAATCGTCTCTCCTAACAACCTAACCAAAGCATATTAAAGTTTACTATGCACTTGTTAATAATTTATATCGCAAACCATCAAGAAAAAATAGCAGCAGGTAGTACGTTTACCGATGCTCAAGCGAGACGTAAAATAGAATCACCTGGTCTGGTGCCATTCGAAATTTTAGAAGAGAAAGCTGTGACGGCTAAGGAGGTAATGCAGTGGCGTAACAACGAGTTTGGGGGCTCTGCTGCAAAATCCAAAGTGCCCTATCCACTCAAGTTAATAATCATTTTACTTGACCGCAAATTAATTGTATAATTAATTTTTATACTAAACAATGTTACTGAGGCCCTTTCTATTAGAGCTGCCTCCCGAGTTCATTAATTTGCGTTTGTGCTCATAGGAGTCCCAGTGCTTATATTTCCAATTATTCCACCAACGAAAATAAATTGTTAAGACATAGACAGTTGTACACTTACTTGAAAAAAAGTCGCATTAGATGGACAGGTTTTCCATAAAGGCTTCCAAAATAAAGAGTAGGTACACATCATTTCAATCGGTTAGCAGGGCCAATGGTCTTAAAACAGCAAATTTCAGAGTCGAATGAATATAATATGTCCAAATGTCCAAATTTCCAATGTCCAAATGTCCAATGTCCAATGTCCAAAAGTCCAGTATCCAAATGTCCAAATTTCCAATGTCCAAATGTCCAATGTCCAATGTCCAAAAGTCCAATATCCAAAAGTCCAATATCCAAATGTCCAATGTCCAAATGTCCAATGTCCAATGCCCAAATGTCCAATGTTCAAATGTCTTTTATTCTAGAACAACAAAAATATATAAACAACATGCAACATATCAAATTTTAAAAGTTCTTGTATCGTCTCTTTCGTTCGATATTTTCTTTTTAATAAGTAAATGGAAAACTTTGAGAAATTCGTGAAATTGTGATTACTGATTAGTAAACAACTTATTTCGATTACGTTAGTAGTTTTCCTAAGGGTTTAAAGGAGAAATTAATTTATAATTTAATCAATAGTCAATAAGAAGTTTATAGGTAAACCTTTTTAGATGGTAAGTTACCTACACCCATAAAACATGTATACATTTTTATTAACGGGATAAAATGTTAATATTTCAAAAATGAAAAAAATAAATAAATATTAATTTAACATAAAATCATGAATCTTTTTCTAACATAAAAAAACTAAAAAATAATACATTAAAGCAATTTGAAAATTAAAATTTTTTATTTAGTTCACGTTTTTTTTACTAAGTGATATAAACAAGTTATTAAAGTCGAAGGAAGATTAGACTCGAAACAGCAGGTTGTCTGTAAGGGTAACCGCTGATCGGGGTCGAGTATCGGGCGTAGGTAGTTTCATAAGTCATAATTTGGCCGAGGCCTGCCTGGTTAATGGGTTGCCGGCTAATGACTATTGGGCTAGCGAAGGAGCGAATAGCAGTTGCCACGGTATTTCGTGATCGGAAATAATTATATTCACTTCTAAAATGGATGGCAAGAAACATCGCTACTAACAGCAAAAACATAATGAATCCAAGTCTTTACATTTTACAAAACTTCCACCAAACTTTAATGTTTTTTGTCTCGACCAACTTTGAATTCGAGTCGAATTAACTACGGTTAGGGGGATTTTTAGTTCTTCGATTGTATACCCTATTGTGTATAATTTACCTACGTGAACCCTTTAACCGGCTCAAAAAGTCAAAATTGGTTTTTAAAAAATCTCGACAAAAAATTTTACTGGAAGGCAATAAAAAATATTTTTTAATTTTAATCTACAATTAATATTTAAATTTCTTAATCAACAGCTCGTTTCAATTAATTAAAAACATTAATTTAAATTTATATTAATATAAAAATAATTATAATGATTATAATAATTTACAGCAATAAATTCTCAAAAAGAAACATAAAATTTGGTGTAATTAATAATTCCAGATTTTTACAATCTTCGGGAATGTAAAATAGAGTCGTAAAGTTTTTACAAATCCATAGTCTTTATGCAACTTAATTAACTTAATAAAAATTTTCTCAAAGCTATACTTTGGTTTGAGTTTTAATAATTTTCAGCAATTTAAATTACCCGCATTATTATAGTGTTCAGTTTTTTTTATTAATGAGAACTTTTTTTTTAAATAACGATAAGTTTGTGGGATAGTATAGAGTAATAAATCTTTGCATTTAACTACCTAATGAATTGCTACTGCTTGAAATCGAATCTGAGGTGGGTCCTTTTTTGTCCGCGGTTTAAATAAATAGCAGCGGTTATAATCGAACGTCTTCTAGATAGCTTTTTGTTGTTCCGACTCTTGTTAAGGAAACCTGTAAAATTATAATAAAGATCTTATACTTTTTTCTTAAAGATCAAGAAGTTATCTATATAAATATCGTATCGTAAGTTGAAATATGTTACATGTGTAAATTTATTACTGCACTCGCTTTTTGTTTCTTACTAACTATACAAGCGTATCACTATGTATACAGAATATAAAATAGATGCATTATGAACGAATGAATACATGACATAATGAAATTTAGATAGATGACTTTGATTTAAAAAAATGAAAAATTTATTACAATTACGTTGTAACTCTTGCAAATGAATGATTGCTACTACTTGGACAGTTTACTTGTTTTACAAATCAGGCCCATATTCCCATGCAAAGCTCTTGCAAATTTGATGATTAGAGCAACATTGCAAACTACTTTGCAGAATTATTTTCTTCCATCGCAAAAAAAGCGGCGAGTCTCCGGTAGCTTGAGTATTGACACAGGTCAATTATAGTGATTTAGTCAGAAATCCGAGGAACAGGGTTCAATCTCATAGGGCTATGCTTAAAGGCGACACCGACGGCTCCCCTCTTAATTATTTACCAAGTCCATGTTGGTAACACAAGCAATTAATAGGATGATGTTCTGGTGCAACTAGTGTAGGTTCACTTACGTTGCATATCATACCCCTTTGATGTGATGGTAAAAGACCGACAAGTGAGTTATTAAGGCCGTTACGTATCATTGTATTAAATTTTGTGGTGCCATCCAGACTGATACCCAGCGGTAATGCGATACGTCGATACGCAGCAAGTTCAAAGTTATGAAGTAAATATTTTTTTAGACAGAAGCTAGGTACTCGACTAGCATCAGCAGCTAGAAAAATGAGAAAATAAAAATTAGCGTTAAAAGATTACTTATTTTTAGTTTTTCTGCAAGAACTTGTGTTTTCTTAAAACTGCAATAAAACCCATAAAATCACAGAATGTAACTACTGCAAACTAATGTTATGACCTAAACCTTTTTTTTTGACAGAAGCTAAGTGAAACTAGCATCAGCAGCTAGAAAAATGAGCAAATAAAATTCAGTGTTAAAAGACTACTTATTTTTAGTTTTTCTACAAGAATTTAAAATATTCTTAAATCAACATTAAAACCCATAAAATTACAGAGTGTAGTAAATAGCTAATGTCATGGAATAAATCTTTTTTTTGGGCAGAAGCTAGGTAGGTAGGTACTCAACTAGCATCAATAGATGGAAAAAGGAGCAAATAAAATTCAGCGTTAAAAGGTTACTTATTTTTAATTTTTCTACAAGAATTTGAAATATTCTTAAATCTACATTAAAACCCATAAAATTACAGAGTGTAGTAAAAACTAATGTCAAGAAATAAATCTTTTTTTTGGGCAGAAGCTAGGTAATCAACTAGCATCAGTGGCTAGAAAAATGGGCAAATAAAATTCAGCTTTAAAAGGTTACTTATTTTTAGTTTTTCTACAAGAATTTGAAATTTACTAATGTCTAAACTAATGTCATGAAATAAATCTTTTTTTGGGCCGAAGCTAGGTAATCAACTAGCATCAGTAGCTAGAAAAATGGGCAAATAAAATTCAGTGTTAAAGGATTACTTCTTTTTAGTTTTTTTACAAGAATTGGAAATTTTCTTAAATCTACATTAAAACCAATAAAATGACAGAGTGTAGTAAAAACTAATGTCATGAAATAAATCTTTTTTTGGGCAGAAGCTAGGTACTCAACTAGTATCAGTAGCTAGAAAAATGAGCAAATAAAATTCAGCGTTAAAAGGTTACTTATTTTTAGTTTTTCTACAAGAATTTGAAATTTTCTTAAATCTACACCTACAGTAAAACCCATAAAATGACAGAGTGTAGTGAAAGCTAATGTCATGAAGGAAATCTTTTTTTGGGCAGAAACTAGGTACTCCACTAGCCTCAGTAGCTAGAAAAATGAGCAATTAAAATTCAGCGTTAAAAGGTTACTTATTTTTAGTTTTTCTACAAGAATTTGAAATTTTCTTAAATCTACATTAAAACCAATAAAATGACAGAGTGTAGTAAAAACTAATGTCATGAAGTAAATAATTTTTTTGGGCAGAAGCTAGGTACTCAACTAGCCTCAGTAGCTCGAAAAATGGGCAAATAAAATTCAGCGTTAAAAGGTTACTTATTTTTAGTTATTCTACTAGAATTTGAAATTTTCTTAAATCTACATTAAAAAACCCATAAAATTACAGAGTGTAGTAAAAACTAATGTCATGACATAAATTTTTTTTTGGGCAGAAACTAGGTAATCAACAAACTAACATCAGTAGCTAGAAAATGGGCAAATAAAATTTAGCGTTAAAAAGTTACTTATTTTTAGTTTTTCTACAAGAATCTGAAATTTTCTTAAATCTACAGTAAAACCCATAAAATTACAGAGTGTAGTAAAAGCTAATGTCATGAAGTAAATCTTTTTTTGGGCAGAAGCTAGGTAATCAACTAGCATCAGTAGCTAGAAAAATGATCAAATAAAATTCAGTGTTAAAAGATTACTTATTTTTAGTTTTTTTTACAAGAATTGGAAATTTTCTTAAATCTACATTAAAACCAATAAAATGACAGAGTGTAGTAAAAACTAATGTCATGAAATAAATCTTTTTTTTGGGCAGAAGCTAGGTAATCAACTAGCATCAGCAGCTAGAAAAATGAGCAAATAAAAATCAGCGTTACAAGATTACTTTTAGTTTTTCTGCCAGAATTTGAATTTTCTTAAAACTGTAATAAAACCCACAAAATCATAAGAGTGTAACTAGTAAAAACTAATTCACTTTTAACACAAAAAAATCACTCGTAATTAAGATTTAATAACCAGTTTTAAAATTTTAATTTATGAAAGTACTAATTAAATTAAAGTTAATTGTTTTTAAGTTGTATCTAATAATATAATAAATATTTAAGTTTAATTTATACATAATCGTAATTTATTAAACAATAAATAACTTTTACTTGTAGAGCCTAATATAAAATAGTTGGCGCAACGTTACATAGATGTCGGTAGTGGTTTGTTTTTTTAAAGAAATAACTTACCCTTCGTACGATTTCATTTTAGAATCGTAAAATATTTTAATATGCCACTTTGGTGGCTATTATTGTACCGTAAAAGTAGCTCGTTTGTATTATACTTATCTAAAGCAAATGCAGTATAAACTACGATACAAGTAGCTACAAGAGACAGATAGGGCTCGTAAAGGAATTGAAATGATCGTTATGTCATGTGACGAAATAAAATAAAGCTTCCTTCTGGCAAATATCATCATATTTACACACACGTGCACAAATGTCGTATAAGATGACATTTTTAAGCTTTACTAACGAACTTTTTATTACTTTTCTTCTTAATAATTTTTTTATCTGTTTTAGAGTTATTATATCATTATTATTTCTTCCTAATTTTAATTTTTTGTTTCTTTTGTTTTATAGCTGTTTCTTAAACTTAAGTACTTACACCCTGTCCCATCTAAAGACGTGCGCTGCCGCGCTACACTGTTCCGCCGCGCAGCGGAAATGCAGTATGCTGCATGCAACGCTGTCTTTGATTAAAGTCGACGCACGGCGACTATTTAGTATAATTATTAGCGAGTATTTAGCGAAACTATAACGTATAGCGTAATGACTAAAGCTTAAAGGCTTTCACAGGTCGATCTAGCGTTTATTATAGCGTGTATAGCTAGAGTTAGAACGCTTAATCGGCGCCGTAGCCGCTATCGCGCTTGGCCGCGTGATCGCTTTGGTCTGTGAGAGTCTTAAAGCTTCTAACTCACGTACAGTGAGTTAAGTACGTACCATGGCTCACAGTCCATGTTCGGTCAGCCATTTATTACATTGGAAAATAGGACATGGTAACCGCAAAGATTCCTAACACCCGTGTTACTTGAAAGACAATTTTATTACAATATCAATGATAGCTTACCTCTGAGAATGTGAGTGAGAATTTAATGCCTTCTGGTGGCCGGGACTGGAACGCTGGTGAGTGGTAGCACCTTCTGATGGCTTCTGATGATGCGCTGCTGGGTATGGCTAGTTAATGTGAACGGAGGGGCTCGTCACTGGTCAGCGACCTGTAAAGAAACAAATAGAATTAGATTTATTACACATTACGAATAGTTAAGTGCTACTCACAATAAAACTGATTATATTAAACCAAACAATAGGCCTTAAGCTCGTTTATAGAGGTTATCCTAGGGCCGGTACTCTAGAGTCTCGATTAAGCACTGGTTAAAGATAAATACGGTTAAAATTTAATGTGACGTGACCTGCTTAGTTAAACAAGATTTTAACCGAGACGCAAAGTACCGACCTCTAGGGCAAGTACTTTGAGTCTCCTTTAAGCAAATTTGACAGTTGGTTAAAGTGAAACGCATTTACTGGTAACGTCAACAGTAGGGTTGGTAACCGAGTACTAAAGTATAGACCCAGAAAGAAAGATAAACGCGGTTAAAATTTAACCTGACGTGACCTGGTTAATTAAACAAGATTTTATCCGAGACGCAAAGTACCGACCCTAGGGCAAGTACTTTGATTCTCGTTTAAGAAAATTTGACAGTTGGTTAAAGTTGAACGCGTGAACTGGCAACGTCAAAAGTAGGGTTGGTATAACCGGGTACCAAAGTACAGACCGTTACCTCTCCACCAAAAATTATAATGCATGCTCTATCGTCACAATTAGATAGAAATTTATCATTAACTGTTCAATAGAAGCCATCGAGTGTCTACATCTAAGGGTTAAAACTGTCAAAAAATTAGCATGGAGGATATTAACATATTGAAATGAATATTATTTACTTGTCTCAAAACCTCAACGATTTCTTTAGACGAAAATATAGAAGATAATAACCAGATGGATATGTGAAGGTTATAATGAATTACTACAAAATCTTCATAGGAAGATGGGCATGATCTCAGACGTTGACAAGGAGCGTACAGAGAAAAAAAACTATTCACAGAACTGGAAATAATCGATATGTCAAAAGTGAGTTCAGAAAATTAAATTTCTGTTGGGAAAAGCATTATTCTTCATAATGTGAGACGTACCTATAGATTCTCACTTGAATCATACTGCGGTTCTACATCTACATATCAAGTATCTCCCTCTCTGCAACTATAAGAGCAAAGTTTTCTAACATTTCTTCTAAAACTCCTGTTGCTCTATTTTTAAAAGTAATTGATTAATCAATCGTCCGAGTCTTAATCCTCAACAAAATATTCCCCTTTTTGGCGTAACAATTTATTTCTTGCAGTTAGACTATTATTCCAAGATAAATTTATGGATTTTTAAGTTGTAAATGTCTTTTTTTTTAATGGGAACTCCTTTTGTTGTTACAAATATCCAGAATGGTCTTAAACTTAAGAAGCGTTAAAATGAATAATTTTGATATTCATCTCACATATTTTAAGCAACAACTATTTACTTTTTGAAAGTAGAATCAATTAAATTTAAATAAAGCGTTGACAGTTTGAATAACACATAACTAAACGTGTCCCATTTAAAATTGTCTCTCGTTATAAAGAATTGCGTGTAGGAACGGCATCAGCAATGATATAAACGAAACCGTTCTGCTGTGTCGCTTCGCACAAGGGTTAAATCGCTCTCGCACAAACAGCGAACGAATAAAAAGCTCGGTGCGAGGGTGGGTATAGCAGACAAATGGGTGTCGCTGCATATGTAAAACGAGGAGCCTAGTCACCCTTTGTCTGTCATTTGTCACTGTCCACAAGGGCGGAGGCGGCGTTTCCATGGGAACGTACGTCGCCGCTGGACTAGCATCTCTTCACATCAACGAAAATCTTCGGTTCAGTGATTGCATGTTGTCATTATCTCATGAGGACATTCAGTACGCTCATAACTTATAAAAGATTGTTCCAAAATGTTGTATTAAAAATATTATCCTGACAGCTAAAGCAGGCATACCGTATAATACCCCAAGATAATATATCAAAAAACCTACAAAATTTTTACGTTTTTATAACATCCACAATATTGGTGATTAAAGTTTTAATCTGAATTTCCTAACTTTGCTCGATGCGTACTTTGGAGCGCGATTCGCAAAAAAGCAACTGTTGGTTAAAATTACATTCAATATCATCAAACGGTCGTATATTTTCTTATAAAAAGGAAATTCGTATTATAACAGTCAGCAGAAGAGAGTCGCAACAGTAACGGACATATGAGGTCGCATCAGTCAAAGTACGGTCCATTACGCTCTGCTAAGCGATACCGGCTAATGGCTGCAACCCGGAGATGGATGGTCGGCCTAAACGCTCGCAATAAGGCCGCCCCAAAAAGAAATCGAATAGGATTATTGTCTATAAGTTAATTCGTTCATCATTTATTCTCGCTAAACTCGAGCTACTCGCTAAAAGATTTTGCAATCCACATCTCTGTAAAAATCATTAAGCGTCTCGGATGAACGAACGAGACTCGAATTTTTACTATTCTCACATTTTCTTTAAATGTAATTAATCTTTTAAACATTTCGTATTCAAATAAAAAGGATATTAAATTATTATAGCAAGAACTTTATGGACGTTATGTAAATGTGCATTTTAATCCATAATCTTATTAATTCTTCAGATACTCTTTCTACAATTGTTTTTTACAACATTAACTTCTCTAAATCGATATTTCATTAATTTCCTTTAAGTAAAAACGAGCAACGAATGGCTCTTTCAAACTTTTGTTTACTTTGCCACCGATACGAAAAAAGTGATATTATGAGTACTTCACATCCTATAAAAATTGGCCAATATTTGGAACTTCCATCAACAGTTTTATCGATACGCGAGATCATTAATTGCCAAACTATTGGAATTTTTTCTGATTTGCCTTACAATATCAAAAGTGAAATTGTTTTACCCATCAATCTCAAAAGACATGTATTTACTCTTGTAGTGAGACCATGGGACCCATCGATATCACATACATTCGGACTCGACCTTTTCTTGTCTATTTCCTCTTGAACCACACGACTTTGTTGCTTCCAACTTGTTGAAAGTCCAAACGTGGGGTTGGAATATCCAAGACGGTTACTTCAGAGAGTGGTGATCTATTTGAACTCCTAAAGCCCCACGTGGGGCGCCATTTGTAAACCCAAACGTGGGATTTGAATTCCCAAGAAGTTAGTTTGGGGGTGGGGATGTATTTGAACTGTAAAGGCCCACGTTAGGATTTAGGTGCGTAAGCCCAAACGTGGGGTTGGAATATCTATGAGGGTTACTTCGGGTGGCGGTGATGTATTTGAACTCTTTAAACTCCCACGTTGGGCGCCATTTGTAACACCCAAATTTGGGTCTTCACAAAAGTTCCCTATAGCGTTGCTCAGTCGGAAGTTAGAGGTAGGTTGAAGTTCAGTTATTAAAAGCCACACCAAATAAACAACAATGGTATAATTAAAATAAATAAAAGAGCATGGTTTCTCTTCTGCTGTAACCTAAATAGAGAAAAAATTAATGGGGGGCCTACGATGACCAGCAGAGGCCTAGACCCCACACGGGCTGCGAAGGTGAAAAGCGGAGGCTAGAGTCCCACGACGGTTCTTAAGAATAACATTGAAGTAGCTACCATTAGAGAGGGATTTAAAGAATCTTGGTGATTCATAATTACTCTGAGCGATAACAAATCCGCTTCGTTACACTGTAGTGAGCTTATAACTGAAATCTAATTCTTTGTTTGACATCTTCTCGTTGATTTGGTCGAGTATAATGGTTATGGTCACCGTATGACCGAATGTTAAAGATTCATATGGTTATAAGTACCAAACGTGAGAGAGAAGGCTCCAATGCACATTAATCAATAGTTCATCTAGTGAAAAATTCTAAAAAAGCTCAAATTAATTTTTACGTCACGAAGTAACCGTTTCCAATTACACCCTATACCTACCCTACGATGATACATGATAGTAATGCGCCAGAGAGTGTGATTGGTGTGGGAAATTTAAAAAAAATGTCATATAAATAAAAAACTGCATACATACTAAATGCAAATTGTGTTATAGTTTCTAATCAAAGTGCCGTTATGACATCGCATCTACATTGAAGCGAATGTCTACTTTAATAATATTTCTTAAGAGAATGAGATGGCACAAGACGGTCGTTAAACATGCAAAGACGATGTTATGCATGCATGGCAGCGGCAGGGGTGTAGTTACATCACCGTTATGGTTATATGTGAAGCAGTTTTCATCTTTCAGCCTGACTGACACTCTCATTTTCGGAAGTTATTTACGGTAGAAGCATGTGATGGTTTTAACTTATTATTCATTCACAGATTCACGCTATTGGAAATTACCCATTAAAACTTTACGTATAGAATTCTCCTAAATATTTCTTCCGGCACTTCTTATAAAAATGATACTTGGTGAAAATAATTTTTTCAAGCAACAGTAGGTCACGGTTGCAAGTTTTCGAAACAAGTTGAGATTGGTGGATCGGATGAAAATTCGAAAGCTGTTCGACTGGAAACTTAATTATATTGGATATTTCAAGTCGGGGAGATTCACAATCAAATTCAGTGCCTGATCGATGAATTCTTGCTAAAATTCCTATCGATAACGAATCAAAACATTAAATTAGTTACTTAGTTTCTACTTCTTTACGGGTTATTTCTCTAATCAAAAGTCGATATCTAATTATAGAACTTATTACTTTTTAAAATCTAATTTTGTGCTTAAATTATTATAATTATTTTTATTGTATTTTTTAACCGCACTATTTTTACTGTACACTCTAATTACTATGCACTCAAGTAAAAATAAACTGCACTAAAGATGTAAAGTGATTTATTAGATATGTAGAACCCTTTAGCTAGCACATAATGACTTGAGCACCGATACAATCAACAAAGTATAATTACTAATTACGAATAATTAAGTAAAAAATTAAATATACAATCTTCGTATTTTCCTTTGTTATGGGTATCGCAGCTATTATATTAGAGCTCATCCAAAGTAGAAATGGACCTGTCCATCATTCTACTACGTAGCGTTATTCATTCGAAATGATTACAAGAGGCAGGCGTATCGCTTGACCAGTTACATTACCAAATAGATTACTTAAACGACTTTTGTCGTAGTAACGTCTGTGGTGTTATTACCTGGCAGCTTACTGACACAGAATCCAATTTTACTATTTCTTTGGCACTAACTCATAGACATCATTAAATTTCAAAAATATACGCTCATATATCCCATAGTCGTATCCCACATAAACCTGTTGCTGTCTAAATTGAATTTTTGGGAAATTTTTTTCTTCTACTAGAGGCAGCTTAACTGGGTCCCTGATTTTGAGCAATGATTTTAGGACCACCATAAATGTATAAGATATTATCTATGGCTTTAAGTTGAGAGCTTGGGATGGATTCAGGACTGAAGGAGCTGGAGAAGTTGGTATAAGGAAGCAGCACAAGTTTACTATGGGCTCGAACCAGAGTGTTGGATTTCACAAATGGTTATATACTCATATAGATAGATACATAGAAGTAAGGGTGCTTCTGAGCGCTGACATCCCCAACAGCTGCAATTAAGCGGGCGAAGCAAAAAATTTCCATCTTAAAGGAATGCTGACCTAAATGGTCAGTGAAAGTGATTTTTTACTTTCCAATATGCTTAGCTTACTCCAAAAGCTTGGGATGGATTCAGGACTGAAGGGGTAGGAGAAGTTGGTTTAAGGAAGCAGCACAGCGTGCCCGACACGACAGTAAAAATTAATTTGTAAAGAACACATTAATCACTGAAGCATGTTCAGTATCAGGGATAATTTACGATTAGAACTTGGCCCAAAAATACTAAATAGGAAACAATCAGACAGAAGTTGGCCTATTGACAGAAAACTATTTTCGATCAGAGTAACCATTGCCCAATAAAAAGACCTAGCCTATATGGAAACTATGTGGTAAACGTAGTCGAGGTAAAACGTTCGGCACCTTAGTTAATACTGCTTAGACTATTATGCTGCACAACAAACAGGTGAGAAAAACCCGAGGGGTTATCCACTCCCTATGTACAAAAATTAGGCTGTCAACGGTAGTCATCTGTAGTCAATGGCAGCCATGGCATAACACCCCTCGGAAAAACCGGTAGGACAGCAGATCCAAAGAGTCGACCTGTGTGAATTTTTGATTTCCCTATCTCAATAAAAGGGAGTGCAACTTTGGCTATTTTATAAACTAACCACCACATTGACTTAGTGCAAAGGTTGTCAACCAGGATGCCGCGAGCAGATCAAAAGGGTGGTTTTTCTTTTTGTACCTTCACGACAAAACATTAAAAAAAAAACTTTTCGTGTACCAAAACAAACAATTTAAATTCTTGTATAAAAACTTGTCTTAAATTTTTCGCATTTTGTGGTAGGGTGGCGTCCGTTGGGTGCCATAAAAAAGTTGAGAACAACTGGAACTGCCTTAGTTTAATAGA
The DNA here is from genome assembly GCA_963924605.1 of Malthinus seriepunctatus. Classification (NCBI taxonomy): domain Eukaryota; kingdom Metazoa; phylum Arthropoda; class Insecta; order Coleoptera; family Cantharidae; genus Malthinus; species Malthinus seriepunctatus. The sequence goes on along the minus strand of OZ004600.1, from coordinate 87,061,746 downwards.
AATTAACAAAATGTTTAGTTAGGCTGAGAATAATCGGTTAGTTTACCAACTAAAATGTTTGGCTGGATAAATCAAATAATTAATGTCTTCAGTTACTTTAAAAATTCTCCAAACACGAATTCAGAGCCAGCCCTTGGAAATTCAGCGCTCTAGACTAAAGGTCTTGACGCCCTGTTTTCTGCAAAAGTTATAATGGAGAGAAAATGTCTTGTGATAGCTCTCCAGCAAGCCAATGGATTTTTAAACGAAATACTGTGCTTGGAGCCGGTCCTGCACGATCTTCTACGTCAATGATCCTAAGTACATTGTTTGCAACTTTTGTCATAAATTAGCGAATGATGACATGCATTTTTGGGTTTAACACGGTACGATTAAGATGCACATTTTTGACAATGTCATAATAATTGACAAATCGTAAGAAGGGTAAATTTGTGTGACCTTGAAACTCGAGTTATTGTACCCCGTCACTATATTCATTTCTCATTGGTTAAAATAAAAACTTTTTTCCTGAATATTCCTGTCTTATTTCTAATGCTCTGTTTATCAGTTATCACTTTGACATGTTAATTTGAACATCATTTTAAGTGTCTACCCAAGGTAGATATATTTTCCGGTTATCTATTTCTAAGCTTAAGCCCATCTTTCTGCAAATTTTGTTGTATTGTCTTTCTAAATGATAAGTTCTTATAATAATTTCCCTTAATAAGCTGTTGGGTATCGATTTGAGCAAAAACATGGAAATTGAAAGAGCGAGGATTGAAGGATGAAGTTTTTTGCGAATTAATTTACCGATTGGATTGATTTCTTTTTTAAGTCAAAAATATATTTTTTCAAAGTGTAAAAAAGTTTCTCGTATTCGTAAAAGAGAAAAAGTTTATTTTTTCTTGCGAAGAAGAAGAAACTGTGGTGATGATAAAATGGATTTTACGAAATAAATAAAAAACTCATTTCGAATTTAAAGCGATATTTTAAAATTAAAGATTTTCTTTTAAAATGAAATAAAAAGGGAGGTTTTAGAAAAAATTTATTTAAAACACAAAACACATTTTGATAATACAAATTGTGCAATGCAGCATCAAACAAGGGTCGTAATACACAAGCTAGAAATAAGAAATGTCATTACGGAGGGTGATAACCCAGTTAACAATGATCAGGAAATGTTGTTTCACGACGAAATGATATGTATGATGCGTTTATTATTATATGAATGCGTCTTGGTGAAACGAACTAGATTTAGATTGCTTTTAAGGTCTTCACTTTTCCTAAAGCTAAAAATATATAAGAATGGGTACGGTGGAAATTAGATTTCGTTGGGGTAATTTGTGAGGGATATTTGTAACATTTTTACTTTTAAAAATGAAAAGAAAGAAAATAAGGGATATTATCTTAAGAGGTTCTCAATGCTAGATTTAAGATAACCGTTGTGAGATTTTAAAAGTTTTTAATTTGAACCAAGTCTAAGTTTAATTGCTTGTGATTGCCATCTAAATTAATTTAGAGTAATCTTAACGTTGTTTAATCTTTTTTTATTCTTCTTCAAACTTAAATAACTAAAGTTGGAATTTTTTGTCAAAAAAAAAGTATAAATTGGTTGTACCGGAGTAATGTTTATTATTCTAGATAATCTTTAAAGAAAAATTGCATCCATAACTATAGCTATAAAAGACGTTGAACTGTTTCGAGTACTTACGGTATGAGGATTACTTACAAATCCTTTAGTATAACATTCTTTTTTGCTTTATTTAAATTAACATTATTCAACAGGCGTATTAACAAATTAAATTAATTGCAAATTCCCAACTCCTCCTTCAATTGTTGCTTTTTTATTTTTATTTGTGTCCTATAATAACTAAATTAAAGTTATAAAAAATAATATTTAATTATTTATCAATTCTGCCTTAATGCACTATCTTATGTGCACGATTAAGGAGCTGTCAAAAACAGTGAAATTCATTTTTCGTATTCTTTGCTTTAATTCCTTTTTTTATCAGCAGAGCTGCATTCATTTGGCGCCCTCGCTTGGTTTTTGCCTTCCTTGTATTTTTTAATACTAAAAATTCTGGACGCATATTTAAGTTATTTAAATTGAAATTTTTAAAAGGCTATTATAAACAAACGTAAATAAAATATGTTAAAATTTGGATTTTCTATAAAAGAAAAACAATAAAATATTTATGGAATAACAGGAAAACCAGACATATCCATTTGGTTTTACGTATTCAGATCTATGTCACAATTAAATTGGATTGCATCAGACTGTTAATATTTTATAATAACTTTATCAATTCATTAATATAGGTTTCAAAAACCTTTTCTTGGATTGGAAAAAGTTAAAAATCGACCCTTAAGTTGATAAAATTCCAGAAGTGTCAAGAAGTTTATTATTTTAATTTTAACCATAAAACAAGTCAACAAGATTTAAAATTTCATTTCCACCATCAATTTATCTCAAAAGTACAGTTCATGACAATACATACAAGGTGTTCCTGAAATTTTTTTTCTCTTTACGTATTCCCTAAGTGGCTTACGTTTTAAAAAAAGTTATGCGCAGGAAGGGTCGCAGCAGATTTATTTGGGCCCTGCACCCTCCTCACCCTCTCCTTATACTTAAAATAAAAATAAAAGAAAAATTCACAAGATCTGAGTCTTCTCGTAACCACATCGACAATGCAGTTGAAGAAGAAAATTAAAGTCTAAAGACAAGACGACACCTGCAGCGGCAACATGACAATGACAACTCAAACGATCCGAAGCTATCCTTGACAGAACAGTAATTTCAGGCCCCTCCAGTGAATGAGTAAGAGAAGGGGTTTCAGCCCGTTACCAAAAAGGCTTATGTGCAGGAAAGGTCGCCCGGCTTTATTTGGCCAGCGCTCCCTCCTCACCCTCTCCTTATACTTTAAATAAACATAAAATAAAAATTCTTTTAGATTAGACGTACGCGAACCTACAAAATATGAGGCTTCTCGTAACCACAATGACAATGCGATGGAAGAAGAAGCCTAAAGTCTAAAGACCAGAAGACACCTGCAGCGGCAACATAACAATCCAAGCAATCCAGATCTATCCCTAACGGTGATTTCAGGCCCCTCCAGTTAATGGGTAAGAGAAAGGGTTTTAGCCGGTCGCCAAAAAAAGTTATGTACAGGAAGGGTCGCACCGGCTTTATTTGGTCAGTCCTGACCCTATCCTTATACTTGAAATAAACATAAAGTAGAAATTCTTTTAAATTAGACGTACGCGAGCCTACGGAGTTACAAAATCTGAGGCTTCTCGTGACCAAACGACAATGCGGTGGAAGAAGAAGATTAAGTCTAAAGATTATAAAACACTTGCAACGGTAACATAACAAGCCAAGCAATCCGGAGCTATCCATAACGGTGACTTCAGGCCCCTTCAGTTAATGGGTAAAGAAGGGGTTTTAGAATCCGGTTGCCGTCGGTCCTTTTTTAGAAGATTTCCGCTTCTTTCTTAATAAATTAAGATTTAGGTTAGAGTAGGTTTATTAATGAATCTACCTTGCCATTCAAAAGCGTTGGTTATTGTCAGCAACTGCCGATTTGGCCAGTCCAACACTGTATGCAGAGCGTTTATCTTTAAAATGGAAGACAATAGTTAAGAAAACCTCGTAGAGTATGTCATCAACAATAGCTTTCTATTCAAGATCAATTAATATAACGTCAAACTTGGAAGATAAGCTCAGGTGTTATGAAACATATGAAATCGGGCATTTTGCAAAATTAGTGCACACAAGTTACGTATAGGTACTAATTAGCAATTTTTAAATATGACACAAAATGTCTTCCATGTAAGACAATCCCACGAAATACCAGACTTTTCTCAAATGAAACTCCTACCTCCTGAGCGTTTGAGGACCTGTAGTTTTTTTTGGCATGATTGATCTTGTGACACTCAAAAAAATGAGAAGTCAAACTGGACCTTTGTAGGGTTTTAGTATGCTCTAATCTCTGTTCAGCGAACAGATGCAGCTAAACCACTCCCCACAAATTTCTGTCAAATAAGGTTGCCGCTTGTCAATTTTTGTGTAATTTATTGTTGTAAACCGTATTTTCAAAAGTTGACCAATAGATAAATTATATTCTAATAATGCGCGCCTTTTTTGGGAGTGGCTTAGCTGCATCTGTTCGCTGAACAGAGATTAGGAGCATTTTATTTAGTTAGTGTAACAAATTTTAAATGGCTTTTAGCCCTTTAGTCTGCAACCAATTATTTTTAGTTCTTGACAAAAGAAAATGACCAATCTTGGCTACTGATGATGACGTATTCGAGAAGATCCTCCATAATCTCGATTTTTATTTGACTTTAACGTAATCTTAACTAATTTATTATTAGACCACAAGACAATTTCAAACGGTGTGGTGGGCAGAACTTGTGGTATTGTTTTTATCCAGAAACCACTAAAAAGACGAAGCATATGAAATATTTAGTGAAACTTGAACTATGTTGTTCCGATGGATTTTGCAAGTTAGTACGCACAATTTTCAGATTACATTGTATTTGTTTATGGTTTTACTAAACGAAAGGCATAAAATACTAAACTTTGACGTGTTACCGCAAAACTAAAATCAAAACTGTCACACATACAAATAAGATTTTTTTTCTATTTCGGTACGTTAAGAAGCCTATAAGCACACTGTTTTGACGTCATAATAGTTCGCTTATAGAGTCTATAAGCGCACTGTTTCTAGGGAATTTTTTTCAATGTGCAGCACTGCATGTTGACAGATGAATTATATTTGACAGTCATAAAATTAATTTAATTGGACAGATTAGACTAACTTTCAAACACGAACGTCAAACGTCAGAATAAGTACTGCCAACATAAATTAATTTGCGCATCAAAATCCCAAAAACTTGATTTTGACGTAATTTTAATACCTGAAGTTTTAGGAAATGCCGAAATAGAAAAAATAGTATAGATAACACGTTTCATAAGGCTTGTTAACGTACTCGTGCTTTAGAAAACTCGCCGCAAGCGGCTCTTTTTCTAAACTTGGACTCGCATACGTTAACAAGATGCCTTATGAAACTAGTGCTCTAATATACTATTACCTTTCTGAGAAATATTTTAAGAACTCAAGCCATTGAGTATTTTTGAACAGTTATAGGAACTACAGCTTCATATTCATTTTGCTACGAGTAATGGAGTAATAATAAAGTTTTATGGCGACACATAAAATGCATATAATGGTCTTGAAGTTAGTAAATCTCAAACCGATTCAAGCTAAAGAAAAGGTCTACGGCCTATTCTTTATTTAATTATCACCAATTGGCAACTCATTGAGTACTGAATCTTATTAGGAACTAGTTGAATATGTAACTAGTCTAATCCCACCTCTGAAAATTTTTTACAATTGATAAGAGTTAAGATGCTCCACCGCAAATCAGCTCTTAATTTATGCTACCATAGACCAGTTATGGGTTTTTGTCTATGGCCTCAAAAGTTTTAGCTACAGCAGCATTATACTTGTTGAAATTATATTCAGCGTTTGTTAATTATTGTATTTCTTGAAAATGTAAGAGTTGGACAAACTAACAGACTCTTGTTTCAAAACTCTTGCATACAACTTGCTATTGGTAAACTTGAAAAATGTTATTTTAATCAAATTTAATTTTCGCATGAAAGCTTTTGTGGAGAGGTCGTGGTGTAGTAAATTACGTGCGTCGGATAATACAGTAAAGGGCCGAGTTTAATTATAGCGTTATATACAACAGAGTTTTCTAGCTACTTCTTTCGAAAAGCTCGACCACATCACTGAACAATATAAATTTCCATAAAATGAGGGGCTTTGCGAATGAAATCTTCTTATATTTAGATCTTGAGATATCAAACATGCCTCACTTATAGATATTGCTACGCATGAATCCAATAGTGGAAGTTGAAGAAGAAAAAACTAAAAGATAGTAAATTTCATATAATTTATCCATAATTGGTCCAAAAATGACATTGTGTGTAACCAAAATTAAGTGTGGTTTAATGTGGCTTAAAATAGCAATAACCAAAAACGTTGATTTAAAATTAATTTTGACAACTTTTTCTTTTGGTCGTTTTGTGCTTTGAGCAAATACCGAGCAAATACAAATTTCTCATGCACTATAACTACTACATAAAAATCGCGTTAAGCTTGTAATTGAAATCAGAGCTGAAAAACGTAAAAAAATTTAAAAAAAGAGCTTGGCTCATTGCAATGATTTTGTTAAAAAAGAAACAAATTGAAAAAGGATTTTGTGTAGTGTTATTTGGAAATTGGATACTTTTTAGAATTAGAGTAACTGAAAATGTACTGGTCAGCAGTCAGTACAACATTCATCGCTATTATATCTAAAGTTACAAATTTCCCCAATGTTAGTCATGGTTGCAATTCCCCAGAGAGGTTCCTGTGCAGCCGAGGATAACTAACTGCACTGCGGGTGTGGGTTTGCATATTTCGTGATCTGTAACTGGAATATTTTAGTTGGACCGTTAAACCAAATACAAATCAATTGAATTATAAAATTTTAAAAAAAGTGGCACGAATAATAATTTTCTTTTATGTGAAATTTGAGTTAATAATTTTTGTCTTTAATGGGGTATTACGATATAAAAAAAAGAATGCTTTAACAAGTAGTTGTGTCAATCACAAGTTCAAAGCACGTAACTGATGTGAACTTCCGTACGAAACAAAAACATTTTTTTCAGCTTGTTAAACTGCCAGAAAGTTAACCACTTCGATTATCTTATGGACGATGATTATTATGATGACATAAAATACTTGTTAATTTAATTTCCGCGTATAGGTAATTTTCCCTCGTTGTAATAAGAAATTAGACGTAATTTTGTATAATGATGAGATTAGTCATAGTATGTAATCTGAAATTCAATTAAACATTAAATTCAAATGCGATTGCATGTGCACTAGAAGTAAATACGGAAATATTCTATTGACAGGTGAAACTAAAACTGACATTTATATAAAAGATTGGCTTATAAAACTATCAACAATTTATAAATAATTAGCTAGTTACATTAGATTCAAATTATTGGAACTAGTTGAAGCTTATGAACATTTTACAAGTCCTCGAGCATGCAAAGCTTTATTTTTAAAATTACTTTAAGAATGCGTGAATATTTAATTATTTTTTGCTAATAAAATTTGAAAAATTGCAAAAATTATCAACTTTTTCCATTACACGTAAGACATTTTTTGGCTCACTGCAACTCCTGGTTACTAGCCACCCTCTAGTAACATTAAAATTATTGTAGAAAACAGTTTTTATAATTGTAATTTTGAATTTTTATTCATACTAATACTACCCAAGGGGCTCATCTGGGGGGGGGGCAAAGTCCCCCAGCATACCTGGCCTGCTCGACATAGTGGTACCGGCAGGGTCATCCCAGATAAAAATTATTAAATAATTTCATCAAGTTGGACTGTTGGAGCAACAGCTCATAGCTCATACGTCCAGAAGCATAGTGAATAGGGCTTTAAGGGAGTCTCGCAAAATTACGACTCTATCACCATAATGAAATTACTCAGGGGGTTCAGGTGGGGGGATAAACTCCCCCATCATGCCTGGCCTGCTCGACATTGTGGTACAGGCAGGGTCATCCCAGATGAAAATTATTTAACATTTTCATCAAGATCGACTGTTGCAGAAACAGCTCATACGTCCAGAAGCATAGTGAGTAGGGCTTCACGGGAGTCTCGCAAAATAACGACTCTATCAGCATAATGAAATTGCTCAGGGGGTTCAGCTAGGGGGACATAGTACCCCATCATGCCTGGCCTGCTCGACATTGTGGTACAGGCAGGGTCAACCCAGATGAAAATTATTTAACATTTTCATCAAGATGGACTGTTGCAGAAACAGCTCATAGGTCCAGAAGTATAGTGAGTAGAGCTTCACGGGAGTCTCGCAAAATGACGACTCTATCAGCATATTGAATTGCTCAGGGGGTTCAGCTAGGGGGACAAACTCCCCCATCATGCCTGGCCTGCTCGACATTGTGGTACAGGCAGGGTCAACCCAGATGAAAATTATTACACATTTTCATCAAGATGAACTGTTGCAGAAACAGCTCATACATCCAGAAGCATAGTGAGTAGGGCTTCACTTCTCGCAAAGTAACGACTCTATCAGCATAATGAAATTGCTCAGGGGGTTCAGCTAGGGGGACAAAGTACCCCATCATGTCTGGCCTGCTCGACATTGTGGTACAGGCAGGGTCAACCCAGATGAAAATTATTTAACATTTTCATCAAGATAGACTGTTGCAGAAACAGCTCATAGGTCCAGAAGTATAGTGAGTAGAGCTTCACGGGAGTCTCGCAAAATGACGACTCTATCAGTATAATGAAATTGCTCAGGGGGTTCAGCTAGGGGGACAAACTCCCCCATCATGCCTGGCCTGCTCGACATTGTGGTACAGGCAGGGTCAACCCAGATGAAAATTATTACACATTTTCATCAAGATGAACTGTTGCAGAAACAGCTCATACATCCAGAAGCATAGTGAGTAGGGCTTCACTTCTCGCAAAGTAACGACTCTATCAGCATAATGAAATTGCTCAGGGGGTTCAGCTAGGGGGACAAAGTACCCCATCATGCCTGGTCTGCTCGACATAGTGGTACAGACAGGGTCATCCCAGATGAAAATTATTTAACATTTTCATCAAGATGGACTGTTGCAGAAACAGCTCATAGGTCCAGAAGTATAGTGAGTAGAGCTTTACGGGAGTCTCGCAAAATGACGACTCTATCAGCATAATGAAATTGCTCAGGGGGTTCAGCTAGGGGGACAAACTCCCCCATCATGCCTGGCCTGCTCGACATTGTGGTACAGGCAGGGTCAACCCAGATGAAAATTATTTAACATTTTCATCAAGATGAACTGTTGCAGAAACAGCTCATACATCCAGAAGCATAGTGAGTGGGGCTTCACGGGAATCTCGCAAAATAACGACTCTATCAGCATAATGAAATTGCTCAGGGGGTTCAGCTAGGGGGACAAAGTCCCCCGTCAATCCTGGCCTGCTCGACATAGTGGTACAGACAGGGTCATCCCAGATGAAAATTATTAAGGAATTCCATTAAGTTGGACTGTTGGAGCAACAGCTCATATGTCTAGAAGCAAGTGAGTAGAGATTCAAGGGAGTTTCGCAAAATGACAATTCTATTGGCATAATGATATTACTCAGGGGGCTCAGACAGAAATAATTTTTTCGGGTCAAGAAATCCTCATTTAAGTGAAGCCCTAATAGCAGGAATTATGCTAAAAAAATTTAAGGCAAATACCAAGGTTCGCCGACTTAAGAACTAACCAATTTTTTCCTGTGCGGGTATTGAAAGAAAAGAATCTTTGCAAGTCGTCTTGTAACAATTCAAAAACTGAAAGACCACCTTCGTCTACATGAGATTTTTGCTTCCCTGTGTAATGCACAATTTTGGTTCCAAAATTGAATGTTGCAAGTTGATAGTATTCAACAGTTGCGATAATGCAACATCCTACATATAATAATATAATGAGCTTAACTATAGGTTAGTAAAGAGTTCTACACCATCAAAATAATCCCTCGATAATTCCGATTAATTAAAGTTGGCGTTGCAAAGTCATTCAAATTAAGATATAATCCGAATTAGTAGTGAAGAGCAACATAAACAAATTTTAACAAAAATAAATTAAAGTCTTCATAAAAATTAAAAAATATCAGTGCAGTTTAGGTATAGAAGTTTCATTTAGAAATTAGAAAATATCAATTTATTCCCACAGAAGTTATACTTTTGACACGTGACATCCGGATTACGAGTAATCGGATTACCAAGAGCTTATAGTGTAGTGTGATTGTGCATGAAAATGTATTAACATTGCATTTTCTATAATTACATTTGCTTATTTATCAAGCCCCTAGAATTTACCCCATAACTCCAACGCCAACTATTCAAAACCTTCCACATAGCTACACCAAATATCTAACAAACTCGATAATGTTGGAACGAGTGACGGACTTGGAATAGTTGCGTACCAACTTCCCTTTAGTAATCGTAAAATAAATAAAGTGTAAAGATGCAACATTATTATTGATGAAGAAACAACATAATTTTGTTATAAAAATATCTATAATGAAAAATTAACTGTTCGCATGGAATGTATGGAATAAAGGAGTTTAGGGCACTTGATTTCCATAAGAATAATAGTAATTAAGTGTTTGGAGCTTTGGAGTAGTCAGGAAAGGCAAAAATACTAAAAGTCCCCTGTCCTAGCTATATGACTAAGGAAAGGTGAAAAGGTCCCGTTTTTGGACTTTTTGCTTATATCTGAAAAACGGTAAGTCATTGGGAAAAATTTTCTTTTAGAAAATTGAAAGCCTATCAAATTTCCTACAAGACTGATTCAATTCATTTTTGCTCCTTTCTTTATAGTTTTCGAGATATCCGCCCTCAAAAATCATTAATGTATGAAAAAAAATTGTGCCTCACGTTTTTCGTCCAACTTTTGCCTCTAGCACCTTAACACTTCATTTTACAGTCAAAGTCTTCAAAAAAGAAGTTGTAAAGCATTAAATTTTTATCGGAAGGCAAAAATTTGATTTAATAACTAAAGCAATTTGGAGTCAGCTGATGAACCTGAATTCAGTGTGCAAATGACTTAGGAAGGTTCTCCACTAATTGAACGAGGTCTAACCTCCAGAATCTATAGCTTATGGTTCAGGAAAAACCAGGGGCCCTGGTCTAACATTGGAATCTTGTTTCTTCCATCAAATGTAAGACTTGAAGTACTCTTTTTGAGTTTTGCATAAACGTAGAAGGTTCTAACAGAGAAGAGCATCCTAAACCTATAATTTTATAATTTTCGAATCTCACTGAATTCTGTAATATGGGAGATGAAAGAATTAACTCCATGGGAGAATAAAATGTATGACAGTGAATAATTCAATAAAAAAATGTTAAGAAATCAAAAATGCAAACTTGTGAATATAAAACTAATATAAATTATTGCGACAAGAAAGTTATTTTGAAAGTGCGAGTAAAATGATTTAGGTGGGTACATGGTTGCTTTTATATTGTGATTGTGAGATGTATCTATAAACCATTAAAAGTTTCAATTAAATTGAAAATAGTGATGCAAATTACAATTTCACTTTGCATAAAGAGTGAATAAATAATATTCTACAATATCTAAAAATGAGTTTAGAATTATAGTTGAGACTCAGACTACATAAAGTGTCAGGTAATCGGCCATTACCGAGTTGGAACGGGTCTTGAAATATGCATTCAGCTGTCAAGTTAGGAGCCGGCAGGCAGTTCTCTCCTCTCTTAGCCACTTTCAGTCGTATTATCAAGGGCTTAGAATTATATATGTTACCGAGAATTCAATTATCATAATTATGGAACTCGGAAAAGGTTGAATAAAAAACAATTGTAGCATTTTTAAGTATTAATCTACTTTTTATAACTGACGTATTAAACTGCTAAATTACAGTGAAAATGTAAGATGGAAATGAACATGATAATAATGTTATACATGCAATGCATGCATCGCGTACTTACATCGTATGTAAAATAATATTCGATTAATATTCGAAATTTAACTATTTTAACCGGTGCGAACGTTGTAAAAAATGCATCATTTTATCTTCGTGATGCTTTTCAGAATTTATTTCTGTAGCTGGAAAATATTGTTTTTGATACATTAACGCACATCTAAACTTAATTTTTTTTTCTTTACCGACACGTGCCTTTTAGAATGATCAATAAATAATTAATTTAAGAATAAAATTTCTAAATAAATATTTAATAATAATTAACAATTACTAGACTAACTAAATTAAATAATTAAACTCACGTGGTGGTCACGTGTCGGTAAAGAAAAAAAATTCAAGTATAGGTATTCGTGAAAAATACAATTGAACCCTTATAATCAAAAACTACTTAATTTCTGAAAATTTCAATAATAAATACCGAATAATGAACCTTCTCTTCTGTTGCAAGCTGTTTCTAATGCCTTCCACGATTTTTTAGCCACAGGGTAGGTACTCAAAGGGTTAAAAATCTTTAGATAAATCTTGAAAGTAGGTGATTATAAATTGTAAATTTACGTCTCATCGATTAATCATGAGATGCTGCTGTCGCTTTTACCTCAAACTATTAAAACATGGGTATAAAGAATCGTGAAGAAAAAATGCCTTCTAAGACAGAAAATCTTGCTCAAACAAGAAGCATCGGGCTATATTTTGACTAATTTTGACTATCCTCATACAAAATTCAAATTTATCAGAATAATGGCCCCCCTCAGACCAAATCTTTTTATTTACAATTTTTGAAAGACTCGATTTGGAATAAAAAATCTATTTAGGTAAACACATCTGGCAGCATTTTATAAGGTGGGTTTTTTTAATTATTGCTATAATTCATTCCTTATAACCTTATAAGATAACTGTCTTTGCCTACAGCTCAAATTCAATTTAAATGAGAAGTAAATAAATAAACTCCGTAACTTACGATAAGAATAGAGCGGAGCCAATATCTTGCTTAAGTACAGATAGAGGCAGCGACCGATACAAAGCCGAAGCATTTGCAGGCAACCTAGATCGCTAATGCACTCCGCTGGAGGAGTTGAGACCCACGTCCGCAGACGGCTTCGAGACGAATATGACGTAGCCATTGCTCCCACCAGTCCGCTCGAAATCAGGACCCTCATCAAGAAGACGAAAACCAAGACAGCTCCCGGTCACGATGGCATCTCTATAAAGCTCTACGTAACCTTCCTCCTTTAGCTCTTGTCTGGCTATGTACAATTATTAACGCTATTCTCAGTTTTCAGCACTTCCCGAAGAAATGGAAAGCCGCCGATGTCATCGTAATCCCCAAACCCGGAGGGAACCGCACCTTCCCCCAAGATTACCGCCCGATCAGTCTTCTGCCTACCATGAGCAAGATTGCCGAAAAGGTCATCCTATCCTGCCTGAGAGCCCACAAAAGACGAGCACGTTATCCAGGACGAACAGTATGGATTCCGACCAGCACACTCCAATTTCCACCAAACCGTCCGCGTTGAGTTCTTCGCCGATGCATTCGACCACAAAGACTCTGCCGCTGCCGTCTTCCTCGACGTCTCCAATACCTTCGACAAGGTCTGGCACTAAGGTCTACACCACAAGATGATCACCGCTCGATATCCACTATCGATAATGAAGCTCATCGATTCCTTCATTTCTCGTCGATCATTCAGGGTCAAGATCGACGACGTCCTATCCACCTCCAGACCTATCCTAGCCGGTGTCACTCAAGGTGCCACCCTATCTCCGCACCTCTTCATCATTTTTACAAGGGATGTGCCATCAACCGAAGCTAGTAATCTTTATATTTTTGCTGATGACACCTGTTTCATGGCCAGCAACAGGGACCCACGCCTGGTACGATACCGACTTCAAAGAGCAGCCGACAGCCTGGAGCTCTGGTTTAAGAAATGGCAAATCTCCTTCAACGCACAGAAGAGTTCGTCCATTTACTTCTCCAAGCGACCGAGTCTTCGTCATCCGCCAAACATCGAGATCTTCGGCGAAGCCATTCCTTGGAAAGAGAACGCCCGATACCTAGGACTAACCATCGTCAAGGGACTGGTCTGGAAACCACACATCGAGGGAGCTATCGTCCGAGCACGAGCTGCATTTTCGTTACTATATCCACTTTTTTGAGGTACCGACGTCACTAATAAGCTGCTTCTGTACAACACCGTCATTCGACCCATCATGACGTACGCCGCACCAGCCTGGGGCTACGCCGTACCGTCCAACATCAAGAAAATGCAGACCATACAGAACAAGATCCTGAGGACCATCGTCCATGGACCATGGTTCATCCGTAACAGGAATATTCAACAGATGATTAGCATCCAGGATTTCATCCGAGAAGCAGCCTCTATGTTCTACGAGACAACACTGAACCACGACAACCCTACCATCCGAGAACTATGGGAATACAACATCAACAAGTCTAGGCTTCGGAAGAGACCCAAGTTGGTTCTTGACCGAGCCTAAGAACCTCGTTATCGTCACCATAACAGACTAAGGTTTATCGTCAGTGACTTCGGTCACATTTCAAAATACATTTAATTCATCATTTCAGATCCGACCGATGAAAGAGGTACAAGGCAGAGCCCAGGCACCCCAAGAGCCATTATCAAGATTCCAGATCTCTCTCTCTCTCTCTGTATCTCTAAAATTGGTGCGACTAGATGTTACCAGACACATTTTCGTTATAGCGCATTGGCTCCGCTCTATTCTTTACAAAAATTCAGCACTCTACTCAAGGACCAGTGAGAAATGCGGAAAAATAAAATAAAATAAAATAAAAATAAAATAGTTTTAACACAAAAAATTAACCCGTGTTTCTACTAGTCTGTCTGTAGCACAGAAATTTGAGAATCTCAACGGTAAACGAGACACAAAATTGAACAATATTTTTAATAAATTGATTATTTGTTTTTGTTTTTTTTTTACTACTGAATTAATTATTTCAGCTGGGTTTTGGATCGTCGATGATGAACAAAATTCGTCGATTTTTTTTTAAAAAAGAACTTTTAACATACATTTAGCTTTAGGAAATACACCAACTTGCGAAGTTAGTTTACAAATAATTAATTAACAGCTTTAGAAACAATTCAACGTTCTTCCAAATCACTTGACACAATAAAATAAATTATCCAACAGAATTTGGTCACAAAATGCGCAAACTAAAATATTTATTTCAAATATCAATTATTTGTTACAATAAAAATTATATTTTGCGCTAAAACCATTTTTTGAAGGATGGAATATTATAGTAATTCTAAATATTTCTTGTAGCAGATGCTGTAAAAGTTGGTGCATCGGTATTCGAAGTGACTCCTAATACAGCAAAGTGTTTCGAGTTTCTCAGGGGACCTCAAGAAATGGATTGGAAAACTTCCATTCATTGATTTGTATTCGCCTTGTGCCGGCGCACTTATGTATATTTACTGAATCGTTCCTAGTAAATAGAAACGAACACTACGAAAACTGCATTTTTTGCTAACAAAATACATATGTTATACATGCGAGCTTTTATTAAATGAGTTATTTCATGTATTACGTGTTCGCTTTATATACGTACGTACGTAGAGTATGTTAATCAAATCCGTACTTTAATTAAATTAAGGTGTACGGCTCACATGATAAGCGTCGCGGTGGAACGTCAATCAAATCTAACGCTAATTATAACAAACTTACCATCAAACTTTACTGATTAATTTATTCATGCTTGAAATATATTAGATATATGCGGAGGGTGTAAATAAATTAACTTAGGCATCTAGTTTTAATTGCTCATTTTAAATAAAATACACAAAATTTACCTCGACTTTTACTCCACGTTCTTTTGTTTACATGATTGTATAGGATGTTAAATAATTTTATAACGTGTTCTTCGTAGAAATATAAATAAAAAACGTGGAACTACGGTCTTTTTGCTAGGCTCTAGAGCTCTATGAAGGCTTCACTGCACTTTCTGCGTAGACATACTTATTTTAAAAGAACCTAACGATCCGAGAGGAGCATATGACAATAAGACAATCCAAATCTCCATGCAGGAATTTAAGTTCAAATTTAAATTTTACGTAAACACATACAAAGAGTTAGCGATTGTCTATTAATTTGGTTCTGAGATTTTTTACAAATCAGCAGAGAATGAAGATGAAGCGATGAAGTAAGTGTGATGTGTGAGCAACTAACTCAAATGTTAATTCAATTTTATCAAAATATAACTAAGAATGCAATATACTACATAGAAAGTGTCGATAAAAATTTCCAACTTGCAAAAGAGTCGTAAACTTTAACCAACTTACCGAAAATAGTTTGCAAGTAAATTGTAATTTAATTTAGTATGTGAGCGTAAGTGATGATAAGTATATGGTATAACTTGCGAAATAGAATGTTACTATATCTAATAATTTCAAAATTTCTAAATAAATTTGCAATATGCTTAGAAATTGCGACGGAAAGATAAGTACTCATCACATCGCTACTGCACATGAACAGTCTCCAAAGATATACATAATATACAGTGTTTTTTAGTTCAGATTTTTCGGAACAGCAATCTTAAGGTTCATTATTCTTATACATAGATTTCAGGGCACTAAACACGCGCGAGAGGTAGGACTTCACCCCTGAAAATGGGGTAAAAGAGTGAAAATTGCTCCTCTTTCCTGTTTTTTCACTTTTTCTCAAAAACTAAATCTCTTAGGGGTAGTGTTATGATTGGATATTGTTTCCGATACCGACACCAAACTTTGTTAAAACACACCCCTTCAAAGAGATAAAAATTCTCACTTGCCACACACACAGACTTGCCTTGCGGTGCAGGCAGGTGCAGGTGCGGCAGGTCCCCTGCACAGGCCAAACATCTGAACAACTTTTTGAAGAGAAAAGAAATATTTTGGTATAACAAGCAGTTTTTCGTAAATTGTTACTAAAGAAACTAAGTTTGAAATCCATTTTTAACCCTCGTCGTATTTCGCTTTTACAATTTTTTAGTGCCTAGGAAGTAGTAGAGTTGGGCAAGATACTTGTAAATTGTATCATTGATACATGATACTTTTAATTTTGATTCCAGAGACACAAAAGACCTACTGATTTTGATACTTTTCTCTCCCTTCTATTTTTGATTATATTTTATATTAAAATTAGCTCCCTAAAATCAAAGAAAAATAATAAAAAATTTACAGAAAATTGGAATTCTCAATTTTCTGCACTTGAAACGTACTTTTGTTAACTTTTGAAATGAATATTGAAAAAGTATCCGAGTAATTTGATACAAGATAAAAAAAATGTCAAAGATACATATCATTGATCCTGCCCATCTCTGAGAATCAGAAGGTACACGGTACACTGACCGAAAGTTCAAAGAAAAATTTCCCAATGCAATTACTGCGATCAGTCTATGAATAGTGAAATAGTGAAGTCATTTTTGTAAGTGAGATCGAGTAGTACCTGCTTATACAATATACAGGATGTCCCTAAAAGTCGTGGAACAAATAAATTATATGGTATAGATCTTCCATAAAACCTATATCAGGATGCGGAAAGAATCGCTAGAGTTTCTGTCCGTGCTTCTTAACTTGGCGACATGGCGACACATTTGCGCTCTGACGTTAGTTTTTAAAGAAGATGTTTGGTATTAGAGTGGTCCCAACTTAACCTGAGCACACCACGTGACCAAACCTGCGCGAGGCGTGGCTTCAGAGCCCAGTGGCGGAGTTATTTCTTCTGTCAAAAAAATTATTTTTAAAAGTTGTCTTTAAAATAATTACTTAATTTAAATTTTTATTTGAAGTATTAATAATAATTAATTACTGATTTAATACTTTATAAATGAGATCTACACATTATTAAAATGCTTGTATTTTGCTTCGACAAAAACAAAAGTAATGTAATAACTATATGACGACACTGTCTACGTCCGTTTCTAATCAACGGCAGTACAAAACTACTGCGAAACTTTAACGGTCATCACGTGGTGTGCTCAGGTTACGTTGGATTCGCCTCGCCTTTGCAATGCAAATTTTTGCGAGGCGAGGCGAGGCGAGAGAAGATTTTTAATGCGATGCGCGACTCTCGCGTGAAGCCCTACACTTGCGCAATACAAGATATGAAAATTGTATACTATGTGTCCCAGAGTCAAGGCTCTCCATAATAGGATTTTGAAAAGTAATAAGAGATACAGTATTGGTGAAATATAGTGGAAATTTTGCATACTATTAGCCATAACCCGGAGCTGATTTTGTTTTTCGAAAAAACTCTAGATATCTATCTGGAAAAAACTAAAAAAGTGCCTATGAAGGTATTTTTAATTTTCAAAAAAGGGGTAATATAAAAGGTATTAAGGTAAAACCAAAATATTTAGTAAACAGAGGAACAGCTTTTTGAGCCGTCGCGGTTTGGAGATTTGACTTATATATGTTTTTTAAACGTAAATCTGTTACGATATGCTTTTCTACACGTGTCAGAGTGTTACGAATCCTTACGATTCTGCCTCTGATACGTGAAGAATTAACATCGTTTGCGCGCCCGAGTGTTTTTTATTAAAAATGACTCGTACGTAATACATCAGCAACGATTAGATCCTCCGTTTTAGTACCATTTGCGATGCCATGGTATAAATATTTATCCGGCGTTTATACTCGAACATACTCAAATATACTCGAGGTCGCCCGGTTCAATTTCAGTTAATCCGATAAGTTAAAATTATTTATTTAATTTTAATTTATTTTGGCCCTTCAGGTATCTCAAAAATCTTTTTAATTTTACTTTTAAACGTCCTTAACATTTTCAAGTCATTTTCCTAATTTTAAAACCATTTAAGATGTTTAATTATTTTGAATGCTTTTTAAAATTATTTGTAATTTGAGTATCCCATAGAAAAGTTATTTTTGAGTAGTCAAAACTACGTTGTATTGTATGAGTATGATGAAGATGAGAAAGAGTTAATACTGTAATTTTTAAGATTTCGATACTTCTTAAATTTCAAATTTGCACGTAATACGATCCTGAATTCTACAATAGGTTAGAATAAAATACAACACTTTTTTTGGTATTTGTAAACTTTCAGCTTAATAAACACAACCTACAATAGAAAAGAAAATTTACATTCTCAACTATACCACAATTTTTAAAAGTAATTTATTCAAGCACCGACAAAAATCAACGTACCAAAAAACGAACAAGTATAAGTTTAGTCAAATACGAGACAAAATTCTTTGTTCAGCATCAAAAATGTTTTTTTTTCTAAGTTATTTCCTTATTGCTGCTACGTCATCACAGTTCTTTCCCAAGCGATTTCCGCTTCAGCTTAAGTTATGGTCTTCCTTTTCCCGTGGATCTATAACTCTTTAAGGATCAGCACTAAAACTCAGTAGTTTCCAAATAGTAAAAAAAAGTTTAATTACGTACATAAAATTACTTGTCATCGAGTATAATTTTTATTTCGATTTCTTTTACCACAGTACGTACGGTTTAACAAAAGAGGGTGGTTTGTATTTGAAAAATAAAAAGGCCTTTCAAGTAGTATACTACAAAGGAATTTTGTATAAGTAAAAATATCCAACAAAAATTTAATTCAAATTATTGTTTTTCTACTAGGTACATATAATTTTCCACAAATGGAAATGTGCTGTTGGAAAAAATTTTTTTAATCAAAATTGCAAAAACAAAGAGAATTTTTTTTTAAAATAAAGTTAATGTACTTTTAGTTCGTTTGTTGAAGTTTTTCTTGTCGATAAATAAAGCGAACGGAGGACAAAAATATGATTCGTAAGCGCTATTTTTGTCAAAAACATCTATAAATTGAATCCAATCAAACCGTTACTAGTTTTTGATAAATTCTCCCGTAATTACGTACCCTTTACCTTTAAAAATTTCTTACAAGACTTTCTTGCAAGTAAGTTAAAATTAAGTTATCACTAGTACAACATGTTATTTGGTGTTGTATAGAAATTAATTTACATAATAAAGCAATTATTTCAATGTAAACAATTGTTAATGCTTTCATTTGTTAATCGAGTGTAACAAAGTTGGGAAAGTCATATAGATAGGAACGATGAATCACGGTAGCGGTAAGGAACGGAACCGGAAGCTAGCCAGTGCCGCTGGACACAATTTCCGGAGCCCGAGCCTATATAGAACCTGTCACCGGACTCCTGCGAGCAATCTAGGATGACCAATGGCCATCGCGAATCCGGTCCAACCGCACTAATGTGCACTTTACTTCTCCAAACGACTTTATATACGCGTTGGATTATCCTCGATACATTTATTACGACTGACTGTCATCTATATATCGAAATTATATTTAAACCTCTCTCAAAACATCTTTTCGGTAAACGATTTTTGTATTCAAAAATTATCTAGTAATTTAAAATTATTACCGATAAAAGTTTATCCTCTTTAATTAAATTGTGAGTATACATAAAAATAGTTACGAGGGTGACTTTTATTGAAATAGTTCATAGTTGGGAGTTTTTCACTGTTGCACATCAGTGTATCGATAATTTTTTTTCTTATTAACATCTCAAGAAGTGATAGCTGCAAAGATGGTATCTACTGAAGTGCAAGAACTGTCGGAGTTCTTCGTTGGTTTTGATTGTTTTAGGTGAATTTTTATTGATTTTATCGAGTGAAAAGCAAAAAAATAAAGTTGCGAAGTAGGTACTTTCGTACTTTGTTTGCACTTTCAATGAAGAATTTTTATTAATCTTCGCTTGCAAGTCTCGAGTGTCAAAATGTTAACAAAATCGACTTTCAAAATTTAAATTTCTTTGTTTAAATAAAAAGAGGACCAAAAAATTATATTTCATATTCTTAGTAATGCGTAATTTTTTTTAGAAGGGGCAAAACCCAAATATCCGATTCAAAAAATTAGACAGCGATAGACGCACTACAAAAAGTAGCCCAGAAGCAAGAAGCATAAAAATACAGCTGGTGAACTGAATACTGAAACTAAAGCCTAAAGTCAATTATTCGACGTTAAGAAATTTATAATTCGTTTAAAGAGGATCTGAAAACTAAAATCTGGATGTGGACTCTACAAGGTATCCAGAAACTCTCCTGCTAAATGGAAAGGCTAAAATCAGGTGATGGGCACAAATATTTTTTGCCTATCTATCCATTTGGCCTAAGTTGCTGAGATACTTCGCTTTCGAGAAAACCCGACAAGAAATTCACTCGTTCTTCTCCTGGCTTGGAAAATTAAAAAAATTCGAAATGAGTCTTAGCGAAAACTGTGTATCTTAACGACTTAGACCAGGAGTAGGTACCTCACTTTTTTATAAAAAATAAATTCCCCAAAGGTTTCAAACCAAAAAATCGAAAACGCCAAATAATCAAAGATAGAACTTTGTGAACTATGTGCTATCTTTAGAAGGCTTTGAGGAAGCAATTCTGAATAAAATGATTTATGATTAGTCGACATAAACTCATCTGCACAAGCTGAGGTTTCCGTTGGTAGAAGAGTAGCTAAGAGAATTAATAAATAATATGACCACAAAGTTAGTTTAAAAAAACTAAAAGATGGAAGGGCCAAAAGTGAATATTTTGTTCTTCTGTAGAATTTTATCACCAGCAAACGGGAAACTAAATCTTTTTCGATAAAATTGGACTATAGGTAGTGGTTTTATTGTAAGCTCCGAGTAAATGTCTAAAACAGGTGCTGCATAGAAGCAAAGCAAGTAGAACTGGATACTGGAATGTATATTGATACCTGATAAGGTTATGAAATCATGAGCTTGTTTGTTATGTCACTCATATGGTTTGTTATTGTATTGAAATTTTCTCATGCTAGAGCTATTATAAAATAATAGACAATTTCACTCATTTATTTTTTTCTTTATTTATCGGCAAAACTGTATACCGTCAAGTTTTGCTTCCTTTATATTTATGACCAATGGAAGCATTTTTAAAATTTAGAAATTGTCATTAATCCCTTTTTTGCTTTGAAAATTACTTATACGTCGGAAAATTCGCGATTTTCTTTTACCAAAATGATATGGGTAAAAAAATTGAACAGTAAAGAAATAACAAAACATTATGTTCATGTTCACACTTCTTTTCTCCCAGAAATTTCCTAACATTCGAGACATTTTTAGTTGTTTATAATCTTCACTTCCTTCCTCCATGTTTCTACTAAGGAGGAGCTTATGATGACGAGCTAATTATTTAATTAATTTATTTGATACTTAATTTTCATACACCTAAAAAATCCGTACTACCCGGTCTTCCAACACTTAGGTACAGTCAGCCTCACAATTATTGGCCACCATGGCTATACGCCAGGGTGGCCAATAAGTTCCTAGAAAGACTCTGTGTCCCTCTGAAGGGATGTGGGTTAACGTGGCTATCTTTCTTTTTAGTTCAAATAAGTTAAATGAGCAAAGTGGTCAGGGACTAACTTAAGAAATAATTTTGAGGGAGAGCTACCTGAAATTTGCCAACTGTGAGCCTCTAAAATACCAACTAACTATTTTTTTTAAAGATTTTTCACGGGCCCCCAAGCGTCCCGGAGAATTTTTTTTTAATTTTCAAGGTCAAAGGAGCTTAGGTTAACTTGAAGAATTTTTAAACATTTCTGTACTCTGAAATTAAGAAATTTTTTATATCGAAAAAACTTTATTTGATACGAGTAACTTATTTATTGGATCGTTTGATAATTGTTTTAGGCATATTGTCCATAAAAATAGAATATTTGTAATTTTCACATGTTCCCCTTATTAAAAAAGAGGACATTTTTAACAATTTACAAAAAAATCCGCTCTTCTGAATCCCTTAAAGTCACGGGTTTGGTTTCGTAATTTCACTGAAACTTTGGAACCATTATAGTTACACCACTGGGCTTGGTCATTTTACAAGCAAATGTTTCTCAATTTTCAATGTGAGCAAATTTAGAGATAACAGATAACACTAGACTTTCAGGCAGGGTTTCTCAAGAAACGGTGTTTTTGAAGTAGAAAAATTTTTTTTTTCAACTACGGCAAATTTTTCCAACTGCTTAAAACATTGGGGGGAGGGCAGCTTCCCCTATCCTCCCCTATGGGTTCGTCTCTGAAAATAGTGCAGTTTTTGTGCTTCTAATATTCCAGCAAAAAACTCTAAGTCCTGATGTCTTTTGCCTTTTGAATTTTTACATTTTACATACAAAAGAGCCAATATTGCACACACTTCTTGTATATTGTACTGAAGTACTGATGTTCTTGTATTGATGTACAGTAATGGTATGGGGGCAATAAAAGCTCACTAGCGGGCGCCCCCGTCGAAATTCGACGAAGTAGTTGTAGAGATGAATGTGTTAGAAAAATGAAATTTTCAAAAATTATTATAATGCACTTACTTCCTACACCGATGATTGTTTGTTAATTTATTATTTTAAAAAAATTTATGAAATTGGTAATTTGAAGAAAATAATTAGTGCTGACATATCTGGGGGTCGACAGCTTCAATTTAAAAAAAATAGCGGTCACCCCCGTCGAAATAGACGAAGTTTTTGAAGATATGAATGAGCTATGACTATTTTATAAAAAATAAGAAAACTAACCTTATAGATAACAACTAAGCCAAAGAGGGCAACATAAAAAACCGTCTCAAAAATCAAAAATTCACAAAAGCACGAAACGTAATTAAAAATGCACGCACCAACCTGACCATATCGCGTATTAGAAACGTACTGGTCGAATAAAAGTATTGAAAATTTTATCACCACGACCAAATGTATAATGTGTGCCTTATCGTATAAAACCAAATACTATCTACATTTATTCTCATTTATAATTTTTAAAATTGGATTATTTTAAATTATAAAATTGATTATTTTATTATGTATATTAAAAATATAAAACAATGTATGAAATTAATAATTTTGAGGAAAAAATTAGTGGTGACATATCTGTGGGTCAAGAGCTTCAATTTAAAAAAAATCGTCAAAATCGGCCCAGTAGAAGTACGCTAAAATTAGCGGAAAAGAAAAGCCTTCGCGTTTTAAATATAACAACCTATATGACATTTATATACATTGTACAGTTCACTGATCTTTACCGACACGTGATTACTTTAATATGTATAAATTAAGATCAGAATGACTTATTTGCAGAGTTCAATTATTTAATTCATTTAATTTATTTATTACTAATTATTATTAGAAACATAAGAAAATTTATTATTAAATTAATTATTTATTGAGTATTCTAAAAGTGACGTGTCGTTAAAGATCGGTGAACTGAAGAAAACAATCACGAAATGGTAAGTTTCCACAGTTGGAACTACGTGATCTGATAATCTGGTAATAAGTAAAAATAATTTTTGCAAAAATTAAAATGACATAAATAACAAAATGAACAATGGCCTTCTAAGTGATTGCTTTTCTTTTTTTTAACATGGAAGTTATGACATTTTAAAATTATTTAGATGGCTTTTAGTTTACAAAAATTGTAAACAATTCATCTGAAAGGCATCAAAATACATTAATAATTAACTTATTTTAGAATAAATTACAATTTTTATTCTAACATTCCATACAATGGGTTCATTGGAATAAGGACCTTCCAAAATTTCAGATTACAAATTGATCTCTTTTGATTAATATTAAATTGAAAATAACCAAGAATCAATTTGTATGACCTCTATGGTTTATAGTCACGCTATCGATTGTATAATATTAAAAGTTAAAACGACCCCTTTGCTCTTTTCGATTTTTTTGGGGAATTAATTACAATCACGAAGACGAGTTAAAATTTTGTACTTACAGATAGTTGGTTCTCATTTTCTTTTTTCTAATTTTGATGTTGTTACTTCTTGCACCATAAGACTCCATCTTCATGTTTTTTAATTTCTAGACAAATTTACAGAATCAGAAACCCAAACTTTGCTCAAGACCTTATAAGTACCTACATGTAACCACTGTCATGTCACACACACATTATTAGTGAATGTACTCACTTCTTTAGTAACTAATAGATGAGGATGAGGGGTTCAGAAGTGAAGTGATTCGAGTCCATGCAAACTAAATTTCAGATCAAGATGAATATTACATTCATTAGCCTCAAACTTTTTTATTTAATTTCTTTTTAAAATTAAGGCTGAGTTGTGAGTTGTATAAAGGATGCTAAAGTGCTCAACATTTTCCCAAATTAAGCTCGCAATAGCAAACTGAAGTCCGTTGTATAATGGTTTCTCAAGTTCGAACAACAGCCAAACTGACTTCTAGAATAGTTTGAATTTCTAGCGTTATAAAGCATCCAAAATTAATCTTGTTTATTGATTTAAATGCAAAATTTTATGCTCTACATCTTTTATTTGAAGATTATTTTTCTAAAATAAATTGGGAAGCAGGAAATTACCAAAGTATGATTTTACATGATAAATCCCTACGACCGAAAGGTCCGGTCACCAATGTTTAATTTTTTTTAAATCAAAAGTGTTAAAATTTAAAAAAAATTTTCTGCACCGTAATAGGTAGGTAGTTCTTTAAGACTTTTTAATCAAAAATTGTCAATTTCTTAAGATGGTTTTTCACTTTTTTTCAACTGCCATGCGTTTATGAGAAGTAAAAATAAGGTGATTTTGACAATGAACAGCGAGAACATGTAAATAATTGACTAAATTCAGTTTTCTTTCATCAGAATTTTATGGCGTTTGAATGGCAAAAACCGAATATCCAACAGAAAGTAAAGTTGGTATTGTGGAGACTCACCATTTTAGGAATATCCTGGCTATTAAATGTTCATCAGATGCACGACACTTTAATTTATAACTTTGTTACACAATAAAATTAATAATTAATTATTAAGTAATTTTTGAAGTTAACAAGTACAATATGCTTCGATCGAGTAACGTTACAATACTGACCAAATAAGGTAATATTTAAAGCGAATAAATCTCATATCACCTGCGTATCGCTCGTACTTATCACTTTTATTTAAAATTTAATTTTAAAAGTTTCGAATTTAAATTAATAAAGGTGTATCGACATTCAGCGTGACAATTATTTATGATACGTGCACATGTGAACAAATTAGGAATTTATTTCTATACCGGATCATGACTTATTGAAAATTATGTCAGAAATCGCCTTTATACCCGCTAAAGGTCGTCGTACATAAGGCGATGTTGAAGCAACCTTATTGAGCAATCTCGTCGCTTTTGACCTTTCTCAATTATCTTTTAGTTAGGAGGCAAACGTAATCAGATGGAGGACAGTATTAAGTGTTTAAGATTGATGTCTTGAACTTGAACTTAAAAGTGATGGAAACGAGCTATTTTAACCCATGTTGTTAACCAAATCTCTTGTAATAAGGTTGTAGAATGTAGGTTTGTTAGTGTATGGATAGCTATCGAATCTCCAAGCAATTTCAAAGTAATCGCATCGCATCATACCATCCGGTGCATCAATATCGACTATTGAAGGGTCTCTTTTAACACTTGATTTAAATTATTAGAAATTGGAAACTCTTTATTTGTTAAAAAAATAATTGAAATGTTAACCTTTCGAAGTCTTAAATTTTGGTGTTTTAAAAACTTTATTATCCATAATATACGAACTTACTTACCATTTGCTTTTCCAAATATCTGTTCAAGGTTCGCGACCTCGAGAAATTATGTAATTATTTTTGCTTACATTTAAGAGTAAACTAAATAGTTTGAAAGTAAGAACCACCATTTCCAAGAGGATTTATTGCTTACAAAAACGAAAGATATAGATAGGCGTTTGTATTCCTTTTCGTAACTAATTAACTAAGAACCGATAAGTTTTAAAGCATGTAGAATTTGTACGTAGTTGGAAAACAAAGAGAAGAGTGGTATAATAACTAAAATGTTAGTATCTTGACTTACAAGTTCTCTTTAAGTTTTCCGTACAGGTAATCAATTCCGATAACTGTAAGTTAAGGCTCAGAACAAACTTTACTGATATTTTACTTGATGCAGACAGCGCAAAAGCTACACACCGACGAAAATTAGTTTTATATATAGAGGTTCGGTTCTCTCAAACTTTAGATTACAACTTACGTCTTTTTGCTGTAGTACGAAAGGTATCTATACTCGTACATGATGCGGCCAATCTTGATTAAATTTTCTTTTGGCATAAAATTTACTTTTTTTGTACAAGAAAGTTAATTAATGGGGTAGATTGAAACTTTCCTTACTCACCTCTCTGATTACTTGTTCTTTTTCTTAAGG
Source organism: Malthinus seriepunctatus (assembly GCA_963924605.1). NCBI lineage: Eukaryota > Metazoa > Arthropoda > Insecta > Coleoptera > Cantharidae > Malthinus > Malthinus seriepunctatus. The sequence continues at coordinate 87,035,014 of OZ004600.1, read as the reverse complement.
ATTTTGTTTGTTTTATTTTTTGAAAATAGATGGCGCGGATGCATTTTTTGAATAAAAAGGCCAAAAACACTGTTGTAAATTTATATGAATCTTAATATTTATAAATTTAATTGGGAAGAAAGGTTTAAAAAAAATAAATACAGTAGTATAAGTACACAAGATGTAGCATTTAATGCTCACGTTTCAAAAAACACTATACAGAGGACACAGCTTTACCAAATTAGTGTAGAGGTATCTCGTCCCATGATCATTTATTATTATTCTTATATATATATTTATATATATTATATACTTTCATTAAAAAGCAGAACACAATAAAGTCTCCTCTCATACATAACACAGAGGTACGATATTTTCATTGATCTGTATTGATTTAGTTTCGTATACATTGGATAAGGCGAACAATGATGGAAATCACTTAAAACGAACAGCCAATATTTATTACTGGAGGTATTTAACTCTTGCGACGAACCCCCCCGATTTAAAAGTTTAACAGAAACTTTATTAAATCGGCGTTTAAATCAAAAAAGTCGATCCAAAACAAAATTCAAGATCTTTAAAAAAGTACATCATTTGTGCGCTTTATCAATACACACGAATATGATATACGTTAACAAATATTAAATAACAAATTGCACTACATACATCCTGAATTATAGTAATGGATCCACTTTTTTTTCGGTTCATATCTCGCGAACAAGGCATCCGGCTAGTATACGTCAACAGCACATGCAATAGTTTTGCAATAAATATTCAAAAACTATAATGTCTTGTAAGTAAAAAATGGTATACAATATTTTGGCCGTCATAGCCTTGTTCGCTTTTCAAAACGAGCGATTGCCGTTACCGCTTGCCAAAGTAACGATATTAACAAAAAATAATAAGCAAGCGACGGAGCATTCGGCCAAAACTACTCGAATCTTTTCGTAATTTTAACTATTAAATATAAATTTTTTTAATGACTATAACATCACCAAATTCGTATACCAACTCGGCTATAGAAAAGATTCTTGAATGAAGCCGCAAGCGGACGTCGACTATACATTCGGTTATCTTACAAACTTGACAACATAAATAACAAAATAACAGTTTAATAAAGCTAAGTATCTAAAGTCGACTTCCGCGTGCGAGCTGAAAAGGCGCTCCTGAACGGTACGAGAATCATCTCGCATTTTCAACCACCCGTGATGGCAAGAATACAGCACAGTCTATCTGGATAAATAATGCATGTACAATAATAATTTCTATTGGTATGTTGGATTCGGCCATGAAACCACCTGAGACTTTGCGACATTCTGTATACTTGATGTGTACTGATATAACGCTAGTCGTGTCGTGAAAATAACACATCTAGGTTCAGTAATTTACGTATATCGTGTATCGGGACAAGGGTCAGGTCATTTTTAAGAAATAGCAAAAAAATCACAACAGATATAACAACTATTATTTTTACAACAGCACAACCTCGAAAAACTTTTGTACGCAAAGATGTTCTTTTTCTCTTAATTTCTTAAATAAGTCAATTCGGCAAAAACAGGATGACCGAAAAATGGATGGATGTCGTCGCGATCGGCTGTTGCAGCGTGGCTTCTTCTACCCAAAAAAATGGATGGACGGCAACTTCCAACGGACGATCGCGTCGAACGGGCGTAATGGTGAGGAGGTAACATCGAGAGATCTAAGCTACGATACCACATCACTTAAAGGCGGGATGTCCCAGAGTCTTCATGTACAGTGTATACACATTATTTTAAAGAGTCTGCGGCCGCTTCGGGGCCGGCTCGCACCATTTATTTACAATCAACGCACGTGTTGTTGTCTATGCACTTAATACTTTTGTACAAATCCTTTCCGTTAACTAAACACTGGGGCACTACATTTACATTTTGTACAAAGAATAATCACATTTAAAAGTTGCGTATTTCAATGTTCATTGTCGTTGTATTCATGTGACCTGCAATTACAAGAAAAATAAATTATTAGCAAACTTAAAACCTCGGAAATTGGCGTTATTTACAAATTTTCGAAATCGAAAAACTCACCTCACAGATGGTGTCCGTAGTAGTCCGCCGCCGCTGGATAATGCGCATATTGGTTGTGGAAGGCGGGATCTCCGGGCGGTCGATGCATCATCTGTTGTCCGTCCATCATATATCCCATGGTGGCGTCGGGACTATACGCACCACTAGGTCCTGCGTGCGGAGAAAAAACTGTTTAGGAGGGTCACACACTGTCCTAAGACTTAATCGTCTACGGTTCGCTCTGCACCGGCTTACCACAGGATTCGATTTAATTGAAATATATTGTACACAAAATAAACACGATTTTGCACTAGGCAATAGTCATTGATATAATAAATAAAAAGGTAGATCTCAGGTTAGTTACGAGTCCGGTCAGGCCTTACATCGAGGTTTCATTTGAGCAAGTGAAAATCTCTCCCTCGATCGTAAAGGCTGTCAGAGAGGGTTCCTTACTCGATTGTCTACGGCGCGTGATGGATCGGCCCGCGTAGGTCAATGGCTTTAGCAATTTTTCTTCGCCTGTCTCCAGCAGCACAGAAAATACAAAAATCGATACTACCGGAAAAAGCACTCGTATAATTCCAACGACTGTGTTTTCTAAAGTACTTACAACGGACGCTCATCATCAAAATTCGTCACATGTATAACATAAACTTCCATAATTTCGTAATTTAAAAAATATTTCGCTTCAAAATGGTGCAATTTTAACTAAGTTATCCTATCTAACAATGTCAGTGTCCCTTTAATACCGGAGTCGCTACTTTTAGCTTGGACATAGCAAGCGCCTTTGCTCGGTGACAACTTTGATTGATGTGGTTTTCTCTATTCACAGAAGTCTAACAATTTTTTTTCGCGAAACTAAATTTTACAATAACAAAGTAAACGAAATTGTATTCAAAATTATTTAATAGCGAGTGGAAATAATCAATCGAAGCTCTCGATAATGCGTCGACAATTACGAAATTCGACTAAAGTTAATTAAAGTTAATTTTATTGGCCATTATAAAAATTGTGAAAAACATAAATAGGCGTAAAAATTGATTATAGTACTTTTAATTGTACCCTTCTATAATATAAATAGTCTAGCCGAGCTCTAAAGGTTACTAAAGCGCTTTATAGCACTTGGGAGGTGCTTCGTTTTACGAGCGTAAGAGGAAGACACCCGGAGCTCTCATTCCGGACCCGCTTAATGGACGACACTCATCATCTTCCGGATTATTACGTCGATACAAGAAAGCGAATTATTCAAACATAAAAGTGTACATTATATCGAGATTGCGTCGAAATTATAAAATTTTGAACAAATTTTTATTTTTCACACGGTGCAGTGCGAATACGTGTTGAAAGAGAAAATTACGATAATAAAATAAAAATTGTACATACCTGCTCTATTTGACTGGTCTATCATTGGCTGGACTATCCTCCGTCGCGCATTGATAAACCTGAAACAAAAGCATATAGTGAGTAGCTGTCAACAACAATCAAATTCGCACAGCCGTTAATGCATTTGGAAGTTGGAATTGATTGGGTTCCCTCCAAGCCAATTGCTCGCATGTTAAATTTGCTCATACATATAACGGCCACAAATACAAACAGAAAAAAAACTATACAAAACAACATTTGTAATTAAGTTTGGCAATAAGGGTGTAATTAACCGTAACCAGTGCTGTTACAAAATTAAAGTATATAGAACTATAGTTGCAAATTTGCCTAATATAACACGTGATAAATATTGTAAATGCGATATTTAAATTACATTGACAAAAGCTCGCGCGCGAGGGTAGATTATAACGGGTCGGGGGTGGCGCGCAATGTTTTTCTACACAATTTGCTCGGCGAACATTAATCATGCCGGGGCAGCAGGCGACAAGTTATGTACGCTTCGCAAAGCTGGATTAAGGAAGGGTTCGCATTAATTCGAATTTCTCTGGGAAACGATTTAAGCGAACTCATCAGTACTAGTTGGTAATGTACGCAATAACATGTGAGTAGCCGGAAACATTCTTTAAATGCCACCAATCTGTAAACGTGCGTGATGCCATGATAAAAGAGAATTGCGATTGTAAATTAAATTCATAAAGCGGTCGTAAAGAGCGAGGCATTAGTATAAAGCGTTAAAGCGTAGGTGTTGCGAATTTCGGTGTTGTAGTGTGTACTCGAAATAGCATCGGTATAAGAAGGCGACGATAAATTTTCAGTTTAATAATAACCCCCGGAACATAAATGAGCAAGTGCGAGGTCACAAGCTGACGCCTGACCCACCGAGCGATGATGGAGTCGTGTTGACCCGTTGTTCTTAGCGACATCTGCTACTAGATAATTATAGTCGAGGGTTTATCAAAGAGGGTGAAACGGTCAACGATAGTCGTACGAAGGGATTGGTCAACTCTCATCCTAATCATACTTACTATCGAGAAACACGTATCGTACAAATCATAGTGCGTCACGCTGACCAGCACCAAAGATCGTTCCCTTTATTTAGAGAAAGCCGCGATGTGCATAGAAATCGTCGTCAAACAGCCAATATCGTACAGTTAGCGGAACCCCACGGCCAATTTCTTCAGATTTCAGGAAATTGTTGTTGCCCCGCTAGGCCTCGTGTAGAATAGCAAAGCACCGAATCAACAAAACTCGGAACGAAGCGTCCCCCATATCTTCTATACGTGAGTCAAGAACAAACTGTGCAATTAGTTCTCCTCGAAATAACGCACTATATGACTACTATTCGAATTTAATAATAAGTATTTCTACCTCTCCCCTCGTCGTATCTGGAACATATTGATTCCGCTTTAAGTGCCAAACAGCATTATAGAGTGTGCCGTATTGTTTCCGTCAACCCCTTCACAACAGTGTAAGGTTTCACGGAATGCTGTTACCATTCTTCATCCCGCGTTCCATTATTACGGAGTAATCCTGGCTAATGATCGAAGCTGTAATTTGCCGAACCCCACGCCTTTCGAGTGTAAACAGTTGTTTCTGAAGTTTTGCTCCCGTTTCGTCTTTGCACTATTGTTTACTGTTACGGCACCGCCTGTTTATTCTTGTACTCGCCGTAGACGATATTAATAAACCTATAAAGTCCGAGTGGATAACTACAAAAAATATCTCGAGAGTCCGGTGGACGCCGAATTAGTTTGACGATCTCTATTCACCCTTCACTTCCCAAACAGCATGATTACATATAAACGACTGTTATTTCCATTACTGCTCACAATTATCGTTTCCGGATTAGGGAGCAGCGGGAAGTGTTTGCACCCCTTTCTTACAAATGATAGATTGAGCTGATTTAGAAAGGGTAGAATTTCGCTCCAAATAATATTTACACAAAACGATTAAAAATAGTTTCGCTAAAATAATAACGAATTTACTACTCGAATATTGCTGTTGAATAGTAAAGGAAATAAACTACAAAGAGGTCGGATGTCATTGTTTTATAGTGCAGTACACGCGCGACGTCAGTTGGTCGCGGCGGAGTTATGAATGTGCCCAATTACATCTTAAAAGCTGTGCTCCATTAATTTTCACAGCTGCTGCCTCTTAATTGGGATCCACATGCTCGATAATAAAGCAGGGTGCGCAATATTCTGCACAGTTTCGCTGAAGGCGTTCGACACGAATATTAAAGTACATTACATCTATAAACCTTAATTTGTTTGTGGTTCATTAAGTTTTTTTTCCTAATAAATTCTTTTTAAAATTGCGCTTTTTTTACTTTTTGTATTTTTATATAAAATTGGCTCGACGACGAAGCTTTTGCACGATTCAATAAGAAAGCTGTTTGTCAGTGAGTAATAAAGTTTTGGTTGTTTTTGCATCGTATGACTTATGGCATCTTCCCTGCCCAATATCCGGCAGCATCTAATAGAAAGCTTCGAAAAGCTTAGTTTTGAGCGGTTTTGTAATTTAGAAGACCATAATATTGCTGAGAGATACTCGCCGAGTTCACGAGTCATTTCACATCCGTTTCCGGCGAGTGATCTCCGTCGGCAAAGCGCAAGCCTCCTCCCCTCCATTCGTCATCATCATTGTTCGTGTTTTGTTTGCCGTCATGTCCTGACTGATGTGTGCATGAATCAGCGATCGAGGGATACGACGGCGCTTTTCGCGAAAGCAATGGTCTGTGTTGATGCAACGCAGAGTGCTAGGGGTTTTACAAACAACAGATAATGATATAGGTCATGTATATTCGCAGCTTTATATGTAAAACGAGCTTAATTTTTTAGATTACTCTTTAGTAATAGATCACGCGTAAAATTCTAGAATGGAAAATGGTAATAAATTAGCATTGTTGCCTATCGTATAAGCGTCAGGTGTATGCAGATCGTATCGAAATGTAAGTTGAACCACACTCACTCTTCAACCACCCTTAGCTACAGCTACCCAGAACCAAGCGCGTGTTAATTTGAATTGGAGAGATTACGCACGTTCGGGCTGTGCGCGCTTCATTGGAAATCCTCGCGCGAGGTTGTATGGAAATGTTGGTCAAATATATCATTCTGGCTTGACAGTGCAATTCTCTTATCTGCGCGCCGCCGGCTCGGGATCCCGGGGGTTGTGGAAAAACAGAATCGGGGACACACGGGGCGGGAGCCAAATTGCAAACAAAACAATTCGCTTACACTATACTAAAGCCATTTCATGATCGAATGGTTTGTTAGATTTCTAAACGAAATTTAAAAACGATTTGTGAACAACTATAAAAAAAATCTATAAATTTAAAATAAAAAAAAAAAAAACATCGCATGAAATATTCATCTCGGCGCGCTATTTTTGTTTTCAATCGTTATTGAATTTTATCCATAGATACACAAAATTAAATTTTCCATACCGAATTTTCTGAAAAAATCTAACCTCTTTAGGCTTACTCGCTATTTTACTTGGACTTAAAAACGCAGGAGCTTCATATTTGACTGATATAACTCCTCCACCTCCATATGAGAACGTTACGTCCGTTTCAGCAATTTGAACAAATAAATAAAAACCTAACATTCTAATTAACAGTTTTTATGTTCTAAAAACCAACACACGGTCATTTTGAAAGTCACGATAATTGATATAAAAATAATTTTTGTAGGTAAAAAAACACGCGCTTATTAGTAGTAACAGTTGACAACGTTCCATAATTAAAAATTATGACTTAATGCACTGTAAGATTTATACACAGAGGTACTTAAGATTTGATAAATTTTATGTTTCGTTACAACTTCCTTTAAAACAGATATATTAATGTTATTAATTAAAATGTTACCTCTCGAGTGTTGTGATTAAAATTCAAATGGTTCAAATAACTTGAGAATTATGGTGTGTCCACATTACGAAGCGCGACGAAGTCGCGCGGCTTAATGTAATTTTTGCAAGTAGGCGTTTGAACACGATTTTTTGATAGCTGTGGACTTATAAAAGGGGCCTAACTACATCAAGATTAAAGCAACAGTTGATTTTGTTGCACATAACCGTGGTATGGGCACTTTGTTACAATTAAAATTTTGATAATGGCGCTAATTATAAGTTTTCATGTAACATTTTTTTTAATGGTAAGCAGATACAGAGTAATATTACTACAATAATAAATTATACTATTAGATCGTAACATAAAATGTTCAATTAGCGCACTTTCGACTACACGATTATGATGCGTTCACCTTACGACGCGCGACAAAGTCGCGGTACTAAATTTAATTTTTGCAAGTAGGCGTTTGAACACGATTTTTTGATAGCTGTGGACTTATAAAAGGGGCCTAACTACATCAAGATTAAAGCAACAGTTGATTTTGTTGCACATAACCGTGGTATGGGCACTTTGTTACAATTAAAATTTTGATAATGGCGCTAATTATAAGTTTTCATGTAACATTTTTTTTAATGGTAAGCAGATACAGAGTAATATTACTACAATAATAAATTATACTATTAGATCGTAACATAAAATGTTCAATTAGCGCACTTTCGACTACACGATTATGATGCGTTCACCTTACGACGCGCGACAAAGTCGCGGTACTAAATTTAATTTTTGCAAGTAGGCGTTTTGAAGCGAATTTTTGATAGCTGTGAGCTTATAAAGAGGGCATAACTAACCTAACTACATCAAGATTAAACCGACAGTTGATTTGCTTGCGCATAAGCGTGCAGCATGGGCTCCTTTTTACAATAAAAATTTTGATACGGGCGCTAATTCTAAATTTTCATAACTTTTTTTTTTAAATTGTAAGCAGATAGAGAGTAATATTACTACCGAGGGGTTATCCACTCTCTGCAGTCAATGTACAAAAATTGAGCTGTCAACGGTAGTTACCTGCAGTCAGTGGCAGCCATAGCATATGCAGTCATAGGCAGTCAACTGCAGTCAGTGTACAAATTCAGAACAGTGGTTGACCCCTCGATTACTACAATAATAAATTATACCATTAGATCGTAACATAAAAAGTTCAATTAACGCACTTTCGACTACACGATTCTGATGCGTCCACATTACAACGCGCGACTTCGTCGCGCAAATGAATTTAATTTTTGCAAGTAGGTGTTTCGACGCAATTTTTTGATAGCTGTGGGCTTATAAAAGGGGCCTAACTAACCTAACTACATCAAGATTAAAGTAACAGTTGATTTTGTTGTGCATAAACGTGGCAAGGGTTCTCGGTTTTGATCTGGGCGCTAATTATAAGTTTTCATAAATTTTTTTTTAAATTGTAAGCAAATAGAGAGTAATATTACTACAATAATAAATTATACCATTAGATCGTAACATAAAATGTTCAATTAGCGCACTTTCGACTACACGATTTTTAAAAATGAAAGTAAAGACCATAAAATAGATTTATTATAATTAGCAAAAATTTTATAATTATCTAAAATTATAAAACAAGGTTGTTGAATGACGGCTTATAACGTATTAAGGACATGTTGTGTAAGATTTAACGATCATTTTAATCGTGTGAACAAATAGTTGTCGGATGAATTAGCATTTTAATCGCAAACCACAAAACTTTCTTTAAAACCGACAAAAATTAGTCTTAAACCATTATTTGAAATAAGTTTATAACATAATCAAAAGTTGAAACGAAAAGGATGGGATGTAAAAGAGAAACAAAATTGAATAAAATTAAGTAATAATTTTTTTTATTCGTCGTCTGGCTTGAGCTTTAAAAGCGCGACCCTACCTAAAAATTGAAAATCTGCATTGCAAACTTTCTTCGGGATCTGCAACTTTTCTCGTGATCCCGCGCTATTAATTTTGTCCCTTCTTTTAAGCTTGACATGTAGAACTCCTTAAGTATTTTAAAAGACAACAACATCTTTTCGGAGAGTCGACTCGAAATTTTTGCATTGGCGTTTTTATTTTATAAAAGTATTCGCGAAAAGTGTTACTGATGGTCTATTGTTCTTCTGTCAGGTGTTAGCATTATTTAATTAATAGTTAGTTAGAGTTGTGGGAAACGACATTCCGTAGGTTTTCAAATCGTATATAGAGAAAGAAATAACGAATTTGAGTTTTTATGTTTTAGTTTTGTAATGAGAAAGATTATCGATCAGAACAAGTTTATAAGTTACAACACTTAAAAAGGAAAAAATTTACAAGACTAAAAAAGGATTAAGTAGTTGGAGTAACAAATGTGCCTTTAGTATAGGATAACTAGACAGGTTAGCGAGCCGCTAGTTGTATTAGCCTCTTTGGGTAGTAGCGGTGTCGCCCGTAATGTCATCAGCGCGCCGGATTGCTGCCTTTGTTAGCCAAATAAAGCAGATAGCTTTCCGAATCTACACCGCTCTATACAATCCAAATTGCATCAGGGCGGGTGTTAATGGCCTGCCAGAATAATGGATGGAATTGCATTAAAATGTGATCTGCATAGCGGGTTGACATACTCGAATAGAAAATGTAATTATACCAAATCTTCCGCCTGCATCCAAAACTTCTCTACATTATCAAATTGAACAAAAACTGAATATTTAATGAACGATACGAATAAGTGAGTAAGCGAAACCCATGCATTTGCATATTTAATACGATTATTTTTATCTCGACACACACCTTTTATTAACCCATCAATCAATCGGGAACAAAATTACGGACATTTTTAGAGTGTGTACTTAGAATTACATACATACAGGTGCTTACAACTAACAAAAACAACATACGCGAGATCTAAATCGTACGCACCTGTAACTCGCACACAAAAGAAGAAAAAAACGCTCGCGCCCTCCAGATACGAATAGAACTATAAAAAGCAAGTAAACCGCAAGTTGGCGCGCACTTATTGATGAAGTAATGATAGAGAGTGATAATAATAATGGAGTTACATCAAAGGGTGCATTTTCGTGTACAAAACACAAGAGATCCTTTGTAACGTATCCATTCTTTGACAGGTCTCACATGTTTCCCCGCAGCAAAACGTATAATACACGTTAGTAGGTACGCGGCTCAATTGTATCAATGTTATAACGGCTTAAACAATAAGCTATTGTGTTTCCTTGGATGCTTTTCTCTTAAAGGAAATAAAGTACAATGAGCGGTGCACGCCAACGAATGACGGAGAAGATGAGTTTGGACAATCGGTTTTGTTGGATAAGGTCAGTGTCGTGTCGGTGTTAATAATAAATGACGGATATCTGAGAACTTGTGTTGACGTGTTTGCGTGCCGAAATACTCAAATATTACAAGTGATGTCAAATGTATGACGACGAGCTTATAAAAGTACTTATTGCGGTTGCGGTTGTTGATGTTACACACAAAGTCATCTCGTGCTACATGCAACTTGCACTTGTAACAAACGCTTAAGTAATAATCGATTTGCGGTAAAAATAATAAATTCCGAGAAACGAAATGTTTAGTTTTACACGACTAAGAACAAACAAGTCAAATAAAAAGTGCATTTCAAATAAGAAATGAACCGAGGGACAGATGCCAATTCCACTTTCTGTCATTTTTCTACTCTTCATCGTTATATTTTTAGTTTTCCTGTTATACCCTCACGTCTGCTGTTTATTTATTGCCTTCCCACCCGCTTCTCACTTTTTTCACGTATTTCGCTAGGGAGCATGGGGAATTCTGGGTGCGACAGAGAGCGCGACACGCCAGGTTGAGCGTTATTTATGACGCTTTTCCCACTTCGAACCGGCCGGCCTGGAAAAGCGGCCGCCGTATAAAGAACGTATCATGGTAGATGGAAAGAGCGGTAATCCCCGAACCAGTGATGTATTGACGTGCTACGCTCCGACTTTCGCCGTTTGCATTCAACATTCTTTTCAATTTTCAGGTATAATGTACCCAATTTCCCAAAAGCTTCAGCGCTATGTTGCGAAAATGAGAAAACTACAAGAATTCCACAAAACTAAACCACGAAGATGATCTAAAAAATGCCGAGAATTCCTTTTAATACAAGACACGTATGCGTACTGTATTAAATCAAAATCAAATATATCCCGAACTTATATTTTCGATGATTTCCTCAGAGACCTCGCCGCTACTCTTGCGATACTGTTCAGACCGAAAAAAACCGAAGCCAATTGAAAAACTGTTGCTCGAAATTGTAATAATCCCAAATAAGTTTTTCCAAACTTAAGCTTATTACAAGACGCTCTACTACGGCGCTTTTATAAATAATTTTCAATTTGTAAGAAAAGTAACTTTTAGTACGCCGTAATCAACCGTAATGTAAACAGAAATAAGTTGTATTAATTTTGCAAAAGATCCTACTGTAGTTGAACGAAGTCTAACGGCATAGATCGAAACCGAAATCCATTAAGAGTCATCCCGTAGTGTCTCGGTGGTCATTTTAGCGTGTTTACGAGTCTGAAGAGGGCGATTACTGTCTGCTCTCCACGGAAATGGCCGCTACATACGTGCTTCACTTGGCCGTGACGTTGAGTCGTTCCACTCACTTGGATATCTACTAGCTATTGTTACAGCTCCGAGAGCAACCATTGTCTATGACTTCCTTACTTCTTTTTCGTGGCGAAGAAAATCGCTAATTTATGCTCTTTGACGCCGCGCCACGTTTCAAACAAAAATCGCGTAAACGTCGCCAAGTTTAAACACAAAAATTGTCGTCGCTAGGTACGTATCATCAAAACGAATCGAATATTCGTTCGCCCTTCGATCGAGCGCCACAGTTTCACTCCCTCGAGTTTTTCGTTTTTCACGAGTCCATGTCATCATCATTTTTCATAGCTCCATACCATTACCGCTCGGGGACATTGTCTTGCGCTAGTGTGGGGTTCACCTGGGTTAATGCTGCACCAACCTCGGTGATAAATTGTCGCCAAGTAAGGGGAGCTGTTATCAACTACCGACGTAAAATGCTAAAATTGCCTTCAAACTTTTTTTTACGTTTGTTAACTTTCGTCGAAACAATTTCTTAATTTCGAGTATTTGCGCATATTTTATACGAGAGCCAAATTTAATATCAAATACGGCAATGATAGCCTCTGTCTCATCTTTTGTCGCAATTTACTGGCGAGTTTCATTGTTGGCGGAAGCTGCCGGCGGCGAATAGCTCTCCGAGGAGTAATATCAGGGCACCTAATAGCTTACCAAATAGCCTCTGAAACACCTTTTTAATGAACTATTGCAGTAGAAATGAAAATAGGGACTGCAGGAACGATAACGACCGGTCGTGTAAAATACGCGCGTGTCTGTTATTTGTAACGTTTGTACATCAAGTTTCTTACTCGACCACTATTATTTAAACTATGTACCTAATACATTTTGATTACAACCCTTTGACAAGGGGTACAAACGTTACTCGGTCTCGGTGGAAACATTAAGGTGTCTGTAAACGGACAGTAATTATAACTTCGAAGCGTAGAGTTCTACACTGAATACGCACGAATCGCAATTAACTAAATGCTCACTAAGATATACCTACTCCCTAATGGTTAATTTTCTTAAAGCAAAGTGTAATTAGTATACCGCAGATTTCTTGCACCGCAACTTGCGCTTATGTAGTAATATTTACCCCTTTTTTATATCAATTATTTTCTCTCGTCGGAAAGTTGTAAAAAAAGTAATTCTAAAAACAAATCCATTCAATAACTGCTTATTTTACCCTAGCAGTCATAAACCCAAACGACATCATCTTCACTTGGGTCGTTCAAATCAACTAACTCAGTGAGAAAATGATGACTTTATATGCATGAAACAGATGCGAAACGGGCGACTCCTAAAACGCGATTTTATACCACCCGAGTACATACTGTAAGAGGCGTAATCGCTTTATACGTATATATTAAATATGATAAATTGTATACCAACGTTGTAATTACGTTATAAAAATCAATGACAATTAACGCGTGTGCTTCGCGTTCGATGTGGCGAACGCCATTTTCAGTCCGTAATCTCATTTGCAGCGTTACTGGGGGGAGTAGATCTAATTAGCGAGGAAAGCTGTTCGGAAATTACTACGATTAATCAATCTATTTCCATTTCGGAAATATTTCTTAAAGTCATATCAAACTTTTCTATGTTAGCTCAAAACACAATTTAAAGACAACAATTTAACTTGTGTAAAAATTTGATAAATCATTCCAAATTTAAACTGACGCCCCCTTAACTCGCGACGTGGAAAAAAATGTTGAATCTCAATTTAATTCATTAAAATTCTTTTAATTTTTTTTGTTTCGACGCAAATAAAATATTTTTTTTGCAACTCGCGATAATGACGGTTTAGAATGTAAGTATGCATCCCATCGATGCGCAATGTACAAAACAGTCACATCACTCACAGTATTTTCCCTGGCAAATGAACGTGCATTTAACAGCGGAAATGTTTCGAATGGCGCAAATTATTACAAACATAATTTAAAACATCAGCGGCGCGCAATTAAGCAACACATTCCGTACACAACGAAATCTGCCACAAATTACAGAATGTAAATTATAGATACACGAGCTTGTGTCCCACGTTAAATTTGTGAAAAAGTTAAAAACTATTGAGGGTTTACTTACCAATTATTTACTTGTAATATCGTTAACCCCGTATCTTGTGCTAGTTGCTTTTTCTGGTCCTCCGAAGGGTACGGATGCTGAAACAAAACGAAATATTATAAATTAACGAAAAGAATGCGGTTTTGTTGATTAACAATACAAAATATCAGATTTCAAAAGCCAATTTTGGTAAAGAATTAAGTACAAAGAGTAAAAGAGAGTGATTGAAAGCATAAAGGATTATAGGTGGAAGACCATAAGGTGACGTTGGTAATTCAAAGAGTGACTATTATGCTTAGATTAGTTGCATATCCAATTTCTCCTTTCATGTTTTTAGCGTAAGAAATATATTTCGGAGGTGTTTTTAAGCAGCTGGTTGGTGTATAGTCGAGCATCTTTAGCTATATCATAACGTGCATAATTTATAAAGTCGAGTATTTTGACGAGAACGTAACAAGTGAGATGCTTAAGTTTGATGTGCACAGAAAAGCAATCTAGGTAATTGGCGAGGGCTAACAGTCCCCTACGAACAATCCAATTTCTACGAAAACAATAGCAGTAAGTGGTGCGGGGGCGTTTTGTTTCCCACAATTTTTTTGGATACGTTTTACGTAAGATCGAATTTAAAGTAATTATATTAGTTTAACGTCGTGCTTAGGACTGATTTAAAGGTCGTCAGCGTTGTTCCGAATTAACCCCCGAGTAGTAATGAGGAAGGTTGCTGACTCGTTAACAGGGTTACAGTCAGCAAATCTGTCAACCGGCATAGTTCACCGATGGTATTTATTACCTAATAGTAAAAGGGACACGAACGGAATAGCCAAAATTACAAGTGGGTGTATTCCATACACCGTGACACGTGATTATCTGTGTCTTTCGTAGCACCGATCGTAGCGGGCGTGTCACTTTTGACACGCACAACGTTTAAAAAAACGTCTCTCCGATTTCGTTCCACGCAATAATTGATAAATCAAGGAAAAAGAAACGTAAAAATGTTTAAAATTCAATATTTTTTCTCCAATAGTAAAAAGATAAAAATAAAAGACTTAATTTATTATTCAAAACACGATTTCATGTAAACGGTAATCAAAAGATATTCTAAATCCTATTTGCTCGTCGCAGATTGAAGCAGTAAGGCCGTTTAAACACAACGCGCGCCTCTATTGTCGAACCTTACCACTTTATACCTATTGGATGTGTTTTATTGGCAATTTCATCCACAGGTCGGATGTGCGCCATCAAATAACGCGCGCTACCGCTTTAGGGTGATATACTTTATATGCAGAAACACATCTTTTCAGAGTTGCACGAATAAAATCCCTTCAATTAGTTACACTTGATTGCACTTGATATACCAACAACAAAACCCATAACCATAACGAACAAAACAAAAATACATAAACTAAATTCAAAAACTGCCCTTGTATTTCCCAACTGGTATTTTTATTTTAATTAAATATATTTTCAACTCGAAAGCATCAAAAGCAAAATTCGACCCGATATTTTTGTATAATGTAATGAATGTTCAAACAAAAGAGCCACAATGCAACAACCCATTTTCGACGATGGCTGAAACGATCATAACTAGTAATGCATGTAACCAATTTCACACACGTCACTCATATCGCACTATGTGGTGACGAACGTGTCTAGTTGTGGAATAAATTGTTAAACCAAATATAAGTTAGCAAAATTGATAAATTTTGTCGCATTAAACCACTAAAGTTATCAACAAAAAAGGCGATTTTAAGACTTAAGAGGGTCGACGATTCAATTATTAAAAAAGAAAATTGTTAATTAGAAAATATTTCTTAATAATTAGATAAGAAATTACGTCGAGAGTCCCTGGGTAAAATAACAAAATTGACGGTGGTGAAGACTAAACTCGGTTGTCACAACAATGTGCAACGAAGCGCGTTGTATCCCTAGAGATCCAGCTGCATCCGCCATTAGCCGCCAACCCGAATCCGCGGTAGTAATGCCATGAAAAACAGCGAGCGCAATCCATTCATTCCCCATCACACCTTGGAAGGGCTCCGCGGAGACCGATAACCCCATCTCGGTCACCTCTCCAGGGTTGCATAACCCTTATGCAACCCCACAGTCACCTCACCGCCAAAATGCGTAAGTCGCTCCTTCGGGAGCCGCATGCATAGTGATTTTTATTATTATGTTGGGAATCCCAAACTGCTTCCGTGCGATGGCTTCATACTCCAAGTTTACTATTATTTGCGTATCTATATCCGATATGTGAAACGAGTAGAAAATTGAAGAGGGTACACAATGTATAGAGAATCGGAATTCACCTACAAATGTAAAGAAGCAGATCCTGATTTCAATGTACCCTAGGGAACACATATCACCTCCGTCAGTCGCTTCAAATTTATAACAGCAATCACATCTGAATATACACCGAATCGAATGGAGTATAAATAAACTTTCGGTTTCTAATACTACAACCATCCCTACAGCACTTTGTACGCCCACAAACATCAAACTAAAATAATCAAATCGCGCACAAAACAAATCTCCAACAATTCCCAAATAAATTAAATTTTTTTTTCCGTTAGTTTAAAAAACGCTTCCAGCTCAAATTCTCATGATGGTTATATAACAAATTAAATTACGAATGATCTGAAATCAATTTTTAAAGAGCGATCCAATTAGGGGGTATACGGTTCAAAAATATTAAAAATTAAGATATTAAAGCACATGTGCAAACGCTCTACTCGCGTATTACAATTTAACGTTATAAATTTCGCATTTTAAGAAGACGCGCGCGACGCCGATGTATAATAATCATAACAAACGAAAACGAAACGTACATGCTATACGTTAGTTAAAATTGCAAAAGACAAACTTTTAAAAGTTAGACTTTAAAGAAAACAAGGTAATCCCGCGACTAGGAAAGAGGCTTAGCAAATCTTGTAGCAATTCCTTTCTCCGGAAGGAAGTCGCATGACATGACATGCAGATCATAGCGGGAGGCGGCGCTCGCTTCATCCGGCAACTGTGACAGGGCAATGGCGGAAACAAAACAAAGCAAAGACGAAAGGGAATAAAGAATAAACATTGCCGGAACGAACGGGACACGAAAATGCTGGAGCTAACGCGATTATAAATTGCTAAAGCAACGCGAAACTCCTGCATCATTGATATCAAGCGATGAGCGTAGGTTATTCATAATGGTATTTTTTGCGTGCAACACACGAGCTTGAATATTCAACATTTCCCACGATCGCGATTGGCTGTCAAACAAGTTACCTGCCTCGGGCTCTCAGACTTAAAATAATGGGTTAGGTTATTATGTTGTGTACGGCCATTGGTTGCACTTCTTCGCTTCATATTATATTATTTTCGTGCTATACGGTTTATGAAGAAAAACAACGTACAGCTAAGAAAGAATAAGGTATTTTTTCAAAACTCGCTTTTTATCAACTGACCGTACGTAATTTGCTAGTAGGATTATCTGAAAGCAGCAAAGACTGATTGATGGGGTTCATTTTACACAAATGCACTGCTCACACTGGATGAAAAGATCAAGTGGATTACGTTCATCTCATCGAGACCAAATGTATTTCAAACGATTTCAAAAAACTCCCTATACGTCCGAGCTTATACTTAGAGAAACACAAACAAAAGAAAAGATTTTTCACAAAAATAATTTGCTATTAATCGCGTAATTATTACACTCAATTTGGCGGTGAAAAAAAGTTTAAACTTGGCACACAAAAGTATAAAAGTATTATGTGGTTTGGTTGACACTTTTCATTTTAAACGGTAGCGCTTTAAGGCAACGGGGATGGATTCATTTTGTTTCTCTGCTGGCCTGTATAGTGTTGATAACAGAGTCACTCTGTCATCGTTGACGTTATCGTGGGTGCTTGGGGCGACCTTTCCTGACCTAACGCAACCTCCTATATGCAAGATCGTATTCGAAATGCCGGTAAATAATATTTTAATATCGTTAATCTACCCACCTAATTCCATTAGGTCCATCACTCAACTAAGCTTAACTACGTACACCGTCAAGTCATATAAAGATCTTCATATATGCCTGTCTAACAAAAATTGCAATTTGCTTTAGACACAGATGTACCGCCTTATCGTAAAGCTTACACTCTGATTACATCAGCTGAGGCCCGTAATTCACTATATACCTAATAGTATCTTCCTAAAGCACACCTTGCCGAATATTTCAAATTTAACCGAGACTTTTATGATCAAAACGTATTGCTCTGCCGGACCGACAGAATGGGGATGAAAATCCTACGTGGATTTCCTATCGGTGGATAAGCAGGACACATGTCGACGGCAGCAGCTCCCTCGCGGATAAACTAGGATAACCGCACCGGAAATATAGCCCAAGATGCAACCGAGTCGGAAATAGAAGCTCGTAGCCGGAAAGACTATTTTTTCGTTTCGTTCTCGACATATCGAAATAACCGTAAAAATCAAGGGTTCCGCGTTCTTACAAATATCAGCTTTTACAAACAACCATCACAGCGGGAAATTTCGAGGGTGTATTTTAAGCATCAAAATACTAAAAGAAAAAATAAAGCAATTTCAACATTTTATTTACACACTAGGCGAATTTCTTTTTTTTAAAAAAGGGCATTATTTTATACGTCTGTTAATCGCGTGATAGTAATTATAGCGCAAAGTCACTAGATGTCGCTAAAGCGTAACTAAGACTAAGGATTTTAATTAATATTTGCGAGCTTATAAAAAGTTTCACAAAACGAGGGTGGAAATCCGTTTCGCAAAATTATGTTGAAGGATAAGGCAGGAGGTGCGGATACTTAAGAGGTCGTTGTAAAAAGGAAGTAAAGCGCTTTTCTAGCGCAATTAGCATATTATATGACATTACGACACGACGTTAATTTGATTTTTAAAACATTTTTCAAGGGTAACATTTTCAACCGAAATGTTATTATTTTTTTGACGAGATTAAAAAATTTGGGTTTCGCAGTTAATTCGTTTCGGTTTGAAAAACGTAACGTAAAGCGATCGATGTGGTTGTGGCATCCGACTCGTAATAAGTGAGTAAGGAATAAAAATAGGTGAGGTTGTTAATTAATCAAATATATTGCGGTGTTAGAAAATCCCAGATGGTGGACAACATTGGTTATATGTAACCGAGAGACGAAAACATCGATCGCACGTGGCCCCTCGTAATATCCGATAGTAGGATTAGCGCAGAGGGGTTAATGAGTCGTGCAAGTAAGCCGGGATCAGCTAGGAGCGATACCCAGAGCGCGGCAATGATGCATCGCTCAAATATTCATGCGTCGCCGAGTGGTCTTTAGCATTTACAGTAGCAAGTTTTTCTTTACAGGGCGCATTAAATATTGAACCACGGTCAAGACGTCTACATCTCTCGGGAACTCGACTTGCCGTTATCTATGGTTCCCTAGCCGAAGGTCCAATTGCGGACTCCCATCCTTTAATTCCAACTGACAGGTAGACAGGTCCCGCACCGTTCGGCGGGATTTCCTTCGGGAGCCACTCGAGCCGTCTTATATCACGAAAGCCGTCACCTAAAACTGCAGCGACGATACTACCTCTACGAGCGAGTTCACCTACGACGCAAAAGTGAAATAAGAAAATACAGCTATGATCTAGTTCTAGTCGACTCTTTTCTACTATTTACAATGTTAAAGGAAATCTCGGGTACGGTAATAAGTTTGAAATATTAGTTCATCTACGAATCCCTGGGGCGGGGGCTGTTTGCATGCATACCGCCAGATAAAGCGGCCGGCACTATTAAATGTCGTTTTCAGAGATGGAATAGCCTTTTGGGGTCGAGCCGGCCGTAATCCCGAGCGGTACGTGAGGGTCGCGTTCAGACGACGTAATTTCCTGCAGGCTTCATAACTCGTATGTAAAACCGTGTACGATCGTACGAAGTGGAATTAATAAAGCCACCGATGCTGCCGCCGTAGACGACGTTGCCGTATAGGATCGATCCCGTTTTCTCTTTAGAAAATACCACTTGATAACGAGCATGTAAACGGCATGTAAACACTAAAGGAAAGCCAGGCCAATGTGACTCGAATGGTATGGATATTGCCTACTTAAATGCCCGTGTTGGGAATAAAAGCCGGCGATTTTACTCGCTTTAAGATCCGCTATGCAAATCCCTCAAAAGGCTGCGGTCACATTTCGACTATTTTACGAGATTGAGATCTCTATCTTAACGTGAATCGTTTAGATGCCGTTTGCCAAATAAAATAACTATTATTTTATTCTCTTTCGAATATACTACCTAACTTTTATACTATAACTGTTTTATCAATTAGTAAAGAAATTAATTTTAAACCCAACTAGTTGGTAAAATAACAGTTAAAAATAATAAGTAAGAAAGTTGTGTTTTCTGCTGCTGCATCGTGCTTCCTAATTGGATCATTACTTTTCCAGAAAATTGCATGTAGCTACTATAATTTTCTGGGGGAGAAAAACAACTAAATCCTTTTGTTTCTTCAGTTTCGGTATTGGAAAAACAAAAACAAGGCATTACTTATATAAAACGTTTAACTAATCGATCCTCTGTGGTCTAACTATTTGTATGTGAAATTATCTCAAAAATGCCATCAAAACGCAATAAAAAAATTGTTAATTGTGTTAATTAAAAAAAAAAGAATCAAGTTATTGGTTAGGTTAGGTATGCTCATTAACATCTTTAATACTTAGGTACTTATGTAATTGGTGTCATTTTTATGCATTAACAAGTAATAAAAGTGTGTAAGTTTGAGTGAAAGTGTAATGTCCAATAGAGAACAGTGAAGCAAGAGGGCGAATATTATTTTAATATAATTTTACCCACCGTTAAGTGTTGAAAAAGCCACGCTCTTAAAATGTTGGTAGCGACTTTTGGAAATATGCCTCTTTTCTTTTGATTCTTTTTACCATTGGTGTCGTCATCTTCTTCTCCTGTGCCTTCGCCGCTGCCGACGCTTGCGTTGCTCGCATCACCTGCAACAAAGAATGCAACTTCACGTCCGTCCTCTCGATTCACCCCGCACCGCCCACAACCCGGTTAATTTTACTACGCAATTTTGCGGGTGTTCTAATGGCTTTCAATGTAATGTTTGTATGCATAGCAAAGGAGGGTGAACAGAGTGAGAAGGGGGATTTTAATGACTCACATTGAAAGGGGAAGAAATCAGATTAGGGTGGACGGTATATTTACAATCAAATTGTTGTATTTGTGTATATAGCGCGAAAGATCAATTGCTCTTTTTTTCAAAAACTTGCGCCCAAGAATAATAAAAAATAACCGCTCGCTAATCGCTTACATTAACTTTTAATTAATTTGAAACAAATTAGAAAGACAAGTTGTATAATAGTTTACCCGTATCACAAAATAAATAAATTTAGTATTTTATACTAAATCGCTTTAATCGAGTTAATGATTTGACTTCACACTCGTATAATTTAATGAAGATGAGAAAAGATTTTCTTTTTTTAATAAGTTAAGATAATAGAAATCAATAAAACGTCGACAGGGTTAAGGTTAAGACTGGCGATTTTAAGTTAACGTCTGCATAAAAGTTTTAGCGACAGCAGTAATAATTAGGGGTGTTTGAGTACTCCCTCGTGATGAGACCACCGTCTCTACGCCCCTTCATTGTCGCCGAACAAAAGCCAACGACTTATTTTACGAGATACTCACCGCAAATAGCGTCTTTGTCAACGCAGTAAAATAATAGCGAGATGCTTCACCATCCTTAGCAATGTTACTCTAACAGATTTCAAATGGGCAATAATTTACACAACAGGTTTTAAATGTTATTACTAGTACGTCGACATCAAACAGCTCGTATAGAAAAAAATGAGTTTCGCGTTTTAATGAAATGGATACAATAAGATTCTCGGCTTAGTGTGCTTGCTGTTGAGCTATACTCCCCCTTTGATGGCCATGGTAATAAATCTTTTAATGGTAGAATCGACGTGCTATCCTCGTATCCTTTATCAGTATTCCTTCTCGACCGGTTTGGCGGTCGTATCGCGATCGAACATTCCTGGCCCGCTCTTTATCTCGACACCGATCACCAAAACCAGTTTGGTACGGATCATCTACGTTCAGATGTCGCAGACGTTGTAACCCAGCATTCACAATTAATCAAAGCTTATCTTAGTCGACTCTGATTGTTTTCTATTGCTATTCTAACCAAACACGCGTCCTCTTCCCCACATCCATGCATATTCATACAAAAGGAACATTAAAGCCCAAATTGCTCGTGTTAAACCGTCGAATTTAAACTTACAACGTAAATCAATTAAAGAAAATTGGAGAAAAAGAGACGCACACGAAATTTGACTACTACTCAACTCATAATAAATGGCACAATTTTATTTCAAACTAACAGCATGACAGCTTACTTGTAAGGAAACAATTACAGAAGCTCTCCACTTAAACAAATGATTAATGAATTGTAATTTTTTCATTGTCAAAAACAGTTTGTTATTATTTATTTATTTATTTATTAGTTCTTAGGAAATACCCTCTCTGATAAGTAAACGGTTAAGTGATGCATGAATTTGGCAAATTTAAAAATTGTCGAAGGGGATTTAAAAGTGGGCGATAACGAAAAATGTCGAAGTGAACCGCAATGATGATGGGTTACGTGACGTATCCATTGGAGCAAAACTGGCTTATGTATAAAAATATTATAAGATGAGAATGTTCCTCACCTTGTCGGTCTGTACGAGTTCGTGGGATTCCAATCAGGCACCTATCTGACGTAAACATTCCGCTCTCCTCTCATACAAAATGCGACCTTATTAATTTTCTGTATGTTATTGGTAAAGGTAAAAAATAGTCGGACCCAAGGCTAAGTTAGCTGGATGCCATGCCGCTATAATGGTAATGCGCCTATATTACTATAATTATATAAATTATATTTTTTATAATTTATAATTTCTATAATTATTGCCGTATATGCGATATGAAGTTGATGGTTGTATATTTTAAAAGTTTAGGAAGAAAGCGCGCGCGTTTGTAGCGAAAATCGTAAAGGCGTACGCGCGTAAACGCAAAATTACACGTCGCAAACGGAAAAGCAAATAAAGCGATCGGATACACATCTCCACATAAACATTATCATGTGTTATGCGGCGATTATTTACGGTGGTTGATTGAATGGCATCGCGACCGCCTGAATTCTCTAAACATTTGCAGATCACTGTCATAGATGACAGGTGAGTGACGGCCTCTCAGTTCGGCGGCTCTCAACCAGAGGTTTCTGAATAATACCGAGTCATCTATCTAATTCTAATACAGAGAAATAAAGAGGTATTGTAAGATCGTACGTCAATCTCGTGCTAAAAATGATACTATTACAAATATGAAAAAAGTTATCTAATAAAAATTTTTTCAACTCCTAATGGCGTAACAACATGAAAAATGTTATACTTCAACCTAACGCGTTCATTAAATGTTCATTAAGTTTAGACGACGCTCCACGTACATCAAATTACTGACGTACGATATACATCTACAGTAATGAGCAACTTAAATAATTTCAACAGCAACCCACACGGGGTTCTTATCACAATTAATTTATGCTCGATTTTAACAACGAATTTTAGATAGCTTAATTTTACAAGAATTTTTATTGTCTGCTTAACTCGTACTAAACGTCCGAAAATATTTCAAATATTTTTTTATTAGAAATCAAATAAGCTTTATAATAAATAAAACCTGTTTCGAGCTACATTATAGTTTTGCCTATGGGAAAAAAATAATGGTTTGAATTTATGATTATACGAAATCATCCCTCGGGATACGAACGTCTAAAGAATTATAATTTCTGCAGCGAGTAACCACACTCGCCCATCGACGATATTAAAATTTTTTTTTTCAAATTACAAAACTCGAGACGCTTTTTTCAGCGTAGCTCAATTTGGAAAGCGGTTTTTTCACAAGAACTGGGTACAGATAGCGTCACATCTCTCGCTTTGGGAAAGAAGACCTCGCAAGTGTCTTAGACGAATTTTTTACTTTTTTAAACGTTGACGATAACTGTCTCGTCTACAAGGTAGCTTAACATATCGTTGGAGAAAATAAAAAGTCTCGACTAATCGATAATTATTAAATTTGTGCAACAAAGAATTCTCCAAGACCCAAAAAAACCTTCACTCATTTTCATCAAAAACTCCATGAAGACTGGCATTTATTAGAAAAGAAATTCACTTTTTCGATAGAAAGTGATGAAAAATAAGCACACGTTGCTACCATGACAATACCGATAAATTTAATTTTATTAGATAAGTGAACCACCATCTTTACTTTTCAACCACAACAAAAGTGGTAAAAATCCATACTATGACTTATATCATGGCAGCTCATATTATATACATAGCTTCTTCTAGCCAGGTCACATTTTATATTAAAAAGGCAGCCTTCAACAGCAACATTAGTACACTAATTTATGACGTCTGTCGTTAATGTATGTTACTAGATTCCAATATGACAGCAAGTAAAAAATTTCGTAGAAAAACGTACCTAGTTTACAAATGTTATTCCCTAAGATCATTCAAAATACTCAATATTTTTCTATAATCAAGCTGTCAAATGAAATATAAAGAATAGACTAAGAAATTGGTGGTTTTTAAATTTTAAATTTTTTTGTATTACGTGCTGATTTTATTACTTTAAAGTAAAAACATTATCAATTTTTTCCTATTTTCCAAGCCTCCAAGCAGACCTAATAAATGCTCCAAAAACTGAAATTTCAAAGCCACCAGTCTCTAACTTCAACCCTTACCTTCACATATTTTTTGAATTTTTGCAATAGAGCCCCAAATTTTAAAGATCATAGGAATAAAAATGTATCTGAAACCCATTTAATTCTAATGGCATAAATGCCGCCCTTAAGTTAATTCCTCGTCTTTTCTTTCTTTCAGGGAGGACCTGTTACAGACCCCAACACTGAGGCCAAAGCGTCTTAATTGTATTAGTCCTAAAGCACGCATTTTTTTCTAAAAGTGGGACTTTTAGGCTAACTTCAGATATGGGATTGTTCTGACTGCACATCATTTGAAAATTTTATTCAAATGCTAATATTGGGCCCTTGGACCACTGGACTAAAGGAAACGCTTCCAAAATTGCTGCTTGATTAGGTTAGCTTACATTAGCGGAATCGAACCAGGGAACTCATGGCATGACTGCTATAATAGTCTAGCACACTGACTAAAAGACCGTTTATATAACCTTCGCTCATTTTCATCAAGAACCAACTCCATTAAGTTATCCTCGTTTTTTTTCCTTCCAGAGAGGGTCTGTTTCAGGCCTCAACACTTAGGCCCAAGTGCCTTAATTATAGTCCTAGAGCACGTGTTTTTTCTAAAAGTGAGACTTTTAGTATGTGGGATTGCTCTGACTGCACATTAGAAAATTTCTACGTTTGCCAAAAATGAGTTGTTGATCGTTTGACTAAACGAAACGCTTCCAAAACTCGCCGTTTGATTGCTGATATTAGCGGAATCGAACCAGGGAACTCATGGCATGACTGCTATAATAGTCTAAGCACTCTAAGCACACTGACTAACTGCGAGTTTCTCTAAAGATAGTTATCTACTGACGAATAGATATCTATTCCCTAAGTGTTCAAAAACCGGTTTCAATCAATAGAAATGGTTAAGTTTTGGAATGTTATGGATCCATAACTAAGCAAAAATGTACCAGAAACTGGCCATAAAAGACCGTTTATCTAACATTCACTCATTTTCGTCAAGAACCAACTCCATTAAGTTAATTCCTCGTCTTTTTTTCTTCTTCCAGGGAGGACCTACCTGTTTCAGGCCTCAACACTTAGGCTCAAGTGTCTTAGTTATAGTCCTAGAGCACGCAATTTTTCTAAAAGTGTGACTTTTAGGGTAACTTAGGTATGGGACTATTTTGACTGCACACTTGAAAATTTTATTCAACGTTTGCCAATAATGAGTCGTTGACCATTTGACTAAACGCTTCCAAAACTAGCTGTTTGATTAGGTTAGCTTACATTAGCGGAATCGAACCTGGGAACTCATGGCATAACTGCTATAATAGTCTAGCGCGAACTGACTAAAAGACCGTTTATTTAAAAACGTTAATGGTTTGATTGATGACATTTATACAAATCTAGTAAGTGAAATTTATGTAAATTCAAAGGAAATACAAATAGTAAAATCCTTTAAGTTTAAAAAATGAATACAAACGTCACTTACATGATATATGCGTTGGCCATAAACTTCCTTTCAGTCATAAAATAGAAAAAAAGGAGTAAGATCAAACAGCATGAAAATGTTATCAATAAATTTAAAAAAAATATATGGAACGAATATTTTTTTCTATAAAGCTTCATTTGGGAAAACGTTGGAGAATAAAATTTTTTTAATTTTTTTCGAGTGGCTAAAAGTGGAATTCGTAATCCCTATTTTTTTTTATAAATAAAATTAAAAAGGCAAATCTGTCGGTAAACATCCAAAGGTGGGTTCGGTAAGCTTATAAAAATATTCTAATCCTCAAATATTTAAATTATCGACATTAATACACAATGTAAAAATATCCCCCAAGAATTGGAATGTTGGCGGAATTAAAAGAAAGCTTGTTAGTTTGACCGAATGTCTCTAATCCTAACATCACACATGAGGATAATTCCCAGTGATGCATCGCTTAGTAAGTCCTGCTGTGAGTAAAACCCTTTACTGTCGATGACTTGCACGACATTATATCTAACACGCCCGGCAGTATCAAACCGAGAAAGGTCACGCAGACGCCATCAAGAAAAGTTATCCAAGATATTTGCCATTATCTTGACAAAATTCGCATGCAAAGTCTCGGGAGTGTGACTCGCTTATCAAACCTCCTCTTTTAAGAGGAAAAGGACGTAATTGACTTCCTCCATATTTACAAATGATTGGTGTTCTTTGCGCGTTTCTATTGTTTGTAAGTGTATTTAGATACGCTACTTTCGTGTAAAAACAAATGGACGTTTTCAAGTTACAACTGTTTAAGCTTGTCACTCAAAGTTAAAAGGATAAATTAACATTTACACGTTATCTTTCAGACCTCGCTTAATTTCGCATAAATACGTCTACAAAAAAAATAAAAATTTTTCGTATGTTTACGTGGATGGGAAAAAAGGGCAAAAAAGTTAAGAAAAAGTTCTTTTGTAAATGTGGGACAGAAGAAACGCAACACAATGCAGATGCATAAAATATTCGTGGGGTACTGCCAAATTTAGAATTGTATGCAAAACATGAATAAATGACTCTGGAGCTCAACGACCGTATTACTGCACAAACATCGGCCAGTCAAAATATCGAGTTTAGAAGCACGTCTTTTACCGTGTTTACAATTCTTGGCGCCGATAGCACAGTTTCAACACCTGTCTTTGGTCGTCACGACGTCGTCAAACGCTACTTTTTCACCACCTATTTTCTATATGCAATTTTATAGTTTACAATTATTACTACATTAATTTTCTTAGCTAAGTTAAATGGCTATACCATAAATTTTATTGGTTATAGTCGGTTTAATTTGACAGGGCGTAGTACTAGTATAACACATTTTGTTTAACATTCAAATCCAAAAAATTCTTAATGAGCTAAATCCAAAATAGAAAAAAAATTCAATTTGTTAAAATATGTAATTACGGCAATAAAAGATGTAAAATATGATAAAAGTTAAAAATACTTTGGAATGTAAAAATATAAAAAAGATTAACGTAAAAAACCCGAGTCGAAAGTCCAAACTATACAAAACGTGGAGCTAAAGGATTTTAATGTTTACTGACAAAAAAATTATTTTTTTACAAAAAATAAATTGTTTTTGGAATATGCCCCAAGTTCTTCGTCTAGACACAAAAAATAAATTGAAAATAGCAAGTTTATCTCCAAAAAGTTAATGGAAAATCAAAAGACGCTCTTTCCTAACTGGAATTAACCCTAAACTTCCATTTAACTTAAGGAAAATAGTTACTACACTATAAACTCAGCGAGTGGGGGTGCTCTTCCACAACGAAAAAGGTTGAATTTATTCCGAAATACAAAAATAGCGCTATACCGCGAAGAGGTCTCTCGTACTCTCGTTATTTCTTTTTAATCGAATGGCACCGCTTTGAAAGTCTCGTTAACGAGCCTAAAGTTGCAAAGCGAGATACTAACAATGCTCACCACCGAGAAGTGTCCAGAGGTCGTCTTGTAGATTACTAGACCATTGTGCTACCAAACCAAATCTGGTTCCTAAATCCTACCCATCCAAGCGAATGATACGACCAAAAGTAAAAATTATCAATAATTTTTGATTTTAGTCCTAAGCCTTCTTGATAAGTTTTAATTTTGATACTTACACCTGATGATGCTATTCCGTAACTTTTATTACGATTGTAACTTTGTAAATTGATCTAAATTAAATTTGGAGCATCTTTTATTTACATCAAACACTTATAATTTTGTTTATGTTTTATTTTAATATTAAAATAGGCCACAACGTTTATTTCAAAAATTCTTTTCATGTTATTTTTGGCTTGTAAAATTAAAATAAACTTATAAGCATAATAGATGTAGGTGTTTTAAAATATAATTTGAATATTTTAATCGAAAAAAAATTTTTTTTGAGATAACAATAAAGTTGAAAATTTATTACAACTTTTGCAGGTTTAAAACTAAAAGGTTTTGCAATTAACGAGGAAGAGTTTTTCGCGAAAAACAAGTTGGCTAAGTATTGTGTGATGTAGAGATTGTAGAGAGTAGTTGGTGGCAAGTCATAGACACAAGTCATAAATTTGAGTAAATCAGTAAAACTTGGTGGCACTCATATGAGAGACTTCTTTAATGATGCATTTTATGCTTTCGCACGACGGACATTATTTTAATTCGTTAAGTTGGCACTCGTCCAGCTAAGGCACATGTTTACTGCTTAGAATATTTATGCTAAGAGAATTGCTATCACATGTGAAAACAAAGTCTTCATAAACTATCAATCTCTTACGATTTTCAGTCTGGCACATTTCCATGTATAATTACTTCTACTTTTTAGAAAAAAAAAACTACCAAATTAGTTGTTAGTTCTAATAAAATGCTTATAAATAAACGTAAAAGCTTCTAAATCGTACGTTCGAAAAAAAATTTGTTTTAAAAATCAGAGATTTTACACGATGAAAATACGTGGTTACTTTGCATGTGACTTTCATATGTTAATTATAATTAATACAATATCAAAACCAGCACGTGATCATTTGTAACTTTATAACTTATCATGAATAAAACAACTTAAGGGAAATTAAAATTCTTATTTAAAGGGGCGAAAAGTCGATACCTTTTTAAACAAAACGTTACTTGCAAAAATTCATATTCCAACCAAGTACGAAGTACCTCCTACCTGTGTGAGCTTTTAATGGAAGCTTTAACCCTAACGTATATAATAGTTTAGAAAAGTTTCCATGTGTAACTTTCGAGTGTGTGACATTGAACAATTTGAGCCGATAAATCAATAGTTTGATTTGATAAGACATGGGTTTAATATAAGAGACCGATAAATTCTTTATGATTCAAGAGGGTCCGTCTATATGATCGTTTTAAATCACTTACAACCATACATTAATAATAGAAATCGGATAGTTACTCCTACGAACCAAAAGTTATTTTAATTAAGAATTATTCTATACGTGGGAGTGATAGTCGAGCCGAGCTTTATTTTACCCCAAAAAATATTTAAAATCTAATATGGTCTAGTTTTACTAATGTATTTTGTTTTGACTAACCATCAGGTTAGGTTAGACTGGTCCAAAGGCTTAATATGCCTTCCAAAGCTCAATTAATTAGATGGGCAACCATCAACAAGCTCTCTGAAGAGGGCTAGATTAGAATCCTATTCCGTAGGTATACGCTTAACAGTGAACTGTTGGCGGTTGACCCACCACTATTACATGAAGAATCTTAGATTAAACTCCCCAAATTCATAACCTTTATACTAATCATTTTAATCAAAATTATAAATAATTGATAAATCAAAAAATTTAAATATTTTGAAAATTTTGAAATATGTCTTCTCTAGAGCATTTTGTTCATGAAATAATGCCCCACTCTCACCAGTATCTTCAGAGCTTTTACATTTAATTAACTTGTACAAATTGAATTAACAGATCCTTAAATAACGAGGATTTCATAAATTGGAGCAACACCTGGAAAGAACGACAGAATATCAATAACACAATTCAATTGTCTTGCTCACACATTGTGAGAGAATTTTGATGGCCTTTCTTACATCGAATTTTGGTGGCATTTCTTCTATCAAATTTTAGACCAAACTACTTTTTATTTACACATCGAAGTGATTACAATTCTAATCACTTTGAACAAAAAACAGCTGGTGAATTAATACGAGTGGTAATTAGTTGCCCTATTACACCCTAGATGGCGCTACTAGACATACGATAAATTTATAAAAGCACTAATAGTAACCGAATAGCTACAAACGCTCTAAATCTGCATGTTCTCCCATGACCATCCAGCATCAGGTAAATCATTGCGTCTTAAAACATTTTTCATCAGTTTTTCTGAATTTTCCACTCCTTATAGTTCTGCCTATGTCCGCACTAGGACCCTGATTTATTATTTTTCAATAGTGTTGTTGGCCACTTTTAAAAAATATAGTCTCTAATGCTAACCCCACACGTTACGGGAAAACTGCACGAAAAAACTGTTCCAGAAAAAAGTTATGTTAAGTCAGGTTATGGATTCGGATCCGAATAAAAATGTAACCTCTCTTGATTTTTCAGTCAAAGCACTGTCAGAAAATTTATTTACTGTGTAAATAGTGAAAACCACAAGGTCTGTTCGTTTTTCTTGCACTAACTTACTCCAACTTGCTCCAACTTACTCCTGCTCTTGGTGAGGAATAAGAAATACAAAGTCTGTCCTTTTGTCTTGAACTGGTTGTTCCAAACCGTGTTCGTTTCTACATTTCCTACCCCTCGTCAAGAGCAGGAACAAATTTAAAAATAAATAAAAAATTGTAGAAGTTGTGCGAAAAAATGGAGCCAGATCCATGATCTGGAAAAACTGAACAGAAGGTCCGAACAGTTTTTTCGTACAGTTTTATCCTAACGTGTGAAACCAGCATTAAACAAGTTCACAATTTCTTACAAATCTCCTATAGGTTCGGTAAAGTCATTTGTTAAAGGGTTGAGCCCATAAAATAGCAACAAGAAGCACGACTGTGTTCGAGAAAGTTCGGGAACCACCATGCAGGCACCATGGTGATTCATTTCCAGTTTTCGTAAATCTATTGAAGTAAGTACCTACATTTGACACCAATGCACCATCAAGTGGGTCACAAGAGCCACGATAGCAGGAGCAGGTTTTCAACTCTTCAGTTGTCAGAATTTAGTCTTACAAATCTCAAATAGGTTAGGTAAGGACATTTGGTAAACTGTCAGGCCCATAAAATAGCAACTAAGAGCTTGAATATGTGCGAGAAAGTTCAGAAAAAATACAAATGGGTGATGATTAATTTACAATTTTCGGAAATTTATTGTGGAGTCGATGGTTAGTAAGTACCTACATTTGACACCAATGCACCATCAAGTGAGTCATAAGAGCCACGATAGCAGGAGCAGGTTTTCAACTCTTCAGTTGTCAGAATTTAGTCTTACAGATCTCGGATAGGTTAGGTAAGGTCATTTGGTAAACTGTCAGGCCCATAAAATAGCAACTAAGAGCTTGAATGTGTTTGAGAAAGTTCAGGAACAAATTCCAAAAGGTCCCGATTGATTTCCATCCTTTTGAAAATCTATTGGAGTTGATGGCTTTGTAAATACATTTGACACCATCCACTGAGCCATAATAGCCACGATAGCAGGAGCAGATATCCCTGTTTCTGAACTCTTCAATCGTCAGAATTCAATACTCTTACAGATCTCAGATAGGTTATGTAATTTTGGTCAAGGGATAAGCCCACAAAATAGCAACAAAGAGTTTGAATGTGTTTGAGAAAGTTCAGAAAAAATACAAAACGACGGTAAGTACTTTTCGAGTTTCTGAAATGTATTGGAAGTGATGGTATGGGATGTATCTACCTAACCTACCATCAACTGAGGCATGATATCCACGATAGTCTTACAGATCCCAGAGAGGTTATGTAAGATCGCTTGGTAAAGGGTTAAGTCCATAAAATCGCAACAGGGTGCTTGAATAATGTATTTAAGAAGTTCAAGAAAAATACAAAACGATGGTAAAAGTACTTTCCAATTTTCTGAAATTTAAGAGTCATAATAGCCACGATAGCATCAAGAGCAGGTTTCCCCGTTTCTCAACTCATCAGTTCTCAGAATTTAGTCTCAGAGATCCCAGATAGGTTAGGTAAGGTCATTTGGTGAAGGGTTAGGTCCATAAAATCGCAAAAGGGAGCTTGAATAATGTGTTTGAGAAGTTCAAAAAAAATACAAAACGATGGTAAGTACATACTTTCCAACCTTCTAAAATCTATATTAGAGTTGATAGTTTAGTAAAGACACCAATTAATACTCATAGACTCAGTCATAATAGCAACGATAGCATCATGAGCAGGTCTCCCTGCTTCTCTACTCTTCAGTTGTCAGAATTCAGTCTTACAGGTAGATCCAGGTTAGTTAAGGTCACTTGGTGTGAAGGGTTAGGTACAAAAATCGCATTAGGGAGGTTCAATGTGTTTGAGAAAGTTGAGGAACAATACAAAACGGTGGTGAATTAATTTTCAACCTTCTGAAATCTATTGGAGTTATCCAATCTATTGGATAATAGTCATGATACCAAGAGCTGGTATTCCAGTTGCGTCCAATTATCAGAATTCAAAACCTTATAGTTACAAAGTATTTCCAAAAATCTTCACAGTTATGAAACTGTGAGTTAGCATCACATGATAAACTAGAGCACATAAAGCTTCCATATTTCATATATCTCTAAAGGCACTGTTTACAAAATAAAATAAAGTTTCAAAATGTCTGAAGATTAATTGATTACACATTACAGCAAAAGTTCCCTTCTTAAACGCTGAGCAGTAAGAATTACCTCGCTAATTGAAAGTACCAAGAAATCCTCGAAGAAATCAAAACAACTCCACGTCTATCTCATCTAGTGAATCAGGGATTCGAACCTAGGTCTTCGAGACCCCAAAGATTTCAAATTAGAAGTTTCTTTAAGTAAGTAATCTTTTGAATATATTATCTCTTTTATAGTTGTTATGTTAATGCTCAAGGGTTAAAAAAATATGAAAGAGTAGGTAAGTTAATTAAAATTATAATTTAGTTAAATTAACGATAAAAAAAAGATTATAAAATTTGTAAAGATGTACTAGTCGTAACTGTAATAATATAAATTTAAAAAAATTCCTGTCTAATAATATCCATCATATCTACCTTAAACAAAATAAAAGTCATAAAAAAGGTGTAGATCTAAAAAGATTCCGCTTGTTCAAGTCATGCTTATATGTAATTAAGCACTTCGGTAATTAAAACAACTTTATATTAAAGCAGATAATAATCAAATAGTATGGATAATTAACAACACAACAAAAAAAAAGGCAATTAACAATACTAATGATAACAATTCACAAATTCCTTCAACGTTAACACTTATTTTACTTAAAAAAAGAGTACGTGAAAAGACGTTAAAAAATTAATTAAACTAATGGTTATGCAATAAACAAAATTTTTTCTTATCGTAAAACGACTTTTCTAAGTTTTGAGTTTTCATGGTTTTCCAGATCGTTAGACTCTTTGAATAAGTTCACCATTAAGGGAATAACTTTGCTGAAATATGAATGGAAGCCGTTGACGTCGTTTCCATATACCATGTATCTCTAAATAAAATACAAAATTTCTAAATATTGTTGCTAACTTTTGTAATTATAGGTATCGAATAAAGTGAACGATTAAATCATTAAAAAAATTTCAACCTGTTTGTTCTCTTCTGTTAGTTCGGTTGGTTTATATAACCACCTGCAGTTGATTTAATATGATAGCTGTTATAAATATAAAAATAAAGATGAACGAGATAACTAACCAAATCCAAGTTGTAATTCTATCAGATTGAAAAACAAACATTTAAATATATATTTTAAGTTTTGTAACATAAACAGTCTTGAGAGAAGATTTAAATTATAAACAAACATTTAAAGAGTTAATTATTACATCATTTTTTTGATCGCCCTTCGAGTTCTTAAATTTGGGTGAAGTTTAATTTAGTACGGAGATATTATTTTCAGTTTGTAATTGGAATATTTTGAGCGTGCAGTACTTGTGGTAGGTTACGAACGGGCTCTTCATTTTGTAAGCTGTCAGACGCAGGCATTTCGTATCGACAGGGGGTGCACGTGGTCTCATCTCTCGGCTCGCTGCACCGACCGACAGTTTTTATTATCAAAATGAAGCATACCATATCTTCTCTTCCCTTCTAATATAGCCTATATTATAAAAAAATTTGCGAATGCGAATTTTATTTTTTTTCAAAAGTTGCTATAATATGGGGTGGAAAATTTTTTAACCCTTATAAGAAAATCTATACTTTATCTGTTTTATAACTTCGAGTTATGAAGCGCTAAATTGAAACTCGATTCTCTCTTTTGATATTTCCTTTTTATAACTATTTGGTATAAAATACAGAAAAGTATTGTGATCCGTCTCGTCTGTCTGTCAGTCTACCTGTGCTGTCCTGTCGAACGTCTGATCGATTTGAAATTCGCGGAGTAGACATTTAGTACGTTTTGTGAAGGTTATGACTAGAAAACCTAACTAAACCAAGTCTTAATACTAAAGACTTTTGTTGTTACTGTTTTTCTAATTAAAACTTGTTTTTCGAACTATAGAAACGGCCCTTTCGTTCCAACGTACAGTCAGCCTCACAATTATTGGCCACCCTGCTACAATTCTAGCACGAATTGTGGATGCAACCATCATAGCATCCCCTACTTAAATTGAGGGGTAACTCTATTTTGCTAACAAGTAGTAAATCAACAACCTCCCCATCTGTCCTTTGTCGTTGTTGGCTAATAACTACCCTGGTGTACAGCCAGGGTGGCCAATAATTGTGGGGCTGACTGTACAACTGATGTAGCATGAAGACTATATTCCCTATGATCTTTTGTATCCCGTAGCATTTATTTAACGAGTCCCCAAATCCTATCCCGGTAGTCACGGGTCTAACTGTCACAATCCCAAACATGACAGATGGTGGAAGCGCCGGACCTCCATTTTTAATTCACAGCTTGAAATACCGTGCATTCATTAATGTTTGGTTAGTGTAAGTTTAGTTGCATACCCATCAGGATTTTTTAGAGTGGTCAAAAATAAAAATCGCTTTATTTCAATATCTAATCTAATTATCATTAATAATATCTTTTCCAGTTTTTCAGCATATCAAATTATTACCAGTTTGTCCTGAAAAATCTGTCTTAGAAGATAAAAAAAATTAAAACTATCATCAGACCACAAAATGCATATGCATGTAAGTTAAGTTATTAATGCCCGTTTTCACCGACGATTCTTAAAGTTAGGCATTGCTTAATTAGACATTAGCATTTTTTAAGTCGAAATTGCGCTTCACCACGTTTCACCATGCGCACCAGGGTTCCTAAATAAGATAAACAAAGGTATCTGTATATCAATATCGAAATGGTTAATAATTTTTATGCATCGGGTTAGGAATTATTTTAGCGTTAGGCAGTTCTTACGTAGGCAATTGCTTAGGAACCGTCGGTGAAAACGGGCATTAAAGATCGTAAAGGCCTTCTTAATAGGTGAACATGATAAATTTGAAGACTGGAGAGGCAAAGTGACGGGCAAAATTCTAGTTAATTCTGTCAGACTGTCAGTCCTGTCACAACTTTTTTTTGAACTATAGAACCGGCTCTTTCGTTCAAGTTCAAACGTACAACTGATGCAGCATGAAGACTTTATTCACTACGATCTTTTGCATCCCGTAGCATTTATATAACGAGCCCCCAAATCCTATCCCGGTGGTCACGGGTCTAACTGTCACAAACCCAAACGTAACATATGGTGGAAGCGCCGGGCCTCCATATTTAATTCACACCTTAAAATACTGTTCATTCATTAATGTTTGGTTCGTGTAAGTTTGGTTGTATAGCCGTCAGGATTTTTTTAGAGTGACCAAAAATAAAAATGTTGCGAAAACTCTTGCAAAGTTTAACAAAGCCTGAGAAAGTTTGATTCAGAACAAAATTTTCTACGAAGACTTTGCCCTTTATTCTTAATAACGGGGGAGCAAGAAGTCGTGAATTCAAAAAAGGTGTGACGTGACATTTTGGCACACGGGCGTCACAACAGGACGCGCCCGCGTTATAAAGCGACAATTATGATAATAATATTTCTAAAAAATCACTTAAGGAATAATTTTTGGTAAAGACTAACACAAAAGACTATATAATCAAATTTAGATAAAAAAACAACATAATAATATAATGATATGTTTCGAGTCTTGATGTGGGTTATAGGTCATTTAATTTTTATGATAGTTTCTTCACGACGAATCATATTGTTTTAACAATCAAAGATCATCGTGCGTGATGTAAAACACGATTTCCTTATATAAAAAGTTTCGTATGCCGATAGACATCACGTATAAGACTTTTTTATATTATTAGGTGGGTATAAGTTAACGCAATTACAAATTAAATAATTAAAAGTCAGCTTTAATTCACGCAATTTTTATTTTTATTTCGTTTACGCTCTGGGTGAGAACGAGAAGTGTTATAGTTACGAAGAGTATACGAAATTATTTTTGAAGTTTAACGAAGTGGTTTCATTTGTATGAAAATAAGATGGGAATTATTTATAGATCATTATTTGGAGAAACTGGATGCAAAATGTAAAACAAAAGGTGAGTTTGCTATTGTACAAGACGAGGTCGGTTTTCAGAAACGACGTTTAAAGCTCGAGTCGTTGAATGATGGAGACTCGTTTCCAAGGTAACAATTACCTCTCGGCCACGATCCGATGTGGTTCCATGGGAACCAATTACATTGCGGGAAGTGATGGATGGTCCAATCAGGGGGTTCCATCAGGTGACCCACAGAGGTCAGTTTCAAATTACAACGCCAACATCTTAAGGAATTTATAAAATTTTAATTCTATAGCGAAATCGGATCACGATGACTCGACGACTATTTTTTAAAAAGAAAACATCTCTTTTTCACCCTTTCCAAGGTGCACTTATATAACAATTAAGTAATAAAGAAGTTATTCAAAACAATAACATCCAAAAATCTTGTTCTTATGAATATTTATACCGAACAAAATATTCAAATAAATCACTTTCGGTATTTACTTTTATGTTTATATTAATAAAATTAACGTTTATGTATGTAAAGAACATTTAAAATGTCGTACGTATGCATAAGCGCAACACCATATAATTTTCATAAGTGGCTAACCAGAAAAATTACTTAGGATCCAACAAGTGACTTTTTATGTAGACAAATGGCCGAGTCCTAAATAAGGGTATATTTAAAATAATCAAGGTGTCTAAATTCTTGTGTAAACATGTCCATTTTGCCATTAATGTTTCAGTTAGCTAATCTGGAAAGAACATTATCACAAATAAGCATTAAAGTCAAATTACTTTTACATTTGTTCTTCGTCGCTGCCTCATGACACAAGTCATTATTAAAAGTGACAAGACATTAGAAACTATTAATGTTATAATGATACACCAAGAAAATTAGACTTTTATTACATTAATTCGAGTGCAAATAGTTTATTCATAAGTTTTCTTGCCTTTTTAACTTGTTAAAGTAGAGAAAATTGCAAAGAAAATGAACGAAAACAATGAAAAATTGCGGATTTAAATAAATAATCTTTTGGGAAAATGCTAGACAATTCGTATCAAAGTGTAAAAAATTAACAGGCGACAATGGTTGTGGTGGCTGTACGAAAGGTAACTTTTCATTGAAATAAATAATTACATAATTAAGATTATTTTAACAACAAAGAAGTTTCCTTTTATCTTTGCCTTTAATTTCATGGTTCGTGCATTGGTTTCGTTGTTCGTTACATGTCATAATAATTTATGTGATTTATAAACCTCTTAACTGCATCTTTCATTAAATTTGTAAAACTAGATGTAATAGATTGTGGATTTATTAACACGAAACTACCAAAACTGCCTTTAAGACACTGCTAAAGAAAAAAAATTAATTAAATTAACGTTAAAATGTTAAGGTGCGCTTCGCACACCATCAACGTACTCAAAAATAAATAATAGACACGTTAGAATGGTTAAGATAATTCACAAACATTAAGGGGGGGAGTCGTTTTGATTACCCCTAAAATTTAAAAATTTAATTACAAGGCTCCAAAATAGTGGACCAATCAGAAAAATTAACGTTAAAATGTTAAGGTGTGCGAAACCATCAACGTACTGAAAAGGGAATAGACACGTTAAAATGGTTAACATAATTCACAACCATTAAGGGGAGGAGGGAGGGAGGCAGTCGTTTTGATTACCCCTTAAATTTAATTGCAAGGCTCCAAAATAGTAGACCAATCAGAAAAATTAACGTTAAATGTTAAGGTAGCGTTCTCAAAGGGTATTAGGTATAGACATCACGTTAGAATGGTTAAGATAATTCACAAACATTAAGGGGACGGAAGCAGTGGTTTTGATTACCCCTGAAATTTACTTGCAAGGCTTCAAAATAGTAGACCAATCAGAAAAATGTAGTAGGCACAATAAACATGACAAATGACAATTATTTGACTTTAGATGACAACACGGTAATCGAGTGAGCTGTGAGAAAATCATGTTAATTTTGTTTTGTTGTTTTTATGAATCTTTGCATAGCCAAGGCCTTCTTGATAGTTTGATTATTGTTGAGAAAAATGAATAAAATGATTAAAACATGAGTTTTCCACTCATCAACGACTTCCATTTGCTACAAAACAAGCTAATTTGTATTTTTAATTGCATTCTCTTTAAGTAATTAAAATTATTGCATTTTTAGTTGTAAGAAATGTGCAAGTTTGGAAAAGCTTTTGTAGATAAGTAATTGAATTAGAGCTTTTTGGAGAAAAAAACATTTTACCCAAGTTTCGTAAAAGTTATCAATCACTTCGCTTATTCAAAGAATTTCTTTGTTGATTTAAATTCATAGAATCATAATCCTACATTCAAAACAATTACCCGGATTATAATGAATAAAAAATTTAACCTTTTGGGGATTGCTTTTTTGTTTTTTTTTGTTAAAAAAAAGGTATAATATACTACTTCTTTTACTCACAAAAAATCCAATTTTGATTTCACGATGTAAAATTCCATAATTTAATGAAATTTTTAGTAAAAGACCAACGACGAGATGTGAGCATCTGATCCGGAGTTGGGTTCGCCATTCCTCAAAAGCTCCGGATCGTATTTGCGCAGCGCTTGCGCGGGTAGTAGTAACCATGGCCACGAGGCGGGAATGTGGCGGTTGCTATAGCAACATATATGTATTTCTCTCTTTCTCACACGCCGTACTTTCCCCACTCTTTTCAGAGCCCCGGAATGTTGCAGGTTACGAAGAGTCGAGGGGATCGCTATGCGAATGATGAAATGGCAAAAGCAATTTTTCGGATCATGGATTGTTATTTTGCACGGTGACCGTCAAAAATCAGTAGTCACACAGGGAGATATCGTATAAACAAAATGACAAATATCGTTATTGTGATCGTTTTAAAAGGCAATGGGCAGCATATTATAAGGGTTCTAAATTGGACGATTTTCAAAACCGCAATTATAGTTATTTGAAGTACTCACCAGGACTTCCAAGGAAAACTGAGGAATAGAGGACGCCTCTTCGAGCGGCATCGTTTGCCGCCCGTGCGTCTGGAGGTGTCGACCATTCCCGCCTTGGAC
Organism: Malthinus seriepunctatus; assembly: GCA_963924605.1. Taxonomy (NCBI): domain Eukaryota; kingdom Metazoa; phylum Arthropoda; class Insecta; order Coleoptera; family Cantharidae; genus Malthinus; species Malthinus seriepunctatus. The sequence continues at coordinate 86,995,189 of OZ004600.1, read as the reverse complement.
ACCACTTGCCTAAAATTAAAAAAAAATCGTTAGAACGAAACTAAGAAGTTATACTTAACAATATTAAAATAAAGAAAAGAGCAAACTTGAAACGTTTAACTTAAAAATAATTAAAAAGCTCACAAAAAGACTTTTGAAACTAGGTCAAACATTTTGATTTTCGAAATTTTAAAGTGCATCAAAAGTTGAACGAGATAAAAAGATTTAAAGAAATGATATGCACCCTACTTTTACAAACTATGTAGTTAAATTTTGTTTTCAATATTGGGGAAGCATCTACACGCATTCTTTCTCTATTGTTATGAGCATTATTTTGAAATTTCATAAATTTTTTGAATTACGTTGCATATTTTGTTACACAAACAACCCTCGTCATTATTTTTATATTCGCATACCTAAACTTATGAGACGTTTCGAGGGTAAAAATGTTATACATACTTATCTATAGGTACACGAGAAAAGCAATTCGAGTTGTGGAAGAATTAAAAGAAAATGAGAATTGCTGGAAAATGTTATAAGTTGTCAAATTGGAAATAATATAAGGGACCGAAGAAATAGCAATAATATTTTCGTTGCCGGTTCGTTAGTAATGAACAAAGTTTTGGTTTAGGGATATCGATTAAACAGTGCAGGATGCAGGGGTTGGTTTTACCATGCAGCCCGGAGAAATATGTGTACAACAGAGAGAGTGACAGCATTAGTGGAGACGACCAGTAATCGATGGTAAACAGATGACGGCTCCTGCTACGAGTCAATAGCAGCAGCAAGAGGTCCGTGTACGTTATACACTCTCTTGCACGATTTGTTTTGCACCCTCGCAATATTCGACAAAAAGTTGTGATAATAAACATACTAAGTATAAATACATATACATTAAACAAATAAATAAAGGAAATGTGTGCTTTCGTACGCGTTGGTGGTTTTATTCATATGATGGAAAAAAAATGTCAAAAGTTGAATTATGGTTTAGTTTTAAAATAAAATCAAAAAATTAGCAATTTTTCAATTTTCTCGAAGAAAAGTTATTTTTAAATTAAGTATTATTTTGCACAATAAATTATTTTGTATATAAATTTGAAACCCTAACATCCATTAAATACGTTACGTTAGAATTCACGTTTTCCATTAGGAAGAAAAACGTTCTTAGATTCAATGGGTAATAAAATGTTCCCTAAAATTGTTAGACAGTCTGTTTTATACTACGTTGACTTTTAAGAGTGAAATAGTCCTTTAATGAATTTGCCGGTTGAATTGTTTGTTGATGTGCATCAAAATACACGGTTATGCGTAAGTAGTTTCCTTTTTGACCGAATTGAGTGTTAAAGTAGTAAAAGACAATAGTCCAAAGTCTCTGAGAAGATGTGATTGTAATATAAGTTGGGAAAGTACGAGAACACATTTGGCTAAAATAGGATGGATGATGGCTTCTAACTCGACTGAGATGCCATCAAGGGGAACGAAACGACGTTGGTGGAGTTGAAAATAGTAACGCACATCAGCCGGCGGCGCCAACCCTCCAGCCGAAATTACATTTAAAGTAGTATTATATTATGAATAAAAAGTTGTTCCCATATTACAATGAAATTTAACTTTTTTTACAGCCTACCGGAATATTGCTTTACCGACCAGTTGCGCCCCTCGTTTCTCCGTTATACCACAGAAAAATTATAAAAACTCTATTATGAAATTTAAATATTACACTAACACATAATGGTGTATTGTAAAAAACTTTTTTGGTATTATACATTAATTATATTTACATAATGCTTTTCTCTTTTACAACATAGAAAACTGCAAATGACACAGCAATATTTCCTTTTTTCTTATTAGATACTAGCAGATTACTTAAAGTTTTCATTATTAGAATCACGATACTAATTAAGAAAAAAATGTCGACGTTTATTTCTATCTTTTCAACTTTTGCTTCATGGGTCACATCGCACAGTTTCACGCTATGTGTATAGTATTTTAAAATATTCCTTCAAATAAAAGCTTTTTTTTGTAAGAGGAAGCAAAACAACACACTGTTTTTGAGAATGCGAAGTATTAAAAGCGGAACAGGAAAATTTGCATTTTTCACAGCATAAAACATAAAACAAATGTTCTCTTGACAGGCTTTGGACCAAAAGATCTGATGGAATTTTAAAACAAACCATCTATTACAAAATGATTCGCCTATATTATATAGAAGCCAATTACTATAAGACTAAAAACTGTGGAACTTCGTTCTCGACCTGAAAACCTGAAACTGTAGGTGTTAGGTACAGAAATCTATCTCTGCTAATTGGAATATTAAAACTGTAGTTGTAAATGCAAATTACTATACTCGTAATATGTGAAATAAAAAGAAAATTCGTTTAATTTAATTCTCATCAAATCATCTTCCATATGGCAATGGCAAACCACCGAGAGTAAATGCCTAGTGGAGCTTGCCAATTTAGTAGCTTATCATATCCCCACATTATTATATCCCCACACTCTGGCAAGCGTAAGAGTAGGCAAGGCACTGGAAGAGACCTATAGTAGCTATAGGAGTAGAAAACACACTAAGGCTGGGCTGCTTATAAAGGGTGCTAAGCACTTACCTAACTTAAGTTCGTGATCGCGGACTTAAGTCCTTTCATAAAGCTTTCTCAAACTCGAACAATGGTCAGATCAACAGTTGCCAGCTTTCGGCGGTTATCGGTTGAAAACAAACGTACTAAGGGCCAGTATTATAAAGCCTATAGTGAACCGAAGGTTGAGTCAACCTCAGGTTGAAATTAGGTTGAAACGAAGTCCGCGATCTCAAACTTAAGTTAGGCAAGTGCTCAGCACGTGCTTAGCATGATACCAAGCCTAAGGACAGGTACTTTTGATCTGATTAAGGCTGAGTACTTCAATCAAGGTTTAAACTAAAGTGTAGCATTAAGTGGAGCTTTACTACAATGTTAAGGTCAGGTTAAAGCTACACTTAAGTTTAAACCTCGATTAAAATACTCGAGGTACGACCTGGGTAAGAGCCAGTATTATAAACGTAAGTTGAAACTCAACATGAGGTTGAAAGTCAACCTTAGGTTGGCTGTCATTTTAGTTTGACATAATTGGACAAAATAGCGAAATTGACGATTATTTATAATCTCAACCTTAGGTTGACTAGGCTTTACGATACAGGCCCTAAGTCAAATTGATACCTGGTTGGACCAGTTCTCATCCCCATTGAGTTGGATAAGCATTGTTGAGATCTTGGGTTAGGTTCCTCCACATGTAAAGAAATCGTTAGAACAGAGGTATTGTAGTCAATAACCAACCTATCAGTCTTCGAGGTAATGTGAGATTTAAAAAACGAGCAAAAATTAAACTGGTTAATCACTGACTATAGCTCAAAGACAACCATCAAGTAATAAGTACTGGTCTTGGCTGTTGACTTCCTCAATACTAACCATGCTAACAATAAAAGAGCTGCCATATTAATGAGACGTCACATAATTTATTAAAGGGGTGGCTAAAAGAAATGCACTCTAGAGCACTAGCTACCTACGATAGGCGCACCCAGAGCCATTTAAAGGCAGGGATCCTTTTATAACACTGTTCTTGACCTTTGATTTCCTCAATCCGAACCATGCTAACACTAAGAAAGCTGACAAATTAATGTGACATTACATAATTATAAGGGTGGCTGCAGGAGCAGCAGTCCAGAGCATTATGTGCCTACAATAGGCACTCAGAACCATTTAAATACACTGATCCTTTTATTATAATATTCTTAATTTATTTTTGTATTTGATACAATATTTGACTTCAATCGGAACCAATCTAACAATAAGAGAACTGACACACTAATGTAACGTTGTATAATTGAAAAGGTGGCTAAATGAGCAGTAGCCTAGAGCACTAGGACGCTAAATCTGAGGGACAAGTATGGCGCTTCTTGTAAGGCCGAGGGATGGCAACCGTGGCCACCGGATATGAGCACCTTGGAAGCGGTGGCAGCGCTTCGAAACGTGACATCGCCGCTTTGGTAGCCCAAGCAGCACCGCAATTTAAAGGAAAAGTCACGGATTCTATTCTGTACTGTAACTGTCAATACTCTCTTACTTTTTTATTCTACTCGGCTCTATTTTAATAGTTCTACGCCCGGAATTTCTTTTCATACTGTATTAAGCTCTACCTACCCTTCATCTCCACCATAAGTCTTGTCCTGTCATCAGGTATTCTCGGTACCCATACCCTTACGACCTTTTCTAGGGGTCGTTTTAGTGGGTAAGAATCCCACACTACCACATCATGACATCATACCGGACATGCAGTGTCTTTTGAAGATTCCCACCTCTCACTCTAAAAAAAAGAGCATTAGGTACCCACGATAGGTACCCAGAACCTTTTAAGGATAAGGATCTTTTTACAGTACTGTTTTTAACCTTTGACTTCCTGTATTCGAACCATGCTAACAATAAAGATGAACACTGGTCGCAGTTCTGTAAGGTTCAGAAGGCATATCGACAATTTGTAGTACAATACAATACAATGCTAACAATAAGAGAGCTGGCATATTAATGTTATTTACGTTACCTAATTAAAAAGGTGAGGAAAGGAACTGCAGTCCAGAGGACTAGCTAATTACGCTAGACACCCAGAGCCTTTTAAGGACAGGGATCTTTTGAAAATACTGTTTTCAACTTTTGCCTTCCTCAGTTCGAACCATAGTAACAATAAAGATCAATACTGGTTTTTAACACTGGTAAAGGAGCTGCAGTCCAGAGCAGTAGTTAATATCTACTGTAGGCACCTAGAACATTTTTGAAATCTGACCTTCTACATGAGAATTGGATGAGAAAATAAAGAAGAGGCTGTAGACCCATACCGATACGCCTGAACTCCATATCCTCTTTCTGAACCGTATAAAATTTATTTATCGATTTAAAAACAACCATTAAGATTAAGAACATATCATCAGTCTACCAATAGCGTGTATCTGTGAGAACATAGCTTTTGGCTCTGATTTGTTCATTATTGTCAGAAATTTAAACTTTCCTCTACAGTTTAGAAAGTATTGGATTTCAGTGAGTTGGGAAAAGTAGAACTTTTTCGCACAAGTGCAATTTGGTTTACTTTACGGTCAAATAGAAAGATATGTCCTTCTAGATAAGAACTTGAATGAGAAAATTAAATATAGGTAAGAAGTCGTAGACCTATTACTATCCCCCACCCCCCATCTTTCAGAGCTCCTTGGCCCTAGGTCAGGTTTTACTCTTCTCTGAACTGCCAAAATTTATTTATTGATTTTAAAACTACAACAGCTGGTTAATAAAAACATCAGCCTACCAGTATCGTGTATCTATAAAAGAACAAGTGCAATTTGGTTTGGTTTATGGTTTGTTTTACTTGTTGCGCAAATAACTATACCTCACTGAACGTTTAGCTTAAAAATGTTAATTATTGGGGTAGGGGAGAGTCTGCAACGTATATACATGGTTTCTTCTTCATCAGTAGCATTTCACGGGGTTTTCTGCCTTATACTGATGTTGCATAAAAACGAATTTAGAAGATAGAATATTGGAGTTTCGAAGTGCTCCACGATTAAAATTGTATAGAGCATAAACTTCTTGGCTTTCGACAAACAAAAGATAGCGGACGCGCATCACTAGTCACGATTATTCCTTTGGAATTTTTGATATCTAAGACACTTACAATGAAGAAAATATTTCAAATTGGTAAGTAATTTAAAATTAAAAAAAAATAATTTAATTATAATCCACTTTAAAAGATTAAGTTAATGATCTCGGAAGTTTCAATATCGCAACACAATATACTTTTCTAGTATCTACCTATAAGACCAGAACGAGATAAAATAAAATATAATTAATGGTCATGCCTGTAGCATTTCTCATTAAGAGACGACATTAAAAAGGGTGGTTTCGCTTGCGATTTTGATTTACGAATAGCATCGGCAGCAGATTCGCGTCTGAGAGGGCGAGATTTAACCAATAGGAGTTGAGCGTTGCGACGCTTCTGCTGCGATCCGAGACGCATTCGCACATCGCCGCTTTGTAATTACTGCAACACTTGATGAATGTTGACACCTGAACCGATTATTTTTACAACTTTAAACGGAATTTGAATATCATTAACTAAAAAGCTTTCGAGCGCAGAGAAGAGAAAAAAAGGAAGAAAAATAGTTGTTGGAAGCTGTTTTTTTTTTCAAATTTAGTTGTTAAGTACACAAGCTCGAATTAGAAAGGTAAGTCCCGTTCGGTTTAGTCGGGTTAATTGATGGAATTGTCTTAAAAAGGATTATGGGTTAAGTAGTACCGTTGGCAGAGCAAAGAGGTGTTAGAGCTACTTTTGTGTAATTTATGAACGGAAATTAATTAATGAAAAAAGTTATAAAAAAAATAAGTAAGAAGATAAGAAGTACAACAAAGGTACTTATTACTTATGTTAAAATAATTCTGTTCCCATAAAAAGATGCGATAAAAATAATGTAAATTAGTTTGTTATCTTTGTGCACCGATATTACTTAAGTGTTAGTTTAAGATCTTTTGTTAAAAGATGACAAGACACCAATAATTAAGGCAAATTGTTGGTTTATGTTAAATAAAGTTTTCGGCACTCGAGATACAATAATAAGTGATTTAAATTAAAATGTCTGATAAAATAATGACATGTGTTGATTTTATAGTGTTAATATAATAAAACAGATTTGCATGGTGTGATGATTTAGTGTGGTACGATTAATCACATCCATTTACTGACATTACTCTCGTGGCGCATCGCTAATTGGCACAAGTGACTCCAATTAATTATGGTGGCGTTTTTAGTCGCGATTCTTGTAATTGGTATGTACGAGAAGTTTAATCAAGAAAGAGTATCGTACTCGATAGTGATTGATGGAAGGATTCATCAACAGAGAAGTTTAACACACGCGACGATATTACGGGCCAAGTTCAACTGCTACAATCCCGACCTACAGCAACATGTCTAGTACGTAAATCAAGAGCGCCCCTCCCGACCCGGCAGTCCGCTGTCCCGTATTATATACGGTGTCACCCGGAGTTATATTTCAAATTTTACACCCGCCGTTTACGAGAGAGGCCGCGTCGATACAACAGCTTCTCGCGTCGTAAATCAAAAGATCAAGACACATCATGGAGCAGATTCATGCCAGACTTGACACCCAAGTCTCTATAGTTAACACACAGGACGTACCAATTAGTTTAGATCCAGGACGAGATCAATTACTAATTTTTTTTAAATAACCAAACACGACGCTTTATAACATAAAAACCATTCTTAGCAATTATTACGAAAATAAACAAAAAAATTACAATATTACAATAGTAAATTGGTTTTTGAGCTAATGTAACAGATGAACGTACATAACACATGCGTTAACATAGTCTCAAGTAGTTTTGGAGAGGATAATAAATCAACACAAATTATTAACACCACGGTAGTATAACTCTCTACATAAATTATAACTCAACTTTTTTATTCAATTTTTAATTAACAATAATATCATTTACTTGATGAAACAAATAATAATTCAATAGCAAATTGCCAATCATGAACTTATGGATGCATTAAAGTAAGATGGGCGGACAACTTTTACAGGCAGATACAAACAAGCCAACTATAGAATTATAATTAATATTATCTATGCTTTACTATTCCATTATCAAACTGTACATAGAATCTCAATTTCGTGCCAGACTTAAAAAACTACTAGCTAGTTTTCAAGAAAGATACACGCGCATCCACCCAAGTCTGAAGAGCTGCAAAGACGTGATAGCGTATCAAAACAGAATAAATCAATTTCGTGGTTAGCTTTCAATCCGATAAATCTATAATTTCATGCAGGTTAGGCATGTCTTGTTTTTTACCTTTTTATTTGACTTACATGACTAAAATAATAAAAGGGAAAAAATTTGAATATATTCGTTCAAAATTTTATGCAAATCGATATTGCGGCGATTAGAAAAATTTGAAGCGATCGTCGGCCTATTTAATTTTTTGTTTCTTTTTTAAAGTGGAACGAGCTTATAAGTACGTAAAAACTTGGTTAAGATGATAGAAATAATTATCTGCATAATATAAAACGTTGAAAAGTATTCAAAAGTGGCTTAGATGGTGTGATGGGTAAAAAACTAATTTGATTTTAGATGTGTATTATTATTGGTCAAAAAGTGACAACGAAGAGAAAACAAGAAAGAGAACAAAAAGTAAGTATGTGTGGAATCCGAGTCAGGTATTATGGCCGCATTCGAGATTCTTCCATCACACGGTGATAAAAAGTGTTGAATGTATGCGGTTCGATGCCATAACTTGGCTATACGACGTCTCTATACGCTCATATTTATGGCACAGATTGAATCAAATGAAAGCAAAGCATGTCTACAAATTTCAGCTTTTGTTAGCCGTTTCTTTTGCAGTAGCTGAATATATTGCTCTATTTACAAGAGAAAAGATATCTTTCTAGACAAATTAAAAAGCGATCGCTGGTTGAGATTCGAGTCGCATTGTCATCAGAATTGTAAATAATGAAGATTTTTCTACACGTTAGACGAAGGGGCAAGATCAAACGAGTAGCGGATGTGATGTCTATTAAAGTGAACAGCGAAGAAGCTAAACGGGCACATAAGCGACTCATTTAAATCCATGGTCCGGAGATAAAGGCCCGATTTGTTGATGGTAACGAGGGCGCGGCTGTTCGAATGTCCATCAAAATCGAGAGGAGGGCCATCACTGAAATAGATTTCCCGACGGCGTCGGCGCACGGCCACTAAAAGGAAAGAGCACCGCGACGCCGTATCGCCATCTTGGTCGCAATCTCATAAATGGCCATTGTGATAAACTTAACTGTAGTCTCGGATGCTGTAAGGGTAATTGTAAAATGCACATCGCATGAAATTGAATGAGTTAACTTTACCTACGACGGCGACGCTGCGATAACACTTCTCAAGTACCGATAAAAGATCACATAACCTAAGCCGAGAATGGCCCTTAAAGATGCTAGAGGTTTTGTAATATACGACGTCAACAAATATAATAAAAACGGACGTAATAATAAAATTTATTTTTAATAAGACCTAACTTTAATGAGGTACGAATGAATGAGTTTAAATAACTACAACGAGCGAGTCGCGTATACGACGACGGTTTTCGATGTTTCTCATAAAAATCAGCTGGGGCATTTAGATTCCGAGCGGGTATAAAAAGTCCTAATAAGAGCTCGTATAAAGTGACGTTTTGAAACTACGCTATCTTGGTTTGATGGCATAAAGGCCGACCCGAAGAAGATCAATAATATATTACGTCATAGCAGACACAGAGAATGGCGTTAGTCGCACGAGGGCAGCACAATCACTCCTTTCTTTTATAGCCATTTCAAAATATTTAACCAACTATCACTTCTTTTTTTATTTTCCTTTTATATCCCTATTTACTAATTTATATTGTTTGTATAACAAACTTCTTTTCCCATCGTATTTTTAGCAACTAAATTAAGCTTTTTTGTCTTTTTTTGTGAAAAATTAAAAAAATAACAATTTTAGGACATGACTTGCGAAGTCGCGCGCACCTGGTCACTATTCCTCTTAATCGACTGGGTTTATAACTACATCATCAGCTGCTGCGCCCCTGTACTATTACTTTACATGAACATGCAATTTTATTTAATCGATGACGTATTTAATATCCCAATATTTTATTATCAACACCAATATATCTCCCAAATTCGTCAATTTAATTTTGGAGATGTCGAGTTCGAGTTCGACAAATGCACGCAATAAAAAAATTACAACAAAATTAGAGGTATTTATCAACTTACTGATGGTAAACAAAATTGGATAGGTATATTATAACAGACAAATATTAAATTAATAGAAATTTTTTTTTGACTACCATTAACCATTAGGTACGTAGTCTATTTAAATGGAAGAGATAAGTCAAAATTGCACCACTTATAAATAAAATTAATATTTTTTCCTTTGAGCTAATTAAAAAAATGATTAACCACTGTTTTGAATAGAGGTTATTGACATTTTTGTACCATGTACTTCCTAGGGAGTCTGTGCGTGTTTTTAAAAAATAATTTCTCATGAGCATTACTAAAGGTAGACACTTCCCCCACCCTTTTGCCTTTAAATTTCCTATTTCATCGTAACAAATACCTACATCAGATTCGTGAGTTATCGCGAATACGAATACCAAACAGGTAGACCTGAAGCCGACGAACTAACAGACAGACAAACAAATGAACTGGTGAAGACATGAGTTCGGCATATGGGCCGACATTTAGCGAAGTAATTCATAGAGAGACAAGGAGACAGATGGACACAGTATAAGTATATATAGTATGCTATTGCGCAGGTTTTGTGACGTCTAGTGACGTCAGGAGTACTTGTACGTACTTGTACCCAACACTACAATCAACACAAATTGTTCGTAACTGCATACGTCCGTGCTGAGCCCTCCTGACGTCTTGCGCGGTCTAGTTCGATTCTCATACACAGGAATGCCATACTACGTATACTTATACTATGGATGGACACACATTTGGATAAAGTAGGTCGACCTACATCTAGCTAGCCATGACGATAGATCGACGGACACACAGACAAGAAGGAAGATTGGTACAGATGCGATAGACATATTCACATCCAGTTTAAATTCGAGTTGAACGAAGCAAACATAGAGATACTAGTAGACAGCACAGCTGGACAGATATTTCGACCAAGTAATGCACCGTGAGAGAGTCAGACAGGGAAAGAGAAATTTGAGGTTATGATTTCATATTTTTAGCTATCAACGACCAATTCTGTTTTTAAAACCACACGTTCTCTATAATCTGCAAGAAACGAACATTTGAGAAGGTATGATAACCAAAGTAACCATAGAATGTAAAACGAGATTCCTGAGCATATTTTTTGGCCCATTTTGGATAAAGAAAAACGTTGAACATTTCATGCAGCAAATTGTTTTGTTTTAAAAATAGACACTGGGTGATTGATGTCAAAGTGAAAAATTAAAATCTCTTAGAAGGTACTCAACTGATTTCTGGGCGCTGTATCACCTCAGCACCATCTTGGTGATTACCCATTATTCTCTTGTGTTATTCTAGATCTCTATTCTCCAATTATTACCCTGTTTGTACATCCCATCTGTCGTCCGCTACTACAACATGACCCGCCCCACTCCATTGTCGTTCTCTAATGCCCCTGATTCCTATTTTTGTGCTTATCTATTCCCATCCTGCAGAATAGCGTCCATCCCAAATCCCAGTTTTATTCATCCATTGGGGGTGTAAAAAGAAATACCTAGGTAGGGACTTCATATGACTCAGACAGAACATCTTCAATTTTCCTATCTTCATCGAATAAGGGAGTAGGGAATAGGTATATTTTCAGAATGATCCCAAAATTTAAATAAATGGAAGAACTGGCTAGAACATTGAGAATTCAAAACGAGCTTTTCCCAATGGTTTTAATTAGAAATAATAAAAAGAGCTAGCTAATTATGATTAAAGGGAAAAAATTTAATTAATTAAAGTTATAAAATCAAGTTTTGTTAAAGCAAAACTCGTTTATTTAATAATAATTTTTATATAAATTAATTACAATTAAGTAATTAGAGAGAAAAGTTGATATCGTGTTACGTTTTAAGTATGTTTCACGTGTTTTGCAATTTTAGATACATTTCATTAAACACATGCAGCAGTCGGATATCTTTTATACGGAGCAGTTTATCAGTTAGCCAACGCTAAAATGTAATTAACTAGTTTTACTTCCTGAAGTGAGTCTCTTATTCAGCTACTAATGGGTTGACTACACATTATACTGCACTGCAATTAAACTTAATGTATTTAGAGACAAAGAGGTACGATTCTTTCTAATTAATTATTCAATAAAACAAATTAAATACCTAAATTCCCCAAATGGGTCGATTTTGGATATAAAATAAGTCGATAGTTCATCAACAAATGGCCTACATATTAGTACAAAATTTTTCAGATTAATATGTAAATGTATAGTCAGGTGGTCGTTACAAACTTAAACCAAGCAGCAGCTGCTTACCCTCTGCTTAGTATAGTAACCACGCAAACCTTGCATTAGTGACCTTCTGATGCTTACATCGCTTTAGCACCTTGTATTTCCAACTCTAACACTTAATACATACATCATCTAACAATCTAATAAAATTTATAATTTACCAAAAATACCTCATGAGGAAGGAAGTAGTCAATATGTAAAGGACTTGAAGCACGAACTAAAAACACCTCACTTTCTCTAAAGAGGTTTAATCGTTTAGTACCCAAACAGCGCTCAGAATTTGTTCTTCCAACTGATTATTTTTTCAAATTACAACAAGAAAGGTCATGCGTCTATAAAAATTGCTAGTTTTCTAAGAACTGATTTTGAATTTCCAGTTTGCGTACTTAGAGAAATGTATTGAGAGCAATCATAACGCTAGCGAATGTCTCAGACAACGCGGGGCAAACCCGCATCCGTCCTTAACTTGAATAATAAATTAAAGAATTATAAATTAACACATTTACAAAGTATATACTAACGACTTCCTCATATGTGGAATGGTGGAAATATTTTGAAAAGAAGCATAGTTTAAAACCGTCCCCAGTTAAGCGTGGATAAGGGTTTAGTGGCGTCGTGTAAAAGAAATTTTAGTTATAGTCTTTTCTACGGCAGAAAGAAATTTGTGATTCATGAGTGTCATGGATCATATCAGTCACTTCTCAAGACGTTCCAAGTGGCTTATCAAATTAAAGAAAATTAATGCAAATTATAAGCGTACGTCGCGGCACCTTCCGCTTTAGGAAGATGCTGAACGAATTACTGTCGGTTAGGGCCATTGTAGATGGACTAAAAACCATATTAACTTGTTAGCACTGAATCAACTCAAGGAGCAAAAGCAAGGGAACCCAAGCTATAACGTCGTCCACGGTGGTGCGTCAAAATTTCTACTGACGACGTTAAAGCTTAGATTCCCGTGCTTTTTCTTCTTGAGTTGATTCAGTTAGTAACAGTTAGTACGATACTTAGTCCATTTAAAACGGCCCTTAGGTTAGGAGACACAATGGTTACAAGGATTATAGTGCGAGTGAATGAGTCTTCTCAAAAACTCGTTTGAAAAGTGAAATAGTAAGTTTTTGACGTTTCTAGAGTAGTTCCAACGAAAGAAAAGCCCATGACGTCACCAAATCTACGCGAGGCGTGGCTTCAGAGCTCAGTGATAACAGTACAAAACTACTGCGCAAATTCAACGGTAATCATGTGGTCTTTTCTTCCGTTGGGACTACTCTAGTCTACCTTTCTATTATTGGGACAAACTTTTTGATATTTTTTTTTGATATTTGTTTAGTTTTCAATTTTTCTAAAATTAAAAAAATGGGGTTTTTGACGTCTTCTAAAAAAGTTGCTCTCGTTCTGGAAACACTTCCATCCTCAGCCACGACAAGCCCTTGTCACCGGCCAAACACTCGTTTGGAACGTTAAATAGTAAATTAAAAAGATCTAGAGTAATCCCAACGAAAGAAGAGCCCACCACGTGGCCAATTCTGCGCGAGACATGGCTTCAGAGCCCAGTCACGACAGTACAAAAATTTTTCTTTCTTTGGGACTAGTCTATTTTTCTATTATTGGGACAAACTTTTTGATATTTGTTTAGTTTACAATTTTTCTAAAATTAACAAAATGGAGCTCATTGAAAGTCCTCTCAAAAAGTTGCTTTCGTGCTGGAAACACTTCCATCCTCAGCCACGACGAGCCCTTATCACCGACCAAACAGTCGTTTGGAACGTTAGTAAGTTACAAAGATCTAGAGTATTCCCAACGAAAGTAAAGCCCACCACGTGACCAACTCTGCGCGAGGCGTGGTTTCAGAGCCCAGTGACGACAGTGCAAAACTACTGCGCCCATTCAACGATAATCACGTAATGGATTTTTCTTTCGTTGAGACTATTCTATTTTTCTATTATTGGGAGAAATTTTTTGATATTCGCTTTCAATTTTTCTGAAATTAACAAAATGGAGCTCATTGGACGTCCTCTCAAAAAGTTGCTTTCGTGCTGGAAATACTTCCATCCTCAACTACAACAAACTCTCATCACTCCCAACACTCGTTTGTAACGTTAAATAGTACCAAAGACTATACAGTGTAAGACTGGCAAAGCTTATGGGCCGAATGTGATCAAAAATCCCTGCTACAGAAGATGTCGCTAGTCACCGGGGCATTTTCGAGTGAATAAGATAGCATGTCGAGGCGGGAGCAACAAAGAAAGGGGTAAAACAAGTTTACCCTTCGAGGGATTTTAAGCGATTTTGAACTTTAAAAGCCTTTCACATTTTTTAATATAGGTTTCGGTAGTCTCTTGTATATGGTCTTTGATAGTACGTTACAAAGATCTAGGGTAGCCCCAACGAAAGAAAACCCCACCACGTGACCAAATCTGTGCCAGGCGTGGCTTTAGAACCCATTGACGACAGTACAAAACTATTGCGCAAATTCAACGGCAATCAAGTGATGGATTTTTCTTTCGTTGGGACTACTCTACCTTTATATTATTGGGACAAATGTTTTGATACTCGTTTAGTTTTAAACTTTTCAAAAAAAAATGGAACTCTTTGGAGAACCCTGTTAAAAAGTGCTGGAAACACTTCCGTTCACAGCCACAACGAGCCCTTGTCACCGGTCTCACTACAACAGGCGAGTTCCACTTTCTTCCGACTCTCCAAACTGCAGTTTCAAATAAGCTCATTATGAAGAGTAAATTTTCAAGCTGGACGACGCCATGTTACTTTGAAGTTTTCTGAATCATTTATTACATAGTCACGTTTTAAAAATTGTTTAGATTTCCAGCTAGTTATTTTAGTATTTTGTTGGCTGTCTATTTAATTTTTCACGATATTTTCACATTTCACATTACATTGTAATACAATGTAATACAAAGGAACAAGAATGTCATACGTTTTGTATAATAAAATTTAATTTTTGGACATTTCCATATTTCCCTCTCAAACCCTATCGTTTACGCCTCTTGAATAAGTGATTATTTTGCTAAATTTTGCAATAAAAAATTGCTAAATTCCTACCATCTTGTGTACTGTGCCAAAATTTTGATTATGACGCTTATTATTTATTTTCCAAAGCAAAACTAAACCAGAGGATGCCAGAGGTGAAATTATCATCAACTATAGATATCCACTAGGTGCAACGGTGTAACTCAAGTTGCCTGCCTACTGTAGTTACGATAAAAGATGCAGCAGAAAGCATCTGATATGCTAACAAAAATAAACTTAAAAAACTTGCATCTCGAAATTGAAACAAATTAAACTCAAAATGTTTTTCAGTTCCATTAAACATTAAAAATAATTTGCACGACTTTAGAGAAATTAAAAATTAAAATAATTGGAAAATAAGAGTTTATTTATCACAATATTTTTATTTATCAGAAGTTGAATGTTGTGTTGTCAAATTGTGTTTAATAAAATGCATTTTATGATAAATGTATTATTATGGTAATTTAAATTATTGAGAGTTTAAGTGGGTTATCATTTAATGAGCAATAACAGACATTAAATTGGTCACCACACTATGTCAATGTCTTGTAAAATAAGTACATATTAAATAATTGAAGTAGAAAAAAAAACAAAAAAATACAACGAATTAATAAATTAAAAGATATATCTCTAATTATTTAATCTATTGTATAAATAAACGGGCATTTTTAATATTTACGATTATAACAAAGTAAAAAAAATGGGATACGTGCCGATTGAACGAACATGACCAATATGTAAATTTACTGCTTGTATACTATTGACAACTATCCTATTCTATACTGCCATGTAGTAACTATAGTATATTGTAATTAACCATTGACGTATCGATGCTAATAATTTATGGAATACATTAATATGTATACGACGTATATAACAATTAACTGTAGGTACACGAACAAACTAATTTAATGTCCAAGTAGTCCTGATATGAATATCAACGTTTGAAAAAATTTTCATTAAACACTAAATTAAGACTGCAAATACAATTTATATGTTTGGGAAGGGTCTCGCGTTATTGTTTCAAAAGTGCATTAAAGTGTGTTTAGGAAACGCATTAGGGGAGTTAAAGTCTATTGGGAGACGGTTAACAGGTGTATCGCATAACCCATCATGCCTAAGCATCAATATGTGTTCATTACTTTTACTCTCACCATATGGCCTCCTACCCCCAACAGAATTACTATGTATAATAACTAAAGGGTGAATTTCTATAAATCAATTTCATTAGGTGTTTTAATTACGACTTAGTTGAATTGTAATAATAAATAATTAAAAACGAGCGGCGTTATAAATGTTAATTTTTTATAACGCTCTCACACAATCACAGCGTTGTTCGAATTTCACGCACGTTTGTTGTTCCAACTTGCAGTTGGCATTCGTTTAACGCCTGTATAATTAAACCTTCTGTAAGAAGTTAAAGCATTTACATTTTTGCATTATACACGTTAAGTGTGGTGAATGGTAACTATAAAAACAATGTTATCTTTAGCTACTGAAATGTCCAATTAGCTTTAAGACAACCAGTTTCTTTCAATTTCCTTTTTTCATTTCTTAACAAATCATCTTTACAAATGAGAAGAGTATAAACTTGAGAAATGTTTTTATACTGAAATATTGCAATTTGTTCAAACATATAAATTAACATATTGCATAATACCGAATGAACAAAAAAGAAAAGGATTTCATATTCAGCACTTCCCTGCTTCTTTTCATTATATGTTCATAGTTTTTCTTATAGGTAGGTACGTGGAAAAACTTATTTTAACAGAAGAGTTACGGTTGAGTATGGTTAGCGAACTGAAATAGCAGCCCAATGCTTCAGTTTAGAGGGCACGACAATCTCCCAATATTAGAAAATTTGTTGAAAAATTATTAGAAACTCACGAAATATGAATGAACTCAAACCACTCGATGCTTTCTAACAGAAAATATACTGAAAATAGACCTAATTGAAAGTAAAAAACCAAAAATATACTTATTTCAAGATGCCTAAAAATTTAATTCTATTGTGGTGGTGATGGAAGTCCCATCAGTGGTAAGGTGCTGGATTATGAAATAAAATGTTACGGGTTTGTATTCCGGACCTGCCATACCAATTTGGTGCTTTTCGACATATGGGTTCTTCAAATTGAGTATACGGGTATGCACTGTGCTGGCCACCTCACCTTCAGCACAATACCGAGACCACGTTGAAAAATGAGCTAAAGTTTTATGAAACGCTATAAAGAGGCTATTACATGGCCGTAGTCACTGAGCCTATTCTAGCCAGAGATTTTTAAAAATTTCACAATAATAATGAATCGATAAGTTCCTAATTGGTGCAGATGAAGAAAACATTGATTTTGAGGAAGTCAAATTTTTGCAAACTTTTGGTAAAAAACTTCCATCTTCAGAAGAAATTACAGTGGTCAACATATTTACAAACCCAAAAGAATGAAAACGCTGATTTTAACTTTCAGTCTCAAATTTGAGCCTGCACACAGTCTGGCTACGGCCTTGGGCTATTATTAGGTGTTATTTTTACCCTTTATTAAAATCAAAGCAAAAACTTATTAAATAATTTATTGTTGAACAATGTTAAATACTTTTTCAGATTGAGTACTCTCGTGTATAAAGTTTTTTTTAAATTATTCAGCTGATATAGAATTAAAATCCATTTACATTAATTCGCGACGTTGGCTTCCAAGGGTAACTAGCATAAAAAACGATAAAACAATAAACAGGATCTCAAATATAATATAAAAGTGAGCCTCCAAGAAAAGTACGGAATAATTATTTAAGTTTCAAAGTAATCAACTGCATAAGAGACCAAAATTTTTCCTACGTATTAGATCAGAGAACAAGAAAGTTCAAAAACAGATGGAGGACAGGCTTGCAATAAAAAATATTGATTAAATGGGTAGAGTGAGGGGGGGGGGCAACGTTAGTAAAAATATTTTTATATGTGATTTTTTTTTCTTTGCCGACACGTGGCAACACGTTCATTGCTCACGATGTCTTTCGACATCATTTGTCTCTTACGTACCAGGCCCATGACGTCTCATTTACACGATTACCAACTATTCCTTTAGCTTTTAAGCCTGCAAGCCTTTAGCTTTAGCTGTACCCCTTTAGCTTGCAAGCGTGTAGGTGGGTATTAAATTATTAAAAATATGTACTCGTTCCCGTTCGTGATGAATGATAGCCAGACAGGACCATCGGGAGTAAAAAGGGGCCGAATGTGCAACCGTGTCAGCATCTCAGGTAGGTACCGTTATATAAATCAGCAATCAAGGCGTTAATATGTTTGAATTAAGATGAAGATGAGAACAAAGATGGTCAGTAAGTCAATCGTGACAGATAACAATATAAAAATCGTTGTGAGTAAAAAGATACAATAATTGGTGACCCCGACGTGATGGCGAACCCAAACGAGGTAGCCATCAACAAAATGGATGACGGAATTAATAAAATCAAAAGCGTTAAACTCCCTTTCTTATGGGCTATAAACCCGGCGCTATGGTTTGCTCAAGTGGACTTTAAGAGTAGTTCTACTACAAAATAATCTTTGAAAATGCCTCCATTCCTCACACGTCCAAATACAAATTAATAGTATAAAAAAGTTGGTCTGGAACTATAGTGGAAAAAAGGGAACTGTACCTATAAGATGATCGAGATTGAGAGCAGTGGCGTAGCTACAAATTATGCCCCCGCCATTACTTGTGATGACATCCCTAACTAGACCTTCTCGATACGTTGTTATTTTTTATAGCTCTTCAGTGGGTATACACGATAAATGTTAAAATAAAAGGAAACATAATTTGAATTAAAACTTGAAATAAAAACAAGAAGTTTAATAATTATTCAATTTATATCAACAAAATTACCATAAAATTCCAATAACGTAACGATTATTTGTAAATTATGTTTGTTTATGTATTATAATAACGATTTAAAAAATATAATTAAAACACAAATACATTGTTAATAGTTAAAAACTTTATAATATAATTGGACGAATACAAACACGAACATAACTAGCTCAACACAATCCGAATAATTTAAAACAATCAGTTAAATGCTCTAATGCACAACATGTACAAAATAACTATAACAATACTTGTAATTTGGTGTATTTATTATCAACTTAATAATGCCAATTTATTATAATTTGATAATTACATACGAAATTATAACATTTTTGGCTTTATTTCGAAGTAGGAAAATGTTTATTGTTATACACACCGATTAAATCTTCTTTGTTTACATGACATGGTTAGGGCATTATCCTAATAAATTTATTACTCAAAAACTTTTGTAATTGATATTTTGAATCCTAATTACCTTCATTAAATTAAAAAAAAAAGTATTCGTGTAAAATCTAATGAGGCAGTATCGCATTAATGATTGAAATCTTACAAATATTCAAAACCAAAACATAATAGTCTTCATATGCATTACCACCACCAACCGGCATGTAAACAAATAAAAAAAAGTTAGTGGTTGGTTTAATAAAGAATGTATCCGTTTGTCCTTTTGATATTGATCGTTGTTTGTATAGTGCATCATTAGTAATTAGTGCAATAGCTATCCATTGAAATCGGAAATTCACCATCAAATTCGAGTGGTTTTGTTACCCACGGGATTCAAACTGCTTTTATATCAATAATAGTTCGTAATGGTTCCACAATGGATCATTGAACATCACAAAATTTATAATTTTAGTTAATCCATGATAGAGGAGATCAAACCGCTAATTCATTCCTCCAACATTCAACATTTAACGCATTAAAGCAAAAATTTACTGTGGTTTACAAAAAATGCATTCATGGGAATTTATATCTAGACATGAAGTCCACGATAGGAGTCGTTCTATACAGGTATTGAACGTACATCTTTATGATTTATAAGTTCCTATAGAGAACGTCTGGCGTCACATGGCTTGAAATAGCAAGAATTAGTGAAACTTCGCATGCCAAAATGCTCAAGATCCGAAGTTTCAAATTCCTTGAGGAAGGGCAGGATTCAAGGTGCCATTGCTGGGAGCCCCACGTTGGTGATCCAAGTGTATGGGGTCAAAGAACGAAAATAGTGTGTACCGACCCCTAAGTGGACAGTTCTGCCCTGGTCCCCTGTGAAAAAACTATCAAATTAACAGGTAACCGTTAGCAAAACGTTTTCAAAAAATACACTGTTTTAATTCGTGTCATGAGTCCATGAGTATCATGCAGGGCTGGACTAGCCCAACAGGTTAGCAAAAATTTCTCGCTGAATTTCCAGGAATCAATGTCGGTTATGAGAAACAAGTCAATACAAAGGTTATAATGCAAGTGAATGAATCTTCTCAAACACGTGTTTGGATAGTTCGTAATGGCTCCACAATTGATTATTAAACATTAAAAAATTTATAATTTTAGCTAATCTATGACAGAGAAGATCAAACCACTAATTCATTCCTCCAACATTCAACATTTAACCAATTAAAACAAGAATGTGATTACTGTGGTTTACAAAAAAACACGTATCTCTAGACATGGAGTCCACGACAGGAGTAATTCTATACAGGTGTTGAAAACAATTTTAATGGGGATTTTGGCACTGCTGTGCCGATTAAATATAAATCTTCATGATTTATAAGTCCTGTATTAATGTCTACTACAGAGAGTCCATATTAGGGAAAGTCTGCTTTTAAATGGCTTGAAATAGCAAGAATTAGTGAAACTCCGCATGCCAAAATGTTCGAGATCCAAAGTTTCAGATGGCTTGAGGAATGGCAGGATCCAAAGTGCCGATGTTGAGAGCCCCACGTTGGTGAGCCAAGTGTATATGAGGGCAAAGAACGAAATTAGTGTGTTCCGACCCTTAACTGGACAGTTCTACCCTGGTCCCCTGTGGATGAACTATCAAATTAACAGGCAACCGTCAGCAGTTCACTTTCAAAAAATACACCGATTTAATTCGTGATTCATGATTCCATGAGTGTCGTGCAGAGATGTCTACCAAAAAAAATCCATATTAAGGAACATCTGGTTTTACATGGCTTGAAATGGCAAGAATTAGTAAAATTCTGAATGCCAAAATGCTCAAGATCCTAACTTTCAGATGGCTTGAGGAAGGGCAGGACATAAGATGGAAGTACTCACATGTTGGGAGCCCCACGTTGCTGAGCCTAGTGTATGAGGGCAAAGAACGAAATTAGTGTGTTCCGACCCCTAACTGGACAGTTCTGCCCTGGTCCCCTGTGGATGAACTATCAAATTAACAGGCAACCGTCAGCAGTTCACTTTCAAAAAATACACCGATTTAATTCGTGATTCATGATTCCATGAGTGTCGTGCAGAGATGTCTACCAAAAAAAATCCATATTAAGGAACATCTGGTTTTACATGACTTGAAATGGCAAGAATTAGTAAAATTCTGAATGCCAAAATGCTCAAGATCCTAACTTTCAGATGGCTTGAGGAAGGGCAGGACATAAGATGGAAGTACTCACATGTTGGGAGCCCCACGTTGCTGAGCCTAGTGTATGAGGGCAAAGAACGAAATTAGTGTGTTCCGACCCCTAACTGGACAGTTCTGCCCTGGTCCCCTGTGGATGAACTATCAAATTAACAGGCAACCGTCAGCAGTTCACTTTCAAAAAATACACCGATTTAATTCATGATTCATGATTCCATGAGTGTCGTGCAGAGATGTCTACCAAAAAAAATCCATATTAAGGAACATCTGGTTTTACATGGCTTGAAATGGCAAGAATTAGTAAAATTCTGAATGCCAAAATGCTCAAGATCCTAAGTTTCAGATGGCTTGAGGAAGGGCAGGACATAAGATGGAAGTACTTACATGTTGGGAGCCCCACGTTGCTGAGCCAAGTGTATGAGGGCAAAGAACGAACTTAGTGTGTACCTATCCCTAACTGAACAGTTCTGCCCTAGTCCTCTGTGGATGAACTATCAATTTAATAGGCATCCGTCAGCAGCCCACTCACAATATACACTGTTATAATTTCAAGAAACAAAGACAGCCAATTAGATTGCAGATCTTGTTTCTGTAGCGTGGAGCATATCTGATGGTTCTAAAAAATTTGATATTTGGTCGTTGGAATATGGTTGGAACTCTTAAAAAATTCATAAAAAAACTTCTTCTTCACAATAAAAAATTTCTCCTTACTCTAAGTTTTATTACTAAACAAGCCGAATTTCAATGTTTTGGTTTTAAGTTCCCATGAAAGTTTGCAATCTATCAAAATCTAATTAAATATGTATTTAATTGATGTAAATTCTAAAAAAAGCTAACTTATGAATGATTAAATTGAAAGGTAGGTCGGCCTTTATAGAGTTGACGATTAAAAATAAAATTTGATCTACTGAATTTGTTATATCCCTAAGGAATATAGCGTTTGGAATAGTAATAGACTGCCGAGTCTGCAGCAACAGAGTGCGGTGGTAGACTGAAATTTAATAACTAGCCCTAGGGAGTCGCTAATGTTTCACTGACCGCTGTCGAGTGTAACTTGATGTTCTCTGCAAAAATATGAATGCGTGCAAAACACGTATTGTTGCGTCTTCACGTGCACAGCAAATAAATGTACGTTATTGAAGAATTCCGTGTGGACCTCTTTGATCTTGTACTTATTGGTTTGTAAATGAATAAAAAAGTAATATTCCTTTATAATGCAAGGATTGAGCCGTCGAAAATAGCCGATGGAAAAGGAAATCGTAAAATTTTCTTTCGTTTTCTTCGGGTCGATTCGAACAAACTACTATTCTTTTATACGAATAATTTATTTCGAGGTACCCTAAATTATCTTAAGTAATTGAATATCGAATGTCGGTACTCGAGAAAATTAAGTGAAATATACGTCACGTGATATTCTCGTAATTCAATTTAAAGATAAAAGGATTAAGGTAATATTATTTGAACCGATCGCCCACATTCAAGTTAAGGAAAACATATCAGCCGGATTAGGGTGTTATTAATCTAGTTTTTGTCGCAATGACACACATGTAAACCCTGCTTATATTTCCCGCGCACGTCAGGCTGATGTGGCCGCCGAATCCACCGCAAATAGATTACGTGATCCCATCTCCTAGATGCACCGCACGTCTTATAAGACTCAAAACGAATTGCAACACGTTACCTTCCCATTTTGTCGCTACTTACCCATTCTATTCGCTCCCGATTTCTATCGATTTGATATCTGTTTTTCCTTAAAAGGAATACGTATGCAAAAGCTTTAAGAACCGACTATAACATAAATCTTTCAATAGTACTTTAGCCTTGTATCGTTTTTCTGACTGACGTCTATGTTTTTTTTCCTCTCTCAAAACAGGTAAAACTAGGGCTTTTACTTAAGACACCAAATTAGGTAGTTGGAAAACTACACAACAATATTTAAATTACCTAATTAAGTATTTCAAAAAAGCAGATCTAATCAGTAAAATTCTTTGCATTATCAAAATACAAATTTTTATTCACACTTTGCGTTCTTTCATAAGTTTTTACTTGGCACGCACACCGACGAATTAAATACACCATTTATACATACCATAAATGAAAAAAGGCATTTTTAAAATTATAATTCAAACAAAGCACTTTTAAAATTTACGTTATTATTCCGTAATTTATTTTTTTCAATTTTTATACAAGCGCCTATACAATTTATTTAAATAAAAATAATAAAGTAGGTTGTGGAAAAAAAATCCTCGCTCATTAACATTAGTATGTAGATTTAATGAAATACTCGTTGTTACTTGCATAAAGCACCCTTCAGCAACTTTCACAATTTGTCGCGTGTTCAAAATAATGTTGAATTATTTATACAATAAACCAATTTCATGAACGACCGGGTGTATTTTCTAACGCCAAAAAATAAAGGCAAAGGGTAATACTTTATTTTATTAAAAACGATTTTATCGAAATGAAAAGGAATATTACCAGAAACGATATTAACTTGCTCGTATAAGAAGGGGGCACGAATATTAAGTTAAGTGATGGACATAAAACTAATACCTGAAAAGCTTACAGGTTTAGGGAAATGAATGTTATTATGATAGTACTGTTGGGTCAATTTCAAATGTCTAATATAATTAAATTAACGTTTTCTCAAATATTTCATATCTTAGAAAATTAGGGGTGAAAGAAGAGCGATCGTTTGAGAACCTTTTTTACAGTTAACGATTTCTAAACGAATGAGCGGGAAAGTTGATATTTAGACATTCCGCTCGTAACCGTTAGCGACTTTAATATCCGATTGATATCACTAATAGTCATAATTATTAATAGTGGAAGGTTCAAAGAAGGCAATGACATATTTGTATATAGGAAATAAGAGCCTAATTAGTGAGAAAAGTACAATTGAACTTGGTGTAATTTAAAAAAGCAGAGGATGTTGTATTTATCCAACATCCTTCAGCTCGTAACCGTTAGTGACTTTAATATCAGGTTGATATCACTAATAGTCATAATTACTGATAGGGTAAGGTTTAAAGAAGGCAATGACACATTTGTATATAGGAAATAAGAGCCTAATTAGTGAGAAAAGTACAATTGAACTTGGTGTAATTTAAAAAAGCAGAGGATGTTGTATTTATCCAACATCCTTCAGCTCGTAACCGTTAGTGACTTTAATATCAGGTTGATATCACTAATAGTCATAATTACTGATATGGTAAGGTTTAAAGAAGGCAATGACACATTTGTATATAGGAAATAAGAGCCTAATTAGTGAGAAAAGTACAATTGAACTTGGTGTAATTTAAAAAAGCAGAGGATGTTGTATTTATCCAACATCCTTCAGCTCGTAACCGTTAGTGACTTTAATATCAGGTTGATATCACTAATAGTCATAATTACTGATAGGGTAAGGTTTAAAGAAGGCAATGACACATTTGTATATAGGAAATAAGAGCCTAATTAGTGAGAAAAGTACAATTAAACTTGGTGTAATTTGAAAAAGCAGAGGACGTTGTATTTATCCAACATCCTTCAGCTCGTAACCGTTAGTGACTTTAATATCAGGTTGATATCACTAATAGTCATAATTACTGATAGGGTAAGGTTCAAAGACGGCAATGACATATTTGTATATAGGAAATAAGAGCCTAATTAGTGAGAAAAGTCCAACTGAACTTGGTGTAATTTAAAAAATCAGAGGCTGTTGTTTTTACTTAACATCCTTCAGCTCGTAACTGTTAGCGACTTTAATATTCGGTTGATATCATTAATAGTCATAATTCTTGATAGGGTAAGGTTCAAAGAAGGCAATGACATATTTGTAAATAGGAAATAAGAGCCTAATTAATGAGAAAAGTTTAATTGAACTTGGTGTAATTTAAAAAAACAGAGTTTTTTTCAAGTTCAAGTTCAATTGGACTTTTCTCACCAATTAGCCTCGGAATTCTTATATACAAATAAGTCATTACCTTTTTTTGAACCTTACCCTATTAGAAATTATGGCTATTACTGATATCAACTAGATATTAAAGTCGCTAACGGTTACGAGAGGAATATCTATAAATAGCACCTTTCCCGCCTATTCTTTAGAAGCCGCCCTCTTAGGTACCTTTCTTGGTTATTTTTACTAGAGTTGAGCGCATTTTAAAAAACACAAGCAATCGCAAACGTAATAGGTAATACACATAATATGGAAAAATGCAGTAGATACTGTGAAAATCGTCTTAAACGCATACCCGTACGCGCACGTTACTGCATGCGATACTTTACTGCGAGAAAAAAAATCGAGATTTCAAAAAACTAAAAAATGTTCGCGAGTGTTAACATTTATAGGTACATACAACCACGAATAAATTAAAGTTTCCTACCTTACAGCTTAGAGTACAAAATTGGTGGCTTTAAATGACCACAACCACTTACCCATGGCATCTGAAACAAAAAAAATTAGGTCAAAACAGTGTATAACAAAAATTAAGTAAGTTATTCATAGAATTTAAATCAAAGGCGAGATATCTCGTCATGGCAAGCGGACAATGTTGGGTAATATAAATATGCAATAAGAGGTCGCGTGACAGACGTCTACTGCGCCCTGTAAAGGGAGAACATGACTGTTTTACCATTTTTTTCCAACTATTAAAAGAAAGTGCTCGTTAAAACTAAAAAAAGAGCTAAAAAGGGATAATAATTAATCTATATTTAGTTAGTACATATTTTAGTTATTTTTAGTTATGTGATGTCATCAATTAGACAAAATCCAAATTAAACAACTGCAATTGCAGCAGCAGTTACTTATCAGCAGTAATAATTAAACAACAAAAACAAATAAGTGTGAAGCTTGAGGAATGTCTCGGAAAAATTTTTATACGACTCGTAAATATATTTTGATCAAATTCCAAGTTGTAGTTCTTCGAGTGGTCACCTGGGTGAAGTTAAAAGTTTTTAAACGTCGTTTTAAATTCAAAATTCATCTAATTACATTTCATCATTGTAAAAACTAATTGTTATCATTATATGACCATTGTACAAGATACTTAATCAAAGCAAGTTGTAAAATATGTTGTTTTTCATTGTTTTCTTACGAGACAGTTGTCACGACCAAAAGAGGCAATAAAACAAGCAGGTAGTCAGTGTTGGATATTTAATTAAATTGTGGTCGTTATAGCTTTTAAAAAGTAATTAAGAAACAGCCCTTACATCATATAGATAAGTAAAATAATTTAAAACGGCATAGTAACAGCGGCATTGGGATACATTAACGATGGTCGACGCAAAAAATAAATGAGTTCGCGTCGTGCCAAAAGTAGGTGTGGTAGTAATGAAGAGCCGAGAATAGTGGCGAGACTGAAAACTCAAAAGCCTTTTAGATGACTCGAGTTTGTATATTTATACCGAAAATGGTGCATTTTGTGCATAAAGGCTAGCATCCGGCAATAGGGCGCATCAGGTGTAGTGTGGAATAATAAAGTAATAAATATAAATTCCGATTCTTATATGGGAGTCAATTAAAATTGCAGGACCCAAATCTAACTAACTATGCAAGTCGGTAATCGTGTCGACACTTTACTGATATCTTAATATAATATTGCTTCGTTTCTTATAAGCGCAGCACGTCAGCCCCGAAGGGTCGAAAGAATTGAGAATAAATTTTTCCAATAAAACGCGCGAGTTTTGTATATTCAATTTTATTACTTGTCACTATTTACGGTTCAATTTAAATCGTTAGGAATAAAAATGAACGATAATCAATGTTACGTTAACAAACATATAATTTTGCTTTTAAACAAGAGAAAAGCGTAAATATCGTGCATAAAGCAACGATGGAACCGCGCCCACGAGAATATATTGACGACATACCATTGGAAATGGTGTAGTGCAAAAGTATGTTCACCGATATCTATCTGCGGCATTCAATCAAATTAAGATTATATTTAAATGGCGAATCTAAATGCTGATGGGTAATACGTGTGTTTTCTTTAAAAATAATTTTTATTCCAAAAAAACATATTAAAATTATAACTGTTAAGGAAAGAGCTTTCAAATTACCTTTTAAACGACAGTTAGTTAACAACAGCCAAATTAGATGTCTACCGCTATTAAGCTTCTTTTTTATGACAAGCAAACATTGATTTTTGTAATGTGTTTATAATAGGCTACAATTTAACGGGAGGAGAGAATTTGTTAAAAGTGTCAAAATTTAAGCAGTTTAAATTAGTAGCCTACATGTTACACTCTTAAACTTGAAAATGTCTCCTTTTGGATTTTTCTGTTTGTATTAAAACTGGTCTCAAGTCTTGGAATGAACACAGCGTTGTCATAATGCGAAGCCGACATTCCTGGCGGTCTGCAAACGATCGACTCTCAACAATCGTACCCTCTACAAGACGACATAAACTTTGTCCTTTTATATTATAAAATACCAGTATTGTTTGAGATCCACCGAAACTAATCCGCCTCCAAATACAGAATATATAAACGAACATCTCCCAACATTCCATCGTGAATATTTTAGAAATGTGTCTGTAAGATTTGGCGATCACGACTTTTTTGTCGTCTTAATTTTTTTTTCCAATTTTTATTTTCATCAAGGACACAACAATACAAAAACAACACACATCAGACTTTAACAACAACAAATTCGACCTATTTCCCTCTGTCATAATAACAAAAGTAGGCTCCCGTTAACTTAAGTATAGACAAAAACTTGCCTACTGAAAGACCGAGAGATCGCACATGATTGGATTTTACAAACAAGTTACGTTTTCAAGATTAACTTAGGTACATCAATTCTTACAACGTTTATTATTGCGAAACTAAAAATAATAAATAAAATCGATCACGTTCCATCAACTTATGTCAACACAATTACAATAATATTAATAACAAATAAAGTGCAAATTTTTAATCGTAAAACTTGTTTTTTTTTGTTGTCGAAAGAAAAATAATTTTGAACGTTTTGTATCTAAATTAAAATCCACAAGATTGATGACAAAGTAGTTAGAAGTAGAGCCAAAGAGTCAATCTCATCTATGCGCTACAATCTGGAACGACGAAAATCGGATTAGAAGAAGATAAAATCCCCATACTCACTACGACCCCATGTGTGATACACTGCAGTTACGCTATTGCACATAGTTTAGGAAAAAAAAGAAGAATATAAACATTAATTGAAGTTGTGTTGGGAGTTCACCCCTAATCCTCAGTTAATAACAAAGAAAAGCTATCGCGCCAGGCTGGTATTATGCGAAACTGCGAACGCGATTGTTACGTACTGATCAAGGAAGAGACGATGAGCCATTACGAGGTAATTGTGGGGGAGGCTATTGCTTTTTTAACCAAATACCTGGGGTGATAATAGCCTCTAATGGCATCTGATTACATCTCGCCAACTGGATTAATTCACTACGTTATAGTATCATCTGCATCTCGCTATATTTGAATGTGATTACCTTGTCATGAAAATTGTGAAAAATAATTGACCATAAGTTTAAATTTAACTAATTTACTGCAAAATAAGAAACTTTATAATATATTTTAACCTTTACTTAATTAACAATTTTCTCGATCCCTAAATAGAGGAAACAATTTCTGAAAATTGAGTTAATTAAAATAATTTTTACCTGCTAAACAAACAAAATTAAAAAATATGTTAAACTTTATCTTCTGTATAGGTATACTTTGGAATTAAATTACAAAACATTTTCCAGCACGACCTGATGGTCGTGTCAGAAAGAAGACGAGCGCCTTCAATTTTGCTCTTTGAAAGTTATTACGAGAGAACTAAAGAAATTGAGTACCAAAAATAATGTTAAAAAATGAAAATAGTTAATGTTTATGCATGGATAATAATTGCATAGATGTATTTAAGAATACAACGCATATGACCATCAACATATTGCAGTTCCCACTCGACCGATAAACGGCAGCTTAACAGGTTTAGCAATATACAGTACATTAAAAGAGCCCAGCAATAAAACGATAACAATATCTGTTTTACTTCGAAAAGTAATTAGATTGGTCTGAAGCGCTTTTACATCCAGTATCGTTAACAACATAAGCTATCGAAGAATTTCCATATTATTTGTTGCAAAAATCAAGAACGTCATTTACATTATCGTCGTAAAATTCCCATAATAAATTCACAATAAGATATAAATCGCTAAACAATTTCGAATTTTTTTAACATTCGATTTTTGCATATAAAATCCATAACCTAAGACAAGAAAATAATAAATTCCCCACATTCGAGTTCATATATCAAAGGCAAATTGTAGTCACTTTCCATTCAAAATTAATGTGAGTCACCACTAGATGATTATAAATGATAATAATGTTGATACCATATTACATTTATTCTCATTTAAATTACTGTCAGTAAATTTAATTTGTTTTTGTCTTTCACTCAAATAATATTCAATCAAAGCTTAATTATGATATGAAAATAACTCTACTCGGTGATCTAAACATTTTGATCTAAACAATGTTTCATTTTACTCTCGATGGAATTAAAATGTGGAAATACAAAAATATGCATTTATTGCATCATTGGACTTCAAATCACAATCAAACTTTGAAAAATCTAATGGAGCAAACAATTAGAGACGGAGGAACCACATGGTAAACGAAAGTCTTGCATTGTTAAGCAGTCCCAAAAAGGGACAAAAAGCTAGGTTTACATTGGACTTATAGCATTCTAATCCAGTGATCGAGTCCAGCGCTTGATTACAATTAGAAAAAATTAAACAGTGATTCCATTGCAGTACAATACAATCACTCCAGCGTGTAATCCAGTACAGTGACTGATTGGAAGTACCTACACCTTTTCAATTCAGTTGGTACCCCAACCACCAAAAACGTGACCCTCCACCCCACTGACGGTTTTAATTCAGTACTGGCACAAATGTATTATGGCAAACAAGTAGTCAGATCGGGGGTAGTCCCCAATTAGCATTCCCATTAAATATGCGTTAAATTATAAATTAAAATAATTAAAGTTGATAAAACCTAAAAGAAAGAGCGAGCATAACGACTCCACACAACTCGGGCTTCGCCCTCCTCTAAAATTAATAACGACTCGGCCTTCAGCCTCGCCGATATTTAAAACAAATAGTTACTAAATCGTGGATTATTTCCGATTATCATCCCCTTTGAACTCGCGTTTTAAACTATTTTTAAATAATTGGAGTTCTAACAGAAAAACTTAAGGAAAAAAAGAGAGGAATGCTTAACTCCACACGGCTCGGGCTTTGCCCTCGACCGAAATTAGCAAAACTTAATTCGTCTAGAGCTAGACGGTTTCCATTCAGTGCTGGCACAAGTGTATTATGGCAAACCAGTAGTCAGATCGAGGGTAGTCCCCAATTAGCGTCCCCATTAAATATGTATTAAGAGCTATAAA
This sequence comes from Malthinus seriepunctatus, assembly GCA_963924605.1. NCBI lineage: Eukaryota > Metazoa > Arthropoda > Insecta > Coleoptera > Cantharidae > Malthinus > Malthinus seriepunctatus. The sequence goes on along the minus strand of OZ004600.1, from coordinate 86,964,304 downwards.
TTAAAATAATTAAAGTTGAAAAAACCTAAAAGAAAGAGCAAGCATAACGACTCCACAAAACTCGGGCTTCGCCCTCGTCTAAAGTTGATCACAACTCCGCGTTCGGCCTCGCCGATATTTGAAACAAATAGTTACTACATCGTGGATAAACTCCAATTATCATCCCCTTGTAATTCATGATTTAAGCTATTTTTTAAATAATTTGGAGTTCCAACAGAAAACCTTAGGGTAAAAAATAATGGGATGCTTAACTCAACACGACTCGGGCTTCGCCCTCGACCGAAGTTGGCATAACTTAATTCGTCTAGACGGTTTCAATTCAGTGCTGGCACAAGTGTTCATGAAAAACCAGACTGGCAAGTAAAGGGGCAATCCTAATACAGGATCTCTTGTGAAGGTGTAACTGGGACTCGATCATTTGGGTTTCATCAACAGAGTTTTAATATATTTCATCACCGGGAAAGACCTATTCTTGGCTGATCTAAACAGGATAGGCCTGGCCCAAACGGATCGATGCTCCCAGCAGCAGAAGTAAGAGCAAGTACTCTTATGGTGGTCGTGGACACAAAAATTACGAAATTAATATCGACTCCCCAGCATGGTCGGAGGGTGGGGGATTACTGCAAGAGTCGTGTAAAGCTGAGCATGACCTATTCTTGGCTGACCTAAACAGGAGATGCCTGACCCAAACGGATCGATGCTTCCAGCAGCTAACGTAGGCTCACCTACTCTTCTGGTGGTCGCCGGACACAAAAATTACGAAACTAATATTTGCTGCCCAGCATGGTCGGAGGGGGGGGGCGATTGCTGCCAGAGTCGTGTAAAACTGAGGAAGCAAGAGCGTTGACGATGTGCTGTAACAACATATAAGTGAGGTCTTCAGCAACGATATTGAGGTGCTGCTTAGTGGCGAGTGCCAATAGGCCCATTGAGGCCTAATACGTGCTATGGTCGGTCCAGGCGACTTGTTATCATTTACACACTCACTCGTCAAACCATAAAAGACCCGTATCACCAAGCTTAATCACCTAACAGCCAAACCACAATTCTTATTTCTCTGTAGAGAAAATAAGATAGTCAGCCGAGATAAAATAAGGCCGAAATTCATAAAATCATAATCTCGGAGGCAGTTTCGGAGGCATCTCGGCCTCCGAAACTGAAATCTCTCTGCAGTGATTTTAGTAGATAAAAATCCCACACAATCACACCGTACTGTGTGGTGTAGTCGTAGAGTTGTTCGATGATTTCTACCGACCACGCCACAAAAATCGTAAATTCAGATGGACACAGACCCATTGACGGACAGCAATTTAAGATCAAAGAAGGCTGGTTAAGAATTATAAAGCCGCAGGGACCGTGTCTAACCTTTTAAATAATTTACAAAACGTACTTTTTTTAATTGACTGCAATACCGGCAGAAACATGCACAAATTCCCTTGTATAGCTCTAAAAAACTGTTTTCCTTACTTTTCTATAAAAGGATCCCTATAACCACAGCAGTAAATTTCCTTGTATAATCAAAATAGCCGCGTTAAGGTTTGAATCGTGTGAAACAGAAACAAAACAAACCCCGAATCAGATTTGTGTTTATTCTATCCTTTAAATCATGGTCGAATATTAAAAAATTGATTTTTTATTGAAGTTAATTTTAAACCCCGATTAGACATACGGAAAAATGGTAGCTATAAGGAGGTTCCTGTAATATAATATAGTAATAATAGGACTAATCTGGCATTATTTTGAAGGCGGCATCAATCAATGTGGCGCCAGGTGCGCGTTCCCGTGCATGTCCGCGGACTATAACAGCTATTGGCATCACACCCTAGACCGCCCTAACTAAGTGCGCGAACACCTTCTCTTCGCACGCGACTAAGGTGCTGTTACAAAGCCCGTCAATTTTTTGACGAGTAAGTTTCCCATAGAATTAATTGTCGTCGAAAGAAAATTGCGAGTTTTATAGAAGAAAAACAAACATTATGTTAATTATATAAGCTATAAAGATGTACCGACTATGAAGGATGCACATTTTATATCAAAACCCATTCGTCGAATGATAATCTCATCCTTTAGATTATAAATATAGACATGTTTGAATTTGAAATCAACAAAAACAAGTCCAACGGCCCAGACTCGTCCGTTACGATATTTTAGATTCAGTCTTAATAGTTTATCTATGGATTAGATGGATGAAAAAGATCAGGAAATTATGCTACAAAACGAACTGAAAAAAGTTATTAGCCGATGTGGTTTACACAATAAAATAACATGTAGTATGTTATTGATTTTTATTCCTATCGAAGAATATAAAAAAGGCGAATAATTTATATGTGGTAAGCGTCGATATAATTTCCCAGCTTAAAGAGAAAAATTGAAATCGTACTTGCAGAATTGCGAGAACAAAAATGAAACTGGCAGTTTTGGCAAATGAAAAAATAAAAGGACTGATCGACGTCAGTCCAACTGTCAAGTATCGAGAATGAAATAAAAAGTCTATGTAGCGGTGACGATGAGTGGCGTCGACCCGGCAGCCGCTATCAAATATTGACAGATCGAAGAAGGTAGCGTGCTATACATTTTTAATTAGTGCCACTGACGTGGAGCAAAGCGATTATGCAAATATCGGTGGTGCTGGCGCAACGGGCTGTAGAAGCCGGAATGAAATTTTCCACCCCATTGGAATTCAATGCGATTAGCGGAAAGCGCAACCTACTGCAGGCTTTAATCTTTCGTGATTTAAGTAATTGTTAAAACTTGTTTTGCTTTTTTTAATGCAACGGGCGTAAATCAACAATTTGTGTATTGTGTTTTTTGTGTAGATACAAAAAGTTACTTTTACTCCGAATGAAACATACAAAAATAAATTACAAATAAGAAATATATTATTTTTACTCTCATATGTGAAAGTAAACATTTTGTCACCACTTTTAGGTACGAAAATAGAGTTTCTTTCTCTAAAGAGCAAAAGTAATATTATAGCTAAGTAATTGTTTTAATTGATTATTTTTGTTTGAAAATTGAAGACTCTGCAGTCACTTTTGCGTCATCTAGTGGCTTTTTAAAAAATCTTTATTTAAATGTCAATTAAAATTTTAGTAAAAAGAATAATAATGTTAAGGTGTACTAATTATCGTCGTAAAAAAAATAGCATTTACGCCTCGATTTAAAATCTTTTTTTGTGTTCGAGAGATTATTACACTCGCCGCTACGCGGCTCATGAATTAAATTCTCATCTCACGAAAAAAAACTGATGTTTCATCTTTTGTTATAAAATATACTATTAGTAATTTTTAGATTCTCAAGTAGCACAGTAGCACTATTTTTTTTACTGAAAAATCTAGATGAATTCAGCTTGCTCTGGTTGCCATGGTTACGCTATCAGTTTGGTCGAAATGTGGATTTTGATTGGTTTGACAGATAATTTAACTCGCTCATGAATTAAATTCTCATCTCACGAATAAAAACTGATGTTTTATTTCATGTTGTAAAATATACTATTAGTGTTTTTAGCTTCTCAAGTAGCACTATTTTTATTACTAAAAAATCTAGATGAATTCAACTTGCTCTGGTTGCCATAGTTACGCTATCAATTTGGTCTAAATGTGGATTTTGATAAGTTCGACAGATTATTTCACTCGCCGCTACGCGGCTCATGAATTAAATTTTCATCTCCCGAAAAAAAACTGATGTTTCATCTCTTGTTATAAAATCTACTATTAGTGTTTTATAGATTCTCAAGTAGCACTGTTTTTATTACTGAAAAATCTAGATGAATTCAGCTTGCTCTGGTTGCCATAGTTACGCTATCAACTTGGTTTAAATGTGGATTTTGATAAGTTCGACAGATTATTTCACTCGCCGCTACGCGGCTCATGAATTAAATTTTCATCTCCCGAAAAAAAACTGCTGTTTCATCTCTTGTTATAAAATCTACTATTAGTGTTTTATAGATTCTCAAGTAGCACTGTTTTTATTACTGAAAAATCTAGATGAATTCAGCTTGCTCTGGTTGCCATAGTTACGCTATCAACTTGGTCTAAATGTGGATTTTGATAGGTTCGACAGATTATTTCACTCGCCGCTACGCTGCTCATGAATTAAATTTTCATCTCCCGAAAAAAAACTGATGTTTCATCTCTTGTTATAAAATCTACTATTAGTGTTTTTTAGATTCTCAAGTAGCACTGTTTTTATTACTGAAAAATCTAGATGAATTCAGCTTGCTGTGGTTGCCATAGTTACGCTATCAACTTGGTCTAAATGTGGATTTTGATAGGTTCGACAGATTATTTCACTCGCCGCTACGCTGTTCATGAATTAAATTTTCATCTCCCGAAAAAAAACTGCTGTTTCATCTCTTGTTATAAAATCTACTATTAGTGTTTTATAGATTCTCAAGTAGCACTGTTTTTTTTACTGAAAAATCTAGATGAATTCAGCTTGCTCTGGTTGCCATAGTTACGCTATCAACTTGGTCTAAATGTGGATTTTGATAGGTTCGACAGATTATTTCACTCGCCGCTACGCTGCTCATGAATTAAATTTTCATCTCCCGAAAAAAAACTGATGTTTCATCTCTTGTTATAAAATCTACTATTAGTGTTTTTTAGATTCTCAAGTAGCACTGTTTTTATTACTGAAAAATCTAGATGAATTCAGCTTGCTCTGGTTGCCATAGTTACGCTATCAACTTGGTCTAAATGTGGATTTTGATAGGTTCGACAGATTATTTCACTCGCCGCTACGCTGTTCATGAATTAAATTTTCATCTCCCGAAAAAAAACTGATGTTTCATCTCTTGTTATAAAATCTACTATTAGTGTTTTTTAGATTCTCAAGTAGCACTGTTTTTATTACTGAAAAATCTAGATGAATTCAGCTTGCTCTGGTTGCCATAGTTACGCTATCAACTTGGTCTAAATGTGGATTTTGATAGGTTCGACAGATTATTTCACTCGCCGCTACGCTGCTCGTGAATTAAATTTTCATCTCCCGAAAAAAAACTGATGTTTCATCTCTTGTTATAAAATCTACTATTAGTGTTTTTTAGATTCTCAAGTAGCACTGTTTTTATTACTGAAAAATCTAGATGAATTCAGCTTGCTGTGGTTGCCATAGTTACGCTATCAACTTGGTCTAAATGTGGATTTTGATAGGTTCGACAGATTATTTCACTCGCCGCTACGCTGTTCATGAATTAAATTTTCATCTCCCGAAAAAAAACTGCTGTTTCATCTCTTGTTATAAAATCTACTATTAGTGTTTTATAGATTCTCAAGTAGCACTGTTTTTTTTACTGAAAAATCTAGATGAATTCAGCTTGCTCTGGTTGCCATAGTTACGCTATCAACTTGGTCTAAATGTGGATTTTGATAGGTTCGACAGATTATTTCACTCGCCGCTACGCTGCTCATGAATTAAATTTTCATCTCCCGAAAAAAAACTGATGTTTCATCTCTTGTTATAAAATCTACTATTAGTGTTTTTTAGATTCTCAAGTAGCACTGTTTTTATTACTGAAAAATCTAGATGAATTCAGCTTGCTCTGGTTGCCATAGTTACGCTATCAACTTGGTCTAAATGTGGATTTTGATAGGTTCGACAGATTATTTCACTCGCCGCTACGCTGTTCATGAATTAAATTTTCATCTCCCGAAAAAAAACTGATGTTTCATCTCTTGTTATAAAATCTACTATTAGTGTTTTTTAGATTCTCAAGTAGCACTGTTTTTATTACTGAAAAATCTAGATGAATTCAGCTTGCTCTGGTTGCCATAGTTACGCTATCAACTTGGTCTAAATGTGGATTTTGATAGGTTCGACAGATTATTTCACTCGCCGCTACGCTGCTCGTGAATTAAATTTTCATCTCCCGAAAAAAAACTGATGTTTCATCTCTTGTTATAAAATCTACTATTAGTGTTTTTTAGATTCTCAAGTAGCACTGTTTTTATTACTGAAAAATCTAGATGAATTCAGCTTGCTCAGGTTGCCATAGTTACGCTATCAATTTGGTCGAAATATGGATTTTGATTGGTAAATCGTTAATCATAAATATAGTGAGTCACAAAAGTCACGATTTGACGTTAGTAAAAATAAATTAATCGGTTAAACAATGCAAAATAATGGTCATTACTGAAGTTTAATTCGTTATCCCTCTAACACCCAAGGGAAGGAAGTCCTGACCTGGCGAGTAACACGATATAATTAGGGTTGGAATGACCAAGTTGCGAATGAGATTTTATATCAGTGCGGAAGTGAATGATGTCCAAGGGCTGCTATGATTTCTAAGCCATTAATTACATTTTACCCTTGATACATGTATACGAAATTGAGGTGTGGATTAAGAATGTGACTAGATACTAGGTGGGGTTGTTATCATTATAAACGTGCCATTAGATATTCATTTAATTTTTTAAAAAAAGTTTAGGTCGTAAAACAAAGTATGTCAAAACCATAAAAAAGCTTGCACGAATTTTTACAATTTCAATCTGCCATAAGGTTAAACCCAAATAATCATCTGTCGCTGTAAAAGGAGTATTTTATTAAAGGTAACTGGTGTCGAATGTGTGATGTGCTATAAACTTTATATCTCGGCAGTTACTTGGTCTTAACCGCGAATCCCGCACTGTATACTGTCTTATGGCCGTAAAATAGGTCTGGAATAGCCTCTTCAAACGTCCAAATAGCGTCGTCGTCCTCACGGGATCACTTGCTTAGAAATTAAAGTGATTTCGATGAGTTTTACATAACATAAAAGTCAAACGTTTATCTTTTGTTAGAGATAGTCGACTGAAAAAAAGAAAGAAAAAGTTTACCTAAAGAATGATACACGAAGCGAATTAAATGAGAGCGCACGTCAAATTGAACTATCTACAGGAGCAAATACAAATATTAATAATGTTTAAACGCATAGTATTAATGAGTTTATTAAAAGAAAATGTAATATTCGAAAAGCAAGCTGAAATAATACATTTGTCCAATAAAATTAATCATAAAACACTATATAAATATATAGCGGTACGTTTTATCTCTTTGTGGGAGAAACATTTTATAGTCAGTAAACTTGCGTTTGTAGGTCTCTAGGAAATTTGTGTTTATTTGACAGCGGTATACGTATACTACTGGCCACCCAAAATGTTAAAAAAAATTACTGAAAATTATTTAAGCTACAAAATCGCTTTTACGTCACTTTTAAATAAAATTCAATTATAAACGAATCGAAAATTAATTTAAAAATCACCTTTACTTAAAACTTCTCTCATATTTTTAAGCCTTAAAGTACTTTTTATTAGGGAAACTTTACCACCACGTTTTAGTCGCAAAATATAACATAAAGGGCATTTTACGCACAACAAAAAATAATTCGAATCACAACCGTTTTAGATGTAAATTAATGTTTAGAACATTTCAAAAGCAAAAGTGATATAACAACCCTCCAAAATAACTAGTTAGTTTCAACTTCCTTTGAAATGTACCGTTTGTTAAATGGGTCCCTATACTGAAACAATGAGAAGCAAAATAGGGTGGACTTTGGTCAGGATGAGAACCGGGGGCAGGAAAGTAATTTCTCGTAACGACGTGACCTACGCTAGCCGCAATCACCAACTTCGTGTAGAGCCACACCTAAAGGCCAAATCCAATTTGTAGACACACAACTCGCTACGAATACGTAATGACGTCATTATAGAACACTCGAAACCAATTTTTTGACTACCGATAAAACAATAAAAAAGATCTAACTGTAATCAAAACCCTTCTAGCAATATATCTCAGTAAAATCGTAAACTTGTGCATGGTGTATTTTTTGATGTGCACGATATCCAGTCGTTTATGTGTTGCATCCTGCGGTTTTCAATTAATGAAAATTGAGGCGTATTCCTAAGTTGTGTACTTTTGCCAGGTTGCGTAAAAAGTAGGCGCGGCGATGTACTGTCGCTTCAACAATGGTCACGCGACAAGGTGCTGACGACCCCCGCGGTAATGAGTTTGGATTAAATAAACTGATATGTTCACAGCCTTTGTAAAAAAATCCCTTGGCTCACCGACCCACATTCACTTTACATGATAATGATGTTGACAAGCGCGATGCTATCTGTCCATACACAAGCTACATCGGCCCAACTGATAAATCTGAGTACTATTATCGAGTCATTATCAAACGACAATTGCATAGGTTGTCTGTCAATAACTTATTACGTCGATAATATTAAGAGTCCAAAGAAGAGGGTTTGGAAAGAATATAGAAATTATTCGAAACTAATTTAAAAAAGTGACATCCAAATAAACGCAGAAAAAGAAGTGGAGCTCGTAGAGCGCCGAGCGAGCGATAACTGCCTGCTGTACTTATCTAAGTAAATTCAAAATTTAAAATGTTCATTAGCGATAGCGCGAGAGTCTCATGATGAATGGCCCTTGTACCGAAGCGAAACAAAAGAATATCTCGCTGCCCAATATCTTAATTAAACTTACCAATTTATTCCCCTCTCGGTGCATTGTCTAAAGGCAATGATGAAATGAATGTAACACTGCCTCCGCTTCGCTGCCGACACGTGGTGAACGAGAAGAAAATAAAACAGCCGTCTTTGCTAAATTACGCAATTTAAAAAGTTCTTTTCGTGAAATGAATAAGTAAGTGTGCCGGAACCGAAGTCATTTCCATCGGGATGGCGACGTCGTCGATGTCATTTGTTTTTATCAGTCGCCTCGAGGCCTGGCAGATAGCGAAAAGCCGTTGGAAGAAAAACTACTGTGCTTATAGAGGAGCAATTGCTTTCGTTCACGACCTGACAAACCGACTTCTATAAGAAAAGTCAAACATTCATCTACAATAAGCCATCAAAACATGTTTGTATCAAAAAACATTAATCAAATAAATTAAATTTATTACACTCCGATGTATTCCAAATTCGCGTTTTTAAAAACTTTTTTCATTTTAATATAAAACTCTCGTTGAAAGTGTTATTCATATAACCATCCTTTTGTATTAACTCGGGATAGGTAAATTTAAAAAGCCAATCTTAACTTCTTTTATTTACACCTGGAGAAGTGTCAGATTTAGCTCTGTAATATAAACGTTATGAATGTACGAGATATTCATAAGTTGTCATACTGTCCCCCGATAATATTTAGTGTATGTGTGTGTAGCCGTGATTAGTCGTATTATTTAAACAAACACGGCAGGGTTTGGGATAAAGAGACAAAAGCGGGAGATGATAGGTTGTCGTTTCTCGCCGCAAGCCTTGTAAGGCGCATTGTTTGGCCCCCGTTAATCGGCCGTGTGTAGAACGCCGCTTAGTTCTGCTGCAACGTCACAGTTTAACGTTATTTTCCATTACAACAGACGCGACACTCGACAATAGAAACGAAGGGCGCGTTTTGTAATTCCTATCGACGCTGAATAAAAAAAACAGCAAAACCGAAGGGGGTCGACGTCCAACGCCACCCTTGTCGATTTGAAATTCAAAGTATCAAACGTCATCAACATCACAACAACGGGAACATCCGAGCTCGACCTGATTAATCGGATCTGCTTCCTTTGTCATTTAGTCGATCAGATATGAGAACCAGTCGCTTATTGTGAGATACGCTCAAGTTTAATTAACCGGCGGCGGCGACGGCGGACACCTCTAATTTCCAGTACCGCCTTGGAATTGTCTTAACGAAGATAAGGAGTGCTTCAGGAAACAAAGCCTCGAGGCGTTCGTCCCGGAAATGAAGCTTCGGTTTGTCGCTCTCTTCATCCCGAGTGCGCATTGTCTCGATCGTGATTAAGAGCAATGTTTGCGACATGTATAACAAGCAATTTAACCCCGACTAGAATATAGAAACACCCGTTTTAAGTCTACTCTTTAACTCTCACACCTTTGCTTTAAAATGTTGCAGCGCGAGGTTAGATACGATACGAGGGCGAGCTTTTATACCTGCATGGTCGTGCTTTCTATAGCCATTGTATTCCCTCATTACGTTCTATTCAAAACAAGCCATATGCCCACAGAATCGAATAAAATTAGCTTATATTCACGTTAATATTATCTATAACTTTATTCTTCGTTCGTTAACGTACGTGCAATTTTGTAATAAAAAAATTTAAACGCAATTAACGCCGACCGTGCAGATTGGTTTATTCAACGCACGTCGAATATCAAACAAATGTTGCAACAAAAAAATAAACGTCTGAAGACCGATCCAATGACACCTCGAGGACTCTTGATACTAAAGTGTACTCGACGGTTACCGCGAATAGCGGAAGCTTGTCGTTGTCCCTCATTGATTGTCAGATTCGGGACCTAAACATTTCCCTTCTCTGTGCTATAAGGGTAAGCACTAAACACACTGTTGCACTTCCATTCGCCCTAATCTATTTGATATTTCTTCAAGATTACCTAATTTGCCAAATTTACAACTTTCTAGCATTTGCACAACTTGTATTTAATTTAATTGAAAATATTTGATGCCGTTGTGTTATGAAAAATAAAAATTGTCTCGTTATTTATGTTTCTCCGCTAAGGATTTAACGTGGAACTCGTCACGGTCGTAACTTAATAAAGCCACACAAGAGTTTATTACAAAAACTTTTGTTCGTTTAAAAGCTCGCAACATGATTTCAAATTTTACTTTTTAGGGCACAATTTCTATTCGACAAATTAATGGAAAAATTTAGACTTTTCTCCACCCCTCAACTTCAAAATTTTGCTAAACACCGTGGTGCAGTCTGTTACGCCTAGAACTTCAATCCTGAAATTTCGAGATCGACTTTTTCAATCCAGGGATCCCGGGAATTGATTATTTTAGTTAAATTTACTCCCAAAAATTTATTTAAATTTAAAAACATATCCTTTAACGGATGTTTAGGGAAAAAATCAATGCATTTGTGAAAACAATTAATCCCGAGATTTTGAAATTATTAATTCAGGGATTTTGAGATTTGGTAATCGAGCGGGATCCTTCGAGATTGCAAACCTTATAGCTGTAACATGCTTTGGGGAGGGGGGCTCCAACAAAATTTAACTTGACCACGGTATCTTGCTCCGAGTGTTATTTAAACATTACAAGGAGGTGGGTCTGAAGGTCTGATGGAGGCACATGTCTGGTTTCCATGTATAAAGATGCCCCTTCGTGCAATATTTAATGCCATGCCTTGCAGTCTAAGGGCCGTTTTACATGGAATAAATGTCACATACCAAATTTAGAGCACTGAATCGGCGTAAGGAGCAAAAGCACCGAAATCTAAGATTTAACGGCGTGCGTAGAAACTTCCATGCACGACGTTAAAACTTAGATTCTCGTGCTTTTGCTCATTGAGCCTATTCAGTACTCTAAATTTAGTACGACATTTACTCCGTGTATAACGGTCCTAAGTCTACGGCGTTTTTCTTTGAACCTAAACTTAAATTTCAAAGGGACTTAGGATGGGTAGTCGTAATAAAGTGAGGGGGTCCAAAATTTGAAAGGGAGCCACTGATACTGTAAAAGGGAAGTCTCTTCAATTTCAAAAAGTATTTAATTATTGTTCGTCTTGTTTCAAAACGTAGCGGGTTTTTTTTTTAATTTTTTTGCGATAATATTTCGTATTTTAAAAAATATTTAAAGTTTGAGTCACAGATATCGCGCCAAAAACGGTATT